>JBBGZY010000410.1:4445000-5045000 GCA_037952925.1 Lithobates clamitans
TAAGGAGAGCACAGTGACCAGTCCTTATTACAGGAAGATCTTGTACAAAAAAGTAAATTCTCACACTGGATTACTGCACAGATTAGGGGAGAAATACACAAAATACACCAAGATTCAAGGAAAAATACACATGGTGAATGTATTTAGATAATATTTGCTTATCCTTGAGTTCAGCTTTAGGCCCCTTTCACACTGGGGCGGGGGCATCGTCTGCGGTAAAGCACAGCTATTGTTAGCGGCGCTTTACCGTCTGTATTCGGTTTTACCCCCCCCCCGCTAGCAGCCAAGAAAGGGTTAAAAACCACCGCAAAGCGCTTCTGCAGAGGCGCTTTGCCGGCGGTATAGCCGTGCTGTCCCATTGATTTCAATGGGCAGGAGCGGGGAAGGAGCGGTGGATACACCGCTCCTTCCCTGCTCCAAAGTTGCTGCTGGCAGGACTTTTTTTCCCGTCCTGCCAGCGCACCGCTCCAGTGTGAAAGCCCCGAGGGAGACAAAGCAGCGGCACTTTCAGGTCGGTTTGCAGGCGCTATTATTAGCGCAATAGCGCCTGCAAACTGCCCCCGTGTGAAAGGGGCCTAAAAGTGACAGTGTGCAAACCTTAGGGAAACTAAAATACCGTATATACTCGAGTATAAGTCGTTCCGAGTATAAGTCAAGGCCCCTAATTTACCACAAAAAAATGGGAAAAATATATTGACCCAAGTATAAGACGAGGGTGAGAAATGCAGAGGGTCAACAATGCCCATCTGCAGCTGCATGCCTCCCTGTGTCCTGTGCAGCCTACCTGTACCCTGTGCATGTGTCCTGTCCTGTACATGTGTGTCCTGTACATGTGTGTCCTGTGTTCCTGTGCCCTGTCCTGTACATGTGTGTCCTGTGTTCCTGTGTGTATGTGTCCTGTCCATGTGTGTCCTGTGTTCCTGTGTCCCTGTGTGCATGTGTCCTGTGTGCATGTGCAGCCTACCTGTGTCCTGTGCAGCCTCCCTGTGGCGATCTCCATCCTCAAGCGGCGGCCATTCCACAGTTCAAAAGCCGCGCCTCCTCCTCGTCTGTGATAGGCTGACCGGTGACTGCCTATCACGGACATTCTCTCATTCTCATACCACGGACGAGGATGAGAGAATGTCCGTGATAGGCTGTACACTGACAGCTGTTCAGCCTATCACAGACGAGCAGGAGGCGCGGCTTTTGAAAGCTGCAATAGCCGCCAAACACTATCATCACACGCCGGCTGCCGTCTGCCTGCATGACACGCTGATCATGCAGACAGACGGCGGTGACTCGAGTATAAGTCGAAGGGACACTTTCAGCCCAAAAAAAAGGGCTGAAAAATTCGACTCATACTCGAGTATATACGGTAGATAGATATAAAAAGTCTACACACCCCTGTTTAAAATGTCAGGTTTCTGTAATGTAAAAAAATGAGACAAAGAAATCATTTCAGAATTTTTTCCACCTTTAAATGTGACCTATAAACTGTACAACTCAATTGAAAAACAAACTGAATTTTTTTTTTAGGGGGGGGGGGAGGGGTAATACTAAAAACCTAAAATAATGTGGTTGCATAAGTGTGCACACCCTCTTATAACTGGGGATGTAGTTGTGTTCAGAATTAAGCAGTCACATTCAAATTCATGTTAAATAGGAGTCAGTACACACCTGTCATCATTTAAAGTGCCTCTGATTAACCCAAAATAAAGTTCAGCTGTTCTAGTAGGTCTTTCCTGACATTTTCTTAGGTTCATCCTACAGCAAATACCATGGTCCACAGAGAGCTTCCAAAGCGTCACAGGGATCTCATTGTAAAAAGTTATCAGTCAGGAGGAGGACACAAAAGAATTTCCAAGGCATTAGATATACCATGGAACACAGTGAAGACAGTCATCATCAAATGGAGAAAATATGGCACAACAGTGACATTACCAAGAAGTGGACGTAACTCCAAAATAATGAAAAGACAAGAAAAAAAATGGTCAGAGAGGCTGCCAAGAGGCCTACAACAACATTAAAGGAGCTGCAGGAATATCTGGCAAGTACTGGCTGTGTGGTGACAACAATTTCCTGTATTCTTCATATGTCTGGGCTATGGGGAAGAGTGGCAAGACTGAAGCCTTTTCTTGTGAAGAAAAACATCCAAGCCCGGATAAATTTTGCAAAAACACATCTAAAGTCTCCCAAAAGTATGTGGGAAAATGAGTTATGGTCTGATGAAACCAAAGTTGAACTTTTTGGCCATAATTCCAAAAGATATGACACAACACTGCACATCACCAAAGGAACACCATACCCACAGTTAAGCATGATGGTGGCAGCATCATGCTTTGGGGCTGTTTCCGACCTGAATCCGAATGAAAATCTGTTGGGTGATCTGAAGAGGGCCGTGCACAGGAGATGCCCTCGCAATCTGACAGATTAGGATTGTTTTTGCAAAGAAGAGTGGGCAAATATTGCCAAGTCAAGATGTGCCATGCTGATAGACTCATACCCGAGTGCTGTAATAAAATCAAAAGGTGCTTCAACAAAGTATTAGTGTAAGGGTGTGCATACTTATGCAACCATATTATTGTATTTTTTATTTTTACTTCCCTCCACCTAAAAGATTTCAGTTTGTTTTTCAACTGAGTTGTACAGTTTATAGGTCACATTAAAAGGCGGAAAAAGTTCTGAAATTATTTATCTTTGTCTCATTATTTTT
Organism: Lithobates clamitans; assembly: GCA_037952925.1. Taxonomy (NCBI): domain Eukaryota; kingdom Metazoa; phylum Chordata; class Amphibia; order Anura; family Ranidae; genus Lithobates; species Lithobates clamitans. The sequence continues at coordinate 4,447,696 of JBBGZY010000410.1, forward strand.
ACATCACAGAAACCTGACAATTTAACAGGGGTGTGTAGACTTTTTATATCCACTCTATTTTCAACATCCCTATAATGAAACTTGCTTTAAAATAATATGTAAACCCTATCAATAAACTTGTTTTGTTTCATTTTTCATTTTAAACCTGTGTACATTTAATTAATTTTGTTATATCTTTTTGTCTGCTTATCTAAAAGCGGAGCTTCACCCAAAAGGGAAAGTTCCTCTCCCTAATCCTCTTTTAGTAATAGCAATTTTGGGGAGGGGGGGGGATTAGTGGAGCGGGTACCCCATTTTGACAGGTACCCACTCCCATTCTCCCAGGCGATTTAAAGTGGAGATCAACCCCCCCCCCCCCCCCCCACAGTGTTCTGGGACACATGACAGGGCCCAGAAGACTGTCGGACCATTTACAATGAGCATGCGCAGTGGGCACCCAGCTGTGGAGCTGCAAATTCTCACAACCGGTGCCCACCAATAAGATGACAGCACTGAAGACAAAAAGATGAGAGGTTAAAACGGCTGGGGTGGGAACATTGCTGGATCGTGGGACAGGGGTGTGTCTGTTTATTAAATGGCAGCAGCTATGGTTTTTGTATCTGCTGACTTTAAATTTTTACATAGGAGACTGGAGCTCTGGTATTATTAGCCCTGATCAGTCTATGGACCAGAGAACAACTGCCCTGAGTTTTGAAGGACAGAAGTGTGTGGGTGTGAGTGTATATAGCGTTGTCACCAGGACAGGACATGTGTTAATGAAGGACCACAAGAAGAGTCACCAGACAAAGAAAAAGCCCCCACATCTAAGGTGCAATAAATATATGTGTGTGTGTATATATATATATATATATATATATATATATATATATATATATATATATATATATATATATATACACACACACACATACATAGTGGGGATCGAAAGTTTGGGCACCCCAGGTAAAAATGTGTATTAATGTGCATAACGAAGCGAAGGAAAGATGGAAAAATCTCCAAATGGCATCAAATTACAGATTAGACATTCTTATAATATGGCAAAAAAAGTTAGATTTTATTTCCCTCATTTACACTTTCAAAATTACAGAAAACAAAAAAATGGCGTCTGCAAAAGTTTGGGCACCCTGCAGAGTTAATATCTTGTACTGCCCCTTTGGCAAGTATCACAGCTTGTAAACGCTTTTTGTAGCCAGCCAAGAGTCTTTCAATTCTTGTTTGAGGTATCTTTGCCCATTCTTCCTTACAAAAGTCTTCCAGTTCTTTGAGATTTCTGGGCTGTCTGTCACGCACTGCTCTTTTAGGCCTCTTTCACACGGGGCAGATCAGTCATGATCCGCCCCGTGAACATCCGCTTGCTCAGCGGGGATAGCTCCGCCGATCCCCGCTGAGCAGGAAGATGACAGGTGCATCGCTGCACACTGTGCAGCGACGGACCTGTCAGAGCGCCGCTCTCCCCTATGGGGGGATCGGATGATGACGGTCCGTAGTGTCCGTCGTCATCCGATCCGATCCGAAAACGGAGGAAAAAGTAGGTTTTTCCTCCGTTACACTTTTCGGATCGGAGCGGGTCGGATGTCAGCGGACATGTCACCGCTGACATCCGACGCTCCATAGGGATGACTGTATGTCCGTTTTTCATCCGAAAACGGATGGATGAAAAACGGACATACGGATCATCCGTGTGAAAGAGGCCTTAAGGTCTATCCATAGATTTTCAATAATGTTGAGGTCAGGAGATGGTGAAGGCCATGGCAAAACCTTCAGTTTACGCCTCTTGATGTAATTCCCCGTGGATTTTGAGGTGTGTTTAGGATCATTATCCATTTGTAGAAGCCATCCTCTCTTTAACTTCAGCTTTTTCACAGATGGCATCAAGTTACCATCCAAAATTTGCTGAAATTTTATTGAATCCATTTTTCCTTCTACTCGTGAAATGTTCCCTGTGCCACTGGCTACAATACAACCCCAAAGCATGATTGATCCACCCCCATGCTTAACAGTTGGACAGAGGTTCTTTTCATTAAATTCTGTGCCCTTTCTTCTCCAAACGTACCTTTGCTCATTCCGGCCAAAAAGTTCTATTTTAACCTCATCAGTCCACAGAACTTTTTTCCAAAATGCCTCAGGCTTGTCTATATGTTCATTTGCAAAGTTCAAATGCTGATTTTTGTAGTGAGGACGTAGAAGAGGTTTTCTTCTGATGACTCTTCCATGAAGACCATATTTGTACAAGTATCTCTTTATAGTGGAATAGTGTACCACAACTCCAGTGTCTGCTAGATCTTTCTGGAGGGATCGTGCAGTCAAACGTGGGCTTTGAATTGCTTTTCTCAGATTCCTGCGAGCTGTTCTGTCTGATATTTTTCTTGGTCTTCCAGATCTTGCTTTAACTTCCACTGTTCCTGATGACTGCCATTTCTTAATTACATTCCGAAGAGGATATTGACATCTGAAAACCCTTTGCTATCTTCTTATAGCCTTCTCCAGCTTTGTGAGCGTCAACTATTTTCAGTTTCAGTTTTCTAGACAACTGCTTAGAAGAACCCATGGTGCTGAATGTTGGGGCAAGGTCAGATGAGTCTGGCCATTTAAAACCTTTGAGATTGACCTCACCTGGTCTTCCCAGACGATGATTGAGAACAATCCATGTCACTGGCAGGTCTCAGCTTTGCACAGGGGGCAGTGCATGCTATAAATTCTGCAGGGTGCCCAAACTTTTGCAGACGCCATTTTTTTGTTTTCTGTAATTTTGAAAGTGTAAATGATGGAAATACAATCTAACTTTTTTTGACATATTATAAGAATGTCTAATCTGTAATTTGATGCCATTTGGAGATTTTTCCATCTTTCCCTGGCTTTGTTATGCACATTAATACACATTTTTACCTGGGGTGCCCAAACTTTCGATCCCCACTGTATATAATTTTTTTTTCTTTGGTTTAGATAACTTTAAAGCAGAAGTCCAGGAAAATGAAAAGTCCTCCCTTGCAGTGGGTCTGCTCCTAAACCGCAAGGGCTACCTACTTGTTTAGGTCTAGGGGGACCAGGTACAGCTATTTTGCTTGCCTGATCCTCCACTCCCGCAGGTTTCTCCCTCACTGCAACACCGGTCCCTTATTCTCTGGCAGTCTAAGGTCCTTAGAACATCATCAAGATTGATGCATGGACCATAATCCTCCATTGGTCATGAAGGACAGTCCACTGCTGAAGTGGTAGGTCTCGACTGCTGCCTGTCTAGCTATAAGCATATCCTAAATCATAAAATGTAGTTGTGGATATAATATGGCCTAAAATGACACACTAATAGCTAGAACATGTTCTATGCAAAGATATGTCTGAATTCATTGAAAAACTGTAACCACCCCAGTGTTGAACTGTCCCGAAAATCATGAAACCCTAATTTTTAGGGGGTTCTCATTTACACCAATAGAAAAGTGGTGCAACAAAGGTGAACTGACACAGCACATTGCTATGGCTAAGCTTGGTTACCATTTTATATAACAGGGGAATACAGTTCATCAGTTTCATTTAGAAAATGGGGCATTCTGGTTTCAGACGTTGAGCACAGGAAAAAAGTTTTTTGGAAAAAAGTTTATTAAAAGTTGTAAACAGATAAGAGTATGCTACAAAAAAAAAAAAAAAAAAAGAATAAGATCAAGAACAAGAAAAAGAAGAAGAAAAAAGGTGAAATGTCAAAATTACCAATTTAGCCATGTCTACTTAGGTCCTTCAAAGTGTTTGTAAAAACATCTTTTTTTATTTTTTATCTGAATGCATTATATGCATTCAGATAAAAAGCCTTCTGTGTACAACAGCCCCCCTTAGGCCCCCTAATATTTACCTGAGCCCCATCTAGATTCAGCAATGTTGTGGGATTGTCTCGGCTGCCCGGGTCTCACTTGCTCATGAGACAGCAGCACGACGCCATTGGCTCCCGCTGCTGTCAAAGTTAGACAGCCAATGAGGAGAGAAAGGGGTGGAGCCAGGTCGCAGCTCCATGTCTGATTAAAAACAGGGAGTTGTGGCTCGGGTGCCCCCATAGCAAGCTTCTTGCTGTGGGGGCACTCAACAGGAGGGAGGGGCCAGGATCACAGAAGAGGGACCTGAGAAGAGGTTTCGGGCTGCTCTGTGCAAATCCATATAACAGGTTTGTTATTTTTAACTAAAAAAAAGGAGACTTTACAATCACTTTAAATATATCCAAAGGGTAAAGATGAACATTGTCCACAGGGTAAGGATGGGTAATGGCATTCCTCCTTAATTTTCAGGGTACACAACAGATTTTGCAATACTGGAACTTTTTCCCTTCAATGTCCAATTTGATTGGAATTACTCTTAAAGTGGACCTGAGCTCAAATGCAAACTAAATGTAACCATGCCCTATGGATAGCAAGTGCTAGAATAAAGATAGTGCTCTTTTTTTTTGCATTTTCTGTTCTGAGTACAAATAGTTCTACACTCCCATTGGTGGAGCTTTGCATTGGGGTATTACCATGATTTTCAAATTTACCACAATTTTGCAAAAGCAACCAAAAAACATTTTTTTTTACAAGAGAAACCAAAAAACATTTTTACCCAATAAAAATTTTAAAAACCTGACTTTACATCAAGCTTGGGGACACTGAAATGATCTAAAGGTCCTGTGGAGTAAAGCTCAATGCCATGTAGATAAACATTTAATGAAGGTATACAGGCGATACTCGAAAAATTAGAATATTGTGCAAAAGTTCATTTATTTCACTAATGCAACTTAAAAGGTGAAACTAATATACTAGATATACTCATTACATGCAAAGCAAGATAGTTCAAACCATGATTTGTCATAATTGTGATGTTATGGCTTACAGCTCATGGAAACCCCAAATCCATAATCTCAGAAAATTAGAATATTGTGAAAAGGTGCAATATTCTAGGCTCAACGTGTCCCGCTCTAATCGGCTAATTAAGCCATAACACCTGCAAAGGGTTCCTGACCCTTTAAATTGTCTCAGTCTGGTTCAGTAGGAATCACAATCATGGGAAAGACTGCTGACCTGACAGTTGTGCAGAAAACCATCATTGACACCCTCCATAAGGAGGGAAAGCCTCAAAAGGTAATTGCAAAAGAAGTTGGATGTTCCCAAAGTGCTGTATTAAAGACCATTAATAGAAAGTTATGTGGAAGGGAAAAGTGTGGAAGATAAAGGTGCACAAGCAGCAGGGATGACCACAGCCTGGAGAGGATTGTCAGGAAAAGCCCATTCAAAGGTGTTGGGGACTTTCACAAAGAGTGGACTGAGGCTGGAGTCAGTGCATCAAGAGCCACCACACACAGACGGATCCTGGACATGGGCTTCATATGTCGTATTCCTCTTGTCAAGCCACTCCTGATCAACAAACAACGTCAGAAGCGTCTTACCTGGGCTAAAGAAAAACAGACCTGGTCTGTTGCTCTGTGGTCCAAAGTCCTCTTTTCTGATGAGAGCAAATTTTGCATCTCATTTGGAAACCAAGGACCCAGAGTATGGAGGAAGAATGGAGAGGCACACACCGCAAGATGCTTGAAGTCCAGTGTGAAGTTTCCACAGTCTGTGTTGATTTGGGGAGCCATGTCATCTGCTGGTGTTGGTCCACTGTGCTTCATTAAGTCCAGGGTCAACGCAGCCGTCTACCAGGAGATTTTGGAGCACTTCATGCTTCCTTCTGCAGATGAGCTCTAGGGGGATGCGGACTTCATTTTCCAGCAGGACTTGGCACCTGCCCACACTGCCAAAAGCACCAAAACCAGGTTCAATGACCGTGGGATTACTGTGCTTGATTGGCCAGTAAACTCGCCTGACCTGAACCCCAAAGAGAATCTATGGGGCATTGCCAAGAGAAAGATGAGAGACATGAGACCGAACAATGCAGAAGAGCTGAAGGCCGCTATTGAAGCATCCTGGTCTTCCATAACACCTCAGCAGTGCCACAGGCTGATAGCTTCCATGCCACGCCGCATTGCTGCAAAAGGGGCCCAAACGAAGTACTGAGTACATATGCATGCTTATACTTTTCAGAGGTCCGATATTGTTCTATGTACTATCCTTGTTTTATTGATTGCATGTAATATTCTAATTTTCTGAGATTGTGGATTTGGGGTTTTCATGAGCTGTAGGCCATAATCATCACAATTATGACAAATCACGGCTTTAACTATTTTGCTTTGCATGTAATGAGTCTATCACATATTAGTTTCACCTTTTAAAATGCATTAGTGAAATAAATGAACTTTTGCACGATATTCTAATTTTTCGAGTATCACCTGTAAATACATATATATACATATAATACATAAATCGATACGGCTGCAAGTACCGGAATCTTTCTTTGACATTAGCCCTTTATTATTATTTTATAATGCACCACTTAGGTACTGCAGGGCTTTGCTGCATGCTTATGTGCTGAAAAGAAACATGCTGGCAGGAGAAAATAGAAGATCAATGACCTCATTGATCTGCTTGTGTCCCCTCGCTGTCCAATTACAAACGGGAGGCAGGTCGGTGGACAAGCTGTATTGCTCAATGAGAGTAGAGAAAATGACGTCATGAACCTGGCTCTACAGTCTGGCAGGACTTACTGGATAAAATTACAAAACATGTAAAGTATGCATTTTACCAGTTTATTTGGTGTTCAGTATTAAAGTAGCACGTGAATTATTTTAGAACAGTGCTGCTGTATTTTACGGAGAGAATTGAACCAATACTCTACAACAAAAGTAAACGCAGAAAAATAGCTTTTTACACAGAAAACCCTGCTTTTCATGATCCAATTAGAAATAGTACCAAAGTCAAATGGAACAGAACAGTCAATTTAAATAAATATTTTAACGAGTACCTGAATCATGGAAGCTGTGCCACAAATACGTAAACCGAAGTCGTGATGATCTCCTAAGACTAGCAGTCATACGGAGGAGTGCCTCGGGCTATTTGCAAATATATGAGACTAAAGGCACACAAGTGCCCAGGTACAGGATGTTCAGTACAAAATGTACATTATTTAGTAAGACAACCATTTTATTCTTATACTAGATATCTTAAACATTACAGTGGGAAGATATCCCTAAATTATTTACAGCTCCACCCAATTATTGTAGCCATTACAAAAGCCAGTTCATGCGGTCACACTCCCCCCTTCCAAAACCAACCAAAAAAAAAAAAAAGATGTTGAAATTTAGATGCAGCAGAGAGCTGCCTCCATTGTGGCCTAGGGAAAGGGAGGGGAGGCGATCTACTGCCAAGAAATGTCATCACTGGAGTCTAAGAAAGTACAAAACGACAAAGGGTAATTTAATCCAGCGGCAAACACCCATAGTTCAAATATAAATATCTAGAATATGAAACAAGATGTACTGTACATTCAATATGGACCCAATGCACTGCATTTACAAAAAAAACTAAAAACTAAAGAAAAAGGCAGAAATAATGCATTTGCATAGGTGTGCGCAGCCTATTGCATTAGGGTGTGCACCCCAAATTTTTTAAAACATGGATGGTGTCAGTAGAGCATTGGACTTGTCAGTAGGGCAGTGAATGGTGTCAGTAGTTTTTTTATTTTTATTAATTAAAAAAAAATTTAGAAGCCCCACTGGGTGAAATATCAGCAGGGAGAATCTGCGCCACACAGGGTGATTAGGGTGTGCCCAGGCACACCCGGTACACCCCCTGCGCACGCCTATGTGCATTTGTATAAACCAATTACAACCCTGCTGTTAATATTCCAGGTAGTTTACAAAATTACATAAAATTCTAAGTTTAAAGAGAGAAAGAAAGAGAAAAAAAAGGAGGAGAAAGGAAAAAGAAAAGAGAAAAAAAAAAAGAGAGAGAAAAAGAAAGATAGCGAGAAAAAAAACAAAGAAAAGACAGTGCAAGCCATTCAGTGACTGCAGGAATAAATTAATTATCTGTTTAAAGTGGAACCAAACTGTACCTGAGCACCACAAACTGAAAACGCCATTTTATTAATTTTTCATATTCACCGCAAATTCACTCCTCCATGTCCCCATGCTTTATTTTGCTGAAAAATCACTTTGAAAAACATGCCCCCCCCCCACCCCCAGCATGCCCATCTTGATTAAGGGCAAAACTATAGAAAAGGATCGTGCACCAAACAACAAGCTTTAAATAAATAAACCAGATGCGACTGCTGCAACCTACATAGCCCGACACTGGGCAAAAAAGCAAGTCTTCAAAAAATAAGTATGCTGTCCCTCATATGAGCTTACATACGATCAATACATACATAAAAGGTGAAAACAACATGAAAATGAACAATGTGCCAAATAAGCATAAACACTATGGACCTTGAATATCTCCCATTGATGAATTGCTAACACAAATGTACAAAAAAAGCAATGTGCAAAGTAGACAAATACTATTGACTTTGAAAATCTCCTAATAATGAAGAACAAAAAAACGACGTGCAAAATAAACAACGTGCAAAACAATTATATGGCCCTAAAAGTCCACTAAGCAGGATTATTAACAAAATTTAAACAAATATGGAACATCAAATAATAGTCCACTTGGGTGAAGGTGCTCGATGTGCACCAAAATACCAAAGTGCTGGAGTGCTCCTCGAAAGAAGATGGTCGCTTACCACACGGAATGGATCCCGAGTTACAGGGATCAAATAGGCTCGTTATCCATCCAGCAATAGGTGACACCCATCTCAGAAATACTCCACATATACTCGAGTCACATAGGATCAGCCCTTATATCATCCTCAGACCATTTACCACAACATCATGAACAGAAAGCAAGCAGGGAGCGACTCATAGCGTAATATAGCAAATACATTTATTAAAAACGATAATAGCCACTCGTATTTTTTGAAGACCACCTTGAGGAAGGACAGATGACTGTAGTATTTACTTCCTGGAATACATCTGCCCTTAGATCACATCTGCCCTTAGCTCAGGCATGCAGGTAGAAGGGTGTGCTAGGCTGAAAAAGCCCCTGCTCCAGATGAAAGAAAAAAGAATACCCATGAAGATTCTGGCCATGTATGATCTAATTTTGGCCTAGGCAAAAAACCAGGAAGCAACTGCAGAGAAAAAAAATAAAAAGGGAGGGGGGGGTGTTAAAAAATAAAAAAAAATAAGGTTGGCAGCCTAAGGATTAAAAATAGTTTATGTTGATTGAGAGTGTTTAATTCCGCTTTAAGGCTTGACCCATTCATTGGCATGAAGATATTGGCAGTTCCTCCATGAGTGGTGGGAGCTTCACAGAGCCAATTCAAGGAATAAATGTACAAAATAATAGCAGGATATTGGAATCATGGCCATGGGACTATGCCATTCAGTGGCAGGAGGATAAAGGAACTTACCCATGGGCCAAGCAGCTAGGTAGCACTAGGATTCTAAAAAACAAGGTTACGGCAGAAGGAGGATTCTGCAGACTCATATGTATCACATATTCAAACAGAAACAAGAGACTTCTGAGAATTTAGCTGAAGGAAAAAGTTACTGAGACGTAACAACATTCACAAAGATTAGGTCATTCGGTTCCTAGGCCACTAGCTATGGCCATTAACATTAAGTAGAATATGTTATTTATTCATATTCAGAAGCTGAAGGCTTCTAGCCAAGACCTTAAGCTTGCAGGAGAACACTGGGTGACAGGCTACGGTTATAGGACTTCATTGGTAAACAAAGAAAAAACGTGAAAACCGCCGGTGACAATATGTTAAGTGGTAGAAGCCTTTTATAGATTCTACGGAGGGACAGACCGCCAGGGGGGTTTGCAGCAGAAGTTAAAAGGAGAGATCTAGGCAACTAGCTAGAACAGATAGAAAGTCGTATATTCTTTTCATATGTCCAGGAAGCACTTTCTAGACATTTTATAACGCAAAATGAATAGAGTAGGAAAAGCTTAGAACATTTGTGTGTTTTTTTTTAGTCTTTGTATCCTTGATGTGAAAATGTCCATACTTTCTACATGGCCATTAAGAAGGAATATGTGGGCTAACTTCTCTACAGGGTCACAGGCAGCAATAAAATTGATGGAGTTGCCAACCCCACCCCCCACCCCAATCTAGAAAACTGGCCTTGGAGCAATAAAATGTTTATTGAAGGTGCAAACCCAACCAAAGTGTTCCTGGCAAATGTTTTACAAAAAAACAAACAAAACAAATGGATGCGTAGATGACTGGAGAATAGTTACATGCACTATATTGTCAAAAGTACGGAGACACCTGCCTTTACACACACATGAACTTTAACCACTTGCCCCCTGGGCACTTACACCCCCTTCCTAATCAGACCAATTTTTAGCTTTCGGTGCTCTTACTTTTTGAATGACAATTACTCAGTCATGCAACACTGTACCCATATGAAATTGTTGTCCTTTTCTTCACACCAATAGAGATTTCTTTTGGTAGTATTTAATCAGGACTGGGTTTTTTTTTGCGCTATAAAATGAAAAAAGACTGAAAAATCTGTAAAAAAAAAAAAATCATTTTTCTTCATTTCCGTTATAAAATTTTGCAAGTTTATACATTTTTTCTCAAAAAATTTTGGCCAAAATTTATACTGCTACACATCTTTGTTAAAAATAACCAAATTCGGAGTATATATATATATATATATATATATATATATATATATATATATATATATATATATATATATAACATACATACATACATACACACACATACAAACTATAGTGCCAATCACTGAAAATTGATCACACCTGACGGCCCATCTCATTTCTCAAGACATGAACAAGCCAGAAAAGTACAAATAGCCCCAAATGACACCTTTTTGGAAAGTAGACATTCCAAGGTATTTAGTAAGAGGCATGGTGAGTTTTTTGAAATTGTAATTTGCTCCCACAATTCTTTGCAAAATGAAGATTTATTTATTTTATTTTTTTACAAAGTTGTCAATTGAACAAGTTATTTCTCTCACATGGCATATGCATACTTGCAACTACACCCCAAAACACATTCTGCTACTCCTCCTGAGTATGGCAATACCACGTGTGAGACTTTTTCACAGCCAGGCCACATACAGAGGCCCAACATGCAGGGAGCACCGTCAGGTGTTCTAGGGACAAAATTATACATTTCATTTCTTGAATACCTATTACACTTTTGAAGGCCCCGGAGCACCAGGACAATAAAAACGCCCACAAAATGACCCCATTTTGGAAAGCAAACGCCCCAACACATATTCTAGGAGGCAGAATGAGTCTTTTAGACATGTCATTTTTTCTCCACAAGTTTTTAGGAGATGTGGAAAGAAAATGAAATACACATTTTTTTTATTTTTTTTTACACAAAAAGTTGTCAATTTATAAGGGGATACCACATGTGAGACTTTTACACAGCCTGGCCACATACAGAGGCCCAACATGCAGGGAGCACCGTCAGGAGGAGCACTGATGTGGAATGGTTGAGGCACGGATGAGCACTGATGAGGCACGGATAGAGCACAGACGTGGCATGGATGGGCACGAATGAGGCACGGATGAGACAGGGACGAGACAGGGACGAGACAGGGACGAGACAGGGACGAGACAGGGACGAGACAGGGACGAGACAGGGACGAGACAGGGACGAGACAGGGACGAGACAGGGACGAGACAGGGACGAGACAGGGACGAGACAGGGACGAGACAGGGACGAGACAGGGACGAGACAGGGACGAGACAGGGACGAGACAGGGACGAGACAGGGACGAGACAGGGACGAGACAGGGACGAGACAGGGACGAGACAGGGAAGAGACAGGGACGAGACAGGGACGAGACAGGGACGAGACAGGGACGAGGCACGGATGGACATGTATAAGGCACAGATGGGCCTGGCTCGCAGTCTCTGCTCTAATTTATCCCTAAGGGGTTCTATTGGGTTGAGGTCAGGACATGTGCAGGCCAATCAAGCTCCTCCACCCCAAACTCACTTTTTTTTCTCACTCAAGAGGGAAAAAAATTGAATAAATAGAAAACAATAAAAACCCCTATAAATCATGGTCCTATTTACTCCTGAGGGGGAATTGAATTTCTGATCTGTCATAGAGCAATCAGGTATTTCCAGGATCAACAATCCCTGATCTTATTACTTATAAATGTTAATATATCCAGTTACATTTTGGTATTGCTTTGGGTGTTCTTACCCAGAATGGGTGTTTTATGTACAGAGTACACTACTCCAACAAAATGCAAAAATAGCACAGGGACAATGAGAAAAGGATACAGGCCTTTTATTCTGATGGTCATCAACACAAAGCACGGTGGCTGCCCATAAAGCCTTGCCTCCCTAGGCTACCTATAGAACTGCACGATTCATTGTTAAAACAAAAAAAATCACGATCTCGATTTAACCCCCTCACGATCTTAACCCGGCATTTCCACGATTGTATGTATCATGCAGAGCCATTCTCTGCTCAGAGCGGTCAAAAAAGCCAGACAATTGTTTATAAACATTGGTCAGCGCTGAGAGATCGAGAAGAGATGTCATTTGGTTCTTTTAGGTCTCCCGGCGTTCGTGTCACGGAGCCGCTGAACGGGGAGACTGGAATACATCTGCCCTTAGCTCAGGCATGCAGGCAGGAGGGTGTGTAAACAAGGAATTTCCCCCGTTCTGCCTAGTGACATGACAGAGATCACCACTCCCCGTCATCGGGAGCAGTGATCGCTGTCATGTGACATGAAGCCCTTCCCCCACAATTAGAATCACTCCCTAGGACACACTTAACCCCTTCATCACCCCCTAGTGGTTAACCCCTTCACTGCCAGTCATTTACACAGTAATCAGTGCATTTTTATAGCACTGATCACTGTATAAATAACAATGGTCCCAAGATAGTGTCAAAAGTGTCCGATGTGTCCGCCATAATGTTGCAGTCCCGATAAAAATCGCAGATCGCCGCCTTTACTAATAAAAAAAAATAAATAAATAAAAATGCAATAAAACTATCCCCTATTTTGTAGACGCTATAACTTTTGCGCAAACCAATCAATATACGCGTATTGTGATTTTTTTTTTTACAAAAAATATGTAGAAGAATACATATCGGCCTAAACAGAGGAAAAAAAACGTTTTTTTATATTTTTGGGGCATATTTATTATAGCAAAACATAAAAAATAATGTGTTTTTTTTTTCAAAATTGTCGCTGTTTTTTGTTTATAGCTCAAAAAATAAAAAACGCAGAGGTGATCAAATACCACCAAAAGAAAGCTCTATTTGTGGGAAAAAAAAGGACGTCAATTTTGTTTGGGTGCCACGTTGCATGGCCGCGCAATTGTCAGTTAAAGCGACAAAGTGCCGAATCGCAAAAAGTGCTCTGGTAACCCCCCTTCTTCTCAATTCTTCTCTATATTTCCTAATCTTATACTTTCTCCTATCAACCTCTTTTTTTTGTTATGTTGTATAAGGTATACAACCAGTGGTATAAAACTAAAGTTTGTCCACCTAGTATAATTATTTCTTATTTTTCATTCATTCAGGCAGACATGTACAGAGACACTAGCTTCATGTTATGATTGTTATTAGAACTGGGCTCTTTTCTGGAAATAATTACTGCACTTTATTATGTATCACCTTGTACTTCAATCTACTATTTGTGTTCATTTATGGAAAACTTAATAAAAATTGTCAATTTTTCAAAAAAAAAGTGCTCTGGTCAGAAAGGGGGTAAAATCTTCAGAGGCTGAAGCGGTTAAAGACTAATGCCCCGTACACACGGTCGGATTTTCCGATGGAAAATGTGTGATAGGACCTTGTTGTCGGAAATTCCGACCGTGTGTGGGCTCCATCACACATTTTCCATCGGATTTTCCGACACACAAAGTTTGAGAGCAGGATATAAAATTTTCCGACAACAAAATTCGTTGTCGGAATTTCCGATAGTGTGTAGACAAATTCGACGTACAAAGTGCCACGCATGCTCAGAATAAATAAAGAGATGAAAGCTATTGGCTACTGCCCCGTTTATAGCCCCGACGTACGTGTTTTACGTCACCGCGTTCAGAATGATCGAATTTTCCGACAACTTTGTGTGACCGTGTGTATGCAAGACAAGTTTGAGCCAACATCCGTCGGAAAAAATCCTAGGATTTTGTTGTCGGAATGTCCGAACAAAGTCCGACCGTGTGTACGCCCTTTAAGCCTTTCTCTGACACTTGTTGCTTACAAGTTAAAATCAGTATTTTTACATTATCTATATATTTTTTAGCAGAGACCCTAGAGAATAAAATGTCGGTCGTTGCAATATTTTATGTCACACTGTATTTTCGCAGCGGTCTTTCAAACGCAATTTCTTCGGAAAAAATACTCTTCAATGAATTTAAAAAAAAAAAAAAAAAAAGTTAGCCCAATTTTTTTGTATAAGAAAGAAGATGTTACGCCGCGAGAATCGCAATCTTTATTCTAAGCAAATAAAAAAAAAATTGTGATTCTCATTTTATCCAGAATTGTGCAGCTCCAGCTACCACCTATGTTGGCTATATAGAAGCCACGTGAAAAACAAGCACCAATTCTAAGGAAATTGCTTACAACTTCTGAGTTTGCACAACATTGGGCTCTGTAATGTACCTGGCAGAACCTCACCAAAATGACTGGTACTGCACTTGTCATATTTACTGTACAATCCATTCTATTGGTATTTCAATGGGCAAATGTCTTTACAAACAATCACCACCCACCAGGGACTTGCAATTAATAAAAAGTGCTGTGGGAGGTAGAGGATGAAGCATTCTTGAACTGGTAAGACAATTCTATTTTGTACTGGAAAGCCCCTTTAAAATAGAAGCAAAGTCTCTAACATGGAGCATTATAGCTATCCAGGGCTCCCTGTCAGCCTTATGCATATTACAGGCTTGAGTAAAACTGGGCTTCACGATCTGACAGTTTCCTTCGAGCAACAGCAAAAGCAGCAAATTATAGAGAAACCATTGCCCGGGCTAATCACAGGCAGAGTCTGGAAGAGTGATCCTGGAATAAGCGGGATCCTTTAATTTGTTCTGTTGTCTGCGCATTAACCCGCATTGAACAAAAAACAGTATTTACTACACTTTCATTCCGTGAGGATAAAAAGCACAGCACAGTTTGGGTTAGAACATAAAGGGGTTACTTGCCTGAGGCGGATAACAAATTGGTTTGCACAAACACATACTAGAGAACCTGAAACAAGAGAGTCCCTGGGAGAGCGAAATTAAGTGGCCCTTCAAATTATCTAAATTGTAACCTAAGGGGTCCAAGGCCTGCACATGCCCCCTTTTGATGCAGAGAGCAGGCAGAAAAATACAGAGCATTACTAGTACAGCTGCAGAGTGACTCACATCCAGCAATTAACAGGGAAGGGAGGACGACGGGGAGGGGCGATTTTTGAAAGATTTTTTTTTTTTTTTTTTTTGCTGTACAGTTCATCAGCGACAGTCTCCACGGCAACCATGGGGCTGAACGACATTGCAATATGAAAGTGAGAAAGAGTGAGAAAGAGTTGTCCTTTAACCCTTTATCCCTAAATCCTGTCCTAAGGGAAAGGGGGAACCTGCGATTTCACCCCAAAAAAAGAGCACTGCAGGATTTCACCCCAAAAAAAGGGCACTGCAGGATTTCACCCCAAAAAAAGGGCACTGCAGGATTTCACCCCCAAAAAAAGGGCACTGCAGCAAAACTCCCACGAATCAGGGCCTGATCAAAGGGGGCAAGTGCCAGGCGTGTCTTGAAAGACCAAGGTACTTGTTACAGGCTTAGAAACTATTTAGAGAGGACAAGTGGGGTGAGAGGCATACTTCTCTGCAGTACTCCTCGTTTACTCAAGATTGACGCATGCTGACAAATCACTGCAGAGACAAAGTATATACTGAACAGGGACTGTCCATTAAGGGTGCCACCCCCCTCTACCCATGCCACCCCTTAAAGCATGAATCTATCCACGGCCGCCGCGACCACCCCCTATGTATGCATTTGGCCCCTTCCAGGACGCCGAGCGCATGAATTACAGCGGCGAGGGTGTTTTTTTTTTAGCACCTGATTAGAGCTGTAGGCTACAAAATAGGGTGGACTCGAAGCGCAGAGCATTGCGCTCAGAGCCCACCCAGGTGTGTTAGAAAACCAAATGAATATTCGCTTTTCTAACACTGAATCGCCTCTCCGCTAATCAGGAAGCACGGGTCTGATATCCATTTCCCGATTGGCTGAAAAGTCAGGCGATCCTAGTGGACACCTAGGAGGAGGAGAGGGATACACTGCGGAAGGCACTGTGATCCACACCACACAGGAGGAGGAAGAAATGGGGGGGGGGGCAGGAGTGCTTTGCTGCCCCCCCCAAAAAAGAAAAAAAAAAACACCAGCCGCCATTGATACTGAATTTCATTCTGTAAATTCAAAAGTGTATGGGTGACTAACTAAACAATACCAGGATGAGACCCCAAAAGGTGAAACTGGTTCAGGACGCAACAGAAATGTCAGTAACCGTCAAATCCGACAAACTCGGAAAACCAGCATAGATGTTACCCTTGCATGATTGAGGGCTCATTCACACCAACCTTGTTGGGCTGCTTTGGGCAGCATTGCCCAACACACAGACAAGGCTATTTGCCTTGGGTCCTATAATTTCAGGTCACAAAATTATGCTGCATTCATTTGAACTGATAAAAGCAGGAAAGACTGAATTTTTAAGCAGAACATTGCAATGCACTACAACACATGCCAACATGCCAAAATAGCGTGGAATTAACGTAATTTTATGACATTTCAATAAAGTTAAAAAAAATAAGAAAAAAAAACCAGTGTGATGCATTGTAACAATGTACATTTTCCAAGGATGAGGGCTGCTCTCCAAAACTTAGACTTGGAGGAAATATTGTCATGGAAGAACACAGAACAGAAATGTGAATATTTAAAATTGACTGTATGAAAACACACTGAAAAATATATTCCCATGGGCAAGGGGTTTCAAGGCTAAAAATAAAACCTATATGGCTCATGTCCAAAGTTAACAATAAAATAAGAAGCGAGCATTACAAAAAATATGTGAATGAAGGAACACTATCATTTAAACTTTAAAAAGAATATAACAGAATACGTGAAAAGGAAAGCAAGGCTTCAACACAAAAAAACCCGACAGGTTGCAAAAGAGTAGGACAAACCCCCAAAATTTTTCAACTACATTAAAAGTAAAGAGGTCAGGTCTGAGCATTTAGGCCGTCTACAAGATAACGTAAAGTTGGCAACTGGCATCAAACAGAAGACAAAATGTATTAAATACATTTTTTAGCTCTGTGTACACAAAGGCAAATGGGGGAGCTCAAGTCCATAACAGGGAAAGCTTTGACATAGACCCAAAGGATCCACGATGGCTCAAAATTGACATGTTCCACTAACATTTAGACAAAACAAAGATGGCATACACCCACGTGTCCTCAAAGAATTGAGCTCTGTCATTTCAAAGCCATGGTTTCTAATTTTTAGGGACTCTTTAATGACCGTCATAGTACCACTGGGCTGGCATAAGGCCAATGTGGTGCCCATATTTAGAAAGGGATCAAAGTCTTTACCAAGTAACTATAGATCTGTTAGTTTAACTTCTATAGTCTGGAAGATACTGGAGAGTTTATTAATAGATATAGATGAGTTTTTTTCTACCAATCAATATTTTATTCAATAACCAGCATGGATTCATGAAAGACAGAAGTCAGACAAATCTGATTTCTTTTTATGAGGAGAGAAGGAATGTCTTAGACAAAGTGGTGGCTGTGGACGTGATATACTTGGATTCTGCGTTTGACACAGTTCCCCATTCACGGCTCATGTGTAAGGTAAAGTCTACAGGCTTGGAAAGATCAGTTTGTAAATGGATAGAAAACTGTTAAAAAGACCGAATTCAGAGAGTAGTGGTTAATGATTCTTACTCTGAATGGTTACATAGTTACATAGTAGGTGAGGTTGAAAAAAGACAAGTCCATCAAGTCCAATCTATGTGTGTGATTAAGGCCCCTTTCACACTGGGGCGGTGGGGGCGTCGGCGGTACAACAGCGCTATTTTTAGCGCTGCTGTACCGTCATTCTTGCAGCGGTATTCGGCCACTAGCGGTGCGGTTTTACCCCCCGCTGGCGGCCGAAAAAGGGTTAAAATCCCTCGTACAGCGCGGCTATAGCCGCGCTGTCCCATTAATTTCAATGGGCAGGTGCGGGGAAGGAATACACCGCTCCTTCCCCGCTCCAAAAAAGCGGTTTGCAGGACTTTTTTCACCGCCCTGCCTGCGCACCGCTTCATTGTGAAAGCCCTCGGGCTTTCACACTGAACAAACAGCGGAGGCTGTTTAGGGGCGGTTTTCAGGCGGTATTTTTAGCGCAATACCGCCTGAAAACCGCTCCAGTGTGAAAGGGGTCTAAATGTCAGTATTACATTGTATATCCCTGTATGTTGCGGTCATTCAGGTGCTTATCTAATAGTTTCTTGAAACTATCAATGCCCCCAGCTGAGACAACCGCCTGTGGAAGGGAATTCCACATCCTTGCCGCTCTTACAGTAAAGAACCCTCTAGGTAGTTTAAGGTTAAACCTCTTTTCTTCTAATTTTAATGAGTGGCCACGAGTCTTGTTAAACTCTCTTATGCGAAAATGTTTTATTCCTATTGTGGGGTCACCAGTCTAAGGTTATTAGTGGTGTACCCCAAGGTTCAGTGTTGGGACCCTTATTTTTAATATATTTATAAGGAATATAGGGTCTGGGATTAAAGTGGTTGTAAAGGCTGAAGGTTTTTTTATCTACATGCATTCTTTGCATGAAGATAAAAATCTTGTGTGTGCAGACACCCCTCTCCCTCTTATACTTACCAGATCCCGTTCTCAATCCAGCTTTTCCAGCTCTCTCTCTCTCATTGGCTCAGAGATAGCAACAATAGCCATTGGCTCCTGCTGCTGTCAATCACAGCAAGTATGAAGGGAACAGGGGGGTGGGGCTCAGGAGCAAGCACACAAGTGCCACAGCAAACTGCTTGCGATGAGGGTACTTAACAGGACGTAGGAGCCAGGAACGCCGACATGGGACCCAAGAAGAAGAGGATTGGGGCTGCTCTGTGCACATTTTTGCACAGAGCAGGTAAGTAGGTTTTAAGTATGAAGTATATTTGCTATTTTAAAAGAAAAAAAATGTACCTGCAATATCACTATGTATTGGAATATGTATGTAGTGAAATAATGCGTGTACAGGATGTCCTGAGCTTACAAACCGATGCCAATGAGCTATTCAGTTGGGCAACTCTATAGAGAGAAATAATGATATCCCTGTACAAATCATTAATAAGACCTTGAGTGGAAATTGCAGTTCAGTTCTGGGCACCAGTTAATTAAAAAGATATTAGAGAACTAAAGAAATTGCAGAAAACGACAACCAAACTGATAAGACGCATGAAGTAGCTCTATGAGGACTATGAGGAAGGATTAGCTGAACTGTATTTATTCTCCTGAGAAGGGAAGACTAACCTATTTCTGACTGCGCTATAGCCAAAAGCAAGGGTGGCGCGGTCTGTGATCGCCGAGTCCTTCGGACTCAGCTGATCACAGATCGGGGTAAAGGGCCAATCACAGCGGCCCTTTATCACGTGATTGATGTGTCCAATGACAGCTGATCAGGGATGTAAACATCCGGTACTCCCTTCCAGAGTCTGATCAGCACTGCCATCGGAAGTCCTCTCCTATTCTCTGTACAACACCTGGTGCCTCCCTCCAAGTTCACAGGAGCCGGAACTACAGAGGAGTCAACGGCCATCAATGGGCGCTGACAGTATTGACTGTCAGCGTCCAATGAGAACACTGGAAACATTGGGTGGTATACATCCTCCACAATGTTGATTTGTGGCAGAACCCAAAATTTTTTCATGGGCCATCAGTGGTCCACAGAGCACTGATTGGAGACCGCTGTTCTATAGGACACACCTCAGCCTGTAACCGGACAATAACGGAGCAGCTAAACACTGATGAAGTCATCCTTGTCTTTTCCCCTACTGTAACCATGTTCAAAGGTGTGGCTGACAGTGTTCTATCAAAAAAGCTAGTCCTGAATAGACTTGTGTGTTGACCCACCCCTCTCGTGTCGGAGTATCTCTATGAAGAGGGCTGCAGGTAGCCAATATCAGAACAGAATTGGGTTTTCCATCTCTTTGTTAAAGTACCATTGAAGTGATTAAATACCAAAACAGCTAGTGTAATTTGTTGGGTTCAGAGATGGTCAGCATTACCTGTGTGAAGTGTACTCTGGGGTTGTAATAGCAAGAGACTACATAGAGAGAGCTCAATCACTGGCTTCATGAGCCCCTACAAGCTATAAAGTCTTTAGGATTCCAGACAAATACTGTATTTATTGGCGTATAACACTCACTTTTTAACCATGAAAATTGGGTGCAAATAGTGTATGCGTGTTATACGCCAATACTTCAATTTTAGCTGCCTCGAAGGTGACAGGGAGGGGGCGGGACGAGCGCCGTCAGATTACATACAGTGAGGATCTCCTGTTTACTTGGCAGCCTCTGTAATAGGAAGTCCCATCTCCTGGGCCGCCATTGGACCACTGTTCTGTCTATCACAGGAGATTCTCACTGTATGCAATCTGTCGACGCTCGTCCCGCCCCCCCTCCCTGTCCCCTCTAGGCTGCATTGATGGCAATGGTGAGGCTGCTGCATTGATGTGGACTGATGAGGCTGCAGATGGATATTGATCAGGCTGCATTTATGCCAATGGTGAGGCTGCAGATGGGCACTGACCCTTATTTTGCTTCAAAGTTCCTTATTTAAAATTTAAGTTTTTTTCCTGAAACTTCCCTCTTAAAATGAATGTGCGTGTTATACGCCGATAAATACGGTATTTAACTGGACGAGGAGGGGGATTGCCGCCATCTTCCGTCTAGTATAGCAGAAACTGGCAACGGGCTATCTTATCAGATGTCACAGATGTTTACTGGTGTCACAGTAAAAACCAGTGCCCTTTAGACCAGATCATTTCTAGTAGCACTCAAACCTAAATTGGCAACATAGATTTTACTGTTAAAATAAAACTTTCCAACATTAAGCCTGCAAAAAGACTAAAAAAGTGGTCATTAAGAACAGCTGGTGATAACAAATCTGACCTCTCATCCGATCTTCACACAAGCCCAACTTTTCCTTTTTAAATAACCGTAATGCTGAGTGCCAGAGTACATACAGTGATGGGATCATTCCCATTTCTTTTTCGATTACATTTCTTACGCGATTCTCCCATCATTAATTAGAAAATTGTTTGTTTTCCAACATGCCCGATTACTCAAATTTGATTGCCGCAAGAAAATCGGCTGTTGCTGCAGCCCACTAATGGTGCAAAATTCAAATGAAAATTCTTAGATAAGATTTTCTAAAAAAAAAAAAAAAATGTATGGCCTAAGTTAAAATATATAAAATTAATCTTTATGTTTCAATCCACAACAAGCTATGGTCTTCTATAAATGCCCAAATTTACATAGTATTGACAATACACTTAACACATCTTAGCTATCCCACCCTACCTTTTGACTCACTGCATTTACCAGATGTCTGCACAGAGCTCAAATAACAAGCATCCAATGCATAATCATTTTTTTGGGGAGATACTTACATGAAAAGCACGTGTAAAGGGATGCTAGGTCGGCTTCTGTTCCTCCAGCAACACTAAAAAATCACTACGTGGGGATTCCCTCAACTGCCCAGGCTAGACCCCCCCCCCCCCCGTGTTGCACCTTTTCCTCCAGCAGTGCTGCTGGTTTACCTCCCCCCCCCCCCCCCCCAGCTGCCGTGAGGGATGTTTTAGAATGGAGAGAAGGAGAAGGGGCTAGTAAGCATGTCATTCCAGCTCCGTTTTGAAAATAATCACTCACTGTGTTGATTCCTAACTGAAGCATAGTAAACTGTTTACTATGCTTCAATTTACATGCACAAACTGAAGCATAGTAAGGTTTACTATGCTTCAGTTTGTGAATGTACAGGAAGCCACTCAGCATAGAGCACTTCCTTCCCATTCATTCACTGTCCAGTGAAGCTGAGGTTGTAGAGAAAAGCATGTGTCTTTGAGCTTTGGGTGAACACCCTATTGCAATAGGCTGCACCACATACCTAATATATATATACACTTGATTAGATAAACGTCTTAAAGAGAGCATTTAATTTCAAGAATACTCATTTAATTTTCTAATCATTAGTGAAGTTAAATTGACAATTCACATTTGGATCGGACTTTACAAGAATAGTACAATTGTGTATATATTATTTACCTTTTATATTTGATTCTTTTTCATATGAATACAGATTATAATATTATATATATACACACACACACACACACACACACACACACACACACACACACACACACACATATACAGTAGAGATGGAAAGTATTCAGACCCCCTTAAATTTTTCACTCTTTGTTATATTGCAGCCATTTGCTAAAATCATTTAAGTTCATTTTTTTCCTCATTAATGTACACACAGCACCCCATATTGACAGAAAAACACAGAATTGTTGACATTTTTGCAGATTTATTAAAAAAGAAACTGAAATATCACATGGTCCTAAGTATTCAGACCCTTTGCTCAGTAGTAGAAGCCCCCTTTTGATCTAATAAAGCCATGAGTCTTTTTGGGAAAGATGCAACAAGTTTTTCACACCTGGATTTGGGGATCCTCTGCCATTCCTCCTTGCAGATCCTCTCCAGTTCTGTCAGGTCGGATGGTAAACGTTGGTGGACAGCCATTTTTAGGTCTCTCCAGAGATTCTCAATTGGGTTTAAGTCAGGGCTCTGGTTGGGCCATTCAAGAACAGTCAGGGAGTTGTTGTGAAGCCACTCCTTCATTATTTTAGCTGTGTACTTAGGGTCATTGTCTTGTTGGAAGGTAAACCTTCGGCCCAGTCTGAAGTCCTGAGCACTCTGGAGAAGGTTTTCGTCCAGGATATCCCTGTACTTGGCCGCATTCATCTTTCCCTCGATTACAACCAGTCGTCCTGTCCCTGCAGCTGAAAAACACCCCCACAGCATGATGCTGCCACCACCATGCTTCACTGTTGGGACTGTATTGGACAGGTGATGAGCAGTACCTGGTTTTGTCCACACATACCACTTAGAATTAAGGCAAAAAAGTTCTATCTTGGTCACATCAGACCAAAGAATTTTATTTCTCACCATCTTGGAGTCCTTCAGGTGTTTTTTTTATAGCAAACTCCATGCGGGCTTTTATGTGTCTTGCACTGAGGAGAGGCGTCCGTCGGGCCACCCTGCCATAAAGCCCCGACCGGTGGAGGGCTGCAGTGATGGTTGACTTTCTACAACTTTCTCCCATCTCCCGACTGCATCTCTGGAGCTCAGCCACAGTGATCTTTGGGTTCTTCTTTACCTCTCTCACCAAGGCTCTTCTCCCCCGACAGCTCAGTTTGGCTGGACGGTCAGCTCTAGGAAGGGTTCTGGTCGTCCCAAACGTCTTCCATTTAAGGATTATAGAAGCCACTGTGCTCTTAGGAACCTTAAGTGCAGCAGAAATTTTTTTGTAACCTTGGCCAAATCTGTGCCTTGCCACAATTCTGTCTCTGAGCTCTTCAGGCAGTTCCTTTGACCTCATGATTCTCATTGGCTCAGACATGCACTGTGAGCTGTAAGGTCTTATATAGACAGGTGTGTGGCTTTCCTAACCAAGTCCAATCAGTATAATCAAACACACGGGACTCAGATGATGATGTAGAACCATCTCAAGGATGATCAGAAGAAATGGACATCACCTGAGTTAAATATATGAGTGTCACAGCAAAGGGTCTGAATACTTAGGACCATGTGATATTTCAGTTTTTCTTTTTTAATAAATCTGCAAAAATTTCAACAATTCTGTGTTTTTCTGTCAATATGGGGTGCTGTGTGTACATTAATGAGGGAAAAAATGAACTTAAATGATTTTAGCAAATGGCTGCAATATAACAAAGAGTGAAAAATTTAAGGGGGTCTGAATACTTTCCATCCCCACTGTACATACACCTATACACACACATACAGGTCAGGGCTGGAATTTTCATATTGTTATCTTAAAAAGGTTTTTCATTTTATTTTAGAACTATGCTGCAGATTCTGTCCTTGTATCCCTATGACCTGGCTAGACAGCCATTGAAAACAGCACACACTTGTAATCGGTTAGCTTCCCATACAGAAAGCTTGAGGAATCAAAGAGCCAGTATTACGTTTCATAAGGCCACAAATGAGAATCTAAGCTGCTTTGAAAGTTTGACTCTGACCGGCAAAATTAAAAAAAAAAAATACAGAAAGGAAGGAAATGACACAGGCTTGACTCCAGGAAGCAGACCCCTCTCCCAATCAAAAATGCAAAGAGCTTCCTGGAATCCAGCTTTAGTGGATTGCAAAAAAATGGCTCTTTAGGCAGGCAACACTTCTTTTTCTTCATATTTTCCTGCTATAGGAAAAAGCGCTCCAGTGTCATCCTGAGGAGTATGGTCCATGTGTGCTGACTCTCTCTTTATTATGCTTTGTCATGGCCAGGCAATAAATTAACAGTGTATTCAGTAGAGGGGTTAAGTGGTACACCATCTGGAGCAAAAAGCACAGGATGGCTGGTGGAAGACTCAGCAGATTGAGTTCAGTTATTGACATATACTTAAATATCTTGTTCATATTCTAGATTAAATCGAGAGGCAGTTTACCTTGGAGGCCTAGGTTTCACATTTCTGAGACTTGACTAGTAAGCAGTCCTTTGCACTTTGGTCCTTTTAATGAGACTAGCTGGCTGTTTCTTTATTAGAAAAAGGATATTAGTCTTAGCCACACTAATTGTACAAAGTGTAGCCAATTAAAGAAGCGGCCAATGACAGCATTCCCTGTATACAGATCTGATGGGATTCTGCACACAGGGAGCAGAACTTTACATGATGATCACTTTTGCAAGCTCAACCAGGAGAGGAATGCATGTCACAGCTCTTTATTCTCTATTATTTTTAACTTCATAACCTTTTGTCTCATCTACTATACCACAGCCGGCTGTGTCCACCAAGACAGATTTATGATTTGCCATAAATGTTTTTTGCAGTCCTATGATTTTTTTTTAAGTTCAGTACTTAAAATAACGAACACAATGGTGAGTACCAAACTTCGTAAATTACTGTAAGCCTCTAGTACCGTATATACTCGAGTATAAGTCGAGTTTTTCAGCACATTTTTTTGTGCTTAAAGTGCCCCCCTCGACTTATACTCGAGTCAAGCACTTTTCTGCAGCAAAAAATTTCATTTTCCGAACCGACTTTGGCCCGAGATACGGGGCCACAAAATCGGTTCGGAAAATGTCATTCTCTGCTGCAGAAAAGTGCTTGACATTTTCTGAACCGAATTTGGGGCCCCGTATCTCAGGGCCACTTGGTGCTAAGAACCCCAAATTCGGTGTGCAAACCCAGTGGACCTGGTACCATAACATATCCAAAGCTGGGGTTCCTAGCACCAAGTGGCCCCGAGATACGGGGCCCCAAAATAGGTTCAGAAAATGTCATTCTCTGCTGCAGAAAAGTGCTTGACATTTTCTGAACCGATTTTTGGGGCCCTGTATCTCGGGGCCACTTGGTTCTAGAAATCCCAGCTTTGGATATTGTATGCTAGTTCCTCTGGGTTTGCGCACCAAATTTGGGATTCCTAGCACTAAGTGGCCCCAAGATACGGGGCCCCAAATTCGGTCAATTGTGTCCATCTGCAGCAATGTCATTTCGGGACACTTTGGGTTCAGAGACCCCAAAATTTGGCTGTAGCTAGGGGGCATCTAGGAACACTTAACTACCGAGTTTGAAGTTCGGGGGACCTATGGCTGCAAATGGGCATTGTTGACCCTCTTTTCCACTTACAGTAGCTGTGCATTTCTCACCCTCGTCTTATACTCGGGTCAATAAGTTTTTCCCATTTTTTTGTGGTAAATTAGGGCCTCGACTTATACTCGGAACGACTTATACTCGAGTATATACGGTAATCTAAACTGAACATTTAAAGCCAGCTCTTACTTGGTGATAATGTACAGGGAAGGCCTGGGTGTCTTCTCTATATGTGAGGCTTTGGCAAAAAAGGTTTGAGACGCTCTGATCTTTTTCACATACAACAGAATGTTTGGTTGGTAGAGAAAACACGCTTGTAGCAGCATTTTTGTTGCTGCATTACCAAACATTGCAGTGCGCTGCAAGGCGGGTGGGTTGTACAGCTGCGTTAGGCGACAGCTAAAACAAATAGTGCTGCAATAGATCAATGTGTGCACATTTCTTATTGTGTGGTAATGCACACTTTTTATTACGTTACTGCAATGGGCCCTAACACGGACCCGAAAACTAATAATCATTCCACTGACCCTCACACTAAAGCTGGTTGTACACTGGTAGAATTTTTTTATAAACATTCATAGGAAAATTCTCATCAGAACATTCTTTCTTACCACCATGGTTCAACTATTTTTGTTAGAAAAAAAACTGCTATTTGAATATAATCCCAGACGTACCAAACAGGTTTCATTATATATATATATATATATATATATATATATATATATATATATATATATATATATATATGTAGCGCTGGTAGATTTGGGATCTACCATATGTTAGGTTAATTTAGTCACTTGTTCGTTAAATAGGTTAGGTTTGCCTCTGTTCCAGCTTGGCGGACGTTGCGTGCTTTTCCAGACTGACCGGTGGGTGTCGCTGTTATCACTGGTTAGTGTTGGAAAAGCAACGTGTTGAAGCGTATGGATGCTCTTCTGTCCCAGAGATAACTCGGTGGAGGTGGTCCTCCAAGTTGCATTCTGGGAGAGGGTATATATGGGACAGACGCCATATTTTGGGGTTTGTTTTACAGCCACCTGCTGGCCCTCCTGGCCAACAGGTATGTGTTAGAGAGCTACCTCCTGGTCCTCCGTTCCGGAGGCCCACGTTGCTGCGGTGCAGGGGTGGGCCCAGAAGCTTGTCTGGGGCCTAACACAGCAGCTGAGGTATGGTCCTGAGCTGTCTATCCTGAGTGAAGCTGGACGACCGAGGAGATCCCAGGGGAGGACCCGTCATGGAAGGATCACGTAGAGTGCTGGTCTGGAGAGGGGCCTGGTGACTCGGTTGGAGGACGTATCCTAAAGTAACTATACAGCATAGTGTTGCCGGGTTGGCTTAAAAGTTCAGGCACTGTGACTGACGTTCATTGCAGAAAAGAAACCAATACATCCTGTGGCAGAGGATCGTACGGGTTTATCCCAAACAAGTCTGTGGCAGAGACTTTTGTTCGTGCTACGTACTGGCTGCTAGGCAAGTGAGAGAGGCCTATCCAGGTGAGCAAGGAGTGTGTCCCACCAGGACATTTGTCAAGAATCCTACAAGAAGATATTTGAGTGTCTTCTGCAGTTTCCTTTCTGCCTCTTTCCTGCTACTTCCTTGTTAAACTGTTTAATAAAGCATTGAAAACATACTCAAGTGTTGGTGCATGTGTCGTCCAGAGGTAAACTCAACGGAACCCTAGACCCGGTGCCGGTAACACAGAGGGAAGGAGAGTTATTGCTACACACACACACACATTATATATATATATATATATATATATATATATATATATATATATATATATATATATATATATACATACATACACACACTTTCATAGATTTTTCCTGAACGAAAACCACGTACACAGTCATGCCCTGTACACACGGTCGGATTTTCCAATGGAAAAAGTGCGATCGGATTGTGTTGTCGGAAATTCTGATCATGTGTGAGCTCCATCAGACTTTTTCCATCGGAGTTTCCCACACACAAAGTTTAAGAGCAGGATATAAAATTTGCCAACAACAAAATCCGATCGTTTAAATTCTGATTGCGTGTACACAAATCCGACGCACAAAGTGGCACGCATGCTCAGAATAAATAAAGAGACGAAAGCTATTGGCTACTGCCCCGTTTATAGTCCCGACGTACGTGTTTTATGTCACCGCGTTCAGAATGATCGGATTTTCCGACAACTTTGTGCGGCCGTGTGTATGCAAGACAAGTTTGGCCCAAAATCCGTCGGAAAAAATCTGATGGATTTTGTTGTCGGAATGTCCGATCAATGTCCGATCGTGTGTACAGGGCATTAGAATTCTGTTCTATGAGAAATTTTCCATTCTGCTACTTAAAAATTTTTCGACACAGTGGTCTAAAACAAAGGTCAATTTGACCCCACTAACCATTAGAAACTCAAACGAACCTTCCAGAAATGAAACATTTTGTACAAAATATTACAGGTATATGGGCAGCTTTGACCTTCCTGTTACCCTAGAGCCAACCTTCCATGTGGACCTAACACTAACCCTCCTGCTAAGCCTCCTGTAAACGCAACAGTAAAGGTGGCAATACATAGATCTAAACTCTGCTGGTTCAGCAGAGACCGGCTGAATTTCAATCCATGAATGGCAACTGTGGTTTATCAGACGTTGATCTACCTAATCGACTTTTGGTTAATCATCCTGTTGGAAAATTTCCACTCAATCTGGTCTGCAGGCTATATACTGCAGTGCTGATCAATGTATTCCAACGGGGAAGTCTCCCCATTGTCAGAATACACACAGCGGGTTTTTCCATCATCTGCCTTGAATGTGTGGATGGCGGAATAAGATCAACATGCTGGTTGAACACAAAAAAAAAAACCTGACTCATCTATGGCTGGCTGAACTATTTCCCTCCCAGTAAGCCAAAACATTACCCTCACACTAACCTTCCATGTACCTCCAAAACCAACATTTTCAGAAAACGTGTCCCTAATGCCAAGTCTGACGTCTCATAAAGGCAGCAGGTAGTATGCAGAGAAGGTAGACTTCACTGCTGTAAACCATGACAGATCTAGGAAGGTAAGACTTCAGTTAGCATGCCAGCATTTAACCAAAAACTTAAATAGGAACTGAAAGCTGTGCCCAAAAAGGCAGGGAGAGGGCATAGGACTAGTTCTCAGTATTGCCCTACCATACCTTGTTCTGAGCTGTATCTCTGCGTTGGGGCAGCCATGCTCATGTGTGAGGCTCTAATACGAACAGTGAGCAGCACAATAAGGACACAATGAGACTAACAGTCAGGGGCAACAGTGCCTTAGATTTTACAATGCAGATGTAGAATTATGAAGCTACAGAACAGAAGTGCCTAGACACTCTAACTTAACAAAGAGTATACTTGTTTCAGAATGATTTCCTGTCAAACAGTATTTTTTAGGGTATTACTTAGGCACAATTAACATTTCTAGAGGTTTTGAGTTCAGGTCTACTTTTGAGTTCAGGTCTACTTCTGAGTTCAGGTCTACTTCTGAGTTCAGGTCTACTTCTGAGTTCAGGTCTACTTTTGAGTTCAGGTCTACTTTTGAGTTCAGGTCTACTTTTGAGTTCAGGTCCACTTTTGAGTTCAGGTCTACTTTTGAGTTCAGGTGTACTTTTGGATACCAGCTCTGTGTGGGATGATCCTGTAAGAATCGTTAAGACGAGGTTTCAGTAGAAGAATCGGAATTACTTTTCATGGAGTTGAAAACACAGAGTTCAGTTTTTAGTGTTTCTTTTTTTTAAACAACATTTTTTTTTCTGGTAGTATAAGCTGCAAAACTAACAAGTCCTGTCTATATCTGGCATGTGCCACAAAACCCTGCTTTAGTGAGGAGACCAATTTAACACTGAGATAATGTGCTAACAATGAAACGCAATCTACACAACAACGGCATCATCTTCAGGAAGATGCTAAAACCGTGTGAACCATAGTGAGAATACAACTCCAATAAACAACTTCCTCATACAGTTTTTAAATGTAAAAGCCCACATTTGTCATATCACTAGAGCTAAAAATACAAAAAGGTTTCCTCTGCTAAATGTAGCAATGATGTCTATGCTTATGTTTGGACCAGTATCAATGGACTTCGATAACTGCAGTGTGCTTTTATCATCAGGTTCAGACGCCCTTGAGATCATTCAGAATTCACAGCAGGTGCAGTTCATCTGCTTCTACTGCTTTAGTATTCCCATCGGCTTGTATCAGGAGCAAAGAAATTCTGAAGTAAGCAAAAACCCATCAACACTACCCTTACCTTTTAGGCTAGCCATAGACAAGTCTTTGTGGGGTTTTTTTTGTTCAAACAGCGTCTGAACAAAAAAAAAAAAAACCTTGCCCGATTCCTCCATTCATACATTTGAGGTTGATGGTGGAGTCCTCCCCACTGTGTCTTTGTATCTCTGACAGTAGGGAGACTTTTGGTGTGATTGTACCCCAACACTCCCTGGACTTACATTGTTAAAGGAGCATTTCATTCAAAAAAATAAAATATAAGTAGATATAAACCCAAGAATTAATAAAAATTATATTTTACCTGAACATTGGATGTAGTGGGCACAAAAGCTATTTTTTCCTTTTTTTTCAACTTGTGCGCTGCCATTAAACACACTTCTCCTAGGCTAACAATTGCTCACTGTACTATAGTCTATGGTGGTGTAGGTCACTTTGGACTACAGAAAGCCCCCCCTCCTCATCTCTATAATGTAGTTTGCAGAGGTCAACTGGGCAAAGCTGATGACACTGCTTGGGATTTCAGTGAAGCACAAGCAGAGGGTACCCATAAGTTACACGGTCACAGATTTTCACGAGGGATCAACAGGTATTACTCTGTACTTGCAGCATTTTTAAAGAGACATAAATCACACAACTTGTAAATATTTGCATGTGTTGCAGAAATGTGATGATGTTTTTTCCCCTGACATACACAGCAGTCTATCAGCTCAGGGCTTTAGATTTCAATCCAGGTATTGCACCTGTCCATGTTCTCTGTTGGCAAGTTGGTAATCTGGGAACACCTTTGTTCACATGTCTGCAAAGCATGTAGATCAGTTTCTCAAACACACCCCCTGCAAGCTCCTTGGTTGTTCAGTACTAAGCCCTTCTCAGCCACCAATCAATTCCATGCTGACTTGGACGTTTGAATCTGATGCACCTGGCAGAGACAGAATAGGCTGGGCTTTAGGAAGCAGACCATCCTACCCCGCCATGTAAGGAGCCATCTTGATTCAAGTTGCAGAGAATTACATTTCAATTATTAATGGACTCATCCCGAACTCTAAACTGAACATATCTTTCTAGCATGAGCTTTAGGTGGGTACACTGAGCCATTCGCCTCGTGGAACAGTGAGAGTTACATCTCCCAGAATTCCCTCGGCCTTCTCCTCTACTTTGGATCATGCTTCCCAAGGGCCTTCTTCAGAAGTCTTGCGCTGTGACTTTATTCTTCTCCGGCATAGCTTCTTAACCTCTACACGTTCCTTGTAGAGGCTTTGCAGAAGTCTTGTGCTGCAGCTTTCCTGTCTTTTGTTCCCTAAACTGTTCCTTGAGAGGACAGAGAAGTCACATACAGAAGTGCAGGCCACTATCAACACAAGCCATACATAAGGAAATTCAGTACATGTCCGCAGAATCAAATCTCATTACACACAGGGTTCTGCTATGTGATCAACTTGCTCTTTACAGACTTGGCTAACAGATTGTATACTGAGACGTGGTAGTGTATTGCATCAGATTTGCTGGATAGTTAGGTTGGAAAAAAAAAAAAAGATAACTCCATTCAGTTCAACCAATAGAATATAGAAAAAGAGAAATCCTCCATATTACCAAACCCACAGTTGATCCACAGGATGGCAAAAAAAAAAAAAAACCCTAGAAAGCATGATCCATTTTGCTCCAGTGGGTGAAAAATAAATTCCTTCCTGATCCCCCAGAGGGCAATCAGATATTCCCTGGATCAACAATCCCAATACCAATACTTACCATTTACTACCTATAAATCCAGTTATATTTTGTGTATTTAGGAATGCATTCAGCTCTTTTTTGAAGCAGATTTTAAAAAAAGAAGTGCAGACCCTAGCACAGGTAAGTCATTTTAATAATTAGTGATTAAAATAAAATATTGCACTCACATAATAAAGATGTAAACAGGTACTTCAATGTAACAGCATAAACTCAAGAAATACTCCAGCTTCACTCAGTGCAAACACACTCTAAAGCAGGTGGATGGACTCAGCAGCAAAGGGTTAACCACGCGGCACAGTCCACGAGGAGAGTATACAGCCAAGGGTGATAGGATGGGAAATCTCCCCAAACTGCACAGCCAAAGGGAAGCCCACAGTCTGTAGTGGAAGCCCTAGAAGTGGGTGCACAATAGGGCTGTGCGGCCGCTGTGACAAGCCACCGCGGCTGAGGGAAACCAGGGCTGACACACACTATGGGAGAAGGGAGTTCCGGCTGTCAGAGAAGCTAGCCAGTGTGTATTAAGTTGCCATAACACATTTTGGGGGGCATGCCCGCCCCGTTTACCCAGTATTTTTTAAAAGCAATCTATTAAGCTGTCAAGAATGAGCTCCACATGGAGTATTTTTTTTCCATATTTACTGTGAAGAAGCCTTTCCCCCCTGTGATACCCTTAAAGCAAATAACTCTACACAGAGTTCATTATATGGACCACTTATAAATTTATACTTGTTGATCATATCCCCCTTAATCTCCCCTTCTCAAGAGAATAAATTCAGTTCCTCTAATCTTTCCTCATAGCTGAGCTCCTCCATGCCTCTTATCAGTTTGGTTGCTCTTCTCTGCACTTTCTCCAGTTCCTGATACCCTTTTGGAGAACTGGTGCCCAAAACTGAACTGCATATTCCAGATGAGGTCTTACGAATGATTTGAACAGGGGCAAAATTATCTCTCTCTCTGGAGTCTATACCTCTCTTAATACAAGAAAGGATTTTGCAAGTTTTAGAAACTGCAGCTTGAAATTGCATGTTATTACAGTACAGCCAAAGCTTGTTTGTGGATCACAGGAGTGCAGATTATTTTGCACTCCTGTGACCTGTTTTCAGCAGACAGCGAGCTGAAGTCCACTGTGTGCTTACATCACCGAGCCGGTCAAGGTTCAGGCATGATCGTAAAAATGTATTTGAGATCCGCCCACATGCCTGGACCGGCAAAACCTCTCAGGGAGTCGCTGAGAGCCTGAGCCGGACACTCCCGCCACTCCAGCCCAGGGCTCCAGTGAGCATGGGGGGGGGGGGGGCAGAGCACTGCTGATTGACAGTCACCAGCTCTCTGCTCAGAGAGCTCTGAGAACCAAGCGATCAGCAGTGTTAGATCACTCGGTTCTCAGTGTTCAAGCCAGCGGGAGACCAATGCTGCATCAAGCTAGGCAAGTATGATTAAAAGAAAGAGTAGTATGTATGGTATATGCATGTTTTTAGCCCCCAAGTGCAAAACTTTACATTTATCAACAATAAACCTCTTTTCACACATAGTTGCCCAATTACCGTAAATAGTGCATTTTGATTTGCTCACTACACTACATTGTATAAGCCTCATCCTAAATTTCTCCTACGGTGATGCTACAGATAGAACCTTTTGTTATAATGAATGCACCGACAAACACTCCAAGTTAAAAAGAAGGCAAAAAAGTTCCAAAAGAGTAGGTTCTTTCTAGCTTAAGCAGCGCTGCTCTTTTGGAACTTTTTTGCCTTCTTTTTAAATGTTATATTTTTATATAGCAGCTGCTTAGTCCGATATTTTCTATCATCTTGAGCATTGGATAAGTGACCCTGTTTACTTTTACCATTTGAACACTCCAAGTTACTGTTGCAATACCACTTACTCTACACAGTAATTTTAAGCAGAAGTCCATTGTTCAATGAAAGTGGAAACCCCCTTTAAGATAAGAATGTACACTCTCTTTGGATACAAGTTAAAAAGGTTCATCTATCTTTGTATTAATGTATTAAAAACCATTTCATAGAACTGCTTATCCAAAAGGCTTGGAAACAATTATTAAAACGCAGAAGCATGCTGGGAAACTTCTGCAACTAAAAAGCATGTGATAAGAATAGTGAACATTGATCAACAATTACTGATCTGCCTGCTCATTCACTGCAAAACAGGCAGAACAGATATAAAATCTGAATTTTCCATGATCAGGAAACTACTGGAAATCAAAAAAAAAAAAGATTTGAGGGGTGAGGTGATGTGAAAACACTATTATGTGTACACAAATCTGATCGTTAAAAAATGCTAAATATCCAGTATTTTACTGCATTGTGCAAGTATACACATCACTGTATTTACAACGTGGCCGATTCAGGGTCCGCCAACATCATATTGCATGCTTTATCAAGCGCTGAGGGACGTTAGGCAGTCTCATTCTAAATGAATGGGCTGTCAATGCATGTGGATGCATGCAAAAAATAGTTACTGCACGATTTGTTTCCGCAAGCTTAACGCAAGTAGCAGAGCATTTGTATCTAGGAAGTGGCTGCGAAATAACCCAAGTGCTTTGCAGCACCCTGTAGATGTTTGTTGAGGTGCAATTAAACTTTGTATTTCAATGCACCATAGCATATATCTACAGTTCATTACCATGTGTTATACCATAAATTATGATGTTACATAGTAGGTGAGGTTGAAAAAAGACAAGTCCATCCTATGTGTGTGATTATATATCAGTATTACATTATATATCCCTGTATGTTGTGGTAGTTCAGGTGCTTATCTAATAGTTTCTCGAAACTATCATTGCTCCCCGCTGAGACCACCGCCTGTGGAAGGGAATTCCACATCCTTGCCGCTCTTACAGTAAAGAACCCTCTACGTAGTTTAAGGTTAAACCTCTTTTCTTCTAATTTTAATGAGTGGCCACGAGTCTTATTAAACTCCCTTCCGCAAAAAAGTTTTATCCCTATTGTGGGGTCACCAGTACGGTATTTCTAAATTGAAATCATATCCCCTCTCAAGCGTCTCTTCTCCCGAGAGAATAAGTTCAGTGCTTGCAACCTTTCCTCATAACTAAGATCCTCCAGACCCTTTATTAGCTTTGTTGCCCTTCTTTGTACTAGCTCCATTTCCAGTACATCCTTCCTGAGGACTGGTGCCCAGAACTGGACAGCATACTCCAGGTGCGGCTGGACCAGAGTCTTGTAGAGCGGGAGAATTATCGTTTTATCTCTGGAGTTAATCCCCCTTTTTAACCCATGCCAATATTCTGTTTGCTTTGTTAGCAGCAGCTTGGGATTGCATGCCATTGCTGAGCCTATCATCTACTAGGACCCCCAGGTCCTTTTTCATCCTATATTCCCCCAGAGGTTCTCCCCCCCAGTGTATAGATTGCATTCATATTTTTTGCCACCCAAATGCATTATTTTAAATTTTTCTACATTGAACCTCATTTGCCATGTAGTCGCCCACCCCATTAATTTGTTCGGGTCTTTTTGCAAGATTTCCACATCCTGCGGAGAAGTTTTTGCCCTGCTTAGCTTAGTGTCGTCTGCAAATACAGAGATTGAACTGTTTATCCCATCCTCCAGATCGTTTATGAACAAATTAAACAGGATGGGTCCCAGCACAAAACCCTGGGGAACCCCACTACCCACCCCTGACCATTCCGAGTACTCCCCATTTATCACCACCCTCTGAACACGCCCTTGTAGCCAGTTTTCAATCCATGTACTCACCCTATGGTCCATGCCAACGCACCTTATTTTGTACAGTAAACGTTTATGGGGAACTGTGTCAAATGCTTTTGCAAAATCCAGATACACCACGTCTACGGGCCTTCCTTTATCTAGATGGCAACTCACCTCCTCATAGAAGGTTAACAGAAGGTGTTAACAAACCCATTAAAGATATCTAAACACAAAAACAAAAATTTTATATCTTGCAGCTGAACAGACATCCAATATGGTGGCTGCATTCGTTTTTTGCAGGCTAACACATTTTCAAAAAATACCTGTCGATTCTGCCAGAAATGCAGGCAGTGCCCTTCTAATTGAACTGAAAGCAGAAACATTCTTATTTTCCTTCCAAGCGGTCTTCTGTAAACTACAAACTTCCCTGCCCCCATGAAATGGAGAAAGAGAGAAGATAACCGTTTGACATCCAGCCTGGGTGAAAAGCATGGCTCCCTCCATAGATACATTGGAGGAGTGAGATTGGCTACCCAAGGACAGGAAAGGTGTTTCTAGCCAGATCCCCAGGTGAAAATAAAGGGAAACAAAAGTCTGGAAAAAAGAAAATGAATGCAGCCACCATGTCTATAGTCTGGTAAAATGTAATATATGACTTTTCTTGTTTTGGGTTTAGATATGCTTTAAAATAAGAATGTGATCGTTGGACAGGCTAGGGGTTAACTAATGAGTGACAAGAAACACAAAGTATAAATTACTGCACACAGAGATTTTCCAATGTGATGGAAACATCTTTGCCGTCCACTGGTGATTGTTCTAATTTTCCATAGAAAACAAACATTCTTCTGAACTATGTGTGTGGTGCTGTGAAAGAAGGATCTTGGTGTACTTTAATGTACAGCCCCATAAAGGATACTCTAATAAGGCCATTTCAGGCCACACTAGGGAGCAATAAAACACGGTCAACATTGGTCTGGGAGAGACTGGCCAGCTTTAAGGCTTCCCTAGACAGCTCTAATTTCAGCGGATTTGAGTCGTGGGGGTCCTTGTCAACACCACCCATTTCAATATAAGTGAATTTCTCAATCGACTTTTGTTGGAGGAGCCAGGTGGAAAATAGTCATTCAAACTGCGACACATCAAATCAGTTGCCATCAATGTTTAGTTTTGCCGACAGCCACGGATGCCAACAGTCAGAATACAATAGCTGGCAGTGGAGATACTTCACTGCTCGCTGCTTAGCATGGATTGACAAATCTATACGTGTATGGCTAGCCTAAGTCTTAAAGCGGGGTTCCACCCAAATTTTGAACATTATCTCTATGCATTCTCTTCCTTGCCTAGATGCTGACATGCTGTGTAAAAAAATTTAAATCGCCGTAATTACCTTTTTTTTCTAATCTTCTTAGCACTTCCTGGTTTTCCTCCCATGGGAGTAGGCGTGTTTCTAGCCTCTCCCAGACCTCTCACAGTCCCCTGGGAGCTAGTCTCAGGCTTCCCAGCATGCATTGTGCAACAGTTTCATCACAACATCTCGGTGAATGCTGGGAGCACAGCATTCACCGCATCTAGGAAATACATGCTTGTGGGCTTCAAATGCCCACAATGAAGATGGAAACCGCCTGCAGTGTATTTTATAAGTTATTCTTTACACTGAAATCGGACACAGGCAGACTTATTACACAGAACATGTGAGAAGATAATTATGAGAAGAAAAGTTTGTGAATGAACTCCAAAAAAAAAAAAAAAAAAACGATAGATAGGTGGACCCCCGCTTTAACTAAGGAGAGGTAAACATTTGCTTGAGCCACTGCAGGAACATACAAGATTGACATAATATTGTTATCCTCCCAATACTTTAGTGGGTATGTATCTGAATGTCCACCAAAGTCTTGATCGCTCAAATGTATAGACTTCCTAACCATGAGATACATCACATCATCAGTCACCACAGTCAGACTACGGCACCTGTCACCTTGAAAGGCCTATGACACAAAGGATTGGGATGTAAACTCACCTGACCGTCCTGGAGTTCTCTCCATCAGACCTGCAATGAAAAGAAAAAAATAAATTACAATCAGCACCCTGATACTGTTAATGTATTAAATGCATAGTTCAAATTGTAAAGTATTTCTTATTATTAAAATAATAAAGATGATATACTTGCCTATTATTCGCAATGTTTTTGTACAGAGCAGGCCCGAACCCCCTTTTCTGGGGTCTCACACTGGTGCTCTCGGCCCCTGCTCTAGCAACTTGCTATGGGGGCTCAATTCCAAGCCAGGCTGTGTGCGTCTATTGACAAACACAGCATTGCTCGGCCACACCCCCTGTTCCCGCCTCACAGGATTGGACTGACATAAGCAGGAGCCAATGGCAGTAGGAACAGTGCTGGATCGAGATCAGGCTCAGATAAGTATTTATGGGGGGAGCTGATTATGGAACTTTTTTTTTTTTACCTTAATGCAGAGAATGCATTAAAGTGATACTAAAGTCTCTTTTTTTTTTTTTTAACATGTTATACTAACCTGTTCTGTGTAATGATTTTGCACAGAGGAGCCCAGATCCTCCTCTTCTCTTGTCCTTCTTCGGCACTCCTGGCCCCTCCCTCCTGTTGAGTGCCCCCCATAGCAAGCAGCTTTCTATTGGGGCAGCCGCGCTGAGCCGTAGCTCCTCGTGTCCATTCAGACACGGAGCCACGGCCTGGCCCGCCCCTTCTCTCTCCTCATTGACTCACTGAGTTTGATTGACAGCAGCAGGAGCCAAAGGCACTGCTCTTTCCTCTCAGTCAATGAGGAGGGAGAGTCTGGGGCAGCCGAGTGTCTCCTGCAGCGTCGCTAGATAGAGATGGGTCTCAGGAAAGTATTAGGGGGCTGCTACACACAGAAGGCTTTTTATCTTAATGCATTAAAGATAAAAAAAACTGACTTTACAACCACTTTAAGTGTTGCAAATAAACAAACACACTTTGAAGGCAGTCAACCTCAGTCAACCAGTGCCTCTCAACTCTACCCCAACTTTCATCTTCTGCTCCTTACCATCTAAATCCCTACAGTTGACAGTATTTTTATTTTCTAAAAAACACCCTGAATCTCTTTGTGTGAAAATGCGAAACCGCGTGCCCTCTGTTCAAGCACCACACTCGTCATCAGTTCCCTGTAGCCTCACCCCCACATACCTTTGAACATGAGAGAGATCAAACAGCAGCAAATCAAGTAGAAAATGGCCAAAGAACTACCAGGTTGCAATGTAGAAAGCATTTTTATTCCATTGGAAATAGTCTGAATAAAATTCAAATGAAAAGTAATAGCATAGGTTCTAAAGTGCGGCCCCTGACCCTACCAAAGGGCCACATCTGTAATACTACAGAAAGACATCAGACATGCAACAGGACATCAAAGACTACAGGCATGCTACAAAGGATGGTCAGAGATGGCAGATGTGCTGCAGTAAAAGACCTGAATCTGCAAACATATAAGGTGTTGGAGGCCAGGTATATGATTCAAGAGACGGTAAGTGTACTAGAGAAACAAAACATGGGTGGTAGGGATGAGCTTGTTCAGATTCTAGTCTGAATACATCCGATGAGCAATTCTCCAATACGTTGTCACCTGTACTGGGCCAATGACCTGCCTCCAGGGCATTTCCCTGCCCTATAGTCCCACTTATATAAGCAGCATGTATACAAGGGTCTATGAGGCCCAAGCCTCTTATAAATGACCCAGTCCAGTTATAGCTTGATGGTGGGTTCAGACTAGGATACAAACATACCTGAGCTCCTCCCTAACAGGTGGAGATCACTGCTTTTACAGCCCTATATAAAACAACATTTGCAGGCCCCTTAAAAATGTCTTGTGTCACAGTTGATCTTCCTCTCAGCAAGATGCATTTTGAAATAATCAGAGGAAAAAAAAAAAAAAAAAAAAAGGTATGGACAGTACCAAAATAAAAAAATAATGTGACAGAAACAAACCAAGCCATTGAACTACTAGAACCAGTCTAAAATAGATTTTTCCTTAGCTTACCTAGTCAGCACCTAGCTAAGAAAAACACAGACTCCTGTCTGCAGGGGTCCTCAACCTGCACACCAAGTGCCAAAAGGGCGGTAGGTTTGGCATCAAGAGTTTTTGTCCAATACTTTAGCAGCAGTCGCTCCTGTCTACCACTAGAGGGTGCTGAATGGAACACAAGAGGTTGACTTTTGTTTCAACAAACAGTCCATCCCCCTTCTTTCATTTCAGCTCCCCCTAGTGGTGGCTGGAAGCAGTTGCTGCAGGAAGAGAAGTTGTAAACAGACTGATTCTTCGTAAAAAGTCTTAATTTCAGCACAAGTATCCCCCCCGCAATTGATTTTTTGAACAGTCTGTTGGGACAAATAAAAATAAAAAGGATGAAGGTACATCATGTATCCCTTAAAGTCGACAATACCAGCTCCCATAGGTCTCTTCTGACAGGTTCCTTTTCAGGCCTAACAATAATATCTTCACAAATGTAATATTGTATGCAGAAAAATGTTTCCCAATGCCATTCTTCTACCTAAATGGAAATGTTTACTTTTTACTAGTTACCATAGAAACTGTAGGCACAATGAAATGCTTAGTCTATGCGAATATCCCATATCATCCCATTGCTGTAAAATTATAAAAAAAAAAAAACACTAGAAAACATGAGAAACTTAAAGGACAAGGTCATCTTTAAACTTAAGGTACCCCTGGCCCTCCCTTCCCCAGCCACCTAAATTATCCTAAGCTGATGACCACCCCAACCAGGTGCATACTTACCTTTCCTAATAGGGGGTGGCTTTGTTATACAGTATATCGGCTTAAGTCAGGTACAGCCTAATTACTCAAGTAAGCTGGCTGCTGGGAGGTATTTAATCCTTCCCTTAACTGAAGTTCAGTGCTTTAATGTTCTTCCCCTGAGCCATCTCCCTGCCTGATCCTGAGCCTTGTTCCTGGTGTTAGAGGAGTGATATTTATGTTAATGAACTTAATTTACAGTGTCTTGAAAAAGTATTCACACCCCTTGACATTTTCCATATTTTGTCATGTTACAACCAAAAACGTAAACGTATTTCATTGGTATTTTATGTGATACACCAACACAAAGTGGCACATAATTGTGAGGTGGAAGGAAGATGATAAATGGTTTTCAATTTTTTTTACAAATATGTGAAAAATGTGGCGTGCATTTGTATTCAGCCCCCCGGAGTCAATACTTTGTAGAACCCCCTTTCACTGCAAGTCTTTTTGGGGATGTCTCTACCTGCTTTGCAGATCTAGAGAGAGTGACATTTTTTTCCATTCTTCTTTGCAA
Source organism: Lithobates clamitans (assembly GCA_037952925.1). Lineage (NCBI taxonomy): Eukaryota > Metazoa > Chordata > Amphibia > Anura > Ranidae > Lithobates > Lithobates clamitans. The sequence goes on from JBBGZY010000410.1 coordinate 4,488,475, forward strand.
AATAGCACAAGCTCTGTCAGATTGGATGGAGAGCGTCTGAACAGCAATTTTCAAGTTTGCCACAGATTCTCAATTGGATTTAGGTCTGGACTTTGACTGGGCCATTCTAACACATGAATATGTTTTGATCTAAACCATTCCATTGTAGCTCTGGCTGAATGTTTAGGGTCGTTATCCTGCTGGAAGGTGAACCTCCGCTCCAGTCTCAAGTCTTTTGCAGACTCTTATACTAAGATTGTCCTGTATTTGGCTTCATCCATCTTCCCATCAACTCTGACCAGCTTCGCTGTCCCTGCTGAAGGAAAGCATCCCCACAACATTATGCTGCCGCCACCATGTTTCACGGTGGGGATGGAGTGTTCAGGGTGTTGTGCAGGGTTAGTTTTCCATCACATCATTGGCTCATGCACAGTGTTTTGCTTTTAGACCAAAAAGTTCTCATTTCGTCTCATCTGACCAGAGCACCTTCTTCCACGTTTGCTGTGTCCCCCACATGACGTCTCGCAAACCGGACTTCTTATGGCTTTCTTTCAACAATGGCTTTCTTCTTGTCACTCTTCCATAAAGGTCAGATTTGTGGAGAGCATGACTAATAGTTGTCCTGTGGACAGATTCTCCCACCTGAGCGGAGGATCTCTGCAGCTCCTCCAGAGTTACCATGGGCCACTTAGCGGCTTTTCATTTTTGGTTGTAACATGACAAATGTGGAAAATTTCAAGGAGGTAGTTATACTTTTTCAAGGCACTGTAACCTTTCTCAGCCTGGTTCCTGAGCTAGTTTGGGGGATGTGAGTTAGCTTGAGGTGGACTTATCCTTTAAAGAGTATCTCCACTTTTGTTGAGAAAAAAAAATATATATCAGTCTCAGTCTGGGTGATCTATGTACATTGCAGGGATTTTAGCAAACTTTGCTGCAGATTCCTAACTTTTCTTACTCTGTGTCCATGTGCTCAATGAATCTGTATGGGAGTGATTTTAAAATTATCAATCAGCTGCTGCACCTGCAGAGTTCTAATGAGGAAATTGGCAAGGTCAACATCCCTTTAGATGTGATTTCCCTTTGGAAGTATCTCACCAAAAATGACATGTGTTTGAGGGGATGCCAAAAATCTGATTTATAGCTTCGTTCAGACTTCTGGGAAAATCAGCGAGCCAATCACACAAGCAGGAAATTACATTTTCTAGGAGGCATTCTGTACACCATCTGTGTACAGAACACCTCCAGGTAGCCATATTGCATTTTACAGAGAATTACAGCACTGCAGATTGAAAAGAAATGGTCATTTTTAAGAACATTCAATTATCATTATCAATACAAATATTATTGACTTGTTTAGCAATTGTATATGCTATATTATTTATTTGCTAATTTTTTCGCCCAACGAAAGTGGAGTTACCCTTTAAATATAAACTGGTAAGGTTCATTTATTATTTCAGCCTCCTGATCCTATACTTTGCTGAGCTTGTCATCTGTTTCTGGGATCCGATGAATTCTACACAGGATACCCAGGCTAAGTACGCTGACCTTTCCTTTACTGGGGGCCAAGGATTCCAGCTCTTCCTCACACTGCCTCAACTGGCTGTTCCAAACTCAAAAGGTAGAGTGGCAAAAGTTTTTTAAATGGGCCTGAAGCCAGGAATTCATGGGAATGCACCAGGTCACATAGAAACCAAGCATGGTCTGCCGCCAAGGATCATGTTGTGTCCGAATCATGATGATGAATTGTGGCGCTTGAGTGCTGTGACCTATGCCTGCCAAGTTTCAAACTTATTTTCATAGCTATAATGGTTACGATGACGAATTGGCTCATGCACCACATTTATTTTAATGTGAACACAATTTTTTGCAGAAGAAATTTATTGATCTCACTAAAATGTCTAAATACTCTTCGATTTAAAAAAACAGAAAAAAATAATTCTAAGTGAGTCCTTAAAAAGACGGTACGTACCCACACACAGGATTTGTGTTCCATATAAAGTTTGTTTGAAGGTTTTTGCACAGGAACACGGCACTTATGAAGAGCAGTCACATGTGTCTAAACATTGCTAGCTACCAGAACTGAATATATATGGAAAGAAAACTAGAATCCCAAAGACAATCACCGCTTACACAAGAGTTCATAAGGTAAACACAATGACAAAAAGGCAAACTGCTTTCATCTAACTTCTATTTTTCTAATGTAAGTAACCCACACACAGATAACCCAAAGGTCTTTTGGTCGGTTAAGCTGGCCACACACTGTACGATTTCTCTTGTTCCACCACAAAGGCTGACCGAGAGAAAAATCAGTTGATTCCCTCATCCATGCTAAAGAGCAGAGATAGAGAAACTCCTCCTGTCAACGATTATACTCACCAGTTCACAAAAAGGATATCGGGGAACTGGAGAAAGTGCAGAGAAGGGCAACCAAACTGATAAGAGGCATGGAGGAGCTCAGCTATAAGGAAAGATTAGAGGAACAGAATGTATTCTCTCTTGAGAAGAGGATATTAAGGGGGGACATGATCAACATGTATAAAATACATATAGTGGATATAAAAAGTCTACACACCCCTGTTAAAATGTCAGGTTTCTGTGATGTTAAAAAAAAAATGACACAAAGATAAATAATTTCAGAACTTTTTCCACCTTTAATGTGACCTATAAACTGTACAACTCAATTGAACAACAAACTGAAAGTTTTTAGTGGAGGGAAGTAAAAATAACATGGTTGCATAAGTGTGTACACCCTTAAATTAACACTTTGTTGAAGCACCTTTTGATTTTATTACAGCACTCTGTCTTTTTGGGTATGAGTCAGCATGGCACATCTTGACTTGGCAATATTTGCCCACTCTTCTTTGCAAAAACACTCCAAATCTGTCAGATTGTGAGGGCATCTACTGTGCACAGCCCTCTTCAGAACACCCCACAAATTTTCAATCAGGTTCAGGTCTGGGCTCTGGCTGGGCCATTCGAAAACTTTAATCTTCTTCTGGTGAAGCCATTCTTTTGTTGATTTGGGATGTATGCTTTGGGTCGTTGCCATGTTGAAAGATGACGTTCCTCTTCGTGTTTAGCTTTCTAGCAGGAGCCTCAAGGTTTTGTGCCAATATTGACTGGTATTTGGAACTGTTCATAATTCCCTCTACCTTGACTAAGGCCGCTGGTTCCAGCTGAAGAAAAACAGCACCAAAGTATGATGCTGCCACAACCATGCCTCACTGTGGGTATGGTGTTCTGGTGATCTGCAGTGTTGTTTTTGTGCCAAACATATCTTTTGGAATTATGGCCAAAAAGTTCAACCTTGGTTTCATCAGACCAGAACACATTTTCCCACATGCTTTTGGGAGACTTTAGATGTGTTTTTGCAACATTTATGTTTTTATGTTTTTCTTCGTAAAAAAAGACTTCAGTCTTGCCACTCTAGCCCATAGCCCAGACATATGAAGAAAGCCAGTACTTGCCAGATATTCCTGCAGCTCCTTTATTGTAACTGTAGGCCTCTTGGCAGCCTCCCTGACCAGTTTTCTTCTTGTCTTTTCATCAATTTTGGAGGGACGTCCAGTTCTTGGTATGTACTATTGTGCCATATTTTCTCCACTTGATGATGACTGTCTTCACTGTGTTCCATGGTATAACTAATGTCTTGGAAATTCTTTGTACCCTTCTCCTGACTGATACCTTTTAACAATGAGATCCCTTTGATGCTTTTGAAGCTCTTTGCAGACCATGGCTTTTGCTGTAGGATGCAACTAAGAAAATGTCAGGAACTAGAACAGCTCAACTCTATTTTGGGTTAATCAGAGGCACTTTAAATGATGACAGGTGTGTACTGACTCCTATTTTACATGAGTTTGAATGTGACTGCTTAATTCTGAACACAGCTACATGCCCAGGTAAAGGAGGGTGTGCACACTTATGCAATCACATTATTTTAGTATTTTATTTTTACCCTCCCCCCCAAAAAAATAAAAAAATCAGTTTTGTGCATATGGTGTTTTTTGTTTTGTTTTTTATTTTACTAAAATTGGGGGTCAGCAACCTGTAGATCGGAATCTACCAGTAGATCGTGGACAGGTGGCTGGTAGATCGTGGTCTGAGCTTGCTGACTTGCCATTCTAGAGCATCAAACACAGTGCAATGCAGAGGACTACTTGTAAAGCTGGAGCTGTAGTAAGGAGCAAGAACCGCATAAGCCGATGCCTCCTCTGTAGCGCTGGCTCCTGTCCCATGCAGAGCGATACCAATTGCACGTATCTCATCCTGTCTAGCAGTCTCCATAGAGGTGCCTGCAGCAGGAATGAAGAGATCTTCGGGTCAGTGTGACGCAATACACTGGGCATAATAGTATAGGGCTGCTTTACACTTATGCGCTGCAGTTTACCCACACCACGGGTGGTGTGCAGTTTACATGTAGCTTTCCTGTGGGTTTGCTGCACTTAGACTTCAATTATTTCCAGTGAAAAGCCATCTGTGGTACAAATGGCTTCATAAACCACAAAAAGCTGCAATTCAGACTTGCTTTCCTGAACAAGAAAACTCACAGAATAAGGTTTGGTGTAAAGGGGCCCTAGATTAGGTTGTAGAAGTATGCATCAGTGGGATTGTCTGTGCCTTTAAGACTAACCTGTTAACTATAAAGAACAACTTGAACGCTTTACCACACTATGACTCCTAGTTCTGGCAAGCAATGTCTAACTCTGAGCAACTGGATACTTGTGCCAAATTATTACAGAAATAGAACTATTAAACATTTCAACAGCACAGAGCTGCACCTATGCAAACAATGTACTCAAGTCACTTGTATGGAAACCTTGAAGATAAACTATTTTTTCCTGTTAAAAATACCATTGGGGAATTTTTTTTTAATATCTTTTTAGAGAAGTGTGAAAAATACCCATTGATTCTGCCAGAAATCCAGTGAGCTCTCAACCATTTAAGTACCAGAAGATTTGCCCCCTTAATAACCAGGCCATTTTTTGCGATACGGCACTGCGCCGCTTTTACCTGACAATTGCGTGGACGTGCGACGCTGTTGGCCAACAAAATTAATGTGATTTTTTCTCCCACAAATAGAGCTTTCATTTGGTGGTATTTGATCACCTCTGCGGTTTTTTATTTTTTGCGCTATAAACAAAAAAAAGACCAACAATTTTGAAAAAAAAACAATATTTTTTACTTTTTGCTATAATAAAGTAAAGTAAAAAACAAAAAATGTCTTCATCAGTTTGGGCCAACATGTATTCTACATATTTTTGGCAAAAAAAAAAAAAAACACACAATAAGCGTATATTGATTGGTTTGCGCAAAAGTTATAGCTTCTACAAAAATAGGGAATAGATTTATGGCGGTGATCTGCGATTTTTAGTGGGACTGTGACATTGCGGCGGACAGATCGGACACTTTTTACAATTTTTTGGGACCACTGATATTTATATAGCAATCAGAGCTAAAAAAAAAGCCACTGATTATTGTATGAATGTCACTGGCAGGAAAGGTGGTTAACACTAGGGGGCGATCAAGGGGTTAAGTGTGTCCTATGGAGGCGTTTTTAACTGTGGGGGAAGTGTACTGACAGGGAATAGAGAGAGATCGCTGTTCCTGATCACTAGGAACAGCAGATCTCTCTCATCTTCCCTGACAGAACAAGTATCTGTCTGTTAACATTGACCCAACCCCATTCTGTCTGTCAGGAGCGATCATGGGTCGCCGGCAGACATCGCGGACGCCGGCGACACGTGCATCGGCTCCAATGTAACGCACCCCCCTATACCTCTTAAAGTGCCTGTCGTACAGCTATGGTGATTCACACAGGGGCGCCAACCTGTCGCTGTACAACCACAGCTGCTGGTTGGCAATTCCTTAAAGTATAACTAAAGGTAAAACTTTTTTTTTTTAGTTTTGGATAGAGTGGAGAGGGATTAGAACAGCTGTCAGTCTTTATTGCTCTCTGTGCCCCTGTTAAGCAGATTCACCCTCTCTAATTGTCCTGTTTATGATTATCATTGAAAGTGAAAGAAAATCCCAAATTTTGGGTTGTCCCCAGAAAAGTAATAGAGGGCAAATCTTCCAAAGGAGACACTAGTTCTGGTGACATGGGGGTCCCCAAGGAATTCCCTTCATTTGCAGGGATTTCCTCTCACTTCCTGCTTTGGCTATGGGACAGGAAGCGAAGGGAAATCTCCGCAATGGGACACAGAGGGCAGAAAAAAAAAATCTGACAGGGGTGATAACCCACCCTTACTCTATCCAAAATGAAAAAAAAAAAAGAAGTTTTGCCTATAGTTCTACATTAACATGTGCTGTCTCTGCCTGCACTGAAATCCCAAGCAGGGTTATCAGCCCCGCCCAGCTCACCTCTGGAAGTGTGTTAAAACTACAGAACACCTCCTTGTGGATTGGGGGGGGGGGCACTGTATTCTTAACACTTCCTGTTCTGGGGTGACAATGATGCACCTCCAAGATACAGTATGGCAAGTGAGCCTTGTCAACCTAGGACATTCATTTTTGTGTTACTGACAAGATAGCAGGTAAAAATAGAGGGAAAAAAAATTTAAAAAAGAAAACCAATGCAGTCGTCATCACATCTAAAGACTGGTGAGCTGAAATATATTACATTTTTGGTCTCGAGTATAGATATGAAAACAAAGTAATGTTTAGCTGTTCTAGGAGGATTGTTCTCACATTTACTATGCTGTCTTATACAGCGAAAGGCATTGTCTGCAAAGAGCTTGCAAAGTATCAAAAGGATCTCATTGTTGGAAGGTATCAGTCAGCAGAAAGGTACAAAGAAAATTTCCAAGGCATTAGATATAACAGTGAAGACACAGTCAACAACAAGTGGAGAAAATATGGCACAACATGGACATTACCAAGAACTGCACGTTCCTCCAAAATTGTTGAAAAAGAAGAAAAATGGACCAGAAGGCTATCAAGAGGCCTACAACAGCATTAAAGGAGCTGCAGAAATTTCTGGTTGTATACTACATGTGCCAACAATCTCCTGTATTCTTCATATGTCTGGGCTGTTGGATAGGATGGTAAGACAGAAGCCGTTTCTTACCAAAAAAGGAAAAAAATCTAAGCCTTGCTACATTTTGTAAAAAAACCACATCAAGTCTGCCAAAAGCATGTGGGAAAATGTGTTCTGGTCTGATGAGACCAAGACTGAACGTTTTAGTCATAATTCCAAAAAGTACCGTATGTTTGGCACAAAACCAACAGTGCACATCACCAAAAAAAAAACACCATACCCACAGTGAAGCATGGTGGTGACAGTGTTATGCTTTGGGGCTGTTTTTCTTCTGCTGGGACTTTAGTTCATGTGGAGGGACCTCTGAACAATTCCAACTATCAGTAAATTTAGGCACAATACATTCTGGCCTCTGCTATAGAGCTGAAGATGAAGAGGAATGTCAACTTTCAGCATGATAACGCCTCAAAGTGTATCTGCAAATCAACAAAATGATGGCGTCATCAGAAGACAAAGATTTAACTTTTTGGCGATAATTCCAAAAAGTATAATATAATTAAAAGGACCTCTGCGCTATAAAAGTGAATAAGTTAAAGAAGAAAAATGGAAATGCTGCAAAATCCAACGGTGATCACAAATTGCCTAGTGTCAATAAAGTGTATATAAATAATTATATGTGATCTTGCACATAACCTCAATGACAATATCTGACTAGAAAGAAAAACCAATGATGATAAAATAAAATCACGTGTATATGAAAACAAAAACAGGTTGATATAGAACTTCGCACAGCTATACTATTACAACAAAGTGCTACAATGTGCAAACATAATCCATGAAAAATGCAAAAGTGTTCAAAAAAATGTGCGAGTTGCAGCAAGTGTATCAAATAAGATACCAAAGTTCAAAATAAAATAAAATCCACTGTGCAAAAAATTCCAGGAATCTTCACCATCAGATAGAAGAAAACATAGTATGTGGACTGTGATTCAAATGGTAACAACACTCCTTCAATGTGCTCTCAATGCTCTTACCTCGAGGGCATAGATCCATTAGTCCATTACTAGGACAAACACCTTGATGTCGGGCCCAGACTCAGTCAGGATAGGGGATGGGTACTTGATGGAAAGAATAATGGTCACCTCCAGCCCGGTATCTGAATCCACATGGAAAAAATGCCTCCAATAGTGTATTACCACAAAAAACACAGTTTATTAAAATAAGAAATACGCTTACATCAAAAAGATGGAGGATAAACCAAACAGAGACCAGAAATGGTGTTTAATAATGGAAATGCTGCAAAATCCAATGGTGATCACAAATCGCCGTTTTTTTTCCTGCAGCTCTCCACGGGATGAAAAACCCCCACAAGCTCCAACGTCTTGTAAAACCCTCTTGATGGCATCACTCCGGAGAGTGCGAGGCCTGGCAGATGACCACCTGAAGTCCCACCTGTACATCCAGCGCCCACTGAGAAAGGACTGGTGACTTGCTGAGCAACCAAGAGGGTTTTACAAGACGTTGGCGATTTGTGATCACCATTGGATGTTGCAGCATTTCCATTATTAAACACCGTTTCTGGTCTCTGTTTGGCTTATCCTCCATTATTTTGATGTAAGCGTATTTCTTATTTTAATAAACTGTTTTTAGTGGTAATACACTATTGGAGGCATTTTTTCCATGTGGATTCCGATACCGGGCTGGAGGTGACCATTATTCTTTCCATCAAGTACCCATCCCCTATCCTGACTGAGTCTGGGCCCCGACATTGAGGTGTTTGTCCTAGTAATGGACTAAGGCATTTATCTATGCCCTCGAGTTAAGAGCATTGAGAGCACATTGAAGGAGTGTTGTTACCATTTAAATCACAGTCAACATACCGTATATACTCAAGTATAAGTCGTTCCGAGTATAAGTCGAGGCCCTAATTTACCACAAAAAAAATGGGAAAAACTTATTGACCCGAGTATAAGACGAGGGTGAGAAATGCACAGCTACTGTAAGTGGAAAAGAGGGTCAACAATGCCCATTTGCAGCATCACTGTGCCCATTTGCATGCCTCACTGTGCCCATTTGCAGCCATAGGTCCCCTGAACTTCAAACTCGGTAGTTAAGGGTTCCTAGATGCCCCCTAGCTGCAGCCAAAATTTGGGGTCTCTGAACCCAAAGGGTCCCGAAATGACATTGCTGCAGATAGACACAGTTGACCAAATGTGGGGCCCTGTATCTCGGGGCCATTTAGTGATAAGAACCCCAAGTTTGGTGTGCAAACCCAGTGGAACTAGCACCATAAAATTTCTAAAGCTGGGGTTTCTAGCACCAAGTGGCCCCAAGATACAGGGCCCCAAAAATCAGTTCAGAAAATGTCAAGCACTTTTATGAAGCAGAGAATGACATTTTCCGAACCAGATTTGGGGCCCCGTATCTCAGGGCCACTTGGTGCTAGGAACCCCAGCTTTGGATATGTTATGGTACCAGTTCCACTGGGTTTGCACACTAAATTTGGGGTTCCTAGCACTAAGTGACCCTGAGATATGGGGCCCCAAAGTCGGTTCAGAAAATGTCAAGCACTTTTCTGCAGCAGAGAATGACATTTTCTCGGGGCCACTTAGTGCTAGGACCTTCAGCTTTGGATATGTTGTGGTACTAGGTCCACTGGGTTTGTATACCAAATTTGGGGTTTCTAGCACCAAGTGGCCCTGAGATACGGGGCCCCAAAGTCAGTTCGGAAAATGAAATTTTTTGCTGCAGAAAAGTGCTTGACTCGAGTATAAGTCGAGGGGGGCACTTTCAGCACAAAAAAATGTGCTGAAAAATTCGACTTATACTCGAGTATATACGGTACTATGTTTTCTTCTATCTGATGGTGAAGATTCCTGGAACTTTTTGCACAGTGAATTTTATTTTATTTTGAACTTTGGTATCTTATTTAATACACTTGCTGCAACTTGCACATTTTTAAACATTTTTTGAACACTTTTGCATTTTTCATGGATTATTTTTGCACATTGTAGCACTTTGTTGTAATAGTTTGCTATCAGTGCGAAGTTCTATATCAACCTGTTTTTGTTTTCATATACACGTGATTTTATTTTATCATCATTGGTTTTTCTTTCTAGTCAGATATTGTCATTGAGGTTATGCGCAAGATCACATATAATTATTTATATACACTTTATTAATTCCAAAAAGTATGTTTGGCGCAAAACCAACACTGCGCATCACCAAACAAATACCATACCCACAGTGAAGCATGGTGGTGGCAGCATTATGCTTTGGGGCGGTTTTTCTTCTACTAGACGGGGGGGAGCTTTAGTCAAGGTAGAGGGACTTATGAACAGTTTCAAATATCAGTCAGTGTTGGCACAAATCTCTCTGGCATCTGCTATAAAGCTGGAGATGAAGAGGAATTTCACATTTTAGCATGTAGTTGCCTCAAAGCATGCCTGTAAATCAACAGGATGGCTTCAGTAGAGGACGATCAAAGTTCTGGAATACCCCAGCTCCGTGGCGGCTGGTGCTCAATTTTTTGGGGGGGGAGGGGGGGGCAGCAGCAAGCAACCCTGCCCCTGTCACATGCACATAATACAACCCCCCCCCCCCCCAAATGCACAGGCCAGCCTCGGTACTCTTCTCCGCGCACTGGCTCCCGCTCATCCTCATCATTCGGGCTGCTGCAATCTGCTGCTATGGGCTCTGCTAGGAGAACGGTGTCCAGTGCCAGCTCTATGGAGCCGGAAAGGCAGAAATCAGTCTTAGGGGGCCAATGCGGCTCCTGCTCCAGCTTGCCAAGGGGCTCTTGCTTCTCCTCACAACCAAACAGGAAGTGGGTCCTGAGACCAGATTGGCCAGGAGTCCTAAGACTCCCTGGCCTATTGGGTCTACATACATGCTTCCCGATTGGCTGGGAGGAGAAGCAGGAAGACATTAGTGCCCCTGCTCCCGTAATGAGGAAAACTGCCACTGCCCAGACCTGAATCCAAATGAAAATCTATGGGGTGACCTGAAGAGCGCTGTGCACAGGAGATGTCCTCACAATCTGACAAGTTTGGAGAACTTTTGCAAGGAAGGGTGGGCAAAGATTCCCAAGGCAAGATGCGCCATGCTGACAGACCTCTATCTCCAAAAGACTGACTGCTGTCATCAATTCATAAGGTACTTCAACAAAGTATTAGTTTAAGGGTGTACATATTCATGCAACTACATTATTGTATGTTTGTGAACTTTAGTTTTTTCCATCTTTAAAGATTTACATTTGTTTTTATTTGAAGGTCACATTAAAAAGGTGGGAATAAATCTGAAGTGATTCATCTCGGTCTCATTTTTTTTACATCTCAAAAACCTGGCCTTGTTATAGGGATGTGTAAACGTACTCAGGGAAAGCATTTATATGGAGTACAAATGCACTGCAGTTCAGCTTTTCGGTCTCATCCACACTTAACATTTTGTATTGATCCCCGGACGGGTTCATTTTGAAGCAGAATGTGATTTACATTCCTACAGTATGAACCGGGCTGATGACCCACCATGGAGCCTCTTCAGATGAATGGAAATGAGTGTATAGAGAGCGAGGGACATGTGTGATAGAAGGGTACAATGTGAAGATGTCTTCATATAGAAGTGCTACAGAGTTCTGTGCCCAGAGATGAGGTGTGGGCGTAAGGACAGGCAAGCAACTCCCACTCCTGCAGCGTGATCACAGCCATAAATATTCATAACGACACCACTTGCAGCACAGGAGGGGGGATGCAGCATCTCAACGTTCCCGCAGCCTGGGGGACAGAAGGAAGGAAGGAAGCATCTCCATTGGGCTTTCCTGACTAGTGTCTGCTCTACACAGACCCCAACCAATGCTACACATAACAGCCACGTAAAATCGGCTTCCCAAAGCAAGTCCCATTAAAGCTGAACTCCAAACAAATATATTAAAATACAGTTATATTGGTTAGATCAGTGGTTCTCAACCCTTCTAGTGCCGTGACCCCTTGATAAAATCTCCCAAGTTGTGGGAACCCCTAACAGTAAAATTATTTTCGTAGCGTGGGTTGTCGGCACCCAAGGCAAGACAAGTAATTTGCGCCCCTAACCCACGGACATTTAGTGTTCCCCGAGTCCCTTCCACTCGTACAGTATTAAAACCCCTTATGGTACATTTTAGGATGTACCACTTTTTCTCTTCATTCTCCTTTCTTTCCCTTTTATCTCTCTCTATCCTAATTTTTTTTCCCCATCCCTCTCTCTAGCTGTCTTTCTTGTTCCTTCTCTCCCTTTTTCTTTGTTCCTCAATCCCTTTTCCTCTCCCTTCCATGCATTCTCTATTTTTATTCCTTCCCTTACTCCTTGGTGGGGGGTGGGGTGAATGGGATGAGTGGCAGTGCTGGGGGGTAGTTGGGATGAGTGGCAGTGCTGGTGGGGGATGGGATCAGTGGCAGTACTTGTGTAGGGGGGGGTGGGGGGGGATCAGTGGCAGCGCTGGGTGGAGTTCTGATCAGCCAACTTAGGTGCTCTTGATCAAGGACATTTACTGATCTGAGAACTGTAGTGGGGACATTTAATAGCAACTTTAATCACAGGTGTTACTCACTGTGTCTCCAACTTTATGGTATCTCGCAGCAGTGACACCTATGACGAAATCAGGAGATAGGGTCTCCTGCAGCCCCTCCCACTTCACATTCCTCACCAGTCAGCTGACCTCTAGTCTCTGCCCCCCGGCCATACCGTGAACTGAATAGGCGGTTGCGAAGAGGCTGAGTGGGCGGCCGCAGGCTCCAGAAACAGCCCTGCTGGGCGGCCGCAAAAAGGCTGGGAAAGTGATGCGGGCTTCAGGAACAGCCCAGGATTCAGTGACCCCTGGCAAATCGTCATTCGACCCCCGAGGGGGTCCCGAACCCCAGGTTGAGAACCACTGGGTTAGATGGAGAAAGTCTTACCTGCCTGATGTTTTGCAACTCTGCACAGCTCATATTGTGATCCATACACTCCTGTAAGACTGCCTAGCAATGAAATAGGTCTTCTAGCAGGTTATACTGCAGTAAAGCAATACAGCCTGGTCTTGGATCCACACCATGAATGGACAGGAGCTGGATGGTCTTCTGAATGTAGCCTTAGGCAAGCTGTAGATGGTTCAAATCTCAGCCCGATTCAGCAGGAACCAGCCAAGATTCGAACTGTGTGTGGTCAGGATGACAATGCCAAGTTGATCGATCTAGTACAACCAGCCTTCCGGATTCACTTGCGATTATTGCTAGTGGCTGCCATAGCCAATTGTCTTCTCCAAGCAGGGACAGCTGACCCGGAAGCAAGCAGACAACTGCTCGGCAGGAGCGACCCCCCCCCCCAGCACTGTGTTGATGGGGGAATAGTGCAAATTTCATGGGTCACAGGAAATAAATTTACACCGTCTATGGCCTGTTTTAGGCTCACCATATACTGTGTGTACAAACTTTTGTTCAGCCCAGTGGGTTGAATGAAAGAAATCAACTGGTTCCCCTATTCACACTAAACAGCACGGATGGAGTAATCTCCCCTACCGGCTATTGTATTCTGACAGCCAGCACCAGCAGCTATCTGTATACCCAAAAAGGACTGCATCTGATAGGGTGTAGTCATTGTTTGGCCAATAATTTTCCACTCAACCCTGAACGGACTCCTTGCGTGTCCGATCAGGGCACCGCACAGGTAAAACATCAGGTCAACACAAGTTTGGCTCATCTGCCGTGCCATAGATCCTCTCCATGCCTCAGGAAGTTGGAAGAAAAGTCAAGATGTGGGTGACTGTCAGCACCACCCAAATAGTTTTGTCGAGCTGGTTGGTGCTGACAGTCACCCACATCTTCATCTTGACTTTTCTCCCCACTTCCTGAGGCATGGAAAGGGTCTATGGCACGGCAGATGAGCCAAACTTGCGTTGACCTGATGTTTTACCTGTGCGGTGCTCTGAACGGACACGAATTACAATAAGTGATGTTGCGCTGAAAAAAAATAGGGCTTGCTCTACTTTCTTTCCACTGCAAATCAGTGTAAATGTTACCATTCCCATGTTTCTTTTTTTTTTTTTTTTAACAGGTCTTTGCGTTGGCATGCATTGAAAAAAACACCACGGAAAAGGAAAAAAGTCCAGGATTACAGTGGAACTGTCAGGGTTTAATGCTTGTTTAGCCTAGAGATAGAGATTTGAGAAGTACTTACCCTTCTCCTCGCTCCAGCAAGGTCCCTACAGCAATGCGACTTATCCCTGAGCCTACTCTGTAAACTCCAACCGCCTCTGCATACAATACACAGTTAATGTGATGATGCAGAGGCTCCGCCCAATGATCAGGGTAGATAAAAATCAATGATTTTCTTTTTTTTTAAATCTCAAAAAACAAACGTACATTTATCAAATTTTAATAAAATGCTTTTGGAGTAAAAATCTATCTAAAGATAGTTTTCTATTTAAGATACATCAATAATTTAGTTTATTCAGCATGAAATGGAGCTCAGTTATGTATACGAGGCTGTATATTCTGCAATATTTACATTTTTTTTAAACTTATTCAATGAATCCAAGCTGTGCAAGCTGAGATAACATGCACTGCATTGATCCATTCACACAATTTCACAGTAACCATGAGATAACACAAAGTTCTGTAATATTCCTTTATCCCATTGTTTTGCAAATCTATGTACACTACAAACTGTATGATTGAATCGGTTCTGATATCGCTGTTTTATTAACCTGACAGCTTATTATTCTAAATAGCAAACCTTCATTTTGTTTGCAAATATTAAAGATTCGAACTACCAGCAAGAATAAGTCCTTACATTTAAAGAGCACCTGCCATTTCAGATCCATCATGGCAGCGCCTGTTAGCGGGCATCCACTCACCTGCTGCCACCACGTCCCTCACCTTGTTGTGTCACTGCCACATCACCAGCCGTCCCATTAAAGTGAATGGGACTGTCGGTGAGTCAACAGCGGGTCAGAGGAGGAGCCACAGCGGGACACAGATGACAGTTGCTCTTTAAAAATTATGATTTAAATCGAGTTGATTTAAAAGCCTTTTTACTAGTGATTTAAATCGCGATTCAAATCCACTTGATTTGAAATAAATTCACCCTGCCAAAGACCGAAAGAGGCGAGCTTAGGTGGTATGTGATTGGGGTGTAAGCTAAGTGATGGAGCCTGTAACTCCCCCTAGACATAATGCACATTATGTGGATTCTTTAATGCTCCTGAAGTTGTGCCTTATATCTACCCTGTCAATTCTCTGACCTTATACTGTCTTCCAACGTCTAAAGGATCTATGCATAAAACATTCACTGTGCGGGATGTCTTAACCATTCATTCACATGGGCACCACAAATGTTTGCCTTGTTTGTAATATGATCATCTCCTTTGATTGCCAGCTCCATCTAGTGGCCATAATGTAGGATTATTTTGCTTGAGGCATTTCAGGAAAATTATGCATTGTGGCCACAAGATGGAGCTGACGATCATAGGACATAATCATGTTACAAGCAATACAACATTCATGTCGCCCATGTGACTGGTTAAGACATCCCCATAGCAAATGCTTTATATATAGATCCCTATAACGTTATCAAATACTGCATATAACTAAATATGCAGATCCTTGCATAAATCTAGTTGTGACCAGTTCTCGAATATAGAATGAAATACAGATGGGTACCTTCCTGCCACGAGAGTAGGACTTCCCTCCAGCTGCTATTTAACAAGGTTCAGCAAAATATAGTCGGTATGAACGGAAATAGTAGCATGTTTATACAGTTCATGTATGGACAAACTGCAATCTCAGCTCAGGAATAATATGTAAAGGAGCGCCATTATAAATCCCAGAGACTTAGCAGCAGAATGGGAAATTACAGTATAACAAACATATCATAGCAATATATGATTAGCCAAGCTCACTACATCAGGAAGAACACAAAACGGATTGGAGAGCGCCTATGATTTTATACAACAGATTTCAATCAGTCTAGAATACCTATTTCTCCTTTGCACATGAATGAATAGGTGCCACTTGTAAAACAATTTCAATGATTTGCATTTTTTTCTTTAGTTCCACTTTTAAATGTGATACTATTTTCCATGCTGATTTGTTAAATGGTTGGAAATTTACATACTATTATCGCAAACACACTATTCTAGCAAACGGGAATAACTTCAGTGTATAGTTTAAAAATAAAGGCAAGTATTTCTGCTTAGACAAAAAAACTAATTCTGTATATGGTAAGATTACTGTAGGCTAAAGTCTATCGTCTACCCAGCAATTCTCAACCAGAGGCTGCCAGATGTTCCTTGAGCTGTGGATGATTGACCCCAATTCTTATGGTGCCTGGCATGTTCAGGGTCCAATACTACCTGGCACAGCCAAAAGCATGGCACCAATAATCTTTTTAGCTTTCTGTAAAGGCAACGCAAGGGGCATCCTTTCTCCCGGCCACCAACACAAGGGGCATTGTTTCTCCCGGCCACCAACGCAAGGGGCATCCTTTCTCCCGGCCACCAACACAAGGGGCATTGTTTCTCCCAGCCACCAACGCAAGGGGCATCCTTTCTCCCGGCCACCAACACAAGGGGCAACCTTTCTCCGGGCCACCAACACAAGGGGCATTCTTTCTCCCGGCCACCAACACAAGGGGCAACCTTTCTCCCGGCCACCAACACAAGGGGCATTCTTTCTCCCGGCCACCAACACAAGGGGCAACCTTTCTCTCGGCCACCAACACAAGGGGCATTCTTTCTCCCGGCCACCAACACAAGGGGCATTCTTTCTCCTGGCCACAAATGCAAGGATCATTATTTCTCCTGACCACCAATGCAAGGGGCATCCTTTCCCCTGGTCACCAATGCAAGGGGCTTTATGTCTCCTGGGCAATAAATGCAAGGGGCTTTATGTCTCCTGGGCAATAAATGCAAGGGGCATTCTTTCTCCTGGCCACAAATGCAATAGACATGCTTTCCCTGGGCCACCTATGTAAGGGGCATTTTCCCCCCCGATCACCAATGCCATAGGCATTCTTCCCAGTGGCCAGCAATGTAAGATGGCTTTTACCCCTATGACCACCCCAGTGCATTGGTTTTAGCAGAGGGTCCCCGAGACCTAATCATTTTTTCAAGGGTTCTTCTGAGGGAAAAAAAAAAAAAAACCCTTTTAAAAAGCAGATCTACGCCATTTCAGTAACTCAATGAGTTGGGTGGGCAGCAGAGTACAGAAGAAAGAGGAAATCCTTGTCTGTCTGCCTTTTAGCAAGCATCTGCTACCTTTCCATCCGATTGCCCCATAGAGGAGAGTAATGCCCCGTACACACGGTCGGATTTTCCGACTTAAAATGTGTGATAGGACCTTGTTTTTCGGAAATTCCGACCGTGTGTAGGCTCCATCACACATTTTCCATCGGATTTTCCGACACACAAAGTTTTAGAGCAGGCTATAAAATTTTCCGACAACAAAATCCTGTCGGAAATTCCGATCGTGTGTACACAAATCCGATGGACAAAGTGCCACGCATGCTCAGAATAAATAAAGAGATGAAAGCTATTGGCCACTGCCCCGTTTATAGTCCCGACGTATGTGTTTTACGTCACCGCTTTCAGAACGATCGGATTTTCCGACAACTTTGCGTGACCGTGTGTATGCAAAACAAGTTTAAGCCAACATCCATCGCAAAAAATCCTAGGATCTTGTTGTCGGAATGTCCGAACAAAGTCCGACCGTGTGTACGGGGCATAAGACTGTGTTTGTGTCCGCTCTGCATAGCGGAGTGGACACAGACCTGTCACCCGCCTGCTCAGCGGGAATCATCGGAGAGATCCACCACAGAGCAAGCGGATTCTGCTTAGCAGAGGCGCCTGTGTGAAAGGGGCCTAAAGCGGCATGAGTCACTGGATCTCCTATCGCCCCCACCTTGCTGTACTGTCCTTCCCTAGTGAGCCGCTGCCCATCACACCTTCAAGCCTAGTACACATGGGCCAAATGCCGGGCAATAATTGGCCGGTTCAATAAAAACTGGCCGACATTCAGGCCGTGTGTATGGCAGACGTTCTGACAGAAGCCAGCCATTAATGGGATGAGAGCGCTGACCTGAGTGATCTGGTGGGGGGGGGGGGGGGGGGGGGGGCCTTCCCCCTGTCGGAACACAATAGCTCAGAAGGGGAGATCGCTGTACTAACATCAAATTGTTAGTGCAGCTGCTCTGACCGGTTTGTTTTTTTGGATTAAATGGAAAAAAAATGGATAGTGTGCAGCAGGCTTTACATGCATATGGTGGCCAGGTGACGGACAGGCCGCCTTGGGCCTGTGTCCTACTGGAGATGGTCCACATGTCTTCAACTGTGTTGTTTAAAGTGACAACCCCACCCCCTTTGCTATGTATCCCGGGCTCCACTTGCCTATCTGTGGGCGCCGGCCTAGGATTGGCACAGGGGGTGCCGTAGGGTAGAGGGGAGGGTAGACACACATCCGCTCTCCTCCTCATCTTGTTCCTGACCCAGAAGTGATCTGCATTAGGGTGGAGCACAGGGGAGACATGCACACGTACCCATGTACAAACGTAAATGGACCCATTAGGACGCCTGATTGCGAACACGTTACATATCGCCGCGCACAAACCGGCTCCTAACTTTTTGAGCTGGCGCCTAGATTTTTCTCAAGCCCTGTATTAAAGACAAAAGACCTAGGAGCTGACATTAACCTAACAAGCTGCTTTTGCCAACAGGTTTTTGAAGACCAGTACTGTTTTCCCATTTTATCATAGCACAATGCATTTTGAGATGGTGGGATTGCCAAAGCTCTGTTTTAGACCCCTTTCACACTGAGGCAGTTTTCATGCATTTTAGCGCTAGAAATATCGCCTGTAAAGCGCCTAAAAACTGCCTCCCATTCTCTGCAGTGAGTGCTTTCACATTGGGGCGGTGCGATTGCAAGACGTTAGAAAATGTCCTGCAAACAGCATCTTTGGGGCGGGGTTTGGGAGCCCTGTAAACAAAACGTCCCTGCCCATTGCAATAAATGGGCATGCTTCCGAAGCGCCCGAAAAGCGCCATCACACTTGCTGACCTACTCATGTACACTTATTGCGGCAGGTCGGCTCTCCTGCACGAATCAACGTACCTGTACGTTGGTCCGTGCAAGGAGGATAGTGGGCGTGCGCACCCGCCACAGGAGCGTGCCTGCGGTTCCCGCAGACTCGATGTCCGTTGGCGACCCGCGATCGCTTTGTACAGAGGCAGAACAGGGAATTGCCTTTGTAAACAATGCGATTCACCGTTCCGACTAATGAAATGTCAGAGATCTTCTGTTCCCAGTGATCGGGAACAGTGGTTTCTGTCATGTCCCAATCAGCCCATCCCCCCTAAAGTTAGAACACACCCAGGAAGCACACTTAACCCCTTGATCACCCCCTAGTGTTAACCCCTTCCCTGCCAGTATCATTTTTACATTGATCAGTGCATTTTTATAGCACTAATCAATGTAAAAATGTCACTGGTCCTCAAAAAGTGTCATTTGGGGTCAGATTTGTCTGCCGCAATGTTGCAGTTCCGCTAAAAATGGCATATCGCCGCCATTACCAGTAACAATAAATAAATAAGACCCTAAATCTATCCCGTAGTTTGTGGACGCGATAACTTTTGCGCAAACCAATCAATATACGCCTATTGCTAAATTTTTTACCAAAAATATGTAGAAGAATATATATTGGCCTAAACTGATGAATACATTTTTTTATATATTTTTTTTTTTGGATATGTATTATAGCAGAAAGTAAAAAAAAAAAATGTTTTTTTTTTTTTTCAAAAACGATCTTTTTTGTTTATAGCACAAAAAAATAAAAACCGCAGAGGTGATCAAATACCACCAAAAGTAAGCCATATTTGTGGGTAAAAAAGGACATCAATTTAGTTTGGGTACAGTGTCGCACGACCGCGCAATTGTCAGCTAAAGCAGCGCAGTGCCGTATCGCAAAAAAAAAGGCCGGGTCATTAAGGGGAAAATCCTTCAAGGGCTGAAGTGGTTAAATGACAATTGCGCGGTCATACAACACTCTACCCAAATGATTTTGTTATTTTCTTCAAATAGAGCTTTCTTTTGGTGGTATTTAAATCACTGCTGGGTATTTTATTTGTGGCAAAAAAAAAAAAAAAACACAACGAAGACAGACCAAAAATTTAGAAAAAAATATAAATGTCTCCAAGTCCCCTTTCACACGAACGGACCGTTCAGGTCCGCCTGTCAGTTTGGTCGGCGGACCTGAACGGGCGCTCCATGTTAGTCTATGGAGCGACGGATGTCAGCGGTGACATGTCCGCTGACATCCGATCCGCTAAAATCAGACTGATGCCCCTACGTTTGCATCCGTCCCTGGCAGGTCGGATCGGGTGAGATCTGATGAAAACGGACATGCTGTCCGTTTTCGTTTGATCCCTCCATAGCAACCAGTGGCGCTCGACAAGCCCCTCCCTGCTCAGTGAGCAGAGAGGGACCTGTCATCCGCCGGCTCAGCGGAGATCAATGGAGAGATCTGGCGGACAGAGGCTGACTCCGTGGCAGCGGATCCACCTTGTGTGAATGAGGGCTTAGTTTCTGTCAGAAAATTTTGTAAATGGGTCATTTTTCTCCCTCACTGATGGGCACTGAAGAAGCGGCGGCACTGATAAGGAGGCACTAATATGCAGCACTGATGAGCCCTGATAGCTGGCGCTGAAATGCATAACTGATGGGCACAGGCTGGTGTCACTGATGGGCACTGTTGGGGCTGCACGTCTTACCTGTGAGGAGATGCCGCTGGTCAGCTCTCCTCACCACACACTCCGTCAATGTGAGGCAAGGTGAGTCGATAAAAGGCACATCCTTGTTTACATGTGATCGGCTGTGATTGGACTTTGCTGAGATTGGGGTTGCGCCATGTCCCAAGAACACGCCCCCCCCCCGCAAGCGTATGATCGTGGCTAAACTGGGCGGCCTCATATCACGTTGTCCCAGAACAAGAGCCGCTCCACCGCCATTTTTCCATACGGCGGGCGGGAAGTGGTTAGACAGCACTGGGGTAACACACACCACAAATGAAGACAGTCCTGTGTATTTGGTAACTGCTGTGTTCAGCTGAAAGTCCTCTGTCCCCCAGATACCCCCACAGTGGTGATCTCTCTGTGATGTCGGGGTAATGTGAGCAGCGGCACCCAGGACAGGCACTCATCAATGCCAACTAAGCTCATCTTTTCTACCCCTTGTGTTCCATTCAAAGAAGCCATACTTTTGGTTCCCACAATGAATAGCATTTCATGATTGGAGGAGTCAGATCGTTTCATCCATCCACCTGTCCTCCATTTATAGAGCACTTTTCATTGTGGGAATTGATAGAACAGCTTCTATGATGGAAGCATGGGGCAGAAAGGGCAGGCATAGGTGTCACTTGACAAGTGCCTATAAAAAGGTACAACCGCTGATACCAACCTCTGCAACACCAGAAGACCATAGATGTAGAGGTATTCGGTGGCAGACTTTACATTTCAGCTGAATACAGCAGCCTCCAGAACACGGAACACTCTGCATTCATCGGAAATACGGTTCCTGGTCTTTTATTTTTTTTTCTTTAAATCACAAAAAATTTTAGCTTTTATATAATTTTTCCCCCCAAATAATATTTAATGTATAAAATAATGTAATGTTATTTATGTTAGAAAGTTTTCTTTTCAATAGCTTGGGTTCAACTTTGTAATGCATAGTAGGTCAGGTCCTAAAAAGACACAAGTCCAACCTATGAACCACTCCTCATGTGAAAAGTACGTTCATTCATCAAGAAGGTCCTCCAACGCTCGTTTGGGAGAAAAGCAGGTCTGAAGAAGGAATTGTAGTTGTGTGAATTTAGTTTGGGGACGATGGTTTACCAAACATAAAAAGAGAAGTAATTACACATTGTCAGAGGACATTCATAAGGACTCCTGCCAAAGCCAACAGACACAGCCCGGCACATTATCAGCACAAATGGATTCTGCTTCTCAGGGAGGATGAATTATTTAATTACAAGATCATTTCTTGGTCCAGAGCCCCCACATCTCACAGCACAAATTAGTTTGTTATATAAACCAGTTCCAGATGATGCCAAGATCTACACTATGATAGTACAATTAACAATAGGAAAATATGAAGCACAACATTTAGTATGGTGAAAGGATTGTTCTGCCCGATGAATTTACAAATCACACCAAGTGGTGGAACTCAAGTAAGGTTTGCCAGCAAACAATTCCTCAAGGTCCAATAATTTGTGCCACAATCTCAGCAGGAACTAGCCAGTAGAACTTATTGGATGAGGCCTTGACCTGCCATCACTTGAAGAACAACTCCACTTTTCCTCCCCAAAACAGACGCATTGTGCATGTGAATTAATCACAACCCCACTCAAATGCCCCGTACACACGGTCAGATTTTCCGATGGAAAATGTGTGATAGGACCTTGTTGTCGGAAATTCCGACCGTGTGTAGGCTCCATCACACATTTTCCATCGGATTTTCCAACACACAAAGTTTGAGAGCAGGATATAAAATTTTCCAACAACAAAATCCGTCGTCGGAATTTCCGATCGTGTGTACACAAATCCGACGGACAAAGTGCCACGCATGCTCAGAATAAATTAAGAGATGAAAGCTATTGGCCACTGCCCGTTTATAGTCCCGACGTACGTGTTTTACGTCACCGCGCTCAGAACGATCGGATTTTCCGACAACTTTGTGTGACCGTGTGTATGCAAGACAAGTTTGAGCCAACATCCATCGGAAAAAATCCTAGGATTTTGTGGTCGGAATGTCTGATCAATGTCCGACCGTGTGTACAGGGCATAAGAGTGTGTGTAACTTACCTCCTTAAAGTGTTTTTTTTCTTTAAAAATAACAAACCTGGTATACTTACCTGCCCTGTGCAGTGGTTTTGCTCCTCTTCGGTGCTCCTGGCCCCTCCCTCCTGTTGTGTGTCCCCACAGTAAGCAGCTTGCTTTGAGGGCACCTGAGCTGAGCCGCAGCTGTTCGGCCCTGCCCCCTCTCTCTCTTGATTGGCTAACTGACTTTGATTGACAGCTGGTGCCACTGCTGTGTTTCAGCCAATCAATGTGCACATCACCTTACACACGATCCGTAACCCTGCGAATCCAAACTCCTGTTTGCAGTGCGAATTGCAAATTCGGACAGGAATCGGATCGTGCGATCCAATCCTGCTGCTGACCAAAAAAAAGGGTCCTAGGCGAGTCCGGTCCGAATGCGATGCAAAAATCAGCCATAGTATCTTTATGGCTGAAATTGCATCGCACAGAGATGGCATGCAAATTGCACTGCAGTGCGAATCACATCCGACGTCAGACATCGCACCAGTGGGAACGACCCTTAGTATAGATGGGGTAATCTATGGATTTCTATCATGACATAAATAAAACACCTAAGAAATACTCTTCCCCCAAATGTATCCAAAACTAATAAAAAAGAAACATGTATTGAATGGAGTTTGATGACAGCAGTAAAACAAACCTTATGTAGGAAATATGCCAACAGGAACATTTCTTGTTGCCCATTGCAACCAATCAGCTATCACCTTATTCCTATAACGCACACTTTCAAATTGAAATTAGAACTCTGACTGTTGTTACTGGAAACAAAGCGTTTTCCGTCTTGCTCACTTTGCATACAGAAGCGCCGGAGTGAATTAGCTGGCTTGATATCAAGTGCCACTTGAAAATAATTATTTTTACCACTTAACAGGCTGACCGGCCTGGAAGGAATATAGTGAAGAGGTCAGCTCTCCACTTATTACAAACACGGATAACACAGCAGGCCTATAGCTGGAAACAGGGCAGCAGTATATAGGGGACAGTACATGTTGACTAGGCTGAGGCCCATAAATGCAAGCCTTAAATGAATACTAAAGCCCCCGCATTATTTAACAGAAACACATCAGCATTGGTTATTTTAGCCCAGTACAGAACACCATGCTTTCCCACACAGTTCATACACACATTTCTGTCATTATATAGCTTCCCTGAACTTCCTGTCGGGGGATGCTCACACTTATTACCACTTACTGGAATTCATTCAGCATATGCGTGCCCCGTCATTAAAACGGAGTTCCACCCACATTTTCATCTTTCCATGAATCGCCTCAATTCCGCAAGTTATAAACAACATTGGGCGTTTTTTTGGGTCCGGGGGGACGAGATATGTCAGATCCTTCGGTGCCCCTGCTCCTGGGAAATGTTTGCCATCATTCCCAGGAGTCAATGGGCATCGCCGCCTGTTATCGCGTTATTTCCAAACGGGAAACAACGCAATGTAAGGCACCATTCCGCTATCTATTGTCTAGCTTACATTTGGTTGTCATAACAGGGCGGGAATGTCCTACAATGCCGCCGGAGACACAGTTGTGCCCCACGTCTTGTGCGCATGTGCGAGAGCCGGAGGTGCATGCTGGGTAACCATCAGCACCGATTCATGTAAGAAAAGATTCACATGCCCACAACTAAGTTCGGAGCCCGCTGCAGGCAGAATATAAAAGGTTTGTTTTTTCAAAAATGATGTTTTAACAGCGTCCAGTCATATATTGACCATTTATAACATCAGGCTAAATGAACATCTCGGGTGTCTTTAAAAAATAAATAAAAAAATATATATAATTACGTCTGGAACTCTGTTTAAGAAGAAAAAACAAAAAACAAAAAAAAAAACATAAAATTTAGTAGGTGGACCTCCTTGATGTTACATATACAGTTACATAGTTAGTCTGGTTGAAAAAAAAAGTCCATCCAGTTCAATGAGAGAAAAAAAAAATTAAAAAAATTCTACAATCCTATACCCACAATTGATCCAGAGGATGGCAAAAACCCCCAGCAAAGCATGATCTAATTTACTACAGCAGGGGAAAAATAAATCCTTCCTGATCCCCCGAGAGGCAATCGACTGTTCCCTGGATCAACTGTACATATAAATATCAGTATCCAGTTATATTATGTACATTTGGGAAAGTATCCAGGCCTTTCTTAATGCAATATACTAAGCTGGCCAGAACCTCCTCTGGAGGGAGTCCATTCCACATTTTCACAGCTCTTACTGTGAAGAAACCTTTCCGTATTTGGAGATAAAATAAAGATTCATTACACACAGAGCGATATATTTTAAGCATTTCTTTCTTTTAATTTTGAGGATTATTGCTTACAGTTAGTGAAAAACAAAAATTCAGTATCTCAGAAAATTAGAATATTACATAAGACCAATAAAAAAAAAATAAAATAAAAGATTTTTAATACAGAAATGTTGGCTTACTGAAAAGTATTTTTCATGAATTACTGCATCAATGCAGCGTGGCATGGAAGTGATGTGCCTGTGGTACTGCTGAGGTGTTATGGAAGCCCAGGTTGCTTTGATCGCGGCCATCAGCTCGTCTGCATTGTTGGGTCTGGTGTGTCCCATCTTCATCTTGACAATACCCCACAGATTCTCTATGGGGTTTAGGTCAGGCGAGTTTGCTGGCCAATCAAGCAGGTGCCAACAAGGCAGGGCTAAGTGGTGGTCGAAGGAGCAGCTGCCCTGGGAGCTGTGGGATCATGTGAGGTGGGGGAGCACTGCCACCGGGGAGGGAAAATGGATAACTGGGCCCAATTCGGACATTTTCATTTAGGGGTGTACACATTACATGCGATGTCTATGCGATACACTCCAAAATCTCATTCCATTCGCACCAAAATGGTGCAGGACCCTTTTTTTGGTCCGCACTAGAATAGGATCTCATAGGTGTAAACACCCATGCGATCCGATTCCACAGTTCGCACTGCGTGCTGCGAACCGATTTGGTGGTGACATTAGCTTTCTATTGACACCCGCAGTGGTTCGCAGAAAGCAGCATGAACTGCCTGCGAGTCAGATGCAATGCGCAAACCCGCACGGGAATCGCAGTGGTTCCCACATCGTACCAGTGTGAACCAAGACGAAAGGCACTTCCACACTGCCAGCGCCTGGGCATCGGCGATTTACTGTCGTTTTTGCATCACTTTTCGGCAGCTAGCGGGGCGCTTTTAACCTCCGCTGGTGGCCGAAAAAGGGTTAAAAATGCCCACAAAACACCTCTGCAGCAGCGCTGCCCATTGATTTCAATGGGCAGGGGTGCTTTAGGAGCGGTGTATTCACCACTCCTACAGCGCTGCAAAGAAGCCGCTTGCAGGACTTTTTGGGACGCCCTGCCAGCACAGCGCCCCAGTGTGAAAGCACTCGGGCTTTTACACTGGGATTGCAGCTGAGGCTTTTTTCAGGCGCTATTTTAAGCGCCTGAAAAACGCCTCCAGTGTGAAAGGGGTCTCAGGGTGAATATTGCCTCAAACTAAGCTGGCTTAGTTATTTTATCTGCTGTTGGGCTATTCATTTTTATTGTGTTATCTATTTCTGGAGTTCTTCTGTAATGCTTGTGTTGATTTAGGGCTCATTCACACTGCCGATTAGGGGCACAAGGCGGCGAGAATCAATACATTGCGGTGGCTGAGCTGACAGGTGGATGCAATCGGCCGCGGACAGGACTCCAGTATAATGACAGACGCCATAATATTCCATGGATCTTCACAAGTATTCGCACATCCAACAGTTACATGCAGCTAGGGACAGATGACCAACCCTGGCCACCAGCAGCGGGTAACCACTGGATATGCTGACAGTTGTGCCATCTGTCAGCCTGCTATTGATTACTACAGGCTTCCTATCCGCAGCCGATCGTATATATCCAGCCGAAGCAATGCGCTGATTCCTATCACTGATCGACCGTGCGAATGAGACCTTAACACGACGCCTGCATTGTGATTCTAGAGACGGGAAAAATAAAGCCACAGCTTCTATATAAAACAGGAAATAGAAAGTTATTTAAGAGATATACAACAGCAATGATAAAAAAAACAGTGTACAGAGGGAATGGACTTCCCCACCCACATCGAACGATGGCTTTCAGTGGATTTTGTAAAGCTGAGAGCCATCGAATGAACGGTTCCTATCTGACAGTTCCTGTTACATAAATGTTTTACAAAACCAACTCTTGCCAAGGGAAGATGAATTCCCATAGTCATTTCCTCTGAGATCTGCTGTGCCAAAAGTTAAACTTGAGGTAATTACAAATTGATGGCTCCATTATGTAACATAAAAGGTACATGTATGACTTTCCTCCAGGAATTCTGTTGCTGGCCTGTGGCGACCTGTAAAGCACTTGAGCAGACAGGCTGGCATGGAACTATGGAGCAGATGTAAGCTTTGCCTGCTTCCCCGCCGGCTGCTGGATGAAGTCAGGTACAGACCACCAGCTGCCCGAGCGCCTTGTGCCCCTGCCATCTGCTCCGAACAGGCAGGGTGCAGGTGAAGCGGATGGAGGAAGACAATGTTCACTGAAGTTTGCTAATTACAGCAGCTACCTAACCGCGCGGGCATCTGCTTTGTGCTTCTAAACACCCCGCACCTGAAATAAAATGGGAGCACCGAACAGGTGAAGCACCGACGCGGAATCAGACGCCGACTCAGGGGCTTCAGGGCTGGCCAGAGATTTGGGAGTTCATTTACACTAATGCTTCTGGGAGTTTGGTTTCTTTTGCAAATATTTCCATCCAAAATTGATCACATTTACTTTGTGTGAAGTGTAATTGAAGCAACCTATGTGTAAAATAACACTCATCTTCATGCAAAAACACACATAATGGCCTTGTTTGCACATTGCAGTGAACAGGCCGTAAAACAGGCGGTTGTTGATTGCCGCAGTCGCTGTACAATGCAGAAAACTTTATACAGCATGTTGCAGTTTATGGTGGCGCCACTTGCCAACCCCCCACCTCTATTGAAGTCACTGGCACCGCATCACAACTGCATCTGTGGCATGTGGTTGCAGTCCAACAATATTTCAATGTCAAATCTTCCTTATGCCACCTTCTGAATTCCTGTTTTTTGTTTTTTTTTGTATGCATATCGCCTCCCGAACACCTGTCAAAACTGCCTCTGAAAAGCAATCCCTCACAGATCACTTTTCAGAGGCGTTTACAAACCTGACTCACATGTGAATGAGGCCTACATTTTCTAGGAGTCTGGAGTCAGTTCCCAGTGAAGAGGCCAATGCCTAATTCTTTGGTGGACGTCACCACCCCACCTTTTCACTTCATTAATCAATGAATGCTTTGCATTCTTTCAGAGGATGCAGACCATTCTCTCAATGGTACCAGTGTCAAGGTGCCAACCTCCTGTGTTCACAATGCAGCAGGGCAGCTGTTCAGCACTGGACTGAAAAGCAAGTGGAGATCACTGGAGTAGCCGTGTCTGCTTGACTAATTTCCATCTTTTAGGTACATCGACCAAGAATGGTATATACATAGCTACATGAATGGTATATACATAGCTACAAGAATGGTATATACATAGCTACAAGAATGGTATATACATAGCTACATGAATGGTATATACAAGAATGGTATATACATAGCTACATGAATGGTATATACAAGAATGGTATATACATAGCTACATGAATGGTATATACAAGAATGGTATATACATAGCTACATGAATGGTATATACAAGAATGGTATATACATAGCTACATGAATGGTATATACAAGAATGGCATATACATAGCTACATGAATGGTATATACAAGAATGGTATATACATAGCTACATGAATGGTATATACAAGAATGGTATATACATAGCTACATGAATGGTATATACAAGAATGGTATATACATAGCTACATGAATGGTGAATACAAAAACGGGTTATACATAGCTACATGAATGCTATATACAAGAATGGTATACACATGGCTACATGAATGGTATATACATAGCTACACTGGTCCAAGCCGGATCAATGATAACTAGGTATAAAACACCCATACCTGGAATACTTCTAAGCATAAATATTATATACATTGTACACAGACTACAGCAGAATTTGAGGTCAGTAGTGGGAAATGCAATATGCAGAGGTCGGTAGTAACGCAGAGTGCAGAGGTCCTTTGTATGTAATGCAGAGTGCAGAGGTCCGTTGTATGCAACGGAGAGTGCAGAGGTCAGTAGTAAGTAATGCACAGTGCAGAGGTCAGTAGTAAGTAATGCACAGTGCAGAGGTCAGTAGTAAGTAATGCACAGTGCAGAGGTCAGTAGTAAGTAATGCAGAGGTCCATTGTATGTAATGCAGAGGTCCGTTGTATGTACTGGAGCGCGCAGAGGTCAGTAGTAAGCAATGCAGAGGTCCATTGTATGTAATGCAGAGGTCAGTAGCACGTAATTCAGAGTACATGGGAAAATAGTAGCTAACTTAGAGTGCTGGGGAAAGTGGTGAGTAAGACATCTCCCTTCACTTCACCTGTGAATTGCGGGCGACAACTAGCAAGGAGCCCACCCCTTCCTCTCATTCTGATTCCTCACAGCCCCTGCACCCTGTCAGCCTCATTCATCCCTTGCCGTCCCCTATTATCACCAGCAGTTTTTACTGAGAGAGTCCCCCATTATCACAGGTGGTTCTCCCACACGGAGTTTCAATGTCTGAGCATTGTGCCAAGGTGTGGTGAACATCTGTAAGCCAATTGAGGCAGCACCTCCCCTGCTTAGCCAATCAGAGCAAGGCACCAGTTGTAGCACTGAGGGTAGGGAAGCGATCTACTCATCCCATTGATCCCACTGGCCACCCACAGTTTTTTTTTTGTTTTTTTGTTTTTTAGAACAAGATCTGCGACAAGCGTTCCTACACTTGGCTTCAGGACACAGCTTGGAGCCGCAGAACACCTGTATTGTGTTTAAATGCTAGGACAGTCCCACAGAATCTGGAACAGTTTGGGGGGGGGGGGGTTGGAGAACAGGTGGCCCCTAATCACCTACCACCCGAAAATCAGTTTGGCTCGTTTTTGTATACTTGGTAAACTAGGCAGCCATTAACAGATAACCGAGTTTCAAATAAAATCTTTCAACTAAAATCATCAGTGAAAGTGAAAGAAAATCCCAAATTTTGGGTTGACACCAGAACACTAATAGAAGGGAATGTTCCAATAGGGACTGGTTCTGATGACACCCTGGGATTCTCTCATATTTGTGGGATTTTGTCTCATCTCCTGTTTTGGCTACAGGACAGGAAGTGAAGAGAAATCTCCCCTATGGAACAAAGCTGGCAACCCCCCCCCACCCCCACCCCCCCCCAAAAAAAAAATATAATCCTCCCTTACTCTATCCAAAAAAGGTTTTGCCATTAGTTCTATTTTAAGAGATTTAACACTTGTGTCCATATTTTTATATTTCTTATATTTAAAAAAAAACTAAGAAAAATTGCCTTTGTGGGGTGGTACCTCCACCCTACAGCACCATGCCTGTATGGGATGCTGCAGTGCTTACATCCTTCTAGGGGGAATCTGGGCCATACTAATCATTATTTACTATAGACCAGGCTGATACTGATAGAGCAACCCATCTTCATCTTACAGTACATCGCACGCCTTTATTGAATGTCTACTAAGTGCTTGAGAATGGACGCCGCATCTGACCCATTCCTAGAACAGTTTTGGTGGACATTGTATGTGCAGCTCAGTTTGCATGGCAGTGCCACATTCTTTACTTATAACATGTCTCTTCTGTGATAATAGTCGGTCTGCTTGCAGGCTTTTCTTAAACGCCTTCAGTTCTACTTTGAAGGCATAGTCCACCTTTGAAACCATGTTTTAGATTCCACCCATATTTATGAAAGAACATGAAAAATCATCGCATTCCCCAACTCCCTCACCCTCAACTTGCCTAAACCATGGAGTGCCTCAGATTCAGTCACAGGGATCTGTGGATGGGAAGACTACAAGTCCCACCATGGCAAAGACTCATATAGTGCTTGCACAAGTGTGGTGACTTGTAGTATACTGTATACTTCCTCCAGCCCCATAACCGAAGGACCATACCTCTGTTTGAACCTAGGCCTCACAATTGTTAAAAGGTTTTTAGCGATTACCTTTCTTAAGGTGACCATACATGGATCGAAATTTGTCTGGTTCAGCATGGACCAGAGCAGGTTAGCTGTACAGGAATTGATCTACTGACTGACCTCTGTACAACCAGCCTGTCGTGTTTGTCCTAATCAATGCTGCCGGCTATAGCTGGCAGAACTGATCAGTGTCCTGACGGCGTGAAAGGCTCCCTGCCATCAGAACACAATAGCACAGCAGAATTGAATTCCTCATCAACCTCGATCGTGCTGATGGGGGAATTTGGGGCATTTTTTTTCCCGCTGGTTGGACGAGCACAAAAATAATTAAATGTCCGGCCAGCTTTAGCAAACACATCCCTGTATTTCCTGGACTCTCACCTAGGCAAGAATGACTCACAACCTCCTGGAGTATAGGACATTCCTTGGGCCCTCCACAGTGCATGTGCCACTTTATCATGGGGCCTGCTGTAAGAACCTAGAAGAGACAGCAGGTTCCTGATGTCAGTGAAGAAGATGGTAGATGGAGCATCAGCAGAGCTAATTTTCCCAGGCATAGGAGTGTTTTTTGTTAAAAACTCAGTGAAAAAGGTAAGGGGGGGGGGGGTAAAAACCATGGGGAGGGGGGAATGAAGTTACTATTTAAAGTGGTTGTAAACCTCAGACATGAAATATGAACAAAGAATATCACGCTATAGTGTGTACTAGTCTCTATCCAGAGCACTAAATGCAATTTCTGTCTGCTGCCTCGTTCCAGCTATCAGCATGAGTAACTCCTGATGAGTTTTCCTGACAACAAAAGAAAGGTGACAGGGGAGGGAGCTCCAGCTGATTGACAACCTCAGCTCTTTTCCTGTGTGCTGTGTGAAGGGGGGTGCATCTCTTCCCTCCAATCAGCTCTCAGAGCTCTCCTTACTGATGTAACCTCAGCTTCTCCACCCCCTACTTTTCAGAGCTGAGAGATACTGTGTAATGTCGGCACTTTGAATGGATATAGGTAGGGGAAAGACTGTTGTAGATAAACAGGTACAACTTACATAGGAGGATTTGTTTCATCAGTGTATTGCCTGAGGCCAGTCCCCTCAATGGGTACATGTGAGGGTTTAACAACCACTATAAGTATTTCTAAACGTCTTCAATCGCATTTGAATTAGAACAGCAGCATGAGCAGGAGCGTGGGAGTTATTTCAGAACCCTTTAAAGCAGAGTATTTCCCAAAAGTGGAACCTCCGCTTATTTGCTTCCTCCCCTCCTCCAGTGCCACATTTGGCACCTTTCAGTGGGGGCTGGGTGGGGTCCCCACTTGGTAACAATTAAGCACAAGATGTATGTGTGAAACGCGTCTACGTGACCACAGTTTGGTGTCTTTGGTGTTATCTTTGTGAAGCAAATAAAAGGCAATCAGAAGTTCTGGATGTGCAGCCATTTTTTTTCAAGTTCCCCATCCCCCACTTTCAGGAGATAGCGGCAGGGTGTCGTCCCTTGGAAGTTCGGCGCCATTAGAAAGTGCTGCGCGTTTCGCACATGCGCAGTAGGGTTTCCCTTAGTGAAGATGGTGGCAGCAGCACCCAACAGCCTAACCGAAGATCAGCTTGGGATGCCGACATCGCGGGTTCCCTGGACAGGTAAGTGTCCATATATTAAAAGTCAGCAGCCACAGTATTTGTAGCTGCTGACTTTTATTTATTTTTTTTTCCCCCAGGCGGAACTCCTCTTTAATATCATACTTTACAAAACAGTAGGTTGGAGTCTTTTAGCTTGTTTTAAATAACAAAGTATTAGCTTGAACTTATATTCATTTTTAGAGAATTTTGATGCTGCTGTAACCATTTTAATTATTACAATGGGGTTTTTGGTCCATACACAGCTGCGATACCTGCTCGATATTAGGTCCTCCAAATGCATACACCCTTTGGTCATTTTTCCATTCATGAATACAGAATGGACTTTTATAAGGGTGATCTTACACTCTGAACTGTGCAATTTCTCCATATGCATTAAATGTGATATTTGGGAGAAAATAAAAAGAAGCTTTGTATTTGGGAGCCGGATGTTGGGTACACACTCTCTGGACAGGCCGACGCTCCTGACATCCCTGAATCCGACTGCATTAGCGCTAATACACCGAACTGATCCACACAGGTCTACAAGCTCAGCATGCATCCCTGACAGAGTCAGAAAATGGCAGCGGTATTCTCAGCGTGATATAAATAAATGCTGGAGTCTCTGACTCACTCCTTGGCACTCCAGAAAATCTGCAAGGAGCATAGGAATCCTACCAAATCAACAACTAAAGAACAAGCCTTAACCTCTTCTCATCCAGGTATACAGAAGATGCGACTGAATTAATAGGTCTGGTTTTAATTAAATAAGCACCTTCCACATTCGAAGGCATTAATCAAAAGTTGTACACCATTTAAAAAAGGAACACTCCACCCCTGAAAAACACACGCATGTTAACGTGTTGTGCCAAGCCCATTCATATTTCATTGGGATTCCAACGTGTTGTGATGCACATAAAACAAACAGGAGCCATTTTTACCAATGCAGCACACCACAAGGCACAGATAGTTCACATCTAAGCATTTCAGGGTACTGAAGTGCAAGTAAATCGTGGTGAGCTTCCTATCTGTGTTGCGTTTCAATTCAACTGAGTTTTATGTACTCTTTGCTCAATAACACTGGCTCTTTTACCAATCTTACCACAAGGAGCTGGTGGCCCTTATACTTTCTGAGTTCTGACTTGGAACATACACCGATCAGTCCTAACATTTTGACCCACCTAATATTGAGTAGGTCCCACTTTTTCCACCAAAGCAGCTATGATCCATTAAGGCATGGACTCCAAAGTACCATTCACATGAATGGCAGCAGAACTTTGCCCAGCTGCCTTTGCTGGCTTGCCTTCTTCCTTTGGCTTTAGCTGGGCTGTAAGAAGCTGCTTTATCATACATATTGACGTCTATGGATAGTGAAGCAGTTCTGAAATGCACAAAAGCCAGTGGAGAAAACCCTGTAGGGCTCTCCCAAATTAGCAGTGGTGCTGAACCCAGGCCACCGGTGTACACCGGTGTTATAACTTTATTGAAATGTCACAAGTGACATTTGTTACATAACGTGTTGCGATGCACAACGTGTTGGTTAAGTTTGATAAGCTGCAACATGCTGCAAAGTGGTGGTTTGTATCGCATCATGTTGCACAAAAAAAAGTAGTGAATGTCATACTTTTGTTTCAGCACACATTGCCGCAACATGGTAGAATGAACTGGCATGATAGAGATCAAGGCCTTGTCTTTCGTTGGGATTGTGTTGGGCAAGGCTTCCCAGGGCAGTCCCCAATGCGTGTGCTGTGAAAGAGCCCTAAAAGAGACTAAAAGAAATCTCTCAGTATTAATCTTCTTCTTCAATGAGCACACAATCTGGAAGTATGTCCGTAGCAGAAGCTGAACAGTCTACAGCAGTGATACTCAACTACCGGCCATTGCCTGCCTCCTCCCAGGCCTTTAGCCAGTTGCAAAAATCCTAAACTTCCACAGTGCCACCCAACCACCCATAGTTGCCTGCCATGTCCTTCAACCTTTTATGAGAGCGCACAACCCCAACAGTACTCTCTAACTTGCTGCAGAGGGACTAGCTCTACGTAGTGTTCCCAAACTCCCACATTGTTCCCTGCAGTGCACTCGAGTCTACAGTGAATCCCTTTTCAAAGGACATTGGTAGGAGATCTGCAGATATTGCAGGATGTGATTTTGCTGCGTCCTGATGCCTTTTTTTTTTCCTTGGCCGGTGTACCCACCCCTTAAATGGCACCATGTCTGCTTGCAGATGGGCAATAAAAAATGCAAATGAACTGTGTTTTTACCACTCAATGGCCATCTATGCAAAGAGAGCCTTGGTGTTTCTGGCCAGCTCCCCTTTGCTCCAAACATCATAAACAAAGGCAGACATTCTGAAAAGTCAGTATCTGCATTCCATCAGTCAGTATTGCCTTCCTGTGCAGGTCTGATGAAACCTCATACAGACACTGCGTATGGTGAAAGACAAAGGATAGTGAGCTCTTTGCCCTACACCCAAAGGTTCAGAAGGTGACCGCTACACAGAGGGGAGAGGCCAAGAATGGGAAAGACATGACATGGTACTAGAGAGTGCCTGCAGTGCGTTTAATTCTTTGTGCCTTTCCGAACACCACTAAATGGACACATTGGACAGAAAACCATTTTATCCTGATGTAATATCCTTGTAATGTTGAAAGAAGCATAAGCACATCACAGGCTGGAGATGAGCACATCAAAAGGATGCTCTTCATCTTTCTGATCAGTCCAACCATTTTCATCCATGTAAAAAAACACTGGTCAGGACTTTGTCGTCATTGCCAGTTCAAAGAGCACATAAATAGCTCAGGCTTTCATACCCCCAGAGATGCTGAACCAATACACTAAATAGCAAGGCAGAGTACAAAGGGATAAACAATAACACTTATTAAAAAAAAATCACCTGTGAGTGGATTAGACAGTCAAGGATCCTAGTGTACTAGGAAAGGATTAGAAAGCTCAACTCTGGGCCTACAAGCTGCGGGGTTAAAATTGACCATGCACCACGAATTTCGTTGGAACATTCGTATAGAAATTCAGAAAAATCCTTGATCAGGGCATGCCACCTTGCCAACAACTATTTTCTGTGAGAGCCCTTAAAATCTTCTACAGAACTGCTACCTGTATAGAACAGATCTCTTTTGTGTCTAGAGAACATGTGCATTAAAATAAATACAATTTTACCAAAATGAAAATCACACCACTGAAATATATTTCGGTTCAGCATACGATTTCATGATCTACAGACACAGAGCTTCAGCTGAAAGAACAATTCATAC
Organism: Lithobates clamitans; assembly: GCA_037952925.1. NCBI lineage: Eukaryota > Metazoa > Chordata > Amphibia > Anura > Ranidae > Lithobates > Lithobates clamitans. The sequence continues at coordinate 4,524,253 of JBBGZY010000410.1, forward strand.
ATCAATGAGGGAAGGCATAAAAGAACACATACTCGATAGAAGTCTGTATAAAATCTTTAGGGGTTTCGCACTTTTTGCTCAATTTTTATATTCAAAAGGCAATTTCACAAGTGATAAACCCTGCAAGCTAAATGACTAAAAGGTCTCTTACTTTTGAGCAAGATTTAATGTGAAAAGGTATGTTATTATTAAAAGGCCATCAACGGGCAAATGTGCTCTCCCATTTGCAATTCTTATTCATCAACAAAAAACACCTCTGGGGTCCCATTCAGAATTGTGAATGGAATCACCATCAATTACATTCAGGAGACTGAGCAGGGGTTCCTGGCAATTAGCTGCAGGCGGCAGACTCCTTGAAAACAACGGGAGACCACCTGGTCCCATCACGTGTAGCCCATCTTCAGCCTTCCCATATTGGCCTGTGCTTTGGTGGCTGCGCAACACCGGGTGACGTTTTACATACCTGGTAGACATGTCCCATGCTCACATGGTTTTGGACCAAGGTCTTGAAGCTCATGCATTTTTTGTTCGATCGCCCTTTCCCCAGAGATCCTTGGTATGTTTTATTATACCTTAAACCCCCGATTTTACTAAACTGCAATTCAAATTGATGACTTACATTGTGTTAGCGGAAAAACAGACTACTTCCAAAGCCTGGAAGAGACAAATTTACTTCCTTTGAGGAAGTTAGTCAGCGGATCGTCGGGTTCTTTACCAATGAGAAAGTGATCAGCACCCTGCTGGACACGCAAAATAAATTCTCCCAGATTTGGCCCCTGTGGATACAATATGCCCATCCGTCACTGTCCAAGGAGAGCTATACCTCATTATACAGTAATAGTTAAGCTTTGGGTTGCTGGTTTTGGACATTCCTGATGCTCATTCAACCTTTCTTTCCCACCTTCCTACTGTGAACATCCTTCCTTCCTCTTTCCTTCTTTCTTATTTCCTTGTTGCAGATCATGCTGTTTATTCAAACTTGATGTTTTGATCTACTTATTGTTTCACGACCTGCAACAAATTTACAGGAATCATTGATACCTACTCTAACTTGCAGGCTACAATTTTTTGTTTTTTAATTAAATGTCATTTATACTGTTGGATGTTTTACATGCTCTGCAGCTACGTTTCCAGCTGTCTAATATCTTTTGGGGGAATTACAAAAAGTGCCTTTACGCTATGTTTTGTACTTAACATTTTTTTCAATAAAAATCTATTGAAAGTGAAAACAATGGGAGACCGAAAGCTTTTGCAGCAACTGGTAATGGAGGAATAACCTGCAATGATTGGATCCGACACCGATACCTTCTTTGGGAGTAGAGAATGGTGATCCAGCGTGGGGTTTGGCCCCCACCAACCAAGCTTGTTGCCACCCCTTGTCATGATGTCATCATGCTGCTGCAATCATCAGTAATTCACCACCGGACATCCACTGGCAAATATCCATGTCACCTAGGTGGCAACATGGGTACCCAAATAAGGACCCCCTCCAGTGCAGAAGATGAGACTCAAGAGCATTGTTTAGCCATGGATTAATGCAACTAAAAAAGGGGATTTCAATTTTTATTTTAAACAAATCCTAGCAATTAGTAGAGGGCAACTGGGGCAATAGGGGATGATGTGGATTTGGCCAGAGAGCAGGCTGAATTCTAGGGCGATATGAAAAAACATCCTTCAGCCCAGTTTTATATTCATTAGGAAAACTCAACGAGGGGAATTCAAAACTGGAGCAGACAGAATCTGGAGCAACTATGCTTTGCAGCCAGCTTCAACTTGTTCAGTTAAACTTCAAAAATGGAAGACAGAAGCTGATTGGAGCAGCCCTGTAGTCAGTTGAGGAATGTGGAAAAATAGCACTAAATCCATCAGGTTATCCTCATGGCATTGCCATCTTAAAGTATTGATGCAGATGTAAATAATTTGGTTTCCAAGCAGGAGGCTTCTACACTGCCTTTTTCAAATTTTTAACATGGAGGAACCCTTGAAATAACTTTCCAGGCTTGGGGAATCCCTACTAATTATTACCATATCCACAGCTCACAGTACATTGAAGTGATGGTCACTGGGAAAAAATGTTCCCTACATATATACGGTTATTGGGAATAAACCCCTTTTACAGATCAATAAGAAACTACGGACACCAATGATCTTTTTGGCTGAGAAGCAGGAATTGCTTATTGCACCAGGAGTCCCTGGCAACCTCAGGAGGCACCTTAGGGTTCCATGGATCCCTGGTTGACAGAAGATCTCCACGGTCACCTTGGCTTGCAGTGTAATGTAACAAAAATGGAAATTGACACAGTATTTCACTTCTAAGAGGACCAGATACTAATTTATTCTTGAATGGATAAGAGAAAACTGTGCTATTGAATAAAAAGATATAACAAGCTGCAACTTAAAGTGATATACAACACCAACAGAACAAGTAAAGGGAATGAAGCTGCGCTAAATACAAGGTGAGTGACGTACTGACGTCACCGCGCCTTTGTCACGTCCCGCTTTGCACGGGCGTGCGTTTTATCCTGTTTTACAATGCCGGCCGCAGTTTCTATTATACAAGATTGAGTCTCATGTTTGTTTGACCAATCATACCCCTACTGAGATCGTTCAATTCCAGGGCATAGCAGCAAGCCTCTCAAGTGCAGGGTGTTGGTCAACGCTGACATGCGGATCGGCATCTCGTTGGAGCTGGGATTTGGTAAACGCCCTTTTCACAAGACCCCCCTTTAACATCGGATTACCCAGGGTCCAGTGAGAAGCTAATCTAGCTTGTATACCCTGTTTCCCCGAAAATAAGACCTAGCGTGATTGTCAGTGATGGCTGCAATATAAGCCCCCCCCCAAATAGTAGTTAAAGTCCTTGGAGGTCTTATTTTCAGGGTAGGGCTTATATTGCAGCCATCACTGACAATCACGCTAGGTCTTATTTTCGGGGAAACAGGGTAGCTGGTAATCCTTGATTCTGTGTGGTGGTGGATTCACAGTCAGTGTCCTTGGAATTTCTGTCATGAGGTGTTGCAATGTTCCAGCATCTTCAACATTATTGATAAAGACTGTTTTTATATCAATTTATTCAGATTTATTTATCCATATGGTTTATTGCTCATTATAACCTATTTGGTTAACTTTGGACTTCACTGTTTGCCATTTTTGGTATCACTTTATTATTCGTTTGATTATAGGTGGACATTATCTGTTACACTCTTCACTGTGTTTGTGATACACACATCTATATGTTTATTCACAGGTCACTTTGTATTTAGCGCAGCTTCATTCCCTTTACCAATTTATTCTTACAAGAGTCAGGGAGACAGTCCTTTAAGTGGTCAATGCATTTTGGGGGTCCAAAAATACAATGTTATTGGACCAGAAGTAAGCTGGACTCTCCGGACCTCCTAGCAGTGGTGTAGTGCTTCAATTTCCATTATTGTTACAAAGCCAATTAGGGCTCTGCAGCTTTGTACATGGCTGTTAGTCTTTGGGGATAGAATCTGAGGCCTCATGGCTAGAAAATCAAATTGCCTTTATGGATTAGACATGTTTTTGATACTGGATATGATATATACATCTTTAAATTATTTAGGTATGAAAATTATTCAGGTATTGTCAAACCTAACTGATGCATGCTAACACTGCTAAGTTTGGCCTAGGCAAGGTTATACAGGATTATGCACCCCCATCCGTGACGGGCACAGATTGCAGCCTTGAACTGGTGGCCACGATCGGAAGAGGCACTGGGGAGGGACGCATGATGGGGGGATGCCGGTAAATTAACCATTTTTAAAGCTTTTTTTTTCCCCATTGCTCAATGATGGGCTTTTAAAAAATCCCGCAGGCTAACCATTCTTACATAGACTTCCAGCTATGACATTATTTAATTAATATGCAGCTAGCAGCCAGTGTGTATTTATTGTTTCCTAAATATATTTTCAGGGTAAAAAAAAAAAAAAAGGATACACACTAAAATCAGAACGGCAACCTAAAAGGATGGAAAAAATATTTTTTTTTTACAGTCACGTTACCTAAATGAGAACAGTATGTTCTGGCCGCAGATTAAATCCCACCAACAAAAGCTCCCAAGATTTTGTAGGAAAGGAAATAATGCAAATGAGGTCATGTAAGGGTTCAGCCTGTGAGCCACGTGGCTGGCAGGAGAATGGTACAGGAAGCGGGAGATATATTTCATGCAGGATCAAGGACACAGCTAGAATGGAAACAGCAAGGCCGGTCTCAGGCTACGGAAATAGCATACATCCAGCTCACAGGTAGTCAGAAGCCAATTTCTCGCAGGCTGCCTGGAAGACACTATTTAAACCCACAACTCCCACAGCCAAAGGAAATATTCATGTTTTAATCACCGAGTAAGACTATATCTACAGGCTTCATCACACTGGAGATTAAAGACAACCTGCCTATACAAAGCAGATATATTTCATTAAAGCTGAATTCTGGGATCAGCAAACGTTGTCTAAATACAAGAGTCATGTGTGATCTTACTTGGCGTGTTTTATGTATCGTATTTATCGGCGTATAACACGCACAGGTGTATAACACGCACATTAAACTTTAAGAGGGAAGTTTCAGGGAAAAAAAAAATAATTTTAAATAAGGAACTTTGAAGCAAAATAAGGGCCAGTGCCTATCTGCAGTCTCACCATTGCCACCAATGCAGTCCCATCAATGCCCATCTGTAGTCTCACAAGTGCCATCAATGCAACCTCATCAGTCCACATCAATGCAGCAGCCTCACCATTGCCATCAGTGCAGCCTGATTGATGCCCATTTGCAGCCTAGAGGGGACAGGAAGGGGGGCGGGACGAGCGCCGAAAGATTATATACAGTGAGAATCTCCTATGACAGAACAGTGGTCCAATGGCGGCCCAGGAGACAAGACTTCCTATTACAGAGGCCGCCAAGTAAACAGGAGATTCTCACTGTATGTAATCTGACAGCGCTCATCCCGTCCCCCTCCCTGTCCCCTCCGAGGCATCTAAAATTGAAGTATTGGCGTATAACACGCACATGCTATTTGCAGCCAAATTTTAGGGTGAAAAATTGAGTGTTATACGCCAATAAATACAGTATTTCTTCCAGATCTGTGCAGTAATTCAGTGTGAAAAGTTTGCCTCTGTGTACAGGGTGACTGGTCTGGTCTCCTACCTTTTCCTGTAGTTCTCTGCAGATGGCCTGTAGTTGGTGGAGACTGTTGAGTCCCTATCAAAGCTCTTCTTTCTACACAAGATATGTACAGCATGTTGGATGATGTCACTGCTACTTTTACAAGGTCATTTCTGAGTTTACAAAGACATTTGGTGTACACAAGGTGGATTTATATCCTTTTTCACGATTGAGAAATATATTTGAATGAAATTTCTTGTGCCTGGCGTTCAGCTTTAAAAACATTCAAAGCAAAAAGGTCAGTGTCTGTGAATAGGCCTATCCAAACCCACTGATATCCAGCAAAAAAAAGGACGAGTTCAGCTAGGTATGGGGATGTGTGATCTCCTCCCATAGGGCAGCTCTCAGATCTAGCAGCTCATTGTTAGGTCTAAGCACTGCCACACAATGGAGGAGTGACATCAATGTTCCTTCAAGACCAACACTGACTAGTGGCCTCTCCAACCACTGGCCACGTGTAGCTCTCAGATTGTTAGAAGTATCTTTGAGATTACCTTTCCATTCCTATTGCATTTCAAAGTTATGGCACCTCTTTAATCTGCTTCATCAAATGTTTCAAACATTCCCCCACAACATGCAGCTTAAAGGGGAACTCGACTTTTACTGAGGAAAAAAAAAAAAAACAATCCTCTCCGGGTGATTAATATACATTGCGGCATTTTAACCACTTCAGCCCCGGAAGGATTTACCCCCTTCCTGACCAGAGCATTTTTTGCGATTCAGCACTGCGTCGCTTTAACTGACAATTGCGCGGTCGTTTTCCCCCACAATTAGAGGTTTCTTTTGGTGGTATTTCATCACCTCTGTGGTTTTTATTTTTTGCGCTATAAACAAAAAAAAAAAAAGAGCAACAAATTAGGAAAAAAAAAAAAAAAAAAGCAATATTTACTTTTTGCTATAATAAATATCCCCCCAAAAATATATAAAAACAAATTTCTTCATCAGTTTAAGCCGATATGTAATCTTCTACATATTTTTGGGTAAAAAAAAAAATTAGCAGTAAGGGCTCTTTCACACGGGGCGGATCAGTGATAATCCGCCCCGTGAACACCCGCTTGCTCAGCGGGGATCGCTCCGCCGATCCCCGCTGAGCAGGAAGATGACAGAAGGGCAACAAAGCTAATAAAGGGTCTGGAGGATATTAGTTATGAGGAAAGGTTGCGAGCACTGAACTTATTCTCTCTAGAGAAGAGACGCTTGAGAGGGGATATGATTTCAATTTACAAATACCAGACTGGTGACCCCACAATAGGGATAAAACTTTTTTGCAGAAGAGAATTTAATAAGACTCGTGGCCACTCATTACAATAAGAAGAAAAGAGGTTTAACCTTAAACTATGTAGAGGGTTCTTTACTGTAAGAGCGGCAAGGATGTGGAATTCCCTTCCACAGGCGGTGGTCTCAGCGGGGAGCATTGATAGCTTCAAGAAACTATTAGATAATCACCTGAATGACCGCAACATACAGGGATATATAATGTAATACTGACACATAATCACACACATAGGTTGGACTTGATGGACTTGTGTCTTTTTTCAACCTCACCTATTTAACTTTTTAACTATGTAAGGTCAGTCGCTGCACACTGTGCAGCGACGGACCTGTCAGAGCGCCGCTCTCCCCTATGGGGGATCGGATGGTGACGGACCGTAGAGTCCGTCATCACCCGATCCGAAAACGTATGGAAAATATGTTTTTCCTCCGTTACACTTTTTCGGATCGGAGCAGGTCGGATGTCAGCGGACATGTAACCGCTGACATCCGACGCTCCATAGACCTCCATGGAGTGTCCGTTCAGGTCCGCCTAAAAAACTGACAGGCGGACCTGAACGGACAGTCCGTGTGAAAGAGGCCTAAGTGTATATTGATTGGTTTGCACAAAAGTTTTAGCATCTACAAAATAGGGAAAAGACTTATGGCATTTTTATTATTCATTTTGTTTTTTTCTTTTACTAGTAACGGCGGCGATCTGCGATTTTTATCATGACTACTACTTTGCGACGGACAGATCGGACACTTTTGATGCTATTTTGGAACCAGTGACATTTACACAGCGATCAGAGCTAAAAATAGCCACTGATTACTGTATAAATGTCACTGGCAAGGAAGGGGTTAACACTAGGGGGTGATCAAGGGATTAACTATGTTCCCTGGATGTGTTCTGAGTGTAGGTTGGATGGGCTCACTACAACATGACAGATCACTGGTCCCGATGACAGGAAGCAGTAGATCCCTGTCATGTTGCTAGGCAGAACAGGGAAATGCCTTGTTTACATCTCCCCATTCTGCCTCTCCTCATCGCAATCGCAGGCCGCCAGCGAACATCGAGTTTGCGGGGATTTCAAAGGGACGTACGGGTACTCCCTTTTGACTGCCCGTGCCATTCTGCCGACATAAATCAGCGTGCGGCCGGTCGGCATGTGGTTAACCAACTTTATTGCAGATTCCTACCTTTTGTTGCTCTGTAGAAATAGCTGTTTCACCAAGTCTTTTGGATACTGAATCTAAATAGGAGGATCTGATTCAATAAAATCACCTGGTGCAACCTCCGTATTCTAATGAGGAAAGCTGCAGTATCTGCATTCCTTTAGAAGTATTTAAAAGTATAACTAAAGACAAAACTTTTTTTTTTAGTTTTGGATAGAGTGGAGAGGTATTAGAACACTTGTCAGTTTCTATTGATGTACAAATTGGTGATAAGACCATATAATAAATATGTGCTTTGTAGATAAATTGTGGTACACAAATGTGAATGAGTCAATGGTTTATGAAGAAAATCCCATAAAAAATGTGATATATAAAAAAATCAGTGAATAAAAATTATTAATGGATAAAGATAAACATCTACAGACAAGACAGCAAAAAAACACCCGTGCAAAAATATATGAATGAAAAGTCCATAAGATACAAGCTGAATATCATCGGAAAGATGTTAAGTAAAAGGTTTTAGTCGAATCCACCACCAAAACAACAGCAATGGACTCTTACCAGAGCTCCATGATCCCCCATAACAGAGGATCTAAGAATGCATGTATAAAAGGTTCTCAGTCTCCATCTTAAACACACGGCCACCAGCATCGGATTTTCACCACGTCAGACCACACAGGAGTTCCAACGTGATCTGATTGGTCGGGAGGGGAGTGCCCGATATTGAGGTTTTCGGTTTATCCTGAAGCCATCCAGTACCTTTATACATGCATTCCTAGATCCTCTGTTATGGGGGATCATGGAGCTCTGGTAAGAGTCCATTTCTGTTGTTTTGGTGGTGGATTCGACTAAAACCTTTACTCAACATCTTTCCGAAGATATTCAGCTTGCATCTTATGGACTTTTCATTCATATATTTTTTTCACGGGTGTTTTTTTGCTGTCTTGTCTGTAGATGTTTATCTTTATTTATTAATAATTTTTATTCACTGATTTTTTTATATATCACATTTTTTATGGGATTTTTTCATGAACCATTGACTCATATTCACATTTGTGTACCACAATTTATCTACAAGGCACGCATTTATTAATGGTCTTATCACCAATTTGTATATGCACATGTAGATGTTTGGGTTTCCATTTAAACGTACCCTTATAAATGTATGAGATTTATTTTGATTATTGATATCAATTTTTGATTCTGGTTTTTTTTCTGATTGTTTTCTTGTATTTATGTTTACATGAGAATTGCAGCTTTTGGGGGGCTGTGCTTCGGATACAGCTCCATTTAACATTTATCTTAGTGCAATTTCTTTTCCCTATTTTTCAAGTTTCTATTGATGTCCTCGCTCCCGTTATGGAGATTTATCCTATTTGTCCTGTTTACTATGATCATTGAAAGTAAAAGAAAACCCCAAAATTTGGGTTGTCCCCAGAAATGTAATAGAGGGGAAATCTTCCAATGAGGACACTAGTTCTGGTGACCTGGGGATCACCAAGGAATTCTCTTAATTTGTAGAGATTTCCTCTCTCATATCCTGTTTGGTTATGGGACAGGAAGTGAAGGGAAATCTCTGCAATGGGATACAGATGGCGAAACAAAAACTGACGGGTTATAGACCTCATTTTCTCTATCCAAAATGGAACAACAAAAAAAAAAAAAAAGTTTTGCCTTAAGTTCTACTTTAAACAGGGCTTTTTTTCTCAAACAATAGGTGCTGGAACTTAACCACAGCCCCACAAAACCCCTCCCCTACACACACCCTCCAAATCACATCAAATAGTGGGTGTGTTCAGTCAAATTTCACGAAAACAGTAGGAGGGTCTTAAAGGGGCATTAAATACCAGGATTGCATTACATACAGAGTGCAGAGCTGGCAATTGTAAACACAGAAACCAGACTTGTGTTTACAAGTGATTGTGGTGAGCAGGCACCAAAGGGTCTGAGCCAGGAAAAATGGGAGTGCTTTAAGAGCATACTAAACAAAGGTATTAGCCAGCTTTAGCCAATAGGCAATAAATATAAAAGAGCTAAGATTAAACCAGAACGTAAAAATGCATATAAAAGTGAAAATAAAAAAGCCTTAAAAAAAAAAATATAAGGCTGAGGGGTCTGTGTCAGCATTCCAAGAAATACAAGGAAAACAATAAGTGTTATGCCCTGTACACACGGTCGGACATTGATCGGACATTCCGACAACAAAATCCGTGGATTTTTTTCCGACGGATGTTGGCTCAAACTTGTCTTGCATACACACGGTCACACAAAGTTGTTGGAAAATCCGATCGTTCTAAACGCAGTGACGTAAAACACGTACGTCAGGACTATAAACGGGGCAGTAGCCAATAGTTTTCGTCTCTTAATTTATTCTGAGCATGCGTGGCACTTTGTGCGTCGGATTTGTGTACACACGATCGGAATTTCCGACAACGGATTTTGTTGTCGGAAAATTTTATAGCCTGCTCTCAAACTTTGTGTGTCGGAAAATCCGATGGAAAATGTGTGATGGAGCCCACACACGATCGGAATTTCCGACAACACGGGCCTATCACACATTTTCCGTCGGAAAATCCGACCGTGTGTACAGGGCATAAGAGCGCAATCAGGGTGGCTAAAATAGACCACAAAAAGGCACATAGCGGAGGAGAGTAAATAAAAAAAAAAATCAAGATTTTTTAAAAATATATCAACAGTAAAAAAGTGAGGTCAGAACATGTTGGCCCCATAAAAGATGATCAGGGGAATTTGGTTTCAAAAGATAAGGCAATGGTTTTAAATTCATTCTTTTCCTCAGTTTTCAAGAAGGAAAAGGGGGATATAGTAATAAGACTAAATGTTAATAACACGTCACAGAATGTACCCTCATGGCTAACAGAAGCCAGTGTCAGAAATTGACTTGAAAAACGTAACATAAATAAGTCACCAGGACCAGATGGCTTACACCCGAGGGTGCTTAACCACTTCAACCCCGGAAGATTTTACCCCCTTCCTGAACAGAGCACTTTTTACAATTTGGCACTGCTTTGCTTTAACTGACAATTGCGCGGTCATGCAATGCTGTACTCAAACAAAATTTGCGTCCTTTTTTCCCCACAAATAGAGCTTTCTTTTGGTGGTATTTGATCACCTCTGTGGTTTTAATTTTTTGCGCTATAAACAAAAAAAAGCGACAATTTTGAAAAAAAACATTTTTTTTTACTTTTTGCTATAATAAATATCCCCAAAAAATGTTTTTAAAAAACAAATTTCTTCATCAGTTTAGGCCAATATATATTCTTCTACATAATTTTGTTAAAGAAAAAAAAACCCAATAAGCATATATTGATTGGTTTGCGCAAAAGTTATAGCGTCTACAAACTATGGGAAAGATTTATGGCATTTTTTTTCTACTAGTAATAGCAGTGATCTGCGATTTTTAGTGGTACTGCGACGTTGCGATGGACAGATCAGACACTTTTGACACATTTTTGGGACTATTGACATTTATACAGGGATAAGTGCTATAAAAATGCACTGCTTACTGTGTAAATGTCACTGGCAAGGAAGGGGTTAACACTAGGGGGTGATCAAGGGGTTAAATGTGTGTTCTAACTGTATGGGGATAGGACTGAGTAGGAGAGTAGACATGTCGTTGTTCCTACTTAGTAGGAACAAACTATATGTCTCCTCTCCCCTGAGAGCACAGGGATTGTGTGTTTACACACACACACACACACACACACACACACACACACACACACACACACACACACACACACACACACACACAATCCCTGTGCCTGGCTCTCGTGCAAATGATCGCGCGTGGCCGGCGGTGATGGCCGGCAACACGCAGCGGGCGCTCTCTGACGGCTCTTAAAGGGAGCCCCATGTATATATATATACAGGATTTTTCGGTTAAAAAACCCAGTTCAGGTGATAGCTAGACCATGGCTCCTATTTTTTTATGGTCAATTTACTGACTGGAATATTATCAGCTGATTGGGGAAAAGTCAACGTGGTACCAATATTTAAAAAAGGGCAGAGATATATCCCTGGAAACAGGCCAGTCAGTCTAACATCAATAGTCTATAAGCTAATGAAGGGGATGATAAGGGATTATATCCAGGATTTTGCTAATGAGAACGGTATCATTAGTAGTAATTAGCATGGATTCATGAAGGATCGTTCTTGCCAGACCAATCTGTTAACATTCTACAAGGACGCGATCTGTCATTTAGATAGAGGTAGGCCTGTGGATGTGGTGAATATGGATTTTGCAAAGGCATTTGATAGTTCCCCATAAACGTTTACAAACTGAGGTCTGTTGGCATGGACCATAGGGCGAGTACCTGGATTGAAGCCTGGTTATAGGGGCTGGTCCAAAGGGTGTAGATAAATCGTGAGTACTCAGAATGATCTGGGGTGGTAAGTTGGGTCCCCCAGGGATCTGTTCTGGGACCAATTCTGTTTAATTTATTCATAAACTAGAGGATGGGACAAATAGCTCAATCTCAGTATTTGCAGATAATACAAAGCTAAGCAGGGCAATAACTTCTGCACAGGATGTGGAAACTTTATCAGAAGACCCAAATAAAATAATTGGGTGGGCAACTACATGGCAAATAAGGTTTAATGTTGAAAAATGTAAGGTGATTAATTTGTGTTCAACCAAATACAAACACAAATTACTCGCTAGGGGGAGAACCCTCTGGGGGAATCCAGGATGGAAAAGAACTTGGGGGTCCTAGTAGATGATGGGCTCAGCAACGGCATGCAAGCTGCTGCATGCAAGGCCAACAGAATATTGGCATGCATTAAAAAGGGATTTACTGCAGGAGCTAAAAATGATAATTCTGCCGCTCTACTAGACTCTGGTCCGGCCGCACCTGGAGTATGCTGTCCAGTTCTGGGCGCCAGTCCTCAGGAAGGATGTACTGGAAATGGAAAGAGTTCAGAGAAGTGCAAAAAAGTTAATAAAAGCTACCGATTGACAGTCAGCAGCTCTCCGCTCGGGGAGCTGTAAGAACTGAGCCATCGGCGGTGTTCGATCACTCGGTTCACAGTGCAGAGGCGCCGGGGGACAGATACAACATCGGACCAATGCTGCATCCACCTAGGTAAGTATAAAACAGGGGGGAAAAAAAAACCACTTCTTTTAACCACTTGCCGACCTCCAATTAACGTTGGCAGAATGGCACGGGCAGGCAAAAGGGCGTACCTGTACTTCCCTTTTATTTGGCGCCTAGCGGCTGCGCGCCACGTGTCCCGCGAATGTTCGCTGGCGGCCCGCGATTGCGGCGAGGAGAGGCAGAACGGAGAGATGCCTATGTAAACAAGGCATTTCTCTGTTCTGCCTATCATCGGGAGCACTGATCTCTGTCATGTTGTAGTGAGCCCTTCCCCCCTACAGTTAGAACACATCCAGGGAACACACTTAACCCCTTGATCGCCCTCAGTGTTTAACCCCTTTCCTGCCAGTGTCATTTATAATCAGTAATTACATTTTAATGATGATTTAGTAATCAATGGCTATTTGTAGCTCTAATCGCTGTATAAATGTCAGTGGTCCCAAAAAAATGTCAAAAGTGTCTGACAATGTCACAGTCCCAATAAAAATCGCAGATCGCCGCCATTACTAGAAAAAAAAAACAAAATGAATAAAAATGCCATAAATCTATCCCCCATTTTGTAGACGCTATAACTTTTGCGCAAACCAATCAATATACACTTGCAATATTTTTTTTTTTTACTAAAAATATGTAAAATACATATCGGCCTAAACTGTGGAAGAAATTAGTTTTATATATTTTTTGGGGATATTTATTATAGCAAAAAGTAAAAAATATTGCTGTTTTTCAAAATTGTCGGCCTTTTTTGATTATAGCGCAGAGGTGATCCGATACCACCAAAAGAAATCTCTATTTGTGGGGAAAAAAAAGGACAACAATTTTGTTTGGGTACAACATTGCACGACAGCGCAATTGTCAGCTAAAGTGACCCAGTGTCACAAAAAATGCTCCGGTCAGGAAGGGGGTAAATCCTTCCGGGGGGGCTGAAGTGGTTAATGCAGTGAATGCAGCCTTTACAACCACTTTAATTGTATTTTTAAATACAAGCAGTGAAAGTACCTGGATTTGTCTTGATATCAGGCTCTTGCAGTCCATGTGCATCAGAGCTCAGAATGAGAGAAGGAGAAGCTGCACAAGCAGCCAGTCAGTTGTACCTGAAAAAGGAAAATTGGTCGCACACCATGGAAGGAAGAACTTCTGTAGAACAGTTACTTTATTGTCAAAGTGCCAAAGGACATAAACAGGACGTTACAGGAAGATTGGTAGACCGGGTTCACACGGATAACTTGTGCTTGCTCACGAGTGAACCAGTCAGTTGTACTGCAGTGTTTAGTTGCTAACAAGGAACATGCTCACAGGAGGAGAAAGCAGAGTGACAGGTGTGAGCTCATACCTATAGTACTTCTGTCACAGGCTTGGGAAGGGACAAGACCTGTAAGCGTTGTCTACCACAGCAAAGAGCATAAATCTCTCTTACCCTTCCAGATGGAGATGTGCTATGTGGCATATCTGTGTAAATCTCAGGACTGGGTGGCCAGATATACAAATCCTTCGGGGCAGGTAAAAAAGTTCCCATATACGTACTGTATTTATTGGCGTATAACACGCACTTTTTCACCCTGAAAATCGGGTGCAAATAGTGTGTGCGTGTTATACGCCAATACTTCAATTTTAGCTGCCTCGGAGGGGACAGGGAGGGGGCGGGACGAGCGCCATCAGATTACATACAGTGAGAATCTCAGGTTTACTTGGCGGCCTCTGTAATAGGAAGTTCCGTCTCCTGGGAAGCCATTGGACCACTGTTCTGTCTATCATAGGAGATTCTCGCTGTATGTAATCTATCTGCCCTCGTCCCGCCCCCCCTCCCTGTCCCCTCCTGGCTGCAGATGGGCATCGATCAGACTGCACTGATGGCAATGGTGAGGCTGCTGCATTGATGGCAACGGAGAGGCTGCTGCATTGATGGCAATGGAGTGGCTCCTGCATTGATGGCAACGGTGAGGCTTCAGATGGGCACTGACCCTTATTTTGCGCGTTATACGCCTGTGCGTGTTATATGCTGATAAATACTGTAATTTAATTGGCCCTCGTCCCACCCCCTATCTGTCCCCTCTAGGCTGCAGATGGGCATGGATCAGACTGCACTGATGGCAATGGTGAGGCTGCTGCATTGATGGCAACGGTGAGGCTGCAGATGGGCACTGACCATTATTTTGCTTTAAAGTTCCTTATTTAAAAGTTTTTTTTCTGAAACGTCCCTCTTAAAATGAATGTGCGCGTTATACGCCTGTGTGTGTTATATGCTGATAAATACGGTATTTTATCTGTGTAATTTTTTTTTTTGTCTGGAGTTGGTGGGACTATTAGCTTGTAACCTACTTCATAAGCAGGGACCAGTGTGATGGCTTCTACATACTCTAAAGGATTAAGAATAGGAAAAAATAAATCCACTAACTGTACAGGGCTTCTGGAATCATTTTTGGATCAAAGTAGTAACCTAAAACTAATATTAATTCCATGACTTCCTGAACGCGTTTGTTGGCGGTGAGCACGGTCTGCCGCTAACACCTGTCTAGTACTGACACTGAATTAACAAGGGTGCTTGGAGAGACATTCAGCCTGCCAATGCAGAAGCTTTTCCACATGACTTGAGGCTATCACTCATTACCACCTGCCCGTTTGTTGTGCAAGCAAGTGCAGCCGTTTAGAGGTCTGATTTTAGACCTGTGATTACGGCATCATCGCGGGCAGAGAACACAGCACCGTGCCAGATGTCGGGTATTGTTGAACACGGGATGGAAGAGGAGGAAGGCAATCAGGACGTCTGAGGCCCCCATCTCAACCAATGAAGGGAGGAGGTCCCTGCCCTATTATAGGGTCACATTGCTGCAGCTAGTATAACCGACCAATCAACATAGGTTGGACTTGATGGACTTGTGTCTTTTTTTCAACCTCACCAACTATGTAACTAAAATCCATCATGGAACTAAATAAGCAGCTCAAATGTACAAACGCACAACTCCACTTCTTACATTCTTCATCTGAAATATTCACTGTGTGTTCCTACTTCCTACTACTCAGTTACCTTTAAAATAGAACTTTAAAGCTCCATTCACACCTGAACGTGGGCGGAATCGCCGCGATTCAGCGCGCAATTTCAAATCGCTGCGGGGCGCGTTTGCAATGCCATTACTTCTTAATGACTCCACTAGCGCGCGGTAAATCACAGTGCAATTGCAATGCGCATTTGTCTCTCAAAAAGTAAGAGGAGTTTCTTTTGGGACGACAGCGTTGCACATAACGATTTGCCGCGATTTACCAAACAACTGCAACAAAATCGTCACAGGATTGGGGTACCATAAGAAGTAATGGCATCGCAATCGCATCCCGCGTTTTGTATCGATTTGAAATCAAGGGCAGAATCGCGGCGACACTTGTGTGAATGGAGCCTAAGCAAATTAAAAAAAAGTTGGTGAACAGGCAAGATTGTTAATGTAGACAAGAAATACTATGGGGGAGATCTACTAAAACTGGAGTGTGCAAAACCTAGTGCAGCTGTGCATGGAAACCATTTAGCTTCCAGGTTTAAGCCTGGGTTCACATTGGAGCGATTTAGCATGCGATTTGACATGTCCCGTTCAAACCGTAGAGATGCCACATTTGCGGTGCTGCACCGATTCCCTAAAGCAGATTCTGTACTACTTTTGGCGACTTTGGGTGCGATTTCCATAGACATCTGTGCAGCCACCTGCCCAGATGTCTCTGAAATCGCCCCCAAAGTCGGGATTGACATGGGGGAATGAAATCGTGCGAGATCAGCTGAACTCGCATGATTTTATTCCCGCTGTCCGTGTGAACCTGGGCTTAGCTCCTGTTCAGATCAGGGCGCTTTGACATGCAATTTGACATGTCAAAAAGCAGCCTATTGCCGGAAATGGCACCATCCCAATCGGTGCGACGCCACACAGATTTCCATAGGTAGTGCCTGCACTACTTTTGGCGACTTCGGTGGTGATTTCAATATACATCTGTTCATGAACCCGCACAGATGTCTTTCAAAGCGCCTCCAAACTCGCAATGAAATGTGATTTCAAACTCACCTACAATGTGAGCGTACCCTTATTGTCAAAGCTCAATTGAACAAGCTTCAAAATTACTTATAACCCCCAAACATTATATATTTTGTTTTAGCAGAGACCCTAGGGAAAAAAAAAAACCTAAAATGGTGATTGTTGCAATTTTTTTTATGTCATATGGTATTTATGCAGCTGTTTTTTTTTATACGAAATAATTTTGGAAAAAATACACTTTAATGAAAAAAAACACAAAAAAAAACCAAAACAAAAAAAAAACAAAAAACACAAAAACAAAATATATACCCCAATTTTTTTTTATAAGACAGAAGAGGTAATGCTGAGTAAATAGATACCCAACATGTCACACTTTAAAATTGTGCACGCTTGTGGAATAGCAACAATAAAGATACTTAAAAATCTCCATGGGCGGTTTTCAAGTTACAGAGGGGGTCTAGCACTAGAATTATTGCTCCAAGGTTTGCGGCGAGACCTCATGTGTGGTGCGAACACTGTTTACACATGCATGCGTCACTTACATATGCTTTCGCTTCAGCATGGAGGGATAGAGGCGATTTAAAAAAACATTTCTTTTCTTATTTTTATATTATGTGCAGTTATGGGGCGAGGACTATCCCTGCCGGCTGCCGCAGATGATTGGTCCATTACAGGGAACGGGTTTCTGGCAAGCTCAACCACATGGGTGTGGAAGAGCATCTGAAGACGCCGGAGCTCTCTTCATCCTCTTCAAAACAGCCCTGGCCAGGCTCAGCACTTATCATGCATGTGCACGGTGGTCTCTGCTCAGTCCTATGGAGTATACAACCAACCGTCGTAACAAACAGGATACAACAGGTGCAAGATCTGGCAGAATTTAACTAAAAAAAAAAAAAAAAAGGCAGCTCCAGACAGGGCTGCACTATGAAGATTTCATAAATTATTATTATACAGGATTTATATAGCGGCGACAGTTTGCGTAGTGCTTTACAACATTCAGAATCAGAGGGCCCTGCTCATTAGAGCTTACAATCTAGGAGGGAGGGTCAAGTTATACAAAAGGGTAATAGCTGTGGGGGGGGTGAGCTGATGGAGAAAATAGAAGTGCAGTTGTTAGATGGATGCAGAATAGGCTTCTCTGAAGAGGTACGTTTTCAGGGATTGCCTAAAGGTGGATAAATTTGGAGACCTTCTGACAGATTGGGGTAGGGAATTCCAGAGGATGGGCGAGCCTCGGGAGAAGTCCTGGAGGTGGATATAGGAGGAGGTGATGAGGGAGCTAGAGAGCAGGAGGTCTTGGGAGGAACGAAGAGGGCGTTTAGGTTGGTATTTTAAGACTAGGTTAGTGATGTAGCTGGGGGCAGAGTTGTGAATGGCTTTGTAACTTATTGTAAGTATTTTGAAATGAATTCGTTGGGCGAGTGGCAGCCAATGGAGGGACTGGCAGAGAGGGGTAGTAGACACAGAGGGGTTTGTAAGGTGGATGAGTCTGGCAGCAGCATTCATGATGGACTGAAGGGGGGATAGACTGTTTAAAAGGTAAGCCAATGAGGAGGGAGTTGCGTGTAAGCATTTACCTATCAGAAATCCACCCTGTCCTTCAACGTTGTGGATATAAAAAAAAAGTGTCAATCCACCCAAAATGGTGTCCCATTGGAGGATCTCAACCATAACATTTTGGACTGCACATCACTTTCTGTCACAATGACAAATGGTCTCCAGGACAAAACTAGGGGGGAATCTTGCAGACCATACCCTATTCCAAACTGAAAAAAAAAATTGTGGGTGGGAGGTACATTCTACATATACCCCATGTGGCAAATCTTGGGCCTGGTCATAAGGCGCTCCACTGGGAGATGAAGTGTATCTACTTTCTTCATACTTTGGAAGTATGAACATTTCAGAGGGCTATGGAGGTACTGTCAAGAGACTGAATGGCAAAAGTAAAGGCTGGAAGCATATGGTGCCTACCATGCAACAGTTTAGCGTTGTACTTTTGGCCCAATTAAAGTTTACTTCAAATGCAACTGCCAAAGCTTTGTACCTGGACTGCACCCTATTCATGTTAGCATTCAGAACATCCTTAATTTGGATGCAATGAACATTTATATCCATAAAGTAGATATAAACTTTTACTGGATGGCATTTAATTTGCCAAAACTCAGACTTGCGCCCAATCTACATGCACTCGCTCCAGGGTTGGCCACACATCACTTCTCTGGGCTGGCTTCCTAATAGTGACAAAGGTGGATCATGCTTGCACGATGCGTGCCAACATGTCCAAAGGGCACATGTCATGGTGACAATGCAGGAGCACTATTTGGGAACAGCTGTCAAGTCTTAACAGGAAGTGCTTGAAAAAAAAAAAAAAAAAAAAAGGACATTCATCGCAGGATCCACAAGTTTTCTGGAAAACCCCTTTCTCTTGCCCCCCGGCAGTCCCGGCTGTGGATCTTAATGATGAGTGGGGGAGTTGAATTTCTTGGTCATGTGGTCACAGCATGATCGACAGCCCGTCCCACCAGCTCTCAATCATAACATGTGACCGGAAGCTGTTGGGTCAGTTCGACCAGTGTCCCGGAAGCGCATAATGAATGCTTTCCAAGCACACAACAGCAGAGCCCCATTGATGCATCTATGTGGCAGATGGGTATTAAAGCACAACTAAACTTTCTCAAACAGTGAATATTTTTAATCCTTATGCTGCTAGCATTACAAAATAGAAGGGAAGTATACCACATTTACTGCTTTTAACCTGTTTTTTTTACATTTCTTCAGTTACTTCCTGGTTTCCAGGCCTGTACAAATGAGGCCATACATCCCAGGAGTCTTCAGAAGTGGGAGGGGGTTTTCTCAGCTAAGTACACCCTCATGACTGCGCTAAGGGCAGATGAATGTCAGAAAATGCTACATGAATCATCTGCCCTCACTCAAGATGGCTGCAGCAAGAAATACTAGGGGGGGGGGGGGCATTTTTCAAAGTGATTTCTCAACAAAAAGAATGGAGACATGGATGGGTGGGTGAGTTTTCTTTGAACATTAACCCCTTCACACCGACGTAAGGCAAATATGCTTGAAGGAGTTGTGCCAGGGTGATGCCTGCAGCTGCACGCATCTCCCCAGTACCGTTTTTTTTAGAGCAGACGGTCAGCTTTCTTGTGATAACAACTGATGCGGCTAAGCAGCTGCTCGGCTGTTATCCCAAGCAGCAGGAGGGGACCCCCCTCCTCTCGGGGCTAGCCCGGGCTCTCCTGTCCCACCGGCAGGCCCGAGCGACCAGCCGGCACGTCCGCCGAACAATGCAGGAATCGGCTTTGATCGGGTCTCAGATCTAGTAACCCGGAAGCAATGTCATCACATTGTTTACTGAAGGCTTAAAAGTGATTGTAGGGTTCATTTAAAAAAAAAAAATAAATAACATATACTTACCTCCACTGTGCAGCTCATTTTGCACAGAGAGGCCCTGAACCTGCTCTTCTGGGGTCCCCCGGCAGCTCTCGCGGCTTCTCCCCACATCAGATAACCCCCTAGAAGGGAGAAGTGCTCTCCTGGGGGGTTACCTTGCGGGTACGCTCCCAAGTCCAGCATTCGGCGTCCATAGATGCCGAATGCATGACTCTGCCCCGCCCCCCACGTCATTGGATTTGATTGACAACAGCAGCTGGAGCCAATGGCTGCGCTGCTATCAATCTATCCAATCAAGAGCCGAGAACCCCCGGGAAGAGAGACGGCACATCCCCAGGAGTCAAGTTCCAGGGCTCAGGTAAGAAAAACGGGGGGGGGTTCACTACCAGGTGTTTTTTTCATGTTAATGTATAGGATGCATTAAGGTGAAAAAACACGTAGGTTTACAACCCCTTTAAAGGCGCCAATTTTAAAAAAAAATTACAGTATTCAAAACTGCTAAACTTGGCGTCTTGAATGCTTTTAAGTGCAAAAGAGGGATTTGGGGTCTTATAGACCCGAGGACTCTCCATAAAGCGTACCTGTCACTGCCTATTACTGTCACAAGAGATGTTTAAATTAATTGTGACAGCAATAAACGTGATCGGATTTTTTTTTTTTTTTTTTTAAAGGGACAGTGTAAAGAAAAAAAAACTATTTAAGGAGCACCAACCCCCCGTGCTCACACGCAGCAGTGAATGCATACGTAAGTCATGCCCGCAAATGAAAAAAAATGTTCTAACCACACAAGAGGTATCGCGGCGATCGTTAGATCGAAAGCATTAATTCTAGCACAAGACCTCATCTGCAACTCTAATGCCCAGTACACAAGGTCGGACATTGATCGGACATTCTGACAACAAAATCCATGGATTTTTTCCGACGGATGTTGGCTCAAACTTGTCTTGCATACACACGGTCACCTAAAGTTGTTGGAAAATCCAATCGTTCTGAACACGGTGACGTAAAACACGTACGTTGGGACTATAAACGGGGCAGTAGCCAATAGCTTTTGTCTTTTAATTTATTCTGAGCATGTGTGGCACTTTGTGCATCAGATTTGTGTACACACGATCGGAATTTCCGACAACGGATTTTGTTGTCGGAAAATTTTATAGCAAGCTCTCAAACTTTGTGTGTCGGAAATTCCTATGGAAAATGTGTGATTGAGTCCACACACGGTCGGAATTTCCGACAACAAGGTCCTATCACACATTTTCCATCGGAAAATCCTATCGTGAGTACGGGGCATAAGGCCTCATGTACACCGCTGCTGATAAAACGGATGTTTAGGAGCAGTTGGGCATTTTTTTCAGCTGCTCCTGAACTCTCCTCTGTTATCTTATCAGTACATGTACACAGGGTCTTTAGAGTCATTTCTAGGCAGTTGAGTTTAGTAGCATTTTTTGGAAAGCAAAAAAAGCGTTCAGGACAGATGTTAAGAGACATTTGAAATGCCATGTCGACTATGAAAAAAAAAAAAAAACGATTCTAAACGCGGCAAAACTGACGTTTTTAAACATCGGTTACTATCTGTCAAGTTAAATCATTCAAGAGAGGTTGTAAAACGTCCTGTGTACATTAAGCCTAAACCGATAACCTGTAGAAATGTTTAAAGCACCGTAGTTTGTTGCCATTCCACGAGTGTGCGCTATTTTAAAGCATGACACGTTAGGTAGCTATTTACTTGACTTAACATTTTTTACATTATACAAAAAAAATTGGGCTAACTTTCTAGTTTTTTTTGTTTTATTCATGAAAGTGTATTTCTTCCCAAAAAAATGAATTTGAAAGACCGCTGCGCAAATACAGCGAGACATAAAAAATATTGCAATGATCTCCATTTTATTCTCTAGGGTCTCTGCTACAAAAAATATACTGTATGGGGGTTCAAAATAATTTACTAGCAAAAAGTACTGACTTTAACTTGTAAACGAGTGTCAGAAAAAAGCTTAGAGGTGAAGGGGTTAAAAATGAATTAGCGTTTCCAGTTTGTGGTGCTCAGATACAGTTTAGTTCCGCTTTAAGGCCCACTGGCTATGCTACCGCATATATAATTGATGGGAACAGGTTAATGAAAGCTGCAGTACTAAAAAGATTAATAACTTTTGAAATTACATTAAAAGGTTAAAGCTATGATGAGGTTTTACTGAGTTTAGATCTACTTAAAAAGTGTTGTGAATAAGTCTTTGCAGTGAAAACAGAAAAAAACGCATCCTACAAATTGCTTCTATTGGAGGTTATTGTCTCCATGAACACATGCTGGTTAATTATTGACTGAGCAGTGTCATTTTGTCACTGGTCATTAAATTATAAATGTGACTAACACTGGCCTGCCACACTCAGAACACTGCTGGAGACCAATGCGGTGACTCACGTTCCATCGAAGTGTCTGCGTCTCCGGCATCAAGCGGCACTTGCCAGACAGCCGCAGCCAAAGAGCTGTACATCTACAACAATCTCTATCTAAGCCTGTTTGTAACCCACCATGTATAACAGAGGGTGGTGTGTGCCGCTAGCCTTCTGTCTGCCATAAGACAAAAACACCTGGGCAATCTCATGGCACCAGCAGACAGCGCCCACTGCGCAGTCATGTAATGCCCCAGGGCTTTCCATTGCCAAAGACAGATGTCTGGGCTGCATTTTCCCCCTCTGGCTTCCGTAGGGATGTGTTTAATGCTAAAGTGATGCCTAGCAATGCAAGATTTACTCTTCCGTCCCTTACTCTTGAAAAAAGACCTGAACTTCCACATATTGTCCGAGACTGCAAACAGCTGGAAAATGAAAAGGTACATTCTGGGTGATTGCTTGATGACAAAGGCAGTTCCTTATTTCAGACAGATGTGACCAGGGAAAATTACAAAGTTCTTGCACAAAATCACCAGATCACAAGTTGTCTTCAGCAAAGTGCCTGAGCTTCCCCCTAGAAACCAAGTAAACACTACAGTAAACATACCACAAACCTAGACAATACAAAGAACAATGTGTTAACAGATACAGGGGGTCCCCTAGTTACAAACATCCAACTTACAAACGACTCCTACTTACAAATGGGGGGGGAGACAACAGGAAGTGAGAGGAAATCTACCCCTAGGAAGGGAAATTCACTCCTGTAAGATCTATTATGGGGAAAAGGTACCTCCACTGATGCTTTATCACCAAGGCTTGTTTCCACAACAACCCAAAATTTTCAAAATCCAATTGTCATTGGGACAGAAAGTGAGGTGAAATCTTCTGAAGAGGAGCACAGACAGCAAAACAAATGTTAAAAGGGGTGATAACCCTTCCCTATGCTATCCAAAAAGCTTAAAAATAGTTTTTTTGGCTGGAGCTACACTTAAAAAATGTACCTGTTCCGACCTACAAACAGATTCAACTTAAGAACAAACCTACAGTCCCTAACTTGTTTGTAACCCGGGGACCCCCTGTACACTCCTAAAGTGGACCTCACTCCCTTCCCTTCCAAATAAAACAGCAATGCAATCATAATTTGAGAATTCAGTAATACACTGTGTGCACAATTATTAAGCAAGTTGTATTTTTTAGGATTCATTTCATTATTGAACAAATACCGTGCTCTCAGTCAACCCAAAATGTTAATAAATCTCAAACCTGAATATTTAAAGCGGGGTTCCACTCAAATTTTTAACTTAATCTTACCCCCTTCAGTTAATTGCATAGATGTTCAAATGCCACACGAAATTTTTTTTTTATCGCTGTAATTACCTTTATATTGTACTTTATTGTGACACTTCCTGTCTCTCCTCCCATGGGAGTAGGCGTGTTTATTGCCTTTCCCCGGCGCCGCACTGTCTCCTGGGAGCTTAGTGTCAGGCTTCCCAAGATTCAGTGCGGAAACAATGATCATGCGTGTGAACAAGCTGTGAATGAACAGCATTCACCGCATCCCGGAAATCAATGCTTGTGGACTTCACATGCCCATAAGCAAGATGGAAACAGCCAGCATCACATTTTTAAAGTTATTCTTCAGTACGAAAACAGACAGAGGCGGAAATATTACACCCAAACTGAGTATTATTTTGGGGTTAGCAAAGTGTCTCAATGACCTAAAAAAAAAAAAAAAAAAAAGATTGGTCGCCGGACTCCCGCTTTAAGTAAAAGTGAGGTTTTGGCTTTCTTAGGAGAACATCTATGTGTGCACAATTATCGGGCAACTATTAGTGTGCAGAATAATACAACTAAACGGAAAAAAAAAAAAAAAAAAAAAAGTTTACCATCTCACTTGTTTATTTTCATCTGTTAGGCCCCGTTCACCCCTGAGCGCTTTTCAGCTTGTAAAACGCTCAGGCAAAATTCCATTCATTTCAATGGCCCCTGTTAACATAATAGTGTTCTGTCACCTGAAGCAAAATGCCTGAAGCTCAAAAAAATACATGAGCTTCTTTTTGGCAGATTACAAGCTTTTTAGGCCCTATAGACTTCAACAGAAATGCCTGACTTGAGCAGAAAATCGCTTGTAAAACTCTCATAAAAACGCTCAGATAGCATCTCTCCACCCCTAATTTCCGCTCCCTCTCCTCCCCCTAGTGCTTTCTATTGGCTAAACAAAAACGTCTGAAACTGTAAAATGCTTGTAAAAAGGTGGCCAAAAAAAAAAAAGTCCTTTAAAAAATGTCTGAAAAACGCCAGTAAAATCGATACGCTCAGGTGTGAATGGAGCCTTGAAGTGAAAATAATAACTCAAAATTTACAAAAAAAAATTGACACTTCAAAAAAATAAAATAAAATTTTTAATGACCAATATCACCCTTTTCAATAAGTCATAAGCCTTCCATTCATGAAGTCTGTCAGTTTCTTGATCTGTTGACGATAAACTTTTTGTGCAACAGCAACCACAGCCTCCCAGACACTGTTCAGAGAGGCGTACCATTTTCTTTCACCATAAATCTCCCATTTAGAAAGGGCCCACAAGTTCACAATAGGGTTTAGGTCAGGTAAGGAAAGGGGCCAGGTCATTATTCTTTACCGGCTAGCCATGCAGTGGAGTACTTCGATGCATTGCGAAGGAGCATTGTCCTGCACAAATATCATGGTCTTCTTGAGCGATGCAGACTTTTTCCTGTACCAGTGCTTGAAGAAAGTGTCTTCTAAAAACTGGCAGTAGGTTTGGGAGTTGATTTTGAGTCCATCTTCAACACAAAAAGGTCCAACTAGCTCATCTTTAATAATACAGGCAGTCCCCAAGTTACAAACGACTCCTACTTGCGAACGGCCTCAATGCCGGCCGCTTGTGCTCCACGTTGGTCCTGGATACCTCAGAGCAGCTATCTTGCAGTGCCGGACACATCCCACACTGCAGTACTACATTCCCAGAAGCGCATAGAACATCCCACATCCATGCACAGGCGGAAGTTACACTTTAACAAATACAGTGTTCTGACTTATAGACAAATTCCACTTAGGAACAAACCTAAAGTCCTTATTGTGTTCGTAACTTGGGTACTGCCTGTACCAGCACCCCACCTCCACCATGCTGGCATCTGAGTCGAAGTGAAGCTCTGTGCCCGTTACGCCTCAGGCCCATCCATCTGGTCTGTCAAGAGTCACTCTCATCAGTCCATAAAACCTTTGAAAAATCTGTCTTCAGATATTTCTTGGTCCAGTCCTGACATGTCTTGTTCAGTGGTGGTAGGGCTTCAGCCTTCCTTACCTTGGCCATGTTCCTGAGCAATGAACACCTTGTACTTCTGGGCACTCCAGGTAGGTTGCAATTATGAAATATTACAGCCCTGGAGGATAATGGGTTCCTTGTAGCTTCACGTTTGATTCTTCTCAAATCTTTGGCAGTTAATTTGCGTCTTTTTCTCAACCCGTTTCTCGCGACCTTGTCGAATATTTGCAACAAACAGTTTGATGGTTCTATGATCACACCCCAAAATCTTAGCAATATCAAGAGTGCTGCATCCCTCTGAAAGACTTTCTACAAATTTTTACTTTTCCAAGTCATTTAAATCTCTTTTTTGGCCCATTTTGCCTGAGGAAAAGTAGTCGCCTAATTATGTACACCTTGATATAGGATGTTTTTCTCCTTAGGCCACACCCTCACTCATTACACATCACGATATGCTTAAATCCAATAAGCATTCAAGTTTATACAGCTTGGTGTTGGACAATAGGCATAAAAATAAGATTTGGTCAAAACACTCACTTGCCAAATAATTGTGCACACAGTATACGCCCTTCCCCCCCCCAATGAACCACATCAGTTTGAGTGGCTGAATTGCACGGTGGGAGGATCTTAAAGGGGTAATAAATACCAGTAGTGGGCTATGTGTGGAGTTCAGGAGCGTGCTAGGGGGTAAGTTTACAAAGAACTCTTTTACTGCATAAATCAGTCCAAACGTTTGATCCTCCTGGGCCACAATGGGTGAGGAGGAATGGTCTCAGGCCACACATAAAATACACTAACAATAAGGATCGCTGACGAGCAGAAAAAGTCGGGTAGATCGCAATTTAACAATCACCGATATAGATAAATTTATCTGAGTAAAAAATAAATAAATAAATAAAAAACACTTCCTTTTTTAAAAAATATTTAAAAATATTATTTATATTATAAAAAAGAAAGATAAGGCAATATATAACTAGTGCAATACTTGACAAGGTTTTTGATAAATGCATCAATATCTGGTTGGATGGATGTAGTAGCAATTCTCAATGAATTCTTAAGGTGCTAATTAAGGATGAGCTCCGGCGTGTTTGCATGCTGCACGTGCCAAGCCCGCCAGGAAGTCAGCACTGCACAGCGCTACTCACAGGCAGTGAGACATTTCTCGATGTGCGGCTGCAGAGATCTGGAAATGTCTCACTGCCTGTGATTAGCACATTGCCGACTTCCTGGCGGGCTCTGCACGTGCAGCATGCAAACACGCCGGAGCTCATCCTTAATACTCATCATATTTGGTATTTGATATTTTGGTTCTAATTTTGCCCATCATGTGCATCATCCGTGAAAATAGTTGCTCACAAATATAGGTGTTGCCGAAAACTGATAACAACTTGCGACTGTGAAGAGTGGGATATTCTTCGTTGGGAAGATAAAAAAATAAAAGTGCATTAAAGAGACACTGTCGAATTTTTCTTCAGCCACATTTTTGCAAACCTGTCCCAAAAAAAAGAAAAAACATTTTTAAGTAACTACACGATTTGTGTTGGGCTGTATTCATAGCGGTCTTGGGCCACAAATTGGACACCCCTGGCATAAATAAAAGAATGACGTTACAAGATGTGCATGTTCTATGACCTGGAACATAGACATAGCCAAGTCCAATTTAGGTTGAAACTTCTGATCTTTACTCTTGTTCCAGGTCAGCAAAAGCAAGCTCTCATGACAGGTTTGCTGCTCAACCTGCTCAAATTTTCAGCCCGACATACATCTCCAAGGCTGAAAAGGGCAGTTCCAAGGCCATTAGAGGGAACCAGGCTGCTCTGCCTTCCTCTGTATAAACTTAGAAGCCCACAGAAAGCATTGCATTTTCCAAATTAAGTTGGGCGGCGTCGCTGGAAAAAAGGCTGAGAAACTGCAAGCATGTTGACACCCTATTGCTGCTAACTGGTTGGATTTTCGGAGCATAGCACCCACACATTGCCCCACAAGTCAAGGGAATTTTTCCTGTTACCAGTGGAAATCCAGGACAAATGTTTAGATTTACAAAGTTTGGCCAAGAAAACCAAAGAAATATTCAGGAAAAACAGTCAAGCATTGATAACACGCTAAACCAAGCATCCAATATATTTTTAGACAATTTCAAAGAAATCTGTCAAGGGATCTTTAAGAAAGGCTGTGCAATTCCGAGCAGGGATGCACAATAAAGATAGCTGAAGGGCAGAGGCTTTGGACAGGCCTTGCTTAAATCAGGGTTCTATGGAACCCTAGGGTTCCTCCTGAGGTTGTTAGTGGTTACCTGAATAGTTACTAGTCTCTGCCACATATGTATGCAACAATCAACACCAATATTATTTTTAGCTATGTGTAAGGAGGACATTCTTCCCACTAAACACCAATGTAAAGAGACATTTATCACAATGGCTACCAATGTAAGGGGCATTTTTCCTCCTGACCACCAATTCAAAGGAGCCCCGTTTCTCAATGCTTACCAGTGTAAGAGGGCCCTTCTCCCACTGACCACATCATAAGAAGGCCCCTCTCCCACTGACATCATAGGAGGGCCCCTCTCCCACTGACCACCTTCATAAGAAGGTTCCTCTCCCACTGACCACTATCATAAGAGGGCCCCCTCTCCCACTGACCATGATCATAAGAGGACCCTTCTCCCACTGAACACCATCATAGGAGAGTTCTTCTCCCACTGACCACAAGTACAAGGGGGCACCTCACAGACTATCAATTAAAACTGTGTTCCCTCTTCTGTGAAGAATTTAAACTGTACGTTTCTTTTTGAGTCATTATTATTATCATCATCATTTATGTCATCATTAGTATTGAAAATAATTTTGTCATATAGAAAAGCCCTAGGTGCCTAATACACCTAGTACGCCACATATTCTTTTATTTATTCCCACATATCAACTTACTCTTCTTGCTAATGTACCATGAGCTGAAGATATTATATTTTTTTAGCAGGGGTTCCCTGAAACCTGAAAGTTATTTCAAGGGTTCCTCCGTGTTAAAAAGGTTGAGAAAAAGACTATTAGATTAGGTAGGCTGAACCAAAAAAAGCACTCCACTAAAACTGCAAAGCTTCTAAAAAGCATATCATCAGAGTCCAAAAATAAGAGGTTTACTTCTCGTTTTTTAAGCTAAGAGGCTGGAGCCATGCAAATCATTTATGTCCCTTGGCCCAACTGTGCATTCAGAAATGCTGGTTTTAGGCACAAAAATACAGTTTATACACTACATACAATGATCAGCCATAACATTATGATCACTCACCATAACAGGAGCATCAACCTAATATTAAATAGGTCCACCTTTTGCCCTTAAAAAAAGAAGACCTAACCCATGGAGACATGGACTCCACTAGACTTCTAAAGATATGTTGTGGTGTCTGGCACCAAGCCGTCTGTAGCAGATCCTTTAAGCCTTCTTAATATACTGCATTCTTCCACAGGTAAGCGATGTACACACGCCCAGCTAGCCATATGATGGCTAGCTTTCCATTGCCCTGTGGTTCAGTTCCGATTCACAAGTACACATTGCAGGGACTTTTGGCTGTAGACACGGGTCAGCATGGGCACCCTAGCCAATCTGCAGCTACACAGCCCCATATGCAACAAACAATGATGCACGGTGTGTTCTGACACCTATCGGAACCAGCTTTAACTTTTTTTTTGCAATTTGAGCTACAGTAGCTCTTCTATTGGACTACACTGGCCAGTCTTCACTCCTCATGTGCATCAATGAGCAGTAGCCACCCATGACCCTGGTGCTGGTTCACCGCTTTTCCTTTCTTAGACCACTTTTGGAAGGTTGTGACCACTTCAGACCAGGAACAACTCACCAGTTTTGGAGTTGCTCTGACCCAATTGTCTAGTCACTATATAATTTGGCTCTTGTCAAAGTCACTCAAATATTTACACATGCCCATTTTTTTTTGCTTACAATACATCAACTTCAGGGACATCTTCACTTGCTGCCCAATATATCCCACCCACTTTTGGGTGCCAACGAGATGTTGTTATTCACTTTACCTGTCAGCAGGTTGGATTTGATTAAAATCATGATTCAAATTATGATTTAATTCACTAGTAAAAAGACTCGATTTAAATCATAAATTTGAAAGAGCAACTGACACCTCTGTCTCGCTGTGGCTCCTCCTCTGACCCGCTGTTGACTCACTGACAGTCCCATTCACTTTAATGGGATGTCTGGTGATGCGGCAGTGACACAACAAGGTGAGGGACGTGGCGGCAGCGGGTGAGTGGATGCCCGCTAACAGGCGCTGCCATGATGGATCTGAAATGACAGGTGCTCTTTAAATGTAAGGACTTATTCTTGCTGGTAGTTCGAATCTTTAATATTTGAAAACAAAATGAAGTTTTCCTATTTAGAATAATAAGCTGTCAGGTTAGTAAAACAGCGATCTCAGAACCCATTCAATCATACAGTTTTGTAGTGTACACAGATTTACAAAATGGGATAAAGAAATATTCCTGAACTTTGTTTTATCTCATGGTTATTGTGAAAAATTGTGTGACTGCATCACTGCAGTGGATGTTATCTCAGCTTGCAGAACTTGGATTCATTGAATGAGTTTACCAAAAATGTAAATATTACAGAATATACAGCCTCATGCTACACATCAAAGCTTCATATCTGCTGAATAAAGTAAATTATTAATGGATCTTAAATAGAAAATATTTAGATAGATTTTTACTCCAAAAGCATTTTATTAAAATAAATTTAATAAAAGTTAAAAAAAAAAAAAATCGATTTAAAAACAAAAAAATCCAATTTAGATCAAATTTTTTTTATTTTTTAAATCATTGATTTATATCCACTCTGCCTGTCAATGGTCGTAATGTTATGGTCGATTGGTGCATATGCACAGTTTGATGACAAATATCCCCTAGCAATTAAGTTCCGACCACTAATTGCATTGGGAGGAATATTGCAGGATTTAGATTAATGTGTAAAGCAGATATCATTAGGTGCCTGCTCGAATCTTAACAATACCCCACTGCTGAAGACCATAAAAACAAAATCTATGCAAATACTGACTCAATTGAAAATCAACAGCACTCTAGGGTGGCATATATGGCATTATGTTAGCACCACACCCTCTCGGAGTATTGAAGACAACCCAGTGCTGCAGGAAGACGACCCCAGGGTGTACGTATAAGATGAATTGTATTTTAAGAACATGTAGGTGTAAAGGAAGAGGGGCAGTGAGCGGCGGTTCTTTTTAAATAAGGGAGATCTTTAACAGGCAGCACATGGCCAACTAATGTTACATTCCTTCTTTCACCAGAGTGGAATAAAACTAATTGCAAATTTTTAAGGCAAAAGCAAAAAGGTTTGAGGCAGCAGCTTCTGGGCAAATTTGTTTTTGCAGTAACTTAGTCAGCATTTAAATAAACAGCATCAGGAAATATTTTGCTGGTGTTCAATGAATTTATTTTTGCACGAGTAGGGTGGGGATGGGAGATAAAATGTCAGCAGGCCAGCTCAGGATACAGGACTGAAAACGAGATCTGTAACCCATGACGAGCAGTAAAGATTGACATGCTCTCTAATAAAAAAAAAATATATATATATATATATTTATTAGTTGTGTGAAAAAGTATTTGCCCCTTCCTGATTTTTCTATTGTTTTGCATATTTGTCATCACACTTAAAAGATTCAGATCAAACTAATTTTAATATTAAAACATAGATAACCCAAGTAAATACAAAATGCAGTTTTTAGACGATAATTTCATTTATTAAGGGAAAAAAGCGGTCCAAACCTGCATGGCCCTATGTGAAAAAGTAATTCCCTCCTTGCTAAATCATGAATATACTGTAATTAATCACCTGTTTTGGAAAGCTGAGTTAAATTTCACTTTCACACCCAGGCCTGATTACTGCCAGACCTATAGAAACAAGAAATCACTTAAATAGAAGCTGTCTAAGGCTGGATTCCTACCTATGCAGTTTTAGTGCTTTTTGCATTTTGCAGATTTGCACTACAGAACGTGTTCCATAGAAAACAATGTTAAATGGAATGTAGTGCAAATCTGCAAAATGCAAAAAGCACTAAAAATGCATAGGTGTGAATCCAGCCTAACAAAGTGAAGCACGCTAAAAGATCTAAAAAAGCAACACATCATGCTGCAATCGAAAAAGAATCAAGAACAGATGAGAAACAAAGTAGTTGACATGTATCAGTCTGGAAAGGGTTACAAAGTCAACCACGGCGAGAGCCGTTATCCACAAACTGAGAAAACTTGGAAACGTGGTGAACCTTTCCAGAAGTGGCTGGCCAACCAAAATTACTCCAACAGCACAACGACGACAACTCATCATGGAGGTTATAAAAGAACCTAGAACAGCTAAAGAACTGCAGCCCTCACTTGCCTCGGGTAAGGTCAGTGTTCATGATTTAAAGGGGTTGTAAAGGTAAACGTTTTTTCACCTTAATGCATTCTATGCATTAAGGTGAAAAAACATCCAATACCGCCCCCCCAGCCCCCCTGTTTTACTTACCTGACCCCTCGAATGTCCTGCGCTCGCCCCCGACATCCTCTTCGTCGCTCAGCCTGGCCGTTGATTGGCTAGAGTGGATATAAAGCAGCGCAGCCATTGGCTCGCGCTGCTGTCAATCACATCCAATGACACGGCGCGCCCCCGGGGCCGAGTGATACAGTGAGCGGCTATGGCCGCCGGCTGTATCACGGGGGCGCGCCCGCAAGCACTCAACACTATGCGAGGGAGCTTGCATGAAGGTGTTGAGTCCTTGAGGGGGGGAGCCGAGACAGCCGCCGAGGGACCCCAGAGGAGGATGTTCGGGGCCACTCTGCGCAAAACGAGCTGCACAGTGGAGGTAAGTATAACATGTTTGTTATTTAAAAAAATATATATATATCTTTAGTGATCCTTTTACAATAAGAGAGGCTGGGCAAAAATGGAGTCCATGGGAGAGTCCCAAGGTCAAAGCCACTGCTGACCAAAAAGAACACACAGGCTCCTCTCACATTGGCCAAAAAATCTTGATTATCCCAAAGACTTTTGGGCAAATATTTTAGGGACTAATGAGACAAAAGTTAAACTTTTTTGGAAGTTACATCTGATGTAAAACTAACAGCATTTTAGAAAAGATCATACCAACAGTCACACATGGGAGCAGTAGTGTGATGGCCTGGGGCTGCTTTGCAGCTTCAAGACCTGGATGACCTGCTGTCATTGAGGAAACCATGAATTCTGCACTCTACCAGAACATCCTGAAGGAGAATGTCTGACCATCAGTTCCAGACCTCAAATTCAAGCACACTTGGGTTATGCAGCAGGACAGTGATCCGAAATTACACCAAATCCACATCTGAATGGCTGGAAAAAAAACAAAATGAAGGTTTTGGAGAGGCTTAGACAAAGTCTGGACTTAAATCTGATTGAAAAGCAAAAGAGAGAGGCGCCTCTGGGTGCAGACTAAAAACAAGGTTTATTTCATAAAAAGGTAATGATCATCAAACTCACATGTTGAAGGTCGTCAGTAGGCATAAAATAGTAATCAATACTGAGGAGGACATCATCCATCAAAGGTTCAAGACAGTCAAAAACAACTCCTAGCAGGGGGCTCTGCCTGTGTGTGAGGAGAGGTACCGCTGAGATGTGAGGCCGGCCGCAGCGGTGACAAGTCACAGTACTAGGTGGAGAGCATGGAAGGCTGTAAACATCCGGCGAGGAGTGATGACGTCATGAGTCGAGCAACGCGTTGCCGGGCGTACGGGCTGTGATGACGTGACAGCCGCGCCCCTTCATCAGGCTCGAGCCTGATGAAGGGGCGCGGCTGTCACGTCATCACAGCCCGTACGCCCGGCAACGCGTCGCTCGACTCATGACGTCATCACTCCTCGCCGGATGTTTACAGCCTTCCATGCTCTCCACCTAGTACTGTGACTTGTCACCGCTGCGGCCGGCCTCACATCTCAGCGGTACCTCTCCTCACACACAGGCAGAGCCCCCTGCTAGGAGTTGTTTTTGACTGTCTTGAACCTTTGATGGATGATGTCCTCCTCAGTATTGATTACTATTTTATGCCTACTGACGACCTTCAACATGTGAGTTTGATGATCATTACCTTTTTATGAAATAAACCTTGTTTTTAGTCTGCACCCAGAGGCGCCTCTCTCTTTTGCTTTTCCTTAGGATTGGAATGTGGTTTCACTTCTTGATGAAGGCAGCCCTGCTCGTGGACCTATCATTATTAACTGGACCCTTGAACTCCTCATGTCCACATGACAGTGAGACCGTACCCTATATATGTTAATGAGATATTCAATTTCTCCACTTTGGACATATACATGTGGACATTATCTATCCATTTAATGTAATGTGAGACTGGAAACATTTCAGTTTGTCCCCTATCCCTTCGTTATTATTGTTATTGTTGTTATCGCCAGTTCTTTGCGCCTTCACTTGCATATATTAAATCTGATTGAGATGCTGTGGCATGACCTTAAACAGGCTGGAAAACCCTACAATGTGGCTGAATGAAAAAAATTCTGCAAAGGACAGTCGGCCAAAATTTGTCCACAGCGATGTGAAAGACTCATTACCAGTTATCACAAATGCTTGATTGCAGTTGGCACAACCAGCTATTAAGGCCAGGCAGGTGGACAGTTTTTCTTCCCCATTAATTAAATCATTTAAAAACTGCATTTTGTACTTACTTGGGTTATCTTTGTGTAATGATCCGAATCATTTATGTGTGACAAATATGCAAAAAAATCAGGAAGGGGCAAATACTTTTACACTTCGTGTAAAAAAAAAAGAGGCTCCTCCCTACAGGAAACACAATCAGTTCACAGCTGTCTAAAAGGCCCCACCTTACCCCTTGTCCCTCAGTAAAGTAATTCTCCCAACCGATTCACAAGGGGTCTTTAGACACTTAGGCACTTACCACCTATTGTATACATTCTCCTTCACCCTTAACAGGGTGGGAAGTAGGTCTGCCGTCCTGAAAGGTTTCGTAGAAACACAGTTATCGGTAAGTAACCATCAGCTTTCTCACCTCACCTTCCAGGACAGCAACACGAGAGGATAATAAAGTAATCCATAGGGCTACCTTAGGGTGGGACCACTGGCTGCAAGATTCTCCTGCCAAATGCCAGGTTCTGCAGCACGTTTTACCTCCCCCTCATTATGGCTGATGAAGGTATCTTCACTGGATCGGGAGGCTGATCAGCAGGTTTGCTCTACCGATGTCCCTGCCTTCTCTGCTTCGGATGCAGGATCTATGTAGAGTGCTTTTGAAAATGGAATCAGAAAAACCTGTGAAATTAGTAGATTAGCACGGTTTGACTGTCTCAATCATCTAGCAATTGTGGCCTAACATACCTGTAACACTTCTTAGGACCACTAAAAAGGACTAAAAGACTTTCTTTGTGACACAGGGACACTACTTTGATCAACAAAGAGGATCTTGCTTAACCACTTCCTGCCCGGCCTATAGCAGAATGACGGCCGGGTGGTGATTCAGTTATCCTGACTGGGAGTCATATGACGTCCAGCGGGATAACATGCCGGCCTGCATCGCGGCGATCGGTGGTGCGAAGTGTCAGTCTGAAACACCGCTACACCGATCTTGGTAAAGAGCCTCCGGTGGAGGCTCTTTGCCACGTGATCAGCCGTGTCCAATCATGGCTGATCACGATGTAAATAGAAAGAGCCATTGATCGGCTTTTCCTCACTCACGTGTGACAGACGCGAGTAGAGGAGAGCCGATCGGCGACTCTCCTGATGGGGGGGTATGCGCTGATTGTTTATCCGCGCAGCCCCCCTCAGATGCCCACACTAGACCACCAGGGAAGTCCCCAGCATGTGGATGGCCAGGTACATCCCCCATGGCCATCCACATGTAAAAAAAAATGCCCAAAATATGCCAATCAGTGCCCAAAAATGGGAACTGACTGGCACATATTTTCATTACAAAACAGGGATGCCCAGCATTGCCACCCATCAGTGTCATCAGTGCCACCCAGTGCCCACCTATCAGTGCCCATCCATGCCACCCATCAATGCCACCCATAAGTGCCCAGTGCCACCCATAAGTGCCCATCAGTGCCACCCAAAAGTGCCCATCAGTGCCACCCATAAGTGCCCATCAGTGCCACCCATAAGTGCCCATCAGTGCCACCCATAAGTGCCCATCAGTGCCACCCATAAGTGCCCATCAGTGCCACCCATAAGTGCCCATCAGTGCCACCCATAAGTGCTACCCATCAGTGCCACCCATAAGTGCTACCCATCAGTGCCGCCTACGAGTGCCCATCAGTGCCGCCTACGAGTGCCCATCAGTGCCGCCTACGAGTGCCCATCAGTGCCGCCTACGAGTGCCCATCAGTGCCGCCTACGAGTGCCCATCAGTGCCACCTATCAGTGCCACCTCATCAGTGCTCGTCAGTGTAGCCATATCAGTGCCCATTATTGAAGAAGAAAACGTACTTATTTACAAAAAAATAGAAAAAAAAAAAAACAGAAACAAAGAAAAACTTTTTTTTGCAAAATTTTCGGTCTTTTTATATTTGTTGCGCAAAAAATAAAAATCGCAGAAGTTATCAAATACCACCAAAATAAAGCTCTATTTGTGGGAACAAAATGATAAAGCATTTGTTTGGATACAGTGTAGCATGACCGCACAATTGTCATTCAAATTGCAACAGCGCTGAAAGCTGAAAATTGGCCTGGGCAGGAAGGTGTCTAAGTGCCTGGTATTGAAGTTGTTAAACACTACTCTGTTCAGAAGAATTATTTAAAAAAAGAACTCCCTGACAGACAGACCTTGCAGGTCCCCTTTAATTTATAATGTATTCCTAGTGATGAGTAAAGGGAAGCCCACTTAAAGTGGAGTTCCACCCACTTTTACAACTCTTTAGCATCCCTCACTAAACTGTGCACTGTAAACGAATTGGATATTTATTTTCTCAGCACCTACTGTATATCTGCTTATTTCATTTTTCACTTCCTCCTTCCTGGCCGCGGCCCATCGCATCATTTCCTGTTTGCAATGCCTTCTGGGAAGGGGCGGTAACTTTCTGACACTGCCGTTGCTTTGGAAACCTGACCTGAAACCTATTACACTGCTTGTGCTGCACTGAGCATGTGCGAGATCTGCAAGGATAAGATCCAGGAAGAAATACAGTCTGGCTTCAGATGCCCACACTTAAGATGGCCACGGCCTGCTGTAAGTTTATAAAATAACAAACTACTGCTATAAACTAACAAAACAGACCTTAGTTTACAGACGAACTTTACTAGAATACATTAAGCTTGTGTATTATAGAGGTATTTGTATTTAAAAAGTATAATTTCGGCCGGAACACCACTTTAAGGGAAAAAACAAGGGAAGGTTGTTACCTGGGCTCAGAAGGCTGGCAGGTATGTATTCAAAGCACACCAAACCCAAGGCTTCCTTCACATCTGAATGCTGGCATGTCAGCTGTGAAAGTGCTCTATATTTCAAGCCCTCATACACCTTCACGCAAATGCATTAAAATAAAGTGAAAAGGAGCTTGGTAAACACCTGACTGTACCTATTCCATTAATATCAGGTGTCCTATCTGATGTCTGAACCCATAACCCACTCCAACACCATTGGGTGCCTTTTGGTATTAATGAGGGATACATTAAGCAGAACCTACAGGAGGTTAAGTCTATATAGCAGGAGCAGAACACTCATGTTGGTTTGTTACGACCTGTTCTGCTTAAAGGGTGATATGAAGAATACATATAGAACTGTAAACCTATGGAGTTAGGTGGTTGGGTCAGATAACTTCTGATACTGCATCTTCAGGCAATACTCATATGGACCGAAAAGGTGATTTTATAACCCCCTTCCAGTGTCAAACAACCCTACCAGGTTACAAGCACAGGGAATACCTCAGATATGCCTAAATATGTAAGGGACTAAATTTTGACCTCTGAAGTTTCTGCAGCCAGAATTCCTGGCCCCTTCTGTGTCCACGGGAAACTAAGTCTGAAATAAAAGTGATACATGTATGATTGAGATCACAAATATAAATATCATAGACAATAATGTTGTGTATTTCTGAAGGTTAGCTGGATAGACCATCACAGAAATGACACGACATGAACTTCAAAGTCGTGAATTTCAAAAGTGCAATAAGCTATGGTTATATAATAAATATAAATAGGAAAGACACAAACAGTCTTCACTGTTGCATATGCTAATGTGCAGCCAAATGAAAAAAACTGAAAAGACACAAACTTGCAGTGTTGTGTATTTCTGAAGTGTGGCAAAAAAAGCAAGAAGGACAGAAGGACATGAACTTCAGAGCTGTGTATTGCTGATGCTCGACAAGGTACTGTACAGTCGTATAATCAATATGAAAACAGAAAAGGTTCCACATTGTGTCTTTCTGCTTAGTAACAAGGTGCCGTCATAACAGAAAGACATTGACAAATTTTAATGCTGTATTTTTCTGATTATCAACAGCATATAGTCATATAACCAACAGAAATGTTGCTAGCAATTTCCAATGCTGTACCTTTCCGATTAACAACAGCGTACAGTCATATAGCAGAATCGTCACTAGCAACTTTAATGCTGTGCATTTCTGGTAAGCAACAGGGTACAGTCTTATGCTCGGCATACTTTAAATGCTGTGCATTTTGAATAGCAACAGCTAACAGTCATAAAACCAACAGAAATGTCACTAGCAACTTCAAAGCTGTCCACTTCTGAATAGCAACAGGGTACAGTCTTAAGATCAACAGAGATATCACTAACAAACTTTCAATGCTGTGCATTTTTAATTAGCAACAGCGTATAGTCATATGACCAACAGAAAAGTCACTAGAAACTTTAAATGCTGTGTATTTCTGATTAGCAACAGGGTACAGTCCTAAGACCGACAGAAATGTCGCTAACAAACTCTAAATGCTGTGCATTTATTATTAGCCACAGCGTAAAGTCCTATAACAGGAAAGTCACTAGCAACTTTAAAGCTGTGCATTTCTGATTAGCAACAGGTTACCGTCTTATGATCGACAGAAATGTCGCTAACAAACTCTAAATGCTGTGCATTTTGATCAGTAACAGCATACAGTCATAACAGAAATATCACTAGCTACTGAAATGCTGTGCATATCTTATTAGCAACAGGGTACAGTCTTATGATCAACAGAAAAGTCGCCAACAACCTTAATGCTATGCATTTCTGATTAGCAACAAGGTACAGTATCATTTACTGTTGTGTATTTCTGATGAGCAGCAAGACAACCAGAAAAGACACAAATAACTTCCACATTGTGTGTTTCTGATGTACAACCAGGCAAAGCATAAAGTCATGCATACATAGGCTCTTATCAGCAGTTTTGGGCAGTGCCGTTTTTGAGCAGTAAAAAAAAAAAACTAGTGAGTTCTGAGAGATGTTTTTCAGCTGTAAAAACGCTCTAACACTGATAAACGTCGATAAATGCTCAAAAACGTCGCTCACCAGCATTTAACATGTTTGATCCATTGAAAAATTGAAAATCGCCCCCTCTGCTCCTCCCAGGACCTCCTGCTCTCTAGCTCCCTTGTTACCTCCTCCCATGCTCGCCTTCAGGACTTCTCCAGAGCCTCTCCAATCCTCTGGAATTCCCTGCCCCAGTATGTCCGATCAGCCCCTACCCTGATCCCTGAAAACTCATTTATTCAGGCAGGGAAGCCTATCCCACACCCACATAACTGTCCCTGAGCCAACCCCATCAAATCATTCTTTGCAGCTATTACCTTTTGTACCACCCCCCCCCCCCCCTTTAGAATGTAAGCTCTACGAGCAGGGCCCTCCTGTACCTTTAGTATTGAACTGTACTGTAATTGTGTTGTCCCCCTTATACATTGTAAAGCGCTGCGTAAACTGTTGGTGCTATATAAATCTTGTATAATAATAATAATAATAATTGAAAACAAAAACAAAAAAAAACAAAAAATTTCTTAAAAAAAACAAAAAAACAAAAAAAAAAAAACACTAAAGCGGAAAAATGGTAAAAACTTTGAAAAAAGTTGAAAAACTCACTGCAAAGCTACTGACGTTTTTATAATGTTATTTTAACGTCCAGTGTGCATGAGGCCTCAAAGTATGAGTAGGTGTAGTTAGACACACACACACAGGTGATAGCCAGTCCAAAACCTCCCAAGCATCTAAGATCTTAGAGCCCGTTCACACTGAGGCAGCACGACTTGCAGAGAGACTGCCTCAGGCGACCTGCACATGACAGCAGCGGCGACTTGCAAAACGACTTCTATATAGAAGTTAATGCAAGTCGCCTCAAGTCGCCCCCAAAGTAGTACAGGAACCTTTTTCTAAGTCGGAGCGACTTGAGTCGCTCCTAATAGAACGGTCCCATTTTACAGAACAGAACGCGACTTGTCAGGCGCCTAAGTCGCCTGACAAGTCGTCCCAGTGTGAACCAGCTCTTAGTGAGCACAGACCTAGAGATCAATTAAGCCAGCCTCAGGAAGAGGTGGACAATCCTAGCCTGGAGGCGATCAGACACTTGTAGGGCTTAACAAGCAATCATTAGATACAGGTTAGTGTATGTAGCTCTTGCATAGAGGTTTGTACCAGGAACCCGTTAATTAAGGGTTGCAGGGTAACATTTTATATTTTGAATTCATCCAAAGGGTGGGCTGTAGCCCAAAACACAAGAGGCTCCGATTAACCCTTACACACCACAGGTATAACAGTGTAAGGAGGAAAAAATAGGTTGGAGCTTGTGAAGATGTTACACACACCAAGCTACCCCCCCAAAGAGAATATGTTCGCAAGGGTACCCCTTGCTGTGCCACCCCCCATTTGGGGGGGGGGTGGACTAGGAGGCATGCTTTTAAAAGCCTACCTCTAAATGAACCCTCTTGGATCTACATGCCAGATTCATAGGAGCGGCCTAATATATTCAGATTACCTGATGTGTATTGCTGACCAGGGGAAATCTGTTCTACTACTCCTGGAATCACCAGGTACCTGTACCCAGATATACCAGGTAGTACCTGCAGACCACTTCACTTCCAATCCTGTTAACCCTGTAGGAATGTTTAGGCTGGGTTCACACCTATGCGAATTAGATGCGGGTTTCTCCGCATCTAATTTGCATAGCAGGAGAATGTGACTGGATTCCTATGGAGCCGGTTCATATATCTCCGTTGCGGCTGCGGAGTGCACCGCACAGAAACGCTGTGCGTCTTTGGCTCCGTTTCAGCCCTGATCTGTCCCTGAAACGGTGAACAGGGACGGACAGTGTTGCTGTGCGATCCGCGGCTGGTTTAGGTGTGAATCAAGCCTTAAGTAGTTTAGTGGCAGAAATAGCCTGTAAGAGACCATTTGTGTCTAACAACTCTTCACTATATTTAACCTTATTGATGGCTTTATAGTGAGAGGCTGGCAAATAAATATTGCAATAGCCACAACATTTCCTGAGGTAAAAAGGAGCGGTGGATATTGGTCTAGCTAAAGCTTCTGGGCTATTTATTACCAGACCCAAGGGCAAGGATAGTAGCAACCTGTATTGGGGGAGGGAGTCCTAGCTCAATGCCCAGAAACCACATGGCTGCTATTAGGGATTCTGTTGCTAATCTTTCAAGGCTAAAAAGGGAAGTTACTCACCCTGTTGCCTTTCCTTTGCCTTGCCTTTCCTTTTGCCACAGCCTCAAGGCTTGCTTTTCTCTCCTCAAGGTCACATGAGAAGAGTATGGCGGCCAAAAATTACCCCCTTCCAAGTTGCTAGGGAGCTGCCAAGTTAGGCTGCCTGCCTGCACCAATAGCATGCCCACACACCTTTTCACACACCTTTTCTGAGATCAAAACTTCTTTCAAAAAGGAAGGCAGGTAGGTGGAGAGGCCAGGGCCATTACCCTCCTTATGGGCGAGTTGCTCTGAGTCTACCATCTGAGATGTGGGTTCAGAGGTGAGGAAAGATTGAATAGTGGCCAACATTTCCTCTTGAACAGATTTAAGAAAATCTTTCATTAATCCTGAGGCCTGTTTTCCAGCCAGTTTAATACACCTATAACAAAATGGCTTGGCTTAGACAATCTTTCCCCGCAGTTAACGCACTTTTTACTGGCACTAGTGCTACCGGATATAGA
Organism: Lithobates clamitans; assembly: GCA_037952925.1. Taxonomy (NCBI): domain Eukaryota; kingdom Metazoa; phylum Chordata; class Amphibia; order Anura; family Ranidae; genus Lithobates; species Lithobates clamitans. The sequence goes on from JBBGZY010000410.1 coordinate 4,566,199, forward strand.
GGGAGGTTTGTCAAAGACCTCCTGCGCTCCGCTTGAGGAATCTGCAAGAGAAGAGGGAACCAACAGTCACTCTTCCTGCCCCCTGTATCATGGCTGCAGGCCCCTCCATCCCAAGGGATGAGCGCATAGGGGGTTACCAGGGATTACTTCTTAATCTGGTGCCACCCCCCATAGAAGGTAAATGGCACTTACCCGGCGCCAGCTTGCACTTGCCTGCAGCCACCTGTGTCTTTCCATCCTCCTTCTCCATGAGGTGGGCTCAGACAGACTTTTAGCTCCTTGCAGCTAGCTGAGCCCTGATTAGACAGGAATGCTTCAGCCTCCACAGCCAGGTGGGTCCGTAGTCTCCTCCACGCTTTAAGCCCACTGCTGGATCACGCTGGGCTCGCTCCACACTCTTCCTGCTGACAGGAAGTTTCAATCTGAGAATGAGGTTTGGAGAAAGCCAAGTCTTCCCCTTGGTGTCTTACATCATTTGGGTTTCAGCAAAAATGGCACCCACTGCACCAGGGAAAGACAGGAGGAGGAGACCCGAGTTGCTGAGCGGCATGCAACAGCGGGGGGTTTGAATATGCCCGGACTGTCTGCACAAATGCCGTTTTGGGGGCGACCTGTGAGAAGCTCTGAGGAAGCAGGTAAGTGCAGCCCTCACTGGCATTCCTACACCTGGCTCACAGAGGTACCATCCGACTCTTTTTAGTCTTCTGGTCAGAGAAAAAACAAACGTTTGGCTGGGGGGAGGAACACAAGCAATACTGAGGAACAAGGGGTAATGTGGGGCCTTTTAAACAGCTGCAAACTGATTGTGTTTCCTGTAGGGAGCAGCCTCTCATCTCTCATGTGTTGCCGTCCTGGAAGGGGAGGTGCGCAACAGGCTTTGCATCTTCATTACATTCCACTCTAGCACTGGGAAGGCATCACGCACTTTACGGGGGACACACCCCTCTTCCTCAGAGCAGCGCTGGCGAGGAACCTCAGAAGAGGTTGGTAAGGGACCGCTCTATGAAATACCATTGCACAGAGCAGTTAAGTAGAACATATTTGTTTTTTTAATAAAAAAAAAATGTAGCTTTACAATCACTTTATATATGTTCATGCCAAATGCCAGAATGGGAGAAAAATTGCAAGCACAAAGATTTTGACTGTGGCATGCTATTTGGTGACAAAAGGGCTGGTTTGAGTAGTTCTGCAACTATGGGTTTCCTGGGATTTTTATATAGAAGAGTCTTTTGAGTTCACTCAAAAAGGTGAATGGCCACGGTAACGCAGATAACCACTCTACAACTATGGTGAGCAGAAAGGATCACAAAATGCACAATACTCCAAACCTTGAGGTAGATTGGCTACAAAAGAAGAAGACCACATTGGGTTCCTTTATGGTCAGCCAAGAACTCAGACTCACCAAAACCGGAATTTTAGCCTCGTCTGAAGAATCTCAAATTCACCTAATAATGAAACAATTCTGTACAGCTGTAGAATCTACCTCATGCTTGGCAAACACTGTCATATATAGGAGCAGAGCCAGATTAACAAGATGTGTCCCTAGACAAGATGACTTTGAGCTTTGCAAGCCAACTTCCACACATACCAGATCCTCTGCCATATGTATTGCTCCTTTGTTCTGGTTTAGAACTCTACTACCTTCTGTATTACTCATAGTCATATTAAAGGGTAACTTCACTTTCGTAAGAAAAACAATTGCAACTTAAAAAATATATATATACACATAGAGTATACAATTGTAACACAAGTCATATTGTGATTGACTGTTATTAAAAATTACCTTTCCTTTTCAATCTGCAGCGCTGTAATTTTCTGTAAAATGAAATGCAATATGGCTACCTGAAGGCATTCTATACACAGATGGTGTACACAACGCCTCCCAGATATGTCATTTCCTGCTTGTATGATTGGCTCACTGATTTTCCCATTAGTCTGCACTAGGATACAAGTCAGATTTTGATCATCCCCTGCAGCAAAAATGTAATTTTTGGTGAGATACTCCCAATAGGAAATCACATCTAAAGGAATGCAGACCCTGCAATTTTCCTCATTAGCCCCCTGCAGGTGCAGCAGCTGATTGATAATTATTAAACCACTCCCATATAGATTCACTCAGCATATGGACACAAACACACAGGCATTTCTTAGAGTAGTAGAACAGATTTCCCCTGGTCAGAACAAAAAGGTATGAATCTGCAACAAAGTTTGTTAAAATCCTTGCAACATACATAGATCACCCCCAAGGGAATGCTTTTTTTTCCTTTAACAAAAGTGGAGTTACTCGTTAAATTGTCATATCTTCCACCTTCTGTACCACTCTCTAATACAATTATAGATTGCAAGCTTTTCTACTATATGTATTGCTTCCTTATAACTAAAAGGTTAACTATACATATTTATTTTCCTTTAGGTTACCCCCTCCACCCCCCAAAGACCTATACTAACCTGTCCACACCCCAGCTAGATCAATGCTGTGCCAACCAAGGAGAGTCACATGGCTGCTGAAAACCCCATTTATTCCTTTGGAGAGGCTCTCCGTTAAGCATCCTATTGGAATAATTACAAGGCAATTATAATAAACAAAGCGAGGAACCCAGTTTGCAGTGGTGGCTTTGTGGATCCGTGTGGACCTCACTGTATGGATCTGGTAGGAGTGCTGATTGGTAAGTTTAAGTTTTTGGTGGTGAGGAGTTAACTTTAAAAAATAACTCCACTTTTGTTGAGAAAAAAGCATTTCCCCCCTGGGTGATCCATATACAATACAAGTATTTTAACAAACTTTGTTGCAGATTCCTACCTTTTGTTATTCTGAAGAAATCCCTGTGTGTTTGTCTGTGTCCATGTGGGAAAGTGAATCTAATGGGAGTGGTTTCCTAATTATCAATCTGCTGCACCTGCAAGGACTCCAACGAGGAAAATTGCTGGGCCTGCATCCATTTAGACATGATTTCCCATTGGGGGTATCTCACCAAAAATGACATTTTTTTGTTGCAGGGGATGCCTGAAATCTTAATTGTATCTTAGTGTAGACTTCTGGGAAAATCAGTGAGCCAACCACACAAGCAGGAAATTATGTTTCGGGGGGGGGGGGGGGGGGGGGTAAAAGAAATCTGAGCAGAAATCTGAGCAGTTTTTTTTAACCTGCGTGGCTGTTTGTTCTTCATAACTGAAGCGTTCTCATACAGGAGCCGTCTTTGATTGACAGCTTTAGAGTCATTGCATTAAAAAGGAAAGGAGAGAACCAATAACAGCTAAAAATCATTAGAATTTCAGTATTCATGGGGACAGTTCACTATTTGAGAGCTTCAATGATAACCTCCTACACGATCAATGCTGAACTTGCAGCGAATATGCTGACGCCTTCACTGGATACAAAAGAACAGGAAACTTTTCATTTGCTGAAAAGAAAACCTTAAAGGAGGTTCACAGCAAGCACAAACAAGAAAGGCGGTCCTGAGCCAAACCGGTCGCAAGCTTCTATAATAACATAGTATGGCCATTTGGTAAGCCTTTCCATGAAATGGCACCTATTATTAAATTCACAATTCAGATGAATCAATAGGGCTCGTGTCAGCACTCAAGTCAAGCCAAGTTATTATTTTGTGTAAAAAACAAAAACAAAAAATGCGGCCTGGGCACATCTGGAGGGTTGCCAAGCAAGGCAAAGCAGCCGCGGTGGTGGCCAGGCACAGGAACATCTGGGAGGGATGCCATGTTTTGACATAGCACTGGCGGCAGCGAATGCAGGGACTCCCTAGGCAAAGGGGGGGCTGCTAATCAGCCATCCTTAGGCTGGGTACACACATACATTTTTTTTTCTGTTCAACCCAGTGGGCTAAACAGATAAAAAAAAAAATTGACAGATCACTGTATGAACACAAGGAATGTGTTTGCCTCCACTATCCTCCTATGTGTGTTCTAACAGGGGGACAGCCCCCCCCCCCTTGCAAGAATACACCGATCAGCACTGGCTACCATTGGTGGCCAGTACTGATTGGCTGTCAAATGATAAATGTCAGCCAGTTGCTGCTGAACCAGCCAATATTTGCATTGTGTACACCCAGCTTTATTGTTGATGTATTTAAAGTGTGGCCCAGGACAATTCCCAGTCTTCTAATGTGGCCCAGGAAGGTCAAGAGGTTGGACACCCCTGGTTAATGTTTGCAGAGATACAGTACCAAGTACCATCAGTGTAGATGTGAGCCAGAAAATTGTTACTCCTTTGTTGCTCTTTTAATATTGGCCCAGGACAGTGGGTGGCACGAACTTGCAACAGATTGCCACTTCTAGTGGAATTGCTACCTGGCCTGGGCCCCTAACCTATTTACATTGCTTTGTGAGCATGCTGCTCAAAGAGTGCAAAGGGTCTACAATCTACCCTGATGGAGTTGCTGTCAATCATGCAGCGTTTTTCAGAAGGCGTAGATAGCAGGGCCGGAGTTTCGTGAGGCGTTGATAGCAGGGAAGGGTGATTCTGGAGACAAAAAGCAAGGGCAGAGCATTTGGGGAGGCATGAAGAGCAGGGCAGGGCAATTCAGGAAGGCTGGGAGAGCAGGACAGAGCATTTTGGAAGACGTGGAGAGCAGCAATGAGTTGGTTGACATTCACCAAAATAGATTTACAGGCGGACGCTGCGTTGTCATGGCTACCTGTTGTCCTACAGTGGGGAAAGCATGGAGGGCCAACAAAATCACAGCTTTAACAGAAGGGGGCGAGTAAAACTCCTTTCACACTGCCAGCGGGCCGCGTCAGTAGTAAAGCGCTGCTAGTTTTAGCTGCGCTTTTCAGATGCTAGCGGCGAGCTTTCAACCCCCGCTAGCGGCTGAAGAAAGGGTTAAATGCGCCCCAAGAGCACCGCTGCTGAAGTGCTTTGCAGGTGCTTCGGCAGCGGTGCCCATTCATTTCAATAGGGAGGAGAGGTGTATACACAACTCCTAAACTGCTCCAAAGATGCTGCTTGCAGGACTTTTTCTAACATCGTGCAAGCACATGGCTCCAGTATAAAAGCACTCGGGCTTTCACACTGGGGCTGCAGGGGAGGCGCTTTACAGGCGCTGTTTTTAGCCCTTTAGTCCCTGAAAAACACCTCCAGTGTGAAAGGGGTCTAAGTGTTCTCACCAAACAGGAAGCTACTTTTGCCATGAATTTATCTGGCAGGATCAACAGGTAACAGTTTGTAGGTCGTGGCAGAAAAAGTAAAAAAGAGTTAAAGAGAATGGGCAAACAAACCTTTTAAATTACTCTTTAAGTTGACATACACCTTTACCATGGTCAGAGACCGGGGGAACCTGGCAGAGGAGATGGTCAGAGACCCGAGAACGTGGTGGTGAAGATGGTCAGAGACCCGAGAACGTGGTGGTGAAGATGGTCAGAGACCCGAGAACGTGGTGGTGAAGATGATCAGAGATCCAGGAACACAACAGAGGAGATGGTCAGAGACCGGGGGGAACGTGGCGGAGGAGATGGTCAGAGACCGGGGGGAACGTGGCGGAGGAGATGGTCAGAGACCGGGGGGAACGTGGCGGAGGAGATGGTCAGAGACCGGGGGGAACGTGGCGGAGGAGATGGTCAGAGACCGGGGGGAACGTGGCGGAGGAGATGGTCAGAGACCGGGGGGAACGTGGCGGAGGAGATGGTCAGAGACCGGGGGGAACGTGGCGGAGGAGATGGTCAGAGACCCGAGAACGTGGTGGTGAAGATGATCATAGACCCAGGAACACGACAGAGAAGATGATCAGAGACCGGAGAACCTGGCGAAAGACTGCCACATTTGTGTTTCCTACAGCCCCCTTAAAAATACTCTAGCGACATTTAAAACTAAGCTAACGAGATACAGTACATAACAATAGGAGATTAAAAAAAAAATGATAAAAGGGAGTAGGCAGCACAAAAAAAGTGTGAAAGAAAGCAAACCATGTAGTTAGAGCCAAGTATCCATAAGCTGAACATCAGGGAATAGGACTTCTGTTTGGCTTTTACTGCTCTGTGTCCCTGTTGGAGGGAGTTCACCTACCTTCCATTGGAGAACACTGTCATGAGGACAGAAAGTGAAGGGGAAAAACCCCGGTAAGGATGCAGGATATAAACTCAACAAAATTTTTGATCCCCCCCCAAAAAAATGCTATGCAGTGACTAAAAACCAGACCTTTTTATTGAAAGAAGAGATCATCTTGGTTTCCAGGGATTGCAACACAATTTGGTTTTTGCATAACAATATGAAATAAAACCACATGAATCCAATTACTCATAAAGATGCAATTGTATCCATAACAAATATTAAAAAAAAAAAAAATAGGAGGTGGGGATCTAGAACATTATAATGGTTCAGCTAAAATAAGGTTAATGAAAGGAGGACAAGTGTAGACCATAAAACGTCATTTTTTCCTTGCAGATGACTCACGGGGCCCATTTTGCTGTTTTTAGCCTCGATGTGATCAGCATGTACTTTGACAACACAACTGGAGTCATCAAACAAATGCATCATCTATGTTGTGTCGTTACCGAGGACAAAGCAGATGTAATGTGAATCAGACGATCTGAGATGAATTGGATTTTACACTCCTATGAAAATCTTTGTAAGCACACTAGATAATGTGTCAACAAAAGAAGTAAAAACGATCTAATCTATAGAAATTAACCTGCTAGAATAAAGACACATAAATTCCCATTCCTGAGTTGTTCTTCTAGATGCATGCTCCAGGGCTGTACTTCTTATCCTTCCTATGACTGCTCCATGTGACATTGAGCACTGACCTGGGGACCAGGTGTCCCCCCGATATGAATATGGCTGGTTTCAAGTAGTGAAGGACAGCCCTTTTAAGGATGCATTCCAGAAAACAAATCAGCGATGGCAACTTCCATGTTTTTGTCCCAATAAGTTCTCTGTAAGGCAGATCTGTAGCCAACACAGTAAAGTTATATTTAGGCCTCATGCACATTGGGTATTTGCCCATCTCTTCTACACGCCTTTGCTTTTGTCAGGAGAAAACCAGCAAAGATGAGTTTTGCAAACGCATCAAGCGTTTGGGCGTTCATGCATTTCATTGGGCAGAACATGAATTTATTCTGGCCACTGAAACGAATGAACGCTCAAGCGCTAAACTCTTGAAAAGTGAGGTTTTCTTTTTCTGCCTGTAAATGTGACGGTGCATACACATATACCCCGTTTCCCCGAAAATAAGACCTAGCGTGATTGTCGGTGATGGCTGCAATGATGTAAGCCCTACCCCCCAAATAAGCCCTACCCTGTTTCCCGAAAATAAGCCCTACCCTGAGAAGACGACCTACAAGGACTTTGACTAGGGCTTATTTGGGGGGTAGGGCTTATATTGCAGCCATCAACGACAATCACACTAGGTCTTATTTTCAGGGAAACAGGGTAGGTTAACATGTAGGGGAGTGTAGAGGTGGTGGGGAGGGGAGTCAAACCCCCCTAAAAGTGGCCTTTTTGATGTCCAATGCGCATTAGGCCTTGAAGTAGATTATTTATGCTGTGAAATGTGTTTATTATTGGTTACACCAGTGGTCATCAACCCTGTCCTCAGGGCCCACTAACAGGCCAGGTTTTATGTATTACCTTGGAGAGATGCAGACTACAATACTGCAATCACTGAGCAGCAAATGATATCACCTGTGATGTATTCCAGTTATCTTGCAAACCTGGCCTGTTAGTGGGCCCTGAGGACAGGGTTGATGACCACTGGGTTACACGGATTTGTATTTAAAATCACACGTAGCTTTCTTCATCGACAGCCTCTGAAGGGCAGCAGAGAAATATTTGTCTAATAAATGCATGCCGAAGCTTCCGAGTTCAGATCCTTCAACATGGAGGGCGTCTGTTCTGATCAGCAGGTGATCTCCCTTTTGTAATCCCATGTCCTTTCAGCTTTTCCTGACGGAGCTCAACAGACTCATTTAATGTCTATGAGCAGGAGGAGGATGTAATGGGACATGCATCTGTTTACATCTTTTTACCTCAGATCCATCCAAGGACCCGAAAAATGAAGCAAACCTTTTCCATTTTTTTCAGACCTAGATGGAGGTAAACTAGATGTAAACAGATGCACTTCCTGTTATAGGTGCCTACTCACAGACCAACATCAAGCTTTCCTTCAGATCCACCTAAAAAACTTACAGGAGGATCTGATTGGACCGCTCGTCTGAGAGGACCCTAAGGAGAATGTAGCCTCCATCTCTGATTACATACAGTATATGTGGTATGTAGTCGGTGTTTTGTTGCATGGCCCTCCCTAATATCCCAGTGTCTGTAATTAAACATTGCAACCAGCTTAACAGAAGCCAATTCACTGACCAAGTATTAAAGAGGTTGTAAAGGAAAAAGGTTTTTTATCTTAATGCACGCTCTGCAATAATGTAAAAACAATACAATAGCAGCCCCAGCCCATCTTAAACACTTACCCAAGTCCTGTATCGACTTCAGTTCTTCTCTCTCCTCCATCACAGACTTGGCTTAGAGCAGTGGGAGCCATTAGCGTCTGTCAACTCCTGTGAGGGAGGAGTCAGGGTGGGGCTAAGCCACGCCAGAGAGCGCAGACTCACTTCTACACCCCCCTCCCCCCCCAGCAAGCTGGGGCTTGTGGGGTAGTCACAGAAGAGGAGGAGCGGGCAGCGCAAACTGAGGACTTCAGAAGAGGAGGTTGGAGGCTGCTCTGAGCAAAACTATTGCACAGAGCAGGTGAGCTCATATTTATTATTTTAATAATAATTAAAAAAAACAACCTCTTTAAGGCCCCTTTCACATTGGGGCGGGGTCGGCGGTAAAGCGCCGCTATTGTTAGCGGCGCTTTACCGTCGGTATTCTGCCGCTAGCGGGGGCAGTTTTACCCCCGCTAGCGGCCGAGAAAGGGTTAAAATCCACCGCAAAGCGCCTCTGCAGAGGAGCTTTGCCGGCGGTATAGCCGCGCTGTCCCATTGATTTCAATGGGCAGGAGCGGGGAAGGAGTGGTGAATTCACCGCTCCAAAGATGCTGCTAGCAGGACTTTTTTTAAAGTCCTGCCAGCGCACCGCTCCAGTGTGAAATCCCTCGGGGCTTTCATACTGGAGACAAAGCAACGGCACTTTCGGGTCGGTTTGCAGGCGCTATTATTAGCGCAATAGCGCCTGCAAACCGTCCCAGTGTGAAAGGGCCCTTAAGCCAGTAAAATAGATATCTTCAACATAAAACTTAAATAAAAACAAATAATCCCACCCGCGTTGCATGGCATTTTCTAGACAGCTAGAGTTCATCCCTGTTACACGACTTTTCACTACAGGTAAGCCTATAATCAAGGGCTTACCTGTAGGTACCGTGAATATCTCCTAAACTTGCACAGTTTACGAGATATTCACTGTATCCACATGTGCCGGTGTCATCGGCACATGCGCACTGAAGAAACGGCCCGCTCATGCAGTTTCTTCAGTAGCCGTTCCGTGACCGGCGGCTCCCGCACGTTACGTCACCATGGCTCCAGCCAATCACAGCGCCGAAGCCCGCAAACCTGGAAATAACTCAGGGAGACACGTCGCCGGTCACAGGGGTGTGCAGAGACCGCTGCAACAGCTTCGATCTAAAGAAAGTATTTCATAATGAGATAGTATGCGATTTTTACAGTTTACAACCACTTTAAATGCCCCCTTTTACTTACCTTAAGCCATGGTCACATATCACACCATCCCTGAGCCTTTTCCTTCATGCTTGGGGTCTTTTGGCTCTCCACGTCACTGTCTGCATTACATGGACATATTGGATGGCCCGCAGTGAGGTCCTCTCGAGAGGAAAGATTACTGATACTGTCACAGGGGGAAGGCAGGGGCCTGGTGGTCTCAGAGCGCCATCACAGTGCTGCATTAATGGTCACCAACACCAGAACTGCCGACAGCAAAGGATCTGGACAGAGGGCAACTATTGCTGGCTTCACAACATAAAGCAGAGTTACACCCAAAAATGGAAATTCTGCTTTAAGTGCTGGTGACCCCCTGACATGCCACATTTAGCATGTTCTTTTTTTGGGAGGGAGCGGGTACACTGTTTTTAGAGGCACCCAGCTCCCACTTCCTCCCCTAGTGCCGGAAGGAAGTTAACCTCTCCCCCTCCCTCCCTGCAGTCTTCTGGGACACGTCACAGGTCCCAGAAGATTGCCCAGCCAACCACAGTGTGGCTCGCGCATGCGCAGTGCGCACCCGACTGTGAATGCAAGAAGATAAAAAGCCTTCTGTGTGCAGCAGCCCCCTCAGGCCCTTTAATACTTACCTGGGTCCCCTCTCGCCCTCCTCATTGGCTGAGAAAGCAGCAAAGCACCATTGGCTCCCGATGCTGTCAAAGTCAGTGAGCCAATGAGGAGAGAGAGGGGGCAGGGCAGCTTGGGCCATGGCTCTGTGTTTAAATAGACACAGGTAGCTGCGGCTCGGGTGCCCCAACAGCAAGCTGCTTGCTGTGGGGGCACTGAACAGGAGGGAGGGGCCAGAAGCCCCAAAAGAGGAACCTGGGGACCCGAGAAGAGGATCTGGGCTGCTCTGTGCAAAACCACTGCACACAGCAGGCAAGTATAACATGTTTGTTACTTTTAACAAAAAAGAAAACCAAAAAAAAAAAAGGAGTATCACTTTAAAATGAATACCATCGATTACAAAAGGCATCTGAAAGTGGGTGGGAGGGACATATTTGGCTAAATGGCAAAGGACCAAGCCATTGACTCCAATTTAACGCATCTGTACAAGATAAAGGAAAACCTGCAAACATGGCCTGCTGGGGGTAATTTGAGGACAGGGTTGAGAACCACTGCGATAGATGACTGGGTAGAAGAAGCTCTCGTGAGATGTTCCTGGTCAGGACCTTCCAAAAGTTGTCCGTAAGAGGAAAAGCAGTAAACCGGTGACAGGATCATGGATGGCCAAGGCTCACTGATGCATCTGTGGAGCGTAGGCTGGCCTGTGTAGTCCAGTCCAATAGAAGAGCTACTGTAGATCAAATTGCTTAAAAAGTGAATGCTGGTTCCAATAGGAGGGTGCCAGTATGTACAGTGGGGTTGTTGTACTAAAGGCAAGTAGACTGTGCACTTTGAAAGTGCAGTTGCTCCAGAGCAAAATGAAAATGAGAAGCTTTGCCGATTTCCATCATCCAATCATATGCAAGCAAAAAAAGCTGTTTTCCTAAATGTTCCTAGCACGTGATTAGAGATTCCTTGCAAAGTGAAGCTTCACCTAAATTTCAAAGCTCTGGGGAAACTGCAATTGCAAATTGTACCGTCTATTACCCTTTAGTAAATCAACCCCAATTCATCATTGTTTGTTGCATATGGGACTGTGTAGACACAGACCAGTCAGGGTGCCCATGCTGATCGTGTCCACAGACAAAAGAGCCTACAATGGGTACGCGAGTATCAAAACTGGACCACGGAGCAATGGAGGAAGGTCTGATGAATACAAAGAGTTGGAGCTGCTGATTGACCTGCAAATTTTCCAGATCTCAATCCAAATGGAGCATCTGTGGAATATTCTGGAAATACAAGTCCGATCCATGCATACCCCAACCTTGCAACTTAGAGGAATTTAAGTCCCGTTCACAGCTGGAGATTTGGGATCACAGGCAGAATAGTGGCGATTCTAAATCACACTAATATAGTGGCAAAAAGCACCAGGAGCGTTTGGGTGCCATTCATTTTTAGTGGTACTTCAAACATGGTGTGGTTTTGCCATAATTGTCATGCGGAAATCAAAGCAAACTGCATTGCATGAAGCTCGTCACCCCAAAAAGGAATAGGAGCTTCTTTTGGGTGATGCGTGACAATTGCAGAAAAAACCACACTGCATTTGAGGTGGCATTAAAAATGAATGGCACCCAAAAACGCAACACACAACATCCAGATAAAAAAAAAAAAGTACAATCTTTGTTTTCTTCTGCCTATTAGTAGCAATAATTTTCTTTCATGATTAGTACAAAAACTTTTGCCATACAAAGGAGCGTGGGGAGGCGGGTACCTCAAAATAATCTACCCTAGTATGTGTCAAATATGCTAAATACACCACTGCACTACATGCCTCATTTTAGAGTTAGGTTTTTAAAAGCACAGATTTAATTTTTAGGAGGCACAGTTTACAATAAATACATACAGCCCATAATAAAATTCTTGTGATAATTAAGCTGTTTCTAATACTTTTGGGGGGGAGAGGGTTACAAGGTGGACTTGACTGGCTGGATCTTTGCAGGGGACTATGGGAAAACTGTAAGGGCAGATGCACCTACAATTAGACTCCATTCACACAGGGGCAACTTTGGATCCGACTTCAAGTCGCCCCTAGTCGTCTCAAGTCGCGCTACATGAAAAAATCAATGTAAGTGAATGGATCCGTCTTAATGCACACTACTGCAGTCGCTCCGACTTCAGAGAAGGTTCCTGTACTACTTCAATCCGACTTCTAGGCGACATGTACCCATTGATTTCAATGGAAGTCGCCTCCAAGTCGGATCCCGTTCATAGTGAGGCAACTTTACAGGAAAAAGAAAAGAATTTACCCAGGAAGAGTGACCGCGATATGCCAGCACCGAGCTGGCTCCTTCATCGAGAAAGGAAAAATGTGTTTTTTCCTTTCCCAATGAGCGACAAGCAATACTGACATGTGTTTGGTATGAATCATGAGGGGGAACTCCATGCCAAATTTTAAATAAAAAACCAGCATGGGTTCCCCTCCAAGAGCATACCAGGCCCTTAGGTCTGGTATGGATTTTAAGGGGAACCCCCTATGCCAAAAAAAAAAAACGGCATGGGGGTCCCACCAAAATCCATACGAGACCCTTACCCCAGCACGCAGCTCGGCCGGTCAGGAAAGGGGGTGGGGACGAGCAAGTGCCCCCCCCCTGAACTGTACCAGGCCGCATGCCCTCAACATAGGGGAGTGGGTGCTTTGGGGAAGGGGGGGGTCGCCCTGTGGCCCCCCACCCCAAGGCACCTTGACCCCATGTTGATGAGGACAGGGGCCTCTTCCCGGCAACCCTGGCCGTTAGTTGTCGGGGTCTGCAGGCGGGGGGCTTATCGGAATCCGGGAGCCCCCTTTAATAAGGGGGCCCCCAGATCCCGGCCCCCCGCCCTATGTGAATGAGTATGGGGTACATCGTACCACTACCCATTCACCTGGGGGGAAAAAAAAGTGTCAATTAAAAAAAAAAAAAAAAACACATACTACACAGGTTTTTAGAGTAATTTATTAGACAGCTCCGGGGTCTTCTTCCGACTTCGGAGGTCTCCCCTGACGTCTCCGCTCTCTCCGGCCTCTTCTGCTCTCTTGCCGCTCTTTTGCTAGCAGTGGCCCGGTCTTCTCCGTCGTCTTCTTCCCTCTTCTCTTCTTCCAATGTTGACACAACGCTCTTTCCCGCTGTAATGCCGTGTATGCGGTGCGCAATGACTTATATAGGCATGGGGCGTGGTCACCGGGTGATGTCACCCGGTGACCCCGCCCCTTACGACGTCACAGTCCCGGGGCATGATGGGACTTGACGTCATAAGGGGCGGGGTCACCGGGTGACATCACCCGGTGACCCCGCCCCATGCCTACATAAGTCGTTGCGCACAGCGCACACGGCATTACAGCGGGCGAGAGCGTCGTGTCAACATTGGAAGAAGAGAAGAGGGAAGAAGACGACGGAGAAGACCGGGCCGCCACTAGCACAAGAGCAGCAAAAGAGCAGAAGATAACGGAGGAGCCCGGCAGAAGAACCGGAGAGCGGGAGAAGAACCGGACACCAGGAGAAGAGGCTGGAGAGAGCGGAGAAGAGGCCGGAGAGAGCGGAGAAGTCGGAAGAGACCCCCGGAGCTGCCTAATAAATTACTTTAAAAACCTGTGTAGTGTGTTTTTTTTATTGACACTTTTTTCCCCCAGGTGAATGGGTAGGGGTACCATGTACCCCATACTCATTCACACAGGGTGGGGGGCTGGGATCTGGGGGCCCCCTTATTAAAGGGGGCTCCCAGATTCCGATAAGCTCCCAGTCTGCAGACCCCGACAACCAACGGCTAGGGTTGTCGGGAAGAGGCCCTTGTCCTCATCAACATGGGGACAAGGTGCTTTGGGGTGGGGGGGCCGCAGGGCGCCCCCCTTCCCTAAAGCACCCCCCCCCCCATGTTGAGGGCATGCGGCCTGGTACGGTTCAGGAGGGGGGGGGCGCTCGCTCGTCCCCACCCCCTTTCCTGACCGGCCAGGCTGCATGGTCAGATAAGGGTCTGGTTTGGATTTTTGGGGGGGACCCCATGCCATTTTTCAGCGTAGGTGGCTCTCCTTAGCATCCATACCAGACCTAAGAGCCTGGTATGTTCAGCTCTCTGTCCTGGAGGCGACTTCAAGTCGTGTTGTAGGTCGCGCTGAAGTCGCCCCAAGTCACGCTGTGATTCATACTCAAGTTGTGTCCAAGTTGCCTCCCAAAGTCGCGCTGGAAGTCGTGTTGCCCCTGTGTGAATGGGCACTTACGTGCTGCAGCACATATTTTTCTTTTAGCGTGAGGTCTTAGATCTACTTTAATCTTGGATGTCCAGAGTTCACCACATTATAGGCAACAGCTAAGCTGCAAGGAAAAAAAACATTTTAGTATATCCTAGAAAACATTAACCAAGCAGGGAATAAGAGGATATAAAAATGTGACCTTTGCTGGCATCCACATGATGTGTTTTCTGAGGAACATTAAAAATATTTGCAATGCAAAAGACCAAAGGAGCAGAAAGACGGTTAAATCTGTATTCAGAATAATAAACATTTCTTTGTATACAAAAGGTATAACCACACATGCCTGCATCTTATTATTATAAGTCCTCCCAGCAGTTGGAGGCAAGCGACAGCATCTTTGCAAAAGGGCCCTCCAATCCACTGATAACCACCTTACCAATACTCCCCTGCCAGGTCTCCCCTTGCCACAGCTGGTGCTAAAATCCCTGGCGTTGGCTGGTGTTGCTAAGGTACACCATGACATCACTCCCTCTGTCATGTGACAGTGCTCAGGGGTAGCAATTGGCTGGTGGACCCAAACACTCACACTGGAGAAAGTCACATGTTCTCCAGAACCAAAAGCACCATCTATGCCAAATGTGTTAGAGTGAGTGGCAGGAGAGTACTGGCATGGCTACTGACGCTTTTACCGAAGTGGGTAAAATGACCACATCTCTTTAAAAAAATATATTAAAACCACCATTAGGCCTTGTTCACATACAGCGTACAAAAGCACACACCTATGGAAGGTTGTGTTTACCCGCATGGGGAGACACAGGTGTTCCATGCATGGAGAGATAAAAAACAAGCAGCGCCACTCTCAGTGCAGCATAGGGTAAAAGGGATCACGTTTAATAAAAGACACACTCGCAGGATAAAAGAGGCCTGAGAAAGGAGCACGAAGGCTCTGAATGGATGCCATCTTGGGTGTTCCATGCTTCCCTGTGCAGGCAGTCCCACTGAAGTCATTTGAGATGCCACAGACACTATGCCCAATCTGACAGACAGCCCTGAATGCACCCACAGCCAAACTGAGGTCAAATTTGGGCAACTTTCCATATAACCGCTGCGTCCCAAATGACTTCAATGGGACTGCATGCACTGAACACCAGTGCCTCCCCGTGTGGGTGAACACAGCCCTCTACAGGTGTACGCTTTTGTACGTCGCAGGTGAGCAAGACCTTGTAGTTTCTATAGGCAGACCTAGTCAGATGTCTAAATATAACCGACAGATCGTTTTTGGCTCAGTTTGTGAAGCTGGGGAGAGCTTGTAATAAGCAAAATTAGTTGACACCTTTAAAAAGTATGTAAGCCCAGACGCTAAAATCTCGCTGTAATTTCAAAAGTGATTTTCAACATTTTTTTACGTCTCCCGCTTTCATTAAAATAATCTTGAAGGTCCTTGTCCAGTCACTTCCTGTTATAAGGGGGACAACACTCTGCCCTCGTCTCCCAATTGTGTTCCGGCATTGGTACCTTGACACATGGGCTTCTATTGGAGATTGCGAGTGGTTATTTCAACACATTACGCAGGCACAGTCTACTGTTGTATGCAGCTGGAACGCACGTAGACAGGAAGT
Source organism: Lithobates clamitans (assembly GCA_037952925.1). NCBI lineage: Eukaryota > Metazoa > Chordata > Amphibia > Anura > Ranidae > Lithobates > Lithobates clamitans. Next base: position 4,582,252 of record JBBGZY010000410.1, read on the forward strand.
GGCTGGAAAAAGTTTGCAGATTAGCAGCACTGAGATGTAACAATGGATGAAAAAAATATATATAAAAACCGTATTCAAAGACAAATGTAAATGATGCACCATGCTTCAGCAAACATCTATCAGTTATGACTCATTCATGTGTATGCACTGCGGTAACGCACATACCAATGGGTGGTGCACAGCAGCGCCATTCATTTTGAGTGAACCACAATACATATGCCATATCTGTTTTTGACTGCATTATGGCCAGTTGGCAGTCTTTTAAAAAATGAATTCCTTACCGCGATGCACAGTAATCAGTGTTTGGTGCACCACAATGCATTGGTAAAGTGTATGGGGCCTAAGGGTTTAGATCATTGGGCCTCAACAGGGCCACCAGTACCAGGACTGGGCCCCATCTGGTCAACAGGAAGTTGAAAGCAGCCAGTCCTCATTTAGGCTCCTGTCCCCCAAGTAAATGCCACACGTGCATCTAAACCACTGGCTGTGCCTCCATTGGTGGCTGCTCCAAATTGTTTTTTTATGCTGTGGCTGCAGGGAGCCCCGCTCTGTCCAGGATCGGGGCGTCATCTGTCAGACTTTCACTGGCCCAAAATGGCAGCTTGCAAAATGTCAGTAAGCCACCAGGACTAACATAGATGAGCTCCCCAGCCAGGGATGGGAGCACTGTTGCCTCAAATGATGAGGGAGTGCCCCAACTTTTCCTTTTTTTTTTAATACAGTGAAGTACAGTGGAGTACAGTTGAGTTTTTTCACCCTCATCAATGTGTAGTGTCTGATATTCTTGTAGGATCAGCTTCCATGGCTGGGGGTCCCCATCTGATTAGGTGCAGTTACAATAGAAGTAGCTGTATTACACCCTGATATTTGATGCTGTTAAGATATTGCAGTCAGTTCCCCCCATATATCTAGCTAGGGCTCTAGATATGTGATGGGGTCAACCCCTTCCTGGTTGGCTGGGCAGAATTCACCTTCTGTGTCCCCGATTGCTTAAGCAGGTCTCTGAATGCATTGGGATCATCTCCTGTCCTCCCCCTGATTGGCTGCCAAGGTGTCTGAATATATTTGAAGGAGAGGGGGGTCGGGTAGGCTTTAATTCGGGTCCCATGATTTCTAATGGTGGCCCTAGGCCTAAATGTTAAAGGTATTTTATGTCTGCCCTTCTTCCAAGTTTATTGATTGTGGCAATCATGGGCACTTTCTGAACTTTTTCCACCCAGGGTTATTCTTCTGCAACAAAACTGGGCTTCCAACATTACCGGGTATTTTTTTTTTCCCTTTAATGTTATCTGGTGTTGCCTCTTATTACAAGGAAAGAAGTCTGGCAGAAAACATGACGATCTCCTATACGCCTACTTGTCAATATCTGCACACTTCTCAAAATATACCCAGCTTCAAGCACGGAGAAATGCAAACATCCCTTATCTGAAAATAACTGCAAAAGCTGCCCTTATGCATAAAAAAAAAAATTCTTCAAAAATGTTCATTCTGCCTGTTTACCAGAATCCGCAATGATCTCTGTGCAAGGACAAAAACAGGGAGATACGAAAAAGGACACTCATGCTCCAATTTCATTATGACGTCAGCATGAATTCACTGAGAAAATGGTATTGCCGAGCTTAAGATGAATACAGATGAAGTCTATTTTAGACAACCACCACGGAATCATATCTATGTATAAAAAGCCTGTGAGAAGCATGATATTGGAAGAAAATGAACATTTAACGAGAGAAGGGGGGTGATGGGACTAATGGCATTTTCCAAAATCCAATTTTTCGATAAGCCAACATTTTATGTAGTGTACTACTGCCATACAATATAAGCATGGGCAACGCCTGAGTTATTAAGGTGGAAGTCAAGGCAATTACATATTTACATTCATTTTTTATTATTGCTCTATACAGTGTATTTTTTATATATCCAAACCTAAAGGGGACATTTAGAAATGGCGATAAAATCACTATCTGCTATATACCATTACTATATTAGATTCATAAAATACAAGCTAAATGATGTTAAACTTAGGAGTTATACAGTCGCATAGTTTGGGGTCGTGGGGTTGAACAGAAACCAGTCCATCCAGTTCAACCTGTGTGTTTATGGCACTACTAATTTCTATACCCCTGTACATTGTGTTCAGGAACACATACTTCTTTTGAATTAATCTACAATCCCTGATAACACCACCAACCGTGAAAGGGAGTTCCACATCCTTACGGCATTAGCAGTGAAGAACCCCTTATGCAGTTTAACACTGATCCACTTGTCAGCCAACGTCACTGTGTAACCTCATGTCTTCTTTAGAGACTTTAGGTTAGTTTCCCCTCAATGCTAGAGTCACCAAGGCTCCATTCACACTTTCACATAGCGGGAACAAGCGTTTACGCTGCCAATTTTTTTGAGCAATTTGCACATGATATTGCATGTCGTATATGGCCAGCCCATTTACTTGAATGAGCTGCCCTACACGGGTCAGGTGCCCCGAATAGAAGCTGCTGCTCCATCTCGGGCAACAAGCTTCTCACAGTTTTGAAAGCCTCTTTTCAAGGAAGAATAAGTTTATTGTTTAAAGATGTTCCTCAATGTCCCCCCCCCCCCCCCAAAACTGGATGGCATACTCAATATGTGGCCAAACCAGGGTTTTATAAAGTGGTAGAATTAGTGTTTTATCTCCTGCGTATTGCAGCAAAGAGAACCCTAGGCTGAGAAGATTAACCAGTCACCAGTCCAGCAACCAAGCTCTACACCAAACTTTGCCTTATCCTGTGGTGGCCCCACAATAAAATGGCAGCAATTCTATGTCTTCCAGTGTCACTGCAGATTTGTACTGAAAAGATATACTGAAAGTGGAAACCCCCCTTCATCATATCTGCTGATTGGTTTACAAAGTACATCTCCTATGTGTGTAGGACTTATTACATTTGACCAACTGGAGCCTCTGCAACAATCCCGCTTCCTAGGTCCCATCTTCTGATATAAGAAGCAGGACAGTACAATTATGTAACCTGATATTAGGAAATTTTAGGGTCCATTCACACCGCATATTGTGGATTGAGCGCACGTAAATGTGGGCTGACATGCACTCACATGCTGTATTGCCTTTCAAAATGTTCAGCAATATTATTTACTTTTTTTTTTTTTTTAACTTCACAGAGCTTTATTTGTAAAGGAAACGTCACCCGACTGTTTTGGCTTTGTCGTTTATGCGCATTGCGGTGCGCTTACACGTGTTGCGCCGAAAAAAGTAGGGCATGTTCTACTTGTTTCAGTGCAGGGCAATGTACAGAGGTAAATTACTCCTATTAAAATACAATGATATTACAACGCTTATGCGCTGGCTTGCCTTGATCAACACATGCCAGCACATTTGGTGTAACGAGACCCTTATGGTACTTGTGCAATTTATTTTTTAATGAGTTAGTGAGTCAGTTATTATTACATACTGGGAGTTTCTTTACTAATGTGTGTCATTGTTCTGGTGCCTTGACTTCCACTTTAAAGAACTTCAAGTCCTAACATACTGGCAGTTGCACATAAAAGGAAACTTTTGATGGAGGAAAAAGAAACTGGAGTTTGCCTTTACTAATCACTCTTGAAAATGCTGGTTGCCTGCCTGCCAGGCTGATCCTCTGGTTCAGTACTTTAAAAGTATCTGAAGCAGATCAAAAAATGTAGTTAAAGCGGAAGTAAACCCATCCATAAAACAGTTTAATTTCCAGCACATGCCGGAAATGTAACACTCCCATTGGTTGTGCTCTCAACCAAACTGTCAAACCATTCAATGGCTGGTGTCGAAATTGATCACATGTGCAGCATCATGGCAGTTGTAGATTAAACTGAGGCAAAGATGGCAGCTTCCTTGGCTGAAAAAGATAGGGGGGGTTTACTTACACTTTAAGGGCTTTTCTCGAAAACGGAGGTCATCAGCTCAGGAAGCATTGGCGCACCATAGCGCAGGATAGGGCACAGCATAGGTCCATTTAAAGTGGAAGTAAACCCTCCTATCGTTTTCAGCCAAGGAAGCCGCCATCTTGGCCTCTGTTTAATGTACAACTGCCATGATGCTGCACATGTGATCCATTATGACACCAGCCATTGGATGGTTTGACAGTTTGGTTGAGAGCACAACCAATGGGAGTGTTACATTTCCGGCACGTGCCGGAAAGGTAACTGTTTTATGGATGGGTTTACTTCCGCTTTAACATGCAGGCAACTAGCATTTTCAGAGGAAGTCAGCAATGGCAGCTCCTTTTTTCACTTTGGGAAGGTTTACTTTAACCTGTCCACAATACCTGCTTGAATCCTGAATGCAAATAGGAGCTCAATATGGAACTGGCCGATTACGCTGTACTGTTCTGATCAACAGATATCGATCTCCGACGGTGGAGCTGTAAGTCAGCACTTGCATTTAAAGTGCCTGGGGCTCAGAGGTTTAGTACACGTCAGATATGATTACACGCGTTATTGTCAGGATACAGGTGCTTCTGTTATTTTAAACATATCCACCCCATGATATTGTCAACTTAAAGCTGATGGCAAACAAAGCTGAAATACAGACAACATGAACGGTCTTACCTGCCAAAAGATTGGGAACTCTGTTCAGGATGTCTTGTGGTCCAGGCACTCCTGCCAGAGAGCAGAGCTAGGTCAGTGACCACTTTCTTTTTTTTTTTTTTTCACTGCAGTTAAGCAATACAGCTTGGTCACCGACAAACCCCCAGCCTGCCAACTGGACAATGAAGGAGCATCAGCATAAAAATGAATCACAATCTGCTTTCTCCTCCCGTCCTTAAGCTTCCAGTGTTAAACTGACAACACAGTGGAATGCAGAATAATCTAACTCTCCTGTCTGCCGCTACGTCTTTCCACCTACCACCCATTGAAAAAAAAATGGTTTATGAGGAGATTACATGACTGGATTAAACAGTAGACCAAGGGTCTCACACTGGCAGCCCTCTAGCTGTTGCGAAACTACAAGTCCCATCATGCCTCTGCCTGTGGGAGTCATGCCTGTAATTGTCAGCCTTGCAATGCCTCATGGGACTTGTAGTTCTGCAACAGCTGGAGAGCCAGCAGTTTGAGACCCCTGCAGTAGACTTTCAAAATGGCCTAGAGTCCTGCTTTAAGATTGAACTATAAAAGCATGGTCAGTGAGCACATAATTTATCACTTTCATATTTTTATTATATCAAATGTAGGAGGTTTGTAGAGTAAGCAAAGCAAATTAGCTACTATAATGACTGCCCAACTGCTTGAGATACCAGCCACAATCACTGTGCATCATTACTGAACAACAAGCTGAACTTTCCCATGTTATGAGAAAATACGTGTGACCCCCTGAACATATATAATTACAAATTATACCGAGAAAAAAAAGGTTATTTATATCATCATATGAACATACAATTTACAATAATTTCCTTTGAATGTACATTAGTAAAACAAAAAGGAAAAAAAATATATAAATCTGTACCATGAAGGGTAAAGCAATAGGTATGCTTTAAAGAACAACAACAGCTGAATAATATATTCTGGTCCATAGACTCATGTAGAAATACCTGAACACTGAAATGATAATGACTGAGTAGCAAGTTGTTTTCGTCTCCCATGTCAGCCCAACAGCTCCTACCCTGTCGGAAGCCCGATTTGTGGGCGCTCCTATTCATGCCGACCATCCCTTGCATGTGCCCCATTGGGAAACAAGTGCTGACAATGCCCTTTCTACTGCATTCCTAATGTGAAGCTCAGACCAGAATCACTTGCTTCCGCCCCCCTTTGCTGTAACACACCCCCATACCTCTGTGCTGTGATAGCGCTGGTCTCTAGAAAGAGCCCGGTACCAAGGCAAGTGATGTCAATCAGCTCTCATCATACGTCTCTATCAGAGCGGCGTGATCGGACAGCAGTGGTGGGAGATGGGGGGCATAACGTTGCCCATGCTAGCCCTGTATCTAGAGCAGATAAAAAAGGGACAAAGTGGTACATGCATTTTGCCCCCCCTGGGATGAAGACCATATATAAAACAGGGAGACTTCTTTCAAACTGGTTCACTTCATCTTTGCAGAGAACAAGGAAAAGAAGCGGAGATGTTCTCACTCAGAGCTTAGCACAAGCCTGAAGACTTTTACTCTGCCCGCATGTGACATACTGGCATGTGAGTATCAGGGGTGTGACTTAGGGAGGAAGGGATGTCAGTTACATCATTTACTAAGAAGTGACTCCTTGTTACCGGAGCCAAACGTATGGGGGCAAGGGATAGACATACAGGCTGGTATATGTAAGAAGGGGCATATGGAAAGCACTGGGTCACCTTAAAGATGGCAGTTCCTATTATGATATATATGGTATTGTAGGCTACTTTCTACACAGCTGTTGGGTAATGAATCAGCAGGAAGAGCAGTATTTTTTATTACAAATGGTAGTGCAGTTACCAAATTCACACCAGCAGACCGATCGGGTCCACCTGAAAAACTATCGGACCACCCATGGTTCTCTATGGGGTGGCAAATGTCAGCGGGCATGTGTCTGCCGTCACCCGCCGGGCATCCAATCTGATAAAAAAAACGCAAAAATTAGGACGTATGGCGATACGTTCGCCATCCGTCCAGCGGAACGGATGACAATCGGATGTAAAACGGACATGCAGTCCGTTTCCATTTGACCGCCCCATAGAGGAGAACGGGCTGTGCCCCCCGCTATGCAGAGAGAACACGGACCTGTTATCTGCCTGCTATGCGGGAATCAGCGGAGAGATCCACCGCTAAGCAGGCAGATTACACTTGGATGGATCCACTCCATCCAGGGTGGATAAAAATCAATGATTTAAAAATGATTTCTTTATTTAACCACTTCAGCCCCGGATCATTTTGCTGGCCAAAGACCAGAGCACTTTTTGTGATTCGGCACTGTGTCGCTTTAACTGACAATTGCGCGGTCGTGCGACGTGGCTCTCAAACAAAATTGATGTCCTTTTTCCCCCACAAATAGAGCTTTCTTTTGGTGGTATTTGATCACTTCTGCGATTTTTATTTTTTGCGCTATAAATAAAATAAGAGCGACAATTTTGAAAAAATATTTTTATTTTTTACTTTTTGCTATAATAAATATCCCCCAAAAATATATAAAAAAACATTTTTTTTTCTCAGTTTAGGCCGATACGTATTCTTCTACATAATTTTGGTTAAAAAAAAAAAAAAAAAAAAATCGCAATAAGCGTTTATTGATTGGTTTGTGCAAAAGTTATAGCGTCTACAAAATAGGGGATAGTTTTATGGCATTTTTATTAATAATTTTTTTTACTAATTTTAGCGGCGATCAGCGATTTTTATCATGACTGCGACATTATGGCGGACATGTCAGACATTTTTGACACATTTTTGGGACCATTGTCATTTATACAGCGATCAGTGCTATAAAAATGCATTGATTCCTGTGTAAATGACACTGGCAGTGAAGGGGTTAACCACTAGGGGGCGGGGAGGGGTTAAGTCAGTACTAGGGAGTGTTTTCTAACTGTAGGGGAATGGGCTGCGTCTGTCAGTACACTGACCACTGCTCCCGATGACAGGGAGCAGAGATCGAGTGACACTGTCACTAGCCAGAATGGGGAGATGCTGTTTACATCAGCATCTCCCCGTTCCTGCTCTCCGTGAGACGATTGCGGGTATCCCCGCGACGATCGAGTCCGCGGGACCCGCGACCCGACTCACAGAGCTCCCGGCCGGCGCGCACGCTATGACACGGCGGGAAATTCAAATGGACGTACCTGTACGCCCATTTGCCCAGCCGTGCCATTCTGCCGACGTACATCGGCGTGCGCCGGTCGCTATGTGGTTAAAATCTGATGATTTTCGATTTTTATCAAATTTTAATAAAATAAATCTAATCTAAAATAAATAAATTTAAAGATAGATTTCTATTTAAGATACATTAAGAATGTAGTTTATTCAGCATGAAATTGAGCTTAGTTATGTAGCGTGAAGCTGTATATTATGCAATATTTACATTTTTTTGGTAAACTCATTCATTGAATCCAAGTTCTGCAAGCTGAGATGACATGCACTGCATTAATGCATTCACACAATGTCACAGGAACCATGAGATAAAACCAAAGTTCAAAAATATTCCTTTATCCCATTGTTTTGCAAATCTATGTACACTACAAACTGTATGATTGAATTGGTTCTGATATCGCTTTACTAACCGGACAGCTTATTATTCTAAATAGGAAACCTTAAATTTTGTTTACAAATATTAAAGATTCTAACTACCAGCAAGAATAAGTCTTTACATTTAAAGAGCACCTGTCATTTCAGATCCATCATGGCAGTGCCTGTTAGCGGGCATCCACTCACCTGCTGCCGCCACGTCCCTCACCTTGTTGTGTCACTGCCGCATCATCAGCCGTCCCATTAAAGTGAATGGGACTGTCGGTGAGTCAACAGCAGGTCAGAGGAGGAGCCACTGGGGGACAGAGATGACAGTTGCTCTTTAAAAATTATGATTTAAATCAAACCTTTTTACTAGCGATTTAAATCGACTTGATTTAAATCAAATCCACCCTGGCTCCATCTGAAATGGGCCTTACACTAGACTCTGTCACGGTGCAATAAGGCCTATCCTAAATCTGCCATGGTGAATAAAGTTTATAGCGGATACCTGCGGCTAGGATCCCAGATCTTTTGATCAGCAGCAGCTGCTCAGCCTGTACAACTGACCAACAGGCTGGAAAGATCCAGGGTTGTCTGGGGCATTAAAGAAGAAGTCCAGCCTGAGCTCGTTTGGCTGGACTTCTCCTTTGGGTCACAGGAGTGCAATTCATTTTGCACTCCTGTGACCCGTTTTCAGCAGAGAGCGGACTGAAGTCCGCTCTCTGCCGACGTCACAGGAATCAGTCCATGCACCGCGTCATCCCGACAATAAAGTCGGGATCCGCCAGGTACCTGGACTGATACCTGCCTCAGCCTCTCAGCGAGCCACCGAGGCGATTGCTCCCCGCCCCTCCACAGCTCAGCGCTCGGACCAATGCTGCATCCACCTAGGTAAATATGAATGTGCAAAAAAAAAACCCATACTTCTCTTTTAAGCATGTATTCGTGAATTACCAGTGACTAAGGACAGATGTTCAGTCCTGAACGCAATCTGTTTACATCAGGAGACATCTGTCCCTAACCACAAGTAACTGCTGGATGTGCGGCCATGCCTACAGTCTTGGTCAGCCCCAGCTTCTTTTAGCCCGCAGGTATCTGCAGTCCATCTCCTGCACCATGGCCGATTTAGGATACGTGAATGAGGAGGACTAATGCAACCGCTCTTTACCACGATGCAACAGTACGCACCTGGCCTAAAATAAGCTCTCGCTGACCTCCATAGTTCCATCCACTGCAAAACAATTAACCCTGGAATTTCACAATAGAAGCATGGAGTAATTCAAGTTGGATCTCAACACTCTGCTCTCCCTTCTTCCTTTGCACTTGATTTGTCTTTACATTAAAAAAAAAGTTAAAAGCTGCCAAGTCAGGGCTGGTGGTGGTGGTGGTGGAGGGGTGATAAGTTATCCAGGGAGTGCAAGTAAACAGAGAAGCTTCTGCTACAAATTTTGAGGATGAATTACTTTACAGTGTCTGTAGCTACAGAGGTCAGTGCATGCTTATTTTCCTATGTTCTTGGGTTTAGTTAGGGCTCGTGTACACGGGTGTTAAAGACCATACAGTGTAAAAAGTCTGTGTCCATGGCGTACATCTGTACCCCAGCGTATAGATGCATCCTATCATTGATGTGTAGCAATAACTCACGGTGGAGCTGCTGGTTTAAGCGGGCTGGTACCGTCATCTTCTTTACCTTTATTTCACCAGAACCGGGTCTAGGGTCCTGTTGAGCTTACCATAAACAATGTAGGCACCGGACACTTGAATATCTTTTCCAATGCTTTAATAAACGTAAATTGAAGGAAGTAGCAGGAAAGAGGTAGAAGGAAAGTTGCAGGGAAGCTCAAATACCTTTTCTTAATGTTCTTTGTGCAGCATTAGGGATTGAAAACTTGTAGCTGAATATACTCTCTCTGTAGTGTTGAATCTTTGCCCGCCTGGATAGGTTTCTCTCACTAACCTAGCAGCCAGTACGTAGCACGAACAAAAGTCTCTGCCACAGACTTGATTGAAACAAAACCCGTACGATCCTCTGCCACAGGATGTAATGGTTTACGATGAATAGCAAACACAGCACTAGGACCTTTAAGCCAACCCGGCAGTACTATGCGGCAGGATTACTTTATGATACGTCCTCCAACTGAGTCACCAGGCCCCTCTCCAGACCAGCACTCTGCATGATCCTTCCATGACGGGTCCTCCCCTGGGATCTTCTCAGTTGTCCAGCTTCTTCACACAGGACAGCCCAGGACCATTCCTCTGCCGCTGTGGTAGGCCCCAGACAACATTTTGGGCCCACCCACACGCTGCAGCGCCGTGGGCCTCCAGATCGGAGGACCACGAGGTAGTACTCTTAGTGCATACCTGTCGGCCAGGAGGGCCAGCAGGTGGACGGAAAAAACCCCCCTAAACATGGCGTCTGTCCCATAAATACCCTCTCCCAGAATGCAACTCGGAGGACCACCTCCACCGAGTTATCTCCGGGACAGAGGAGCACTCATACGCTTCAACATGTTGCTTTTCCAACACCCGCCGATGGTGACAACGACACCCACCGGCACAATGTGGAACCACACGCAACTCAGCCAAGCTGGAACAGAGGCAAATCTAACTTCTTCACTCGGGATAGACAGCCCAGGACCATGCCTCTGCCGCTGTGGTAGGCCCCAGACAAGCCTCTGGGCCCACCCACACGCCGCAGCACCGTGGGCCTCCAGATCGGAGGACCACGAGGTAGTACTCTTAGCGCATACCTGTCGGCCAGGAGGGCCAGCAGGTGGACGGAAAAAACCCCCCTAAACATGGCGTCTGTCCCATAAATACCCTCTCCCAGAATGCAACTCGGGGGACCACCTCCACCGAGTTGTCTCCGGGACAGAAGAGCACTTATACACTTCAGCGTGTTGCCTTTCCAACACCGACCCATGGTGACAATGACACCCACAGGCACACGGTGAAATTACATGCAACTCAGCTGAGCTGGAACAGAGGCAAATCTGACTATGTATGAACAGATAACCCACTAAATTTACCTATCAGCAGTAGATTAAAAATCTACCAGCGCTACAGATGTGTACAGGCAACTTTACACCACAACTGTGACTGGGGCACAGAAACAGAGTTTTCATGCGGTACGGCCCCCTGCGCACACGTGCATGAGCCCAAAACAGATACAGATATCAGCTGGATGAAAACAATGGGGGGTCTGACAGTCTCTTATTTCAAGTCATATGTATTGGTACTTTTAGCCTGAACTACAAAAAACCTCTAGCTGATCCTGCTTGATTTGGGAATTAAACTTCCAGATAAATCTAGCTGAGCAATATAAAAAAAAAATCCACAGCTTACAAAGCCATTGCATGGCTACATGTAAAAATTGCAAAGAACATTTATGACTACTGAAGAGGGATAAAAGGACTTCATAGCGTGCAAAGGGCTTTAAATAAATTATTATTACAGCTGGGCTATTACAGATAATTGTGCCATTGCAGACAGATCTGTAGCGTGGCTGGGAAATGTCAGCAGTGACCATGTTGTGTTATCAGGTCTGTGATGGAGCGTAGTAGGATAGAGCAATTTGGTGGATCACAGCAAGTCCTATCAATGTCAAACCCTGAAGAAGAGTGCAACACCAGCCTTTCACGGAATATTCACCAAGACAAGGGTGGCCAGGTAGATTTCCCATCACCCAATGCCAGATCACAATGTGCCAACGGTTCAAAACCAGAAGCTCAGCTTGCTATTATCAGGTTGCCCATTGCCAGCCTAGTGTAGGGTGCTGGCAACTTCTCACAGCTTCTTGAAAATCTGGGAGGGTTTGCCCTCTAGCATCAGTTACTGTGAGTTTCTAGAACCGGTTATACACAAATCAATATGTCTAGTGATCACCAGCCAGGATGCATTGACACTGGAGCTGAGCGTTTTTGTTTTGTTTTTAAGCACTTGTACTGGCATTTTTGCTGGCATCTAGGACTGGAGCATTTTTTTTTTCATTATTATTAGCCAAGGGAAAGCTAGTTGCTAGGGAAAAAAAAAAAAAGCAAGATATGTGTGTTCACGTGTTTTTCATTTGCTCCCATTGAAGTCTATTGGGACCAAAAACAAATGAAGCTTGAAGGTCAAAAGATGTTCATGTGCTTTTCAATATATAAGCGACACTACACCCAGGTGTGAACACGCACAAATGAAAATCAAAGAATTTTGGATGTTGAGTGTTTGAGATTCGAGCTACAAAACACTCCGTAGTGACTGGTGACTTAAAGCGGAGGTCGACCCTAAAAAAAAAACAAAAAAAAACAAAACAAAAAAAAAATTACATAAAAATGCTCCTAAAAATTGGAAAAAAAAATTGAAAAAAAAATGTTTTACACTTATCAGAAATGGCTGTTGCTAGGCAGATCGTCCTAATCTTCCACTTTCTACTCCGCGGTGATCTTCATTCTTCTCCTCCTCGTGTTGTCTTCTGGGGAATGGGGCACGCTGTGTTCTGGTAACTGTGTGTGTGTCCCAGAACACAGCCGACCATTCACAAAGCACAGCGCGACTCGCAAATGCGCAGAGGAAACAGGCAGTGAAGCCGCAAATGGCGGCGCCAGGACCTGATCTGATGGACGGATCGGCCTCGGGCGGCCGACATCGTGGGCATCCTGGACAGGTAAGTGTGCTTATTAAAAGTCAGCAGCTACAGTGTTTATAGCTGCCGACTTTAAAAAAAATTTCAGCTGGGCCTTCTCTTTAAAGTGATGCTAAAAGCTCTTTTTTTTTTTTTAAATAATAAACGTGTTATACCGTGTCAGGAACAAGATTCTGTAGGTTTGATCTCAAAGTGGTTGTAAAGCCTCAAGGTTTTTCACTTTAATTCACTCTATGCACCCCCCCCCCCCTTTTATTTCTTACCTGAACTCAATCCGATCCAGTGATGTGCACAAGCAGCTGCCTCTCTCCCCATTGGACAGATTGATAGCAGCAGGAGCCATTTGGGAGTGGGGGGGCGGGGCAGAGTCCCGCTGTCTGTGTCAATGGGAGCGAGCCCGCACAGGTGCCCTCCAGGGAAAGCGGCATTTCGAGGAAGAGGAGGGGTTTGGAGTGTCAACGGGGCACCCCAGAAGAAGAGGAGCAGGGCTCCTCTGTGCAAAATGATTGCACAGAGCAGACAAGTATAGGCATGCTTGTTAAATTTATAAAATAAAAATTAAATGACGGTTGACAACCCCCTTTACGTTGAATTTGTATGTAATTTGGAACAGGTACAATTGTTTTTACGTTTTGGATAGCATAGGAAAGGGTTAACAGGCCATGCAGTGATATGGGATTGCTGACAGGCCAGCCGGACAGTAAGTGGCAGCATTCGATATGCAGCAAGATGGCTGCCCAGCGGCTTCCGGAACCAGTGTGACATTGCACGATGATCCCGGATGCAAGTCAAATATATTTGTAACTTGGCGACTGCTGGTGCTTACCTGCTCGATGCAGTGGTTTTGCACAGAGCATCCCTGATGCTCCTCTTTTAAAGTCCCCCGCTGGCACACATGGCTCCACCCCCATGCCGAGTGCCCCCATAGCAAGGCATTCATGCATGCTCACTCCCGAGCCCCCTCTGTGTCCATAAGAAATACTGCGTGCAGGTTGGCCCCAGCCCCCTCCCTGACTGTGATTGACAGCAGCAGGAGAGCCGCTGCTCTTGTGCACATTGCTGGATCGACATGGGTTATTAGGGCGAGGGGGGAGCTGCACGCAGAAGGTTCTTTACATTCATGTGTATCTCCCCCCCAGTAGCCGCCTCAGTGTGATAGCGGGTGGGGAGGGGGTATCACAGGGGTCACTGTGTGCTTTCATACTATAGACCCAGTACAGGGGTCACTGTGTGCTTCCATACTATAGACCCAGTACAGGGGTCACTGTGTGCTTCCATACTATAGACCCAGTACAGGGGTCACTGTGTGCTTTCATACTATAGACCCAGTACAGGGGTCACTGTGTGCTTTCATACTATAGACCCAGTACAGGGGTCACTGTGTGCTTTCATACTATAGACCCAGTACAGGGGTCACTGTGTGCTTTCATACTATGACCCAGTACAGGGGTCACTGTGTGCTTTCATACTATAGACCCAGTACAGGGGTCACTGTGTGCTTTCATACTATAGACCCAGTACAGGGGTCACTGTGTGCTTCCATACTATAGACCCAGTACAGGGGTCACTGTGTGCTTCCATACTATAGACCCAGTACAGGGGTCACTGTGTGCTTCCATACTATAGACCCAGTACAGGGGTCACTGTGTGCTTTCATACTATAGACCCAGTACAGGGGTCACTGTGTGCTTTCATACTATAGACCCAGTACAGGGGTCACTGTGTGCTTTCATACTATAGACCCAGTACAGGGGTCACTGTGTGCTTTCATATTATAGACCCAGTACAGGGGTCACTGTGTGCTTTCATACTATAGACCCAGTACAGGGGTCACTTTGTGCTTTCATACTATAGACCCAGTACAGGGGTCACTGTGTGCTTCCATACTATAGACCCAGTACAGGGGTCAGTGTGTGCTTTCATACTATAGACCCAGTACAGGGGTCACTGTGTGCTTTCATACTATAGACCCAGTACAGGGGTCACTGTGTGCTTCCATACTATAGACCCAGTACAGGGGTCAGTGTGTGCTTTCATACTATAGACCCAGTACAGGGGTCACTGTGTGCTTTCATACTATAGACCCAGTACAGGGGTCACTGTGTGCTTCCATACTATAGACCCAGTACAGGGGTCAGTGTGTGCTTTCATACTATAGACCCAGTACAGGGGTCACTGTGTGCTTTCATACTATAGACCCAGTACAGGGGTCACTGTGTGCTTTTATACTATAGACCCAGTACAGGGGTCACTGTGTGCTTTTATACTATAGACCCAGTACAGGGGTCACTGTGTGCTTTCATACTATAGACCCAGTACAGGGGTCACTGTGTGCTTTCATACTATAGACCCAGTACAGGGGTCACTGTGTGCTTTCATACTATAGACCAGGGATCTGCAATTAGCGGACCTCCAGCTGTTGCAAAACTACAAGTCCCATCATACCTCTGCCTCTGTTTATCATGCTTGTGGCTGTCGGAGTCTTGCTATGCCTCATGGGACTTGTAGTTCTGCAACAGCTGGAGGTCCGCTGATTGCATATCCCTGCTATAGACCTTTGTGACCCTCGGGGGCGGGTTCTCCGCCCCTCTAAGCATGTGCCAAGCACCTCCATACAGTACATATGCTAATAGTAATCAATAGTTACCAGCTGGAGCTGAGCCAGACCAGAAAGGATCATTCAGACAATCGGCATGTCGTCACCAGCCTCACCTAGTGCCCGCTATTTTTAATTGAATTTTTTTTGGACTAAGCAATGTGTTTTCTCTAGAACCCTGAATAAAAAATAAACAAAAATAGCACAGACAGAAATCTAATTCCCATGTAAGGAAGTAAATTCACTATTTAGCATTAGGCATTGCCAAGCAACGAAAAAAACCACACACCACACGAATACGCAGTATGCCCGATTCTCCACCATCGCAGGCCAGCTCGGAGACTGATGAGGGGGCGGCATACCCTCTAACACGGGGGTGTCAACATATGGAATTAACAGGCGCGTGGGACACTTTCAGCTCCCGTATTTAGGCCCCGAGCAGCAAATAAGGGAGCCCAGAAAATAAAAGTAATACTCGAGCCACATATCTGCTTGCTTTCAATAATTTAACCCCTTGCAGGAGCAGACATTCCTTTTTATTTTCAATTTCTCTCGGCATCTAACTGGTTGCTAATTACATCCCCGCAGAGCTAGTTGCCATGACAGTCAAAAGCGACACCTGGATAGCTTTTCGACGGCTGGCTCTGTCAGCTCCGATTGTGAACGTCTCCCTAGCAGAGTGCTTCTTCGGGACTGAAGGAAGTCTGCGTGGGATGGCAAGTGAATTTTAGTGATAGGTTACGGCTGACGGGACATCAAGCAAGAGGAAGCGTGTGGGGGCGAGCAGAAATGGAAGGAGAGAGGGACAGACAGAGGGGGGTCCAAGTATACAATGGCTGGGGAGGGACTCAGGCTTTGATTCACCAGTCTGATTACTGAAGCATGCACAGATGGGTCACTTTTTTTCCCCAACTGCATAGGAAAAATGAAAGAATGCCACTGTATATTCCAATCTGAACTATGGTGAAGAAGATCAGTCCCCAGGGCTTTCTTTTGTCACCGACTAAATCAGTCTTTTTTAACCTTTTTTCCCCCGTAAGAACTTTTAAAATACTTTTGGAGGTCTCGGGGGAACCCCTGCTAAAAACAATTATACAGTGGAAAGTTTTAAAGGCCAACTCCGAGAAACACATGGAAATACACGGGTTGCAGGAAAGAAATTCTCTCGATTCCACCGTCAACACAGACATAGTTGATGCGGGAATCACTCCTGCCAGGCCATGGTCTTCTCCTGGAGGGTAGGAGGGAGGCAGGGGAAGTCATCATCACTAGGAGAAGACAGTAATTATAGCCGCTAGCTCTAATTGCAAGAGAATCCTGCAGGCTGGTTGCACCCAAGTTGAAAAATCAACTTGGTACATTCAGCCTGTCCATTAATGGTTCTACTTCAGCAGGAACCGTGTATGGCCGCTCTTAAAGTGGTTCTTCAGTCATCTTTTGAAAAACTTAACGTCAGCAGCTACAAAAACTGTATATGGCTGACTTTTCATAAACAGACACTCACCTGTCCCTGGATCCAGTGCTACCCTCACCTCACCAGGCTTCGGTCTCCAGTGCCAGCATACTGTGGGCTGCCAGCTGTGACCGGCTTCACAGTCGGCTGCCCACTGCAGAAAAGCAAGATGTGTCCCAAAAAACTAGGGGGGGAATCAAACTTCCACTCAGATCACGGCGAAAATTAGACCAGGAAGTGGGGAGTGGGTACCTGTCAACCCGTCACCCATGAACAAAAAAAAAAAGTGATGTGCCTCCTGGTGAAGGAGAAGGAGGAGGAAGAGCGGAACTTCTCCTTTTGGGTGGAATTCAACGTTCAAAAATGATAACTTGCAGTGGGGCTGCGCAACTGCCACGATTTTTGCCACGACTTGAAGCAACGCCTGTGTAATCCTGAGGTCTATGGACCTCAAATGGCATCGAAGTCGGACCAAAGTAGTGCAGGGACTACTTTTAAGTCACACAGAAATGAATGGTACTCGTTGGAAATCAGAGGGTACAACTTGTCATGAGACTTTGCAGTCCCAAGTCGCACAAGTGTGAAAGGGGCCTAAATGTGTTGTTTTCCCAGCATTTCCCCCCTTTCTACTTATCTTCTTATCTGGTACCTTGAATACATTTTTTTTTTTTTTTATCTTACCAACTACCACTTTTTTTTGCTTACTTGCTTTTCTACGGAGTACCATAATATCTCACAGATCAGATGGATTTTTGTAATTAAATGCCCCTACTGCATAAAATCCTATACTACTTTAGGAAATTTCAGGTACTTTTGCCTCCATGGGGGTGGGGGGGGGATGTTCATTCCAGTACAAAAAATATGACCTGTACTTGGCAAAACACGAAAACGAGCCATAGTTGCAGAACAATAAGCACAGATCTTTGTGAGGACAGGGGGGTTTCCAATCTATAAATGTATCAGGCTTTGCAAATCATAACCATCTCTAAATTTCATGCAGCAAATAATCTTGTACTTTGGATTTATCAGTCAATCCCAAAATTGTGATCCTATTTTTATAAAAGGAAGTCTGGGAATTCCTGAGCCTTTTTATGGCTGCCTACAATAAAGCGGACCATAGATGAGTAAAACTTCTCACAAGAACTTGGTTCTAAGAAAGCCGATTTGTTTTTCTAACCATTAGGGGGTCAAATCGATGTTCCTTTTCAACCAGAGTTCCAAGAAAATTTGAAGAAGCAGGATGGAAGTTTTTAGCAGTGTATGTGGTTTTTGTTTCGGTAACGTCTACTTATTCCAAAATCAAATGTTAAAAGCTAACAATATTATGGATGACAAACAAATGTTCTGAGAATCTTCATAAGACTTTTCTTAAGAATTTTGTTTGAGATTCTATTCACCTATGGCCACTGTAAGCTCTTTTGAACAAAATGTGAAGGTTCGGGAAAGTATTAGGTAGTCACTTTAAAGTCCAGTGGCAGCTGGTGCTCCATCAGTTGGGGAGGCGGCGGCGAACAAATGTAGCACATCTACCCACCCCTGTTGCTCCAGCCCGCAATCGATCGGCACTTACCCCCTCCGTGTCGCAGCAGTCGCTGCTTCTCCTCCTGGTCGGGTCTTCGGACTCCCGGCCAATGGGGTCTCAGGACCCACTTCCTGATTGGCCAGGAGGAGAAACAGGAAGACATTAGCGAATAATAATTCGCTAATGTCACATAACTGGGTACTCTAAGCCCTGCACCCACCCTTTTTGAAGCCAATTAGAGCCTCAGATTCTAATCATGTGCTTCAATAAAAGAAAAAGAAAAAACCCCCATTGAAATCCATGCGTCCGACAGCTTGCATGTAGATTAGGGGCCGGGCGTCTGGATTGAGGGGGTGCGGCACCCCTGCGCCCCTAATGGATGGGCCGCCACTGGTAACGTCATCCCACTGCTACCCTTGACCTAAACTCCCCGTTCCCCTCTCAAACCTAGAAAACACATGGCCTTTTCCTTTGTGGATGATAAATAATTACACTGGGCACAATTTTCTGAACCCCAGGGGACTTTACACATCCAAAGAAATATTACAATTTTGTAATATACAAAAACACTGGTTAAACGCCTTTGTAAAAGACAGCTCTCGAAACCTAGCTAGCTTCAAGCACATCTGCCTCTAGAATTTAAATTTGCCAAAGCAGATTTGCACTCTATTCCACTTTATAGTCTGTATTTCCTCATATATCATATCCTTATGTTGTCAAATGGAAGAAAAATCTTTTTCTATCAAAAGATGCTTGAGGAAGAAGAAGGTCTTAACATATGGCGGCCCATTTCTAAACGTTCTATAAACACTACATCTAGTTAATCTGCATATAAATTAACAAGAAATCGTTATCTAATCCCATTATGTGTTGCACATACGAAGCCTTTAGGTGTTCAAGGGGTTTAATGGTTAATCAGGTTGGGGAAAAAAAAAAATCAAGTCAATCTTGTTCAACCAAAAAATAAATAGAAAACCTCTATATACACAAACCTATACCCACAGTTGATCCACAGAGGGTGGTATAAAGCACAAACCTGGCCAAACCTCTTCAACTCTTTTGGATCACTTATCAACCCGATGATTCCCAGGCTCCTCAGACAGCATTTTATACAAAAATTGAGTCACAAATTGCCTTGTTTTGTATTTCTTGCTGCAAAAACAAACCAATTAAATAACTTGGGAAAAACAAACTTGAAAGAAGAATCAATAGTTTCATGAATAAGGAAAAAAACTCATCCATTCACCAACGTTTAGAAAAGTCTGAAATATCGATGGCAGGGCTGACCTATTGTCCCATCAACAATGGTCTTTCTCCTACCCCCATCACCCCCCTGAACACTCCTATCCCATTCTCTCCTTTTATCCCTTACTTGTTCTTTTCTATAGTTCACTTCTTTTTCATTTTCCTTTGAGAGCAGGCTATAAAATTTTCTGTCAACAAAATCAGTTTGCGTAAATTCCGATCGTGTGTACACAAATCCGACGCACAAAGTCCCACGCATGCTCAGAATAAATTAAGAGAGGAAAGCTATTGGCTACTGCCCCGTTTATAGTCCCAACGTACGTGTTTTACGTCACCGCGTTCAGAACGATCGGATTTTCCGACAACTTTATGCGACCGTGTGCATGCAAGATAAGTTTGAGCCAACATCCGTCAGAAAAAATCCATGGATTTTGTTGTCGGAATGTCCGATCAATGTCCGATCGTGTTTACAGGGCATTAGCGTTTTAGACCAATGTCTAAATCATCCTATGCAATCAAAATGCATAGAGAAAAATATATAACAAAAGCTGTATGACCCTACAATAAAGCATGTAATACTCTGTATTTCACGCAAGAGTCATAATTTATATAAAGTATATAGCCTCTACTTTTGGCCAAGGGATTTACTAAATACGACTGATGGTTGTAAAGGCAGAAGGTTTTTTTATCTTCATGCAATCTATGCATGAAAATAAAAAGCCTTCTGTGTATAGAAGCCCCCCTTAGCCCCCCTAATACTTACTCGAGCCCCCTCTGTCCAGTGAAGTCCCTCAGCTGTCTTGATTGGCTGAGACACAGCAGTGGCGCCATTGGGTCCCGCTGCTGTCAGCCAATCAGGAGAGAGGGAGGGCGGAGCCGAACCACAGCTCTGTTTCTGAATGTACACATGTAGCTCGGCTTGGGTGCCCCTATAGCAAGCTGCTTTCTGTGGGGCAGGAGCAGCAAAGAGGGACCAGAGAAGAGGAGGATCAGGGCTGTTCTGTGCAAAACCATTACACAGAGCAGACAAGTATAACATGCTTGTTTTGTTTTTATAAAACAAGACTAAACAAATCAATCACTTTACATCTCTGCCTTCCTTTCTAATATTAGTTTAGGTTATAGTAAAAAAAAAAAAAAAAAGCTATTGCTAATATTTTGCTATATGAGCTACTGGTAACAACTTCATCAAAATTTTTCCCATGTACTGTAGGTCAATCTGCAGTTGCCGGAATTTTCTAAAATGTTCAAGTGTAATATAGGACAGGATATGGTGAGGTGAACAAAAACTGGAAATCCCTCTACTAACCCAATACAAAACAAAACAAAACAAAAAACCCTTAAAAATGGTAGGTTATATATCTATGCGTGTCTTACTTCGATCACAAACCCAAAAAACATGTGGTTTATTCCTCATTTTAGGATAGTGGGTAGAGCCATGGAAATCATTACTTTTACTCTGGGCCAAGTCTGCATCCAGAGGCATTCATTCCAAAATTCAAAAATTCACAACCTTCCGATAAGCCAAACTGGGGGGGCACAACCTTACAGGATTTGTGTACGGATCACCCACAGAAGTTTCATTTTTTACTAACGAGATTTGGTCTAAAAAGGACACTAAACGCACATTCTTTATCAAATAAAATCTACAGAAAAGTAGAATGTGCCTTCTACCTCTCCCCTTTGGTTTCATCTCTCAAATTCAAGCTGCGTTCTCCATGCCCCCCTTGTGTATGTGAATGTAGCCACCCTTTCCTGCTTGCCCCCAAGATGGACTACACATCTCTGTGCAGATACATTCAGCTCTATGGGAATTGTAGTATGCATAGAGCAGAGCATACAACCTGAAATAAGGGCACTTAAGTCGATCAGTCGGCCCATACATGGTTCAAATCTTGTCCTGTCCCTGCTGAACCAGCATAGATTCAAATATATAAATCTCTGGCAATAGATTTTTTTTTTTTCTTAAAAACGCAATATTTTCTGTGCTCTAACAGTAGAATTTTTTTTTTTTGGGGGGGGTCCATTTTCCATAAAGAAAATATTTGTTATACAATCCTTGATTTTCCTTACATTGGGCATTTACACTTTTTTTTTTTACTATATGCAAATTATTTGTCTACTGAAATATACAAGAAAAGATTAAGGCTTGTTGCATAGAAGAATGATGAAGTAGCAGGCATGCTCTGAACACGTGCACGAATCGGCCTCCTCCAATCAGAGACCAGGGACTTCCTGTTAACGGCTTCCTCCTGCGCCCTCTCCATCTAGCACGGGACACCAGAAACAACCAGCGCCGCCGAGTATGATGACACCGCGCTACACTGATGCCACCCTGGCCAGCTGGAACCTATTGGCAGCTCTCTATTGATGTGCCCGTTATATACCATCTCCTAGTGAGTGCATTACCTTTGGATTGAACCTTGTTTTTAAACACTGCTACACTCAAATTTACGCCGCTTTTTGGCCCAATGTGACCATAGTTCTACTGCGTTTACAATCAATTTATTTTCTTGCTTTTACTTTTGCTTGCATTTGCTGCATTTTTTTAAATTTATTTGTATTTTTTTATTATTCATTTTGAATGGGTTGGGTTCCTTACACACGTGTGATCCGATTAGGTCTGCCGGTCAGGTTTTCAGGTAGACCTGATCGGAAGGTCCATGCATTCCTATTAACCGGAAGGGGTAAAAGGATTGAGTGGACATGCATAGGACCTCATCCACCCAACAGGAGACCATCTCAGATCCCCTGCTGATTGGAAAGGAAGCCGCCCATGTAAAAAGGCACTTATCTATGGAAATGAAGAAGAAATCCTGGACTGCCGCACTCTGAAGAAAGACATCTTTATTTATAAATCGTTAAAAACCAAAAACAGCAACCTTGCAGGAACAGTGTATAGCAGTAGCTAACGCGTTTCACATCAATAGATGCTTACTCATAGCTGTAAAAAGGCACTTAAGGAGAGGTTAGATCTGGGGTCTCAAACTGGCAGCCCTCCAGCTGTTGCAAAACTACAAGCTGGAGTTTGGAGTAAAAAATCGGGTACCTACGTCCTACCGAAATGGAAAGATTGGTGGTTGAGGCCTCTTTTGATTGAACAGACAGATACAATTTTAGAAATATGTATGTTTTAATATGTCTATGTTCATTTAATAATATCTATTTTGTTTTACATAATTGTGTATCTTAATTGTTACGGTACCATTAAAGTCCATTAGCCTCAACCACCAATCTTTCCAGTACAAGTTAGTTTTAAAATAAACCAATGATAGGAAAAATATGGGGCTCCTGGCAAGTGCTAGGTGCCTGGGTGCCATGTCAATCAAATAGCTGTTTCTGTGCCCCATTGTAGAGATTTATCTTCGCTTCCTCTTCCAGTGATCAAACAAGAAAATGGGGGTACAGGCAGCAATACATTCTAAAAGAGACTCTACAAAAAGGGTTGTTCGTTGTTGGATGGGTTCTACTTGGAGAAAGTCCCAAACAAAAACACTAAGGCCCCTTTCACACGATCGGACCATTCAGGTCCGCCTGTCAGTTTTGACGGCAGATCCGAACGGGCGCTCCATGTTTATCTATGGAGTGTCGGATGTCAGCGGAGACATGTCCGCTGACATCCGACCCGGTCCGATCCGCTGAAAAGCAGACGGATGGCTCTACGTTCAGGTCCGTCACCGGCGAATCGGATCAGGTGAGATCTGATGAAAACGGAAACGCTGTCCGTTTTCGTCTGATCCCTCCATAGGCGGCAGCGGCGCCTGACAAGCCCCTCCCCACTCAGTGAGCAGAGAGGGACCTGTCATCCGCCGGCTCAGCGGAGATCAACGGACTGATCTCCCGCTGAGCCTGCCTCGTATGAAAGGGGCCTAAAGCCTAAATCAGGGCAAGTATTAAAAAACACAAAAGCAAACATTTATTCTATTGCAGCTTACCCACTTAGATATGATAGCATTTGTTTTATTTTTTAAACTTTTTATATGATTACTGGTGATCTAGTAAGTCGATTTTCAATAGAACAAGCTGTCCTTCAAATGTATCAGTTACTTACAATGATCAACTTTTAATTTATTCATTCATTTAACCACTTACAGAGCGCCGCACGCCGATATACGTACTAACTTTGAAGAGGAATATCCTTGTTATGGCAGCAGATAGCTGTCATAACCCCGGTATCCTCTTCTTTGGCCGGCAGTCCGCTTTTAGATAAAAGTGGTCTCTGTGGCGGATTTGGCACAAGACCACTTTTATCGGCGGCGGGAGAGGGGCCCCCTTTACCGGAGCTGTCAGCAGCAGCGGAGGTGATCGGATCTTCTCCCTTGCTGGGTATGGAGACGAGTGAAGGGAAGATGGCCTCCCCCCGTCTCCATAACATTGCAGGGCGGAAAGGACATCAAAACGTCACCTCCGCCCATAGCTCTTTAAAAGGGACTCTTTTAAATTTATTTTTTATTGCATTTTAGTATAAATATGAGATCTGAGGTCTTTTTGACCCCAGATCTCATATTTAAGAGGACCTGTCATGCTTTTTTTCTATTACAAGGGATGTTTTTCATTCCTTGTAATAGGAATAAAAAAAAGTGACACATTTTTTTTTTTAAAGAACAGTGTAAAAATAAAAAGGTAAAGTAAATAAGAAAAAAAAAATGTAAACGCGCCCATCCCGCCGAGCTCGCGTGCAGAAGCAAATGCGTACGTGAGTAGCGCCCGCATATGAAAACAATGTTCAAACCACAAATGTGAGGTATCGCCGCGATCGGTAGAGCGAGAGTAATAATTCTAGCCCTAGACCTCCTCTGTAACGCAAAACATGCAACCTGTAGAATTTTTTAAACGGTTGCCTATGGAGATTTTTAAGGGTAAAAGTTTGTCACCATTCCACAAGTGAGCGCGTGACATGTTGGATATCAATTTACTCGGCGTAACATTATCTTTCACAATATAAAAAAAAATGGACTAACTTTACTGTTTTAGTGGTTAAAAAAATTCATCCCCCCCCCAGATTAACAGTGATGCTGCCCAAAGGTGTCTGTGTTGCTCCTTCATCCAGATTGGAGATTGGAGGAACTCTAATACAGGAGGTGTGTTACTGGCCAGATCACCAGACGAAAGCACAGGGAAAAAAAGGCTAAACAAAAAACTAATGCAGCCACATTTTTTTTTTTTTTTTTTTAATTTGCTGTAGTTCTGTTTTTTCGTAAATAGTGGGGTGAGGAGTGGCACATGATCGGATCTTGTATTTTAGTACATTTCTTCATCAGGACCTAATTATAAAATACAGGGAAAAAAAAAACAATTATTGGTTAATGGGAGTAGAGGTTTTTGTGTCATTAGGTGTCACCTCCCCATTTGCAGCCTGCTGATTGGACAATTAAGGAGCAGAAGCACACCGATGAGTAATCCCTCTGCTCTTTCCCATTTTTGGGAATCGGATTAGTGTTTATTTGAGACAACTCGGCCAGGTCTTACTCAGCAGTACATGTACAGCACCTGGCCTCCGGTACAATGGGAACTGCAGATGTTGTACAATGTGCTCATCACCGGAATATTTACATCAACTCATATTTAAAACAAGAACTGCATTGAGGTCTAAAACTTAAGAATAGTAAGTAGTTTGTGTTTTCCAATAGCCACCAAATTGCAGATGTTATTTTGTAGCCTACAATAGAAGTTTGACAGATGGAATGTAATTCCTACAGACAGCTTAGACATGCCGCTTCTTCGTCTTTTTACAATCAGCCTCAGCGTGGCTTATCCTCTACTTCTTCAAAACAAGGAATGGACAGATATATTCCAGAAATACATCAGCCATGTCCTCTTTATCCCGGCTCATCGCACTTCAGCTGCCTTTTTCTCTGCTATTCCATACAAGCAAATGAGAAACTAAATAACTGAGGAATGTGGGAGATTTAAAGGACAAGTCTTTATATATAAAAAAGGATTTGCTTTGCAGAACCTTCTTCCCTTTAAATCACTCAGTGAACATATGAAATTGCTGCAGTTCAAAATACTCAGCATCTGCAAAGCGATCGTTATGGGCAGCTGAAAGAATATCCAATTTTCAACCTATCTAGTACAATTTGAGTTTGGACACGTCCCTCCAGCCTTCCTATACGTCCTTGTGTCATGGGGACTGTGGGAACACGATCAGCAGACTGAGGGTGCAATGCCTGGACCCTGCAGACACTCGGTAAGCTGTCTGCCCGTACCTTGTACGGGCAGACAGCCACTAAATGGCAGGAAAAAATCAGTGGACTGTGAGCGTGCTTACCAGCACCTTTGCAGTCAATTGAGAACTACAGTGCCTTCAAAAAGTATTCATGCCCCTTGAAATTTTCCACATTTTGTCATGTTACAACCAAAAACTTAAATTTTATTGGGATTTTACGTGATAGACCAACACAAAGCAGCACATAAAATTGTGAAGTGGAAGGAAATTGATAAAGGGTTTTCACATTTTTTTTACAAATAAATATGTGAAAAGTGTGGGGTGCATTTATATTCAGTCTCCCCTTTATTTTGATACCCCTAACTAAAATTTAGTGGAACCAACTGCCTTCAGAAGTCACCTCATTAGTAAATAGACTCCCCCTGTGTGTACTTTAATCTCAGTATAAATACAGCTGTTCTGTGAAGCCCACAGAGGTCTGTTAGAGAACCTTAGTGAACAAACAGAATCATGAAGGCCAAGGAACACACCAGACAAGTCAGGGAAAAAGTTGTGGAGTTTAAAGCAGGGTTAGGTTATAAAAAAATATCCCAAGCTTTGAACATCTCCACGGAGGACTGTTCAATCCATCATCCGAAAAAGGAAATAGTATGGCATAACTGCAAACCTGCTAAGACATGGCCGTCCACCTAAACTGACAGGCCGGGCAAGGAGAACATTCATCAGAGAAACAGCCAAGAGGCCCATGGTAACTCTGGAGGAGCTGCAGAGATCCACAGCTCAGGTGGGAGAATCTGTCCACAGGACAACTATTAGTTGTGCACTCCACAAATCTGCCCTTTATGGAACAGTGACAAGAAGAAAGACATTGTTGAAAGAAGTCCAGTTTGCGAGAAGCGGGGTACACAACAAACATGTGGAAGAAGGTGCTCTGGTCAGAAAAGACACAAATTTTACTTTTTGGCCTAAAAGCAAGTTGCTATGTGTGGCAGAAAACTAACACCACACATCACCCTGAACACACCATCCCCACTGTGAAACATGGTAGTGTCAGCATCATGTTGTGGGGATGCTTTTCCTCAGCAGGGACAGGGAAGCTGGACAGAGTTGATGGGAAGATGGATGGAGCCAAATACAGGGCAATCTTAGAAGAAAACCCGTTAGAGTCTGCAAAAGACTTGAGACTGGGGAGGAGGATCACCTTTCAGCAGGACAACAACCCTAAACATACAGCCAGAGCTACAATGGAATCAGATCAAAGCATATTCATGTGTTAGAATGTCCCAGTCAAAGTCCAGACCTAAATCCAAATGAGAATCTGTGGCAAGACTTGAAAATTGCTGTTCCCAGACGCTCTCTATCCAATCTGACAGAGCTTGAGCTATTTAGCAAAGAAGAATGGGCAAAAATGTCACTCTCTAGATGTGAAAAGCTGGTAGAGACATCCCCAAAAAGACTTGCGGCTGTAATTGAGGCGAAAGGTGATTCTAAAGAGTATTGACTCAGGGGGGCTGAATACAAATGCACCCCACACTTTGCACATATTAGTAAAAAAAAAATTGAAAACTATTTATAATTTTCCTTCCTTCCACTTCACAATTATGTGCCACTTTGTGTTGATCACATAGATCTAATCCCAATAAAATACATTGAGGCTTTTGGTTGTAACATGACAAAATGT
Source organism: Lithobates clamitans (assembly GCA_037952925.1). NCBI lineage: Eukaryota > Metazoa > Chordata > Amphibia > Anura > Ranidae > Lithobates > Lithobates clamitans. The sequence continues at coordinate 4,609,698 of JBBGZY010000410.1, forward strand.
GGAAAATTTCAAGGGGTATGAATACCATTTCATAGTTGCACTGTTTTTATATTATGACAGCAGGTGAGGGGAGAAGATCCCCTGCCTGCTGTCACAGGGAGGGGGGAATCGGGGCGGGAGGAGGCAGGAGCTGGAACAGGTTACATCTTCCACCCTAAATATGGGTGGAAGATACGTGTTCGAAAAAAGGTGAAAGTAGCCCTCAACCACCACATTAAAACAATCCACATTTTCTTTGCTAGAAAGTTACACAGAACCCCATAACATATACTTTCTGAAAGCAGAGGCACTGGACTTTTGTATGTCGCACGATATTTGCGCAGCCATTGATCAAAAGCAAATTTTCAGGAAAAGAATACACTTGAAGGAATTTTAGCGCAAACACAATATAATACCCATTTTTTGGGGGGTAAAATATAAAAAGATGATCTTGTATCAAGTGAACAGAGACCCAACATGTCAAGGATTCAAATTGTGCATGTCTGTGGAATGGGAAAAAAAAAAAAAACGATGGTACCTAAAATTATCCATGGGCGACGCTTTGAAAATTTTCACAGGTTACCAGTTTAGAAATAAGCTTTGGCACTAGAATCATTGCTCTCACTCTGACGTTCATGGCAATGACTCAGATGTGTGGTGCAATCAACGTTTACATATGCGTGCAGGACCTATGTGCGCCTTTGCATTTGTGATGTTTTAAAATGTGTATTATTTTATATTTTACTTAACCTCCCTGGCGGTATGATTATTTCGGATTTTAGGTGCTGAAAGCGGTACAATTATTTTGCATGGCAATTTGGCATTTTTATATTGTAGGCCTGTAATTCTTAACAATAACACACTTAAATCTGTCCACCAAGAGTCTAGTAGATATCCCGGGTATGATAAAGTTTGAAACACAAAATCATAAATTACAATATAATAAATAAATATAAATAATTAAAAAAAATAATAATATAATAATAATAAAATAAATTTCCCCACGATTCACTATCGCTCAATTCTGCAAGTGTTCTAATTTACTATTGCTGTTTTCTAGCTGGTCTAAAGCCACTTTTGACGTAAAGGGACACTTTTTGGTTGCTATGGACAATCTCCAGTTTCCAGGCAGAAAGAACAGTATATATAACATAAAACTGCATGCAGGGCATTGGGCAAAGCACTGGGGACAAAAGGGATGTGAAATAATTTCATACAGTACTGTAATCTGTAAGATTACAGTGTATTGTATGTGTTATGATTTTTACAATTTTTTGAATTTGCTGCCAGGCTCCGCCCCCGTGCGTTGCGACGCTCGCAGGGATCGGAGTCTGGCACGGAGAGGCTTCAGAGGAGACAGAGCCCGCAGACACAGCGGGGGGGGGACATCGCAGGATCCTGGGGACAAGGTAACTAACGCCGCACCAGGATCCTGCAATGTAATCCCGAGTGTGGCTCGGGGTTACCGCTAATGGGACTGAATTTTAACCCCGAGCCACACTCGGGATTACCGTCAGGGAGGTTAAAAAAAAAAAAAAAAAAAAGGGAAAAAAAAAAAAAAAAACTCTTTTTCCATTCAACTTTTTGCTATCACAAGGGATGAACAGTATCTCTTGTGATAGCTTGGGCAATGACGAGGCAATGGATGTTCCTCCATCTTCTCTGAGGGCAACCAGCCTGAGCATCCTAGTGGAATGGGATAGCCTGGGAATGTTGGTTGGAAGAGGGGGGGAGGGCTCTTCTGAACCATGTCAAAATGATTGGGTGGTTGTAAAGCCGCTCAGATCGCTTTTACCTAAAAGCCAGTAGACGGCTCTAAAAAAAGAAGACAAAAAAAAAACAAAAAAAAAACATGACACCAGGATCACGGCTGCAGCAGCTATAACTGCTTCTCATCCAGGATATTTATAGGCTGGATGGGAATAGGTTAAGGGCAGTTGACATCCGGGCGATATGTTTTACGTGTGTTGCTATTGAACTCTTTTAGACACGTATTTTCATGAAAGTGCACCTAATGCCGTATACACACGGGCAGACTTTTCGACCAGACTGGTCCGACGGACTTTTGAACCAACGGACTTGCCTACACACGATCACACCAAAGTCTGACGGATTCGTAGGTGATGACATACGACCGGTCTAAAATAAGGAAGTTGATAGCCAGTAGCCAATAGCTGCCCTAGCGTGGGTTTTCGCCCGTCGGACTAGCATACAGACGAGCGGATTTTTCGACCGGGCTCGAGTCCGTCGGAAAGATTTGAAACACGTTTCAAATCTAAAGTCCGTCGGGTTTTTGACCGAAAAAGTCCGCTGCGGATCCGATGGAGCCCACACACGGGCGGTCCGTTGGACCAGTCCGGTCCAAAAGTCCACCCGTGTATACGCGGCATAAGATGCAGCAACAAGGATTTATTTTTTTTTAAATGCAAAAGGTGTGAACGGGGGCCGATCATAGAATTGTGCAGGTTTGTAACTTTTCATTAGCTTTAAACTTCTGGTCTGAAAATGCAATTTTCTCCACCCATCTATTCAAGTTCAAATAGTAAAAAAGTTAAATATACGCTTCAAAAAAAAAAAAAAAACGTGTAAAAGGCTGCAGGATATTTATAAACCATAGAAATTCAGATCATCATAGAAATTCAGAACATCTGCCATCTCTTTGGAAATTCTGCTCAGCAGTGGGCTGTGTTTTTCCTTTTTTATGATTTTACTCACACAAGGGGTGAGAGTTGGAAATAGACATGTAAAATGAACACATTTTTTCATAATAGACCTGTTAAGTGAAACTTTAGACTCAGAACCTCCACCTATACAGTACTGTCGGGTTACTGGGCCTCCTTAAAATCCAAACCAGTTCTTCTAGTTAATACGCGATGAACGGACATATTATACTGTACATTATGTAATACTAATACAGGCAAAAATGTACTGATCTGGTGAAGTGTCACTGCCATGATGAGAAATTCACTGGACTGGATTACCGGCAGCGAGTTCAAGGGGTTGTAAAGACAGAAGGTTTATCTTAATGCATTCAATACGTTATTATAAAAAGCCTCCTGTGTGCAGCAGCCTCCCCAGCACCCCCCTAATTACTTACCTGAGCCCCACCTCGATCCAGCGATGTCCATGAGTCACTCGGCCGTCCAGGACTCTCCCCTCCTGATTGGCTGAGACAGCAGCTGCGCCGCTGGCTCCCTCGGCTGTCAAAGTCAGTTAGCCAATTAGGAAAGGGGGGCGGGGCCGAACAGCAGCTTTGTGTCTGAATGGACACACCCAGCTGCAGCTCGGCTCGGCTGCCTCCATAGCAAGCTGCTTGTTGTGGGGGCACTCGACAGGTGGGAGGAGCCGCGAGGAGCAGAGAGGCACCCGAGAAGAGGAGGATCTCTGCAAAACCACTGCACAGAGGAGGCAAGTATAACATGTTTGTTTTTTTTTGTTTTTTTTGTTAAACTAGACCTTTTCAATCACTTTCAGGCTCGGTTCACACAGGGGCAACACGATTTCAGCGCGACTTTGCAAGGCGACTTCAACGCGACTTCAGCACGACTTTAAGCAAATTACAACGCGACTTCAAGTCGCCTCCAGGACAGGCGACTTTGGCTGTGGCCAATCACAGGATAATCGGCTCTCTGGGAGGGAGGGGTTTGCCTGGGCAAACTAAATTTTTTCCCTGTAAAGTCGCTTCAATGTAGATGGAGATCCGACTTGGAGGCGACTTCCATTGATTTCTATGGTACAGGTCGCCTTGAAGTCGGATCGAAGTAGTACAGGGAGTACGCTCTGAAGTCGGAGCGACTTCAGTAGTGTCAATTAGGACGCTCTGATTCCCTGTAATGTAAATCTCTTCTTGGGGCGACTTGAGGGCTTACAAGTCGGATCCCAAGTCGTCCTAGTGTGAACCGAGCCTCACTAAAAGCAAAACTTTTTCTTCGTTTGGAATGGAGTGGAGAGGGATCAAAACGCCTGTCACTTTATATGCTGTCTGTGCGCCCGTTAGCCGGGATTCATCCTCTCCATTTGTCCTATCACCATTACCATTGAAAGTGAAAATAAAAGAAAATTCCAAATTTTGGGTTGTCCCCAGAAAAGTAATAGAGGGGAAATCTTCCAATGGGGTCACTAGTTCTGAAGGCCTGGCAGTTCCCAAGGGGTTCCATTACTTGGCAGGGACTGTTTTGACTATGGGAAAGGAAGTGAAGGGAAATCTCCCCAATGGGGCACAGATGGTAAAAAATACCAGCAGGGGTTTATAACCCTCCCTTATTCTATCCAAAAAAAAAAAGTTTTGCCTATTGTTCGCCTTTAAAAAAATACTGTTTGCCATAGGATATGCACAAATGTACTGGGATACTTTAACCATTTCAGCACCAGAAGATATTACCCGCTTCATGGCCAGGGCATTGTTTGCTATTCAGCACTGCACTACTTTAAAGAGGAAGTAAACCCTGATGAGTGCAGCGGAGGCTTCTTTCAGGCGCGATTTTTAGCGCTAAAGTGTCTGAAAATTGCCTCAGTGTGAAAGGGGTCTTAAGGGGGAAAAAGTGTGTGTTATACGCCGATAAATATGGTAGTTCAGCTTGGCCCAAATGATATCCCTCGCTAATCTGTGAGGGTGCTGGATGTGCGGTATAAACTGTAGCTGCGGCTTCCTCTCTCATACCCGGAACACAGAAGAGTCTACCGCAACAGTGCTCAGAGCAAGCAAAATTTTGATAGAGATGGATAGATAATTACAGCAATTAGTAGATATTACAGCTATATATAGATATAGCTGTAATAAATAAATAAAATATATTTTGAGAATAAATACCTCAACCTTCTCAGATGTATCCAAGGATGTGTGTTAACGCTCCTTTACTGCTTAAATATGTAAAAATATAAAATTGTTCAAATCTTGACCAAAGGTTCAATTTAAAGCAAACCTATCCTATACCCATTGCTGGTACTTAAATTCCACTTGCACCCCCTTCACCTTGCCGAACCCCACAAATTCATTGTGTATGTTCTGGGTCTGGATTAAATCTGAGATTATTCTACTGTGATGAAGAAAGCTTGCCCTTTGCCCATGCAGGCCAAAAACAGGTTTGCTTTAATGACCGCTTCCAAGTTGCACATACTTAAAGTGATTGTAAAGTCTTGTGTTTTTTTTTTTCCTATAAAAATAACAAACATGTTATACTTTCCTGCTCTGTTGCAGTGGATTTGCACAGAGCAGCCTGAATCCTCCTCTTCTCGGGTCCCTCTTTGGTGCTCCTGGTCCCTCCCCTCCTGTTAAGTGCCCCCATAGCAAGCAGCTTGCTATGGGGGCACCCGAGCTGAATCACAGCTCCATGTGTCCATTCAGACACCGAGCCCCGATCGGGCCCCGCCCCTCTTTCTCCTGATTGGCTAGCTGACATTGATTAATAGCAGCGCGAGCCAATGGCACCGCTGTTGTGTCTCAGCCAATCAGGAAGGAGAATCTGGAACGGCTGAGACACTCGTGGACATCGCTGGATAGAGAGGGACCTCAGGTAAGTATTAGGGGGGCTGCTGCACACAGAAGGCTTTTTATCTTAATGCAAAGAATGCATTAAGATAAAAAACCTTCTGCCTTTACAACCCCTTTAGAAAGAGATTGTAAACGATCACCTTGTAAAACAACCCATTCAGTTTAAAATGGAAATAAAAAGGCAAAACATTTTTGTATAGATATGAAAAAGGGTATATATTATTTTTTTTATAAGTGATCACATACCCTCTGTTCTCAGATGCATAAGAGCTGGAGGGGGGGGGGGGAACACAGCAGTACACTGAGTTTCCCAGTGAATGGCTGTGCAGCGGGGGCATCAGGACTAGTCTGATCATTGGAGGAGAGTACACAAAGTTCCCAACATAGCTAGAGAACTGACCATGGTGTACTCTCCTGCTTAGTGTGGTCGGCTTTTAATAGGCAAGCAGAGGGACTGGCAAAACACCAGGAATTTCACACAAAGGAACCAATACAAAGAGAACAGGATACTTTCTCGTAAAAGTACACGGTACAGCAGGCACATATCCGGAATATTAAATGGCGCAACAAACGCTTTAACTTTCCTTTGCTCATCTCTTGATCCATTTAGCCACCAGAAACAAAAAAATACCCAATAATTCCAACTAGGAAGGAGAATGTGGCCACCAACCTTCCTCTCTCAGCATGGGGGCTTGGCCCACCACTGTCACAGGAGGGCAGAGAGAGTCCCGAGCAATGCGTAAACCCCGAAGAGACTTATACAGGGCCTTCCTTTGCTTCTGGGACCCAGCCTTGTGTAAGCCCAGAATCGAGAGACTTATACAGGGCCTTCCTTTGCTTCTGGGACCCAGCCTTGTGTAAGCCCAGAATGGAGAGACTTATACAGGGTCTTCCTTTGCTTCTGGGACCCAGCCTTGTGTAAGCCCAGAATGGAGACTTATACAGGGCCTTCCTTTGCTTCCGGGACCCAGCCTTGTGTAAGCCCAGAATGGAGAGACTTATACAGGGTCTTCCTTTGCTTCTGGGACCCAGCCTTGTGTAAGCCCAGAATGGAGAGACTTATACAGGGTCTTCCTTTGCTTCCGGGACCCAGCCTTGTGTAAGCCCAGAATGGAGAGACTTATACAGGGTCTTCCTTTGCTTCTGGGACCCAGCCTTGTGTAAGCCCGGAATGGAGACATATACAGGGCCTTCCTTTGCTTCTGGGACCCAGCCTTGTGTAAGCCCAGAATGGAGAGACTTATACAGCATCTTCCTTTGCTTCCGGGACCCAGCCTTGTGTAAGCCCGGAATAAAGAGACTTATACAGGGTCCTCCTTTACTTCTGGCAGCTATGGCTCTGCTTTCTCATGTGCAGGCAGATTACAGTTACACAAAAATAAAGGAAAATTGCATCCCCTGTTTCCCTAGAAATATAAAATTTCTGCTTCAGCCACTAAATAGGGCAGTACGTATAGCAAGCATATGAGCTACAGCACCAACAAAAGAAAAAAAAAAAAGAAAAAAAACTTGTGAGAGAGATGCTGGGATACACATAGCCGCCTTCCTTTATTTGCCAAGCGAAACCCCAAGTTACTCTGGATGTTGGAGCCTAGGGGTAGCATATCTACAAATTGAGGACTTTCAGTGATCTAAGTAGGTAAAAGAATTTTTACTAAAAAAAAATATGCACATAATTAAAGCTTGATGGGTGGTGGTCAGCCTCGACAAGTGGGAGTTCTTAGTCAGGCTGCATTTACATGCCAACCACCCTAGGTAATGCCAACATGTGATGCCGAGCCTCCACGACTGAAAGAACAGAACTCCAATAAATGAAAGTAGGACAGGAACTGTCAGGCTGGAGAGGAAAGCGCTAAATGATGCTGGATGTCTTCCAGCCAGGAAATTAGACTGCCTCTGCCTTGCTGCAGTTTCTGACGCACACTGTAAGAAGCTCAGTGTGTGCCTTTAAATGACAGTAAGCAATTTCAGCACCAGAGAGGAACCTATACAACTGTGCAAGAGTAAGCGTCAAAGCATGGTCCTGAAGATGTATAGTATTTCTTGGCCAAAGCTCTTTAAATGACATGATAGAATCTAACGTCTAAAACTTTTAGGTGCACAGCCCCATCAAAGAGTCAGGGAGTTGAGTGCCTGCAGCTTTTTTTTTTTTTACTGCATTGTACAGAACTGTTTCTGGAAGGTATGCAGAGGTTTTAACGATCTGCCTTACCTGGGGGACCATCGATCACACAGCAATTCCCGTCAAGTCTGCAGAACCTCTTAGCAAGCAAATCAGTCCATTACACATTACAGAGCAGCCACCGCACACCCCGCCATCCCAGAAGAGTTGCAGGTCCTGGCTTTTCCAGCCCCATACATTATCATTATGTTAAAGCCGATCGTTACAACAGGGGGCTGAACCAGTAATGGAAAAGATATGCAGGAACCCAGTGGTGCCTACCCTGGTTCTTTGGAGCACCCAAAAGCCCCAATCCCTGGGAGCATCATCTGGCAACTCACTGACACTCCACTGGTCCTGTTAGCCTATCTACCATGTTGTTGGACCAACAGGGGAGTGCTAGAAATATTTGAGGGGCCAGCCAATACTTTTTAGGCTCACACATGTGTTAAAAAAAAAAAAAACACCACTGAAATGCCAATGGTTAGTTGTCTTTAGTTCATGTTTTAGATGCATTTTGGAAAGAATTTCTACTAGACACCTTTTATTTTTGGTGGAGGGCAAGAAAAAGTCTTACCATAGTGCCTTGGGGGCATTTATCATTCTTCAGCCTGAGCTGTGCCTGAACATCGCCCAACATGTCACCATCAAGAGTGCATTAAATGGTAACAATCTGGGCACAGAACGGAAGAACATCCAGGTCTTCGTTGGTGACATTTTACCGTAAAGAAGATTCCTACTTTCGGACCCCACCACCACCACCCTAGTTAAAGGAGACACTATATCAGGAGACTCTATACTTTCTAAATAAAGGGCCAGTTGACAGTTCTTCAGACTTAGGGGGGGGCACAGTAAGGCCAGTGGGAGTAGAAAATGCCCCAGTGTCAGTGGGAATAAAGGATGCCTCAGGCTTGATGGTCAGTGGGAAATAAATGACATAGTGCCTATGGTCGGTGGGAGGAACAGTGTCCCGCCATCGGTTATCAGAGAGAGGTACAGAGACACATTACTGGTGTCAGTGGGAGGAACAGTGCTCAAGGATGAAAGCAATAGAACAGTGGTTCTCAACTCCAGTCCTCAGGACCCACCAACAGGCCAGGTTTGCAAGATAGCTGAAATACATCACAGGTAATATCACTTGCTGCTCAGTGATTGCAGTATTCTAGTCTGTAACCCCCCCAAGGTAATACTTAAAATCAGGCCTGTTGGTGGGTCCCGAGGACTGGAGTTGAGAACCATTGCGAAAGAAAGTCGTTTTTTGGGTTAAGAATACAGTGTGCCCACAAAACAAAGAAATTATCAGTCTATAATTTTAATGGTAGGTTTATTTTAACAGTGAGAGAGACAGAACAATGAAAAAAAATCCACAAAAACATTTGTTGCATTTTAATGAATGAAATAAGTATTTGACCCCTTCGCAAAGCATGACTTAGTACTTGGTGGCAAAACCCTTGTTGACAATCACAGAGGTCAGACGTTTCTTGTAGTTGGCCACCAAGTTTGCACACATCTCAGGAGAGATTTTGTCCCACTCCTCTTAGCAGAAACTCGCCTATTTATTATGGTTTTGAGGCTGACGTTTGGCAACTTGAACCTTCAGCTCCCGCCACATATTTTTGATGGGATTAGGGTCTGGAGACTGGCTAGGCCACTCCAGGACCTTAATGTGCTTCTTCTTGAGCCACTCCTTTGTTGCCTTTCACATTTGTTTTGGGTCATTGTCATGCTGGAATACCCCATCCAGGACCCATTTTCAATGCCCTGGCTGAGGGAAGGAGGTTCTCCCCCAAGATTCGATGGCCCCTTTGATACGGTGAAGTTGTCCTGTCCCCTTAGCAGAAAAACACCCCAAAAGCATGTTTCTATCTCCATGTTTGAGGTGGGGATGGTGTTCTTGGGGTCATAGGCAGCATTCCTCCTCCTCCTAACACAGAGAGTTGAGTTGATGCCAAAGAGCTTGATCTTGGTTTCACCTAAACCACAACACTTGCACCTAGTTCTCCTCTGAATCATGCAGATGTTCATTGGCAAACTTCATGTACATGTGCTTCCTTGAGCAGGGGGACCCTGCGGGCTCTGCAGGATTTCAGTCCTTTATGGCATAGTGTGTTACAAATTGTTTTATTGGTGACTATGGTCCCAGCTGCCTTGAGATCATTGGCAAGATTCTCCTGTGTAGTTCTGGGCTAATTCCTCACTGTTCTAATGATCATTGAAACGCCACAAGGTGAGATCTTACATGGAGCCCCAGACCGAGGAAGATTCACAGTTATTTTGTGTTTCTTCCATTTGCGAATAATCGCACCGACTGTTGTCACCCTCTCATCAAGTGTGTTGGCGATGGTCTTGTAGCCCATTCCAGCCTTGTGTAGGTCTACAATCTTGTCCCGGACATCCTTAGAAGGCTCTTTGGTCTTGGCCATAGTGGAGAGATTGGAATCCGATTGATTGCTTCTGTGGACAGGTCTCTTTCATACAGATAAGTTTGGGAGCACTCCCTTTAAGAGAATGCTCCTAATAACAGCTTGCTACCTGTATAGAAGACACCTGGGAGACAGAAATCTTGCTGATTGATAGGGGATCAAATACTTGTTTCACTCCATAAAATGCAAATTAATTTATAACTTTTTTGAAATGCGTTTCTCTGGATATTTTTGTTGTTATTCTGTCGCTCACTATCAAAATAAACCTACCATTAAAATTATAGACTGATCATTTCTTTGTCAGGGCCCTTTCACACTGGGGCGGGGGCGGCGTCGGCGGTAAAGCGCCTCTATTGTAAGCGGCGCTTTACCGTCGGTATGCGGCCGCTAGCGGGGGTGGTTTTACCCCCCCGCTAGCGGCCGAGAAAGGGTTAAAAACCACAGCAAAGCGCCTATGCTGAGGCGCTTTGCTGGCGGTATAGCCGCGCTGTCCTATTGATTTCAATGGGCAGGAGCGGTGAAGGAGCGGTGTATACACTCCACTCCTTCACCGCTCCAAAGATGATGCTAGCAGGACTTTTTTTCCCCGTCCTGCTAGCGCACCGCTCCAGTGTAAAAGCCCTCGGGGCTTTCACACTGGAGACAAAGCAGCGGCACATTCAGGTCGGTTTGCAGTCGGTTTAATTTTTTGCGCTATAAACCAAAAAAGACCAACAATTTTGAAAAAAAGATTAAATTAATATATATATATATATATATATATATATATATATATATATATATATATATATATATATATATATATATATATATATATATATATATATATATTTATTTATTTATTTATTTTTAAACTTCCCGCTAGAATATATATCCCAAAAAATAAATAAATTCATCAGTTTAGGCTGATATGTATTCTACATATTTTTAGTAAAAAAAAAAAATCGCAATAGGCGTATATTGATTGGTTTGCGCAAAAGTCATTGCATCTACACACTACGGGATAAATTTAGGGACTTTTTTTTAAAATTGTTTTTACTCGTAATGGCAGTGATCTGTGATTTTTAGCGGGACTGCGACATAGCGGCGGAAAAATCTGACCTCAAATGACACTTTTTGGGGACCAGCGACATTACATTGATCAGTGATATAAATGCACCGATCAATGTAAAAATGACACTGGCATAGAAGGGGGTTAACATTTAGGGGACGATTAAGGGGTTAGGTGTGTTCCCTGGGTGTGTTCTAACTGTAGGGGAGATGGGCTCACTGGAACATGACATCACTGGGAACAGAAGATCTCTGACATGTCAATAGGCAGAATGGGAATGGCCTTCTTTACATATAGGCAGTTCCCCATTCTGCCTCTGTACACAGTGATCACAGGTCGCCAGTGGACATCGAGTCCGCAGGACCCAATGGCACGCTCCTGCAGCGCGCGCGCCCTATCCTCCTTGCATGGACAGACGTACAGGTACGTTGGTTCATGCAGGAGAGCCAACCTGCCGCAGTAAATGTACGTGAGCTGGTCGGCAAGTGGTTAAGTAGGAAAACAAGCAAAAACTTCCTTCCCTTCCAGCCCAGCCCCAGTGTCCCTTTAACTTGGCTATTTTGCAGGGGGGGAGGGGGCAGGAAGGTCTGCCCGAAAACCTAACCAATGATTGGCTGTCATAGTGGTCAAAGTGGTCTCTGACAGCTCGGGCACGGAGTTAAGAATGTACACATATGTGTTAGGTTGGCAGAAATGTGTTAAACATGCCACACATGCACACATGCCATTCAGCAGCCAGGGAAGGGGGGCACAGAGAATTAAGGCTGCTAGGCTGCTCGCCTGCAGCCCCCTAAAGTCTACATCTATTCCTAGATTAGTTTATACACATGTATAGAAAATCAGCTGCTAGATTTTACACCCCCCCCAAGAGCTGCTTAAAGATGACCTTGTGTTTCCATTTTAGAAAGACAATGCTTACCAGTTATTTTAAAACTAAAACCATGAAATATGGGATTCTACAGTAAACAACGCCTGTCATTACAGTGACATCAATCGGCTCGTTTTGGTGAGAGGGAACATATTCCAAGTCACTTCTCGGCCTTGATTTTTTGTTAATAGCAAAAGAAAAATGGTTCTTCCGCACAGGATTCAGCTGATGGGTAAAAGTTTGAGGCCTTGGGGCATCTCCAATATGAGAGATGGAAGCCGCAGAGACAGACTGTATCCCACCGACGTCAGGCAAGTCACAAATCACTCGGGATACATTATGATGTACACACCAGCTGCAAAGCTGCTATTTGACAGAACTGGCATCTACACAGCAGTGGCAGCTCGACTACGTTGTCACGTTTCGCTGAATGCAGCAATGAGTAATACATTCCTGAGCTCACCAGAAATCAGCGAACGCCTCCCATCCAGGCCCACAAATTCATCACTGTGAATGAGCCTGGAGGGACTAGAGCTATTTAAAGGGAGCCAATCACCACTGGGATGTACAGGGTTAAATAGAAAAAAACAAAAAAACAAAAACACAGGATCCTCTAAAAAGTGAAATTTAACAATTTACCTTTACTACAAGAGACTATTCAAAGAAAGAAAGCAGCTTGGTTGGTTGCTGTTCAGTCAATCAATATAGGCAACACAGCATTTGTCTAGTTTTGTTAGTTCATTAAAAGGCATACTTCACCTTTACCTAAAAAAAACTTCCTATGCAGGTAAGGGGGCTGTAGATAAAAAACAAAAAAACACTGTGCTGCTTTGACCAAAGTTGAATAATACCCTTTCTATAGGTGTAGACCATATATGTACCTCCAGAGATCGCATCATCCTGTCCCGCCTCATTGCTAGGACATTGCTAAGTGACTCCCAACTCTTATGCCCCGTACACACAATTGGACATTGTTCGGACATTCCGACAACAAAATCCTAGGATTTTTTCCGACGTATGTTGGCTCAAACTTGTCTTGCATACACACGGTCACACAAAGTTGTCGGAAAATCCGATCGTTCTGAACGCGGTGGGGTAAAACACGTACGTCGGGACTATAAACGGGGCAGTGGCCAATAGCTTTCATCTCTTTATTTATTCTGAGCATGCGTGGCACTTTGTCCGTCGGATTTGTGTACACACGATCGGAATTTCCGACAACGGATTTTGTTGTCAGAAAATTTTATCTCCTGCTCTCCAACTTTGTGTCGGAAAATCCAATGGAAAATGTCCGATGGAGCCCACACACGGTCGGAATTTCCGACAACACACTCCGATCGGACATTTTCCATCGGAAAATCCGACCGTGTGTACGGGGCATTACTGTTCACCTTCACCATCACAGGAGCGAGCTCTTTCTCCAATTCAAACCTAACATGTACTCTTTCTCCTTCCGCTGTAGCTCTGAGCTCAGCATTCGAGAGCTCGCTTCTGTGATGGTGGAAGTGAACAATAACTGCCTGAAGTCTCTTAGCAACGTCCTAGCAACAAGGCAGGACGTTTGATGTATTATCTGAGAGTTTTGCTGTCAGGCTTCATGAGGTATGTAAATGGTCTATACCAGGGATATGCAATTAGTGGACCTCCAGCTGTTGCAGAACTACAAGTCCCATGATGCATAGCAAGACTCTGACAGCCACAAGCGTGACACCCAGAGGCGTGATGGAACTTGTAGTTTTTATCAGCTGGAGGTCCGCTAATTGCATATCCCTGGTCTATACCGATAGCAAGGGCAAAGCTGCACAGTTTGTTTTTTTTATCTACAGCGCCCCTTACATGCATAGGAATTTTTGTTTTTTTTAAAGTGGACTATGCCTTTAAATAAGTCCAGTGATTACTAAGACATTACTGAGACCAAACTACTGTATCTAAGATAAAACCTGCCTAATTACAGGTCCAAAAATTCTTTGATGTTTGGGAAATTGATCCAAACCTTACACGTAGATACCCAACAATCTATCGTGCAACCTTTTCAATGCACTCAATGGTAGTAACTCACACTTTTAACCAATGATGCCACCAATTGATGCGCCACCTTCCATTTAAACCAAATTATACCTCCTAACCTGATGTTTGAGGCCTCCTCACCTTTCATCACTTGTTCAACCCATCGCCGTTCAAGTGTTTATAAATCTTCATCCCTGGACCCAGCATGGCTAGTGTGTCCCAAACTATACTAAAACATGTTCACGGTTGTTCTTACGTTTTATTGGCCAATTGTTGCAGCCACTTTCTATGGTTAACCTCATTCTCATCAAAATAAAAAGAACTACCTCATAGCAACCAGATTTGCCCTTTACATTTCCCCTGCCATTTTCCAGTCAAATCTAACTGGTTGCTTTAATGCACAGGTGAACACAGGTCATAATTCAGGCATTTTGATCAATTACGCCCAAAGAGACCGAAGATGCAACCGATTAGAAAAAGATCCAGGCAGTCCAAACAGGGGATTTGGTCAGATACACATTCAGAAGCCAGGATATGGTGGTGGGCTGCCTAGGCCCAAACATGGCAGTGTAACCTCTGGAGACAACTCATGACAGGAGCATGGAGAAGGTTTACTTAGATATATGAGGTAAAAGGTGACTGTCCAGGGTCAATTGTCTCCTCAGCGAAGGGATTCTAAAGAATGAGGCTGTGGTATACCAGGAGGGATGAGTCTTCCTGGGATCAGTTCAATACAGTAGTGGAGGACATTTATCAATTCTGTCTTAAAACAGGAGCAGCGAGATGGATGAGGAGACAGGATTTATTACAGGTTACAGCCTGCGCCATCAATTTCTCCTTTGGTTGCTCTAAAGTCACACTGAGGGCCAGTTCACACCACAGGCAGTCCAGTGTGTTTTGCTTCTGCATCAAAAATGCATGGAAAGTAGGTTATATGGTTTCCAATAACACAGTACACACCAATGCAGTCAGGTCCAGAAAAAAAAAAAAAAGGGGAAGTAGTAGAACATGCTGCACTTTTCCTGCACTGGAACACATTAAAACGTATCAAAAACTTGCATGGCGTAACGCATTCGGAACGGATCTGGAGTGCGTTTTTGTGGTGTGAATCAGCCCTGAGACTGAATAACACAATTTTTAGGCCTCATGCACAATGGATGCTTAGCTGTGATGAGGCTCCAGTGTGTAGGTGCGGGTGGAAGATACAGGCGCACTATCCACCCCCGCTGTTGACAGCCTGTAAAAAAGTCTATGATAGACTGACAGCTGCTGCTGCCGGGTGGTGAACCGAGCAGTATTTGTGTTTAGAACAGGGCTGGATGATGCACCTGTACCTTAGGCTACTTTCACACTGAAAGCGCCCAGCGTTAGCAGTAAAGCGCCGCTAGTTTTAGGAGCGCTTTACCGCTGTTATATCGGCACTTTTCAGACGGTAGCGAGGCTTTTTAACCTCCGCTAGGAGCCGAGGAAAGGGCTAAAAGCGCCCGTGTCGAGGCGCTTCGGCAGCGCTGCTGATTAATTTCAATGGGCAGGGTGTTTTGGGAGCGGTGGATCCCGGACCACCCCAAAGATGCGGCTTGCAGGACTTTTTTTCCCCATGCTGCAAGCACACCACCCCAGCGTGAGAGCACTCGGGCTTTCACACTGGGGTGGCATAAGAGGCGCTTTTCAGGCGATTTTTAATCGCTAAAACGCCTGAAAAGCGCCCCAGTGAGAAGGGGGTCTAAACACCAGAGTTGGACGCCCAGTGTGCACAAGGCCTTAACCACTTCACATCCGCGCTATGGCCGAATGACGGCCACAGCGCGGGCCTGAATTCCCAGGAGGCCGTCATATGACGGCCTCCACTGTGCACGCGCCCTGTAGGGCGCGTGCCAAGCACTGTGATCACCGAGTCACTGAGTTCCCGGCCCCTTACCATGTGATCAGCTGTCAGCCAATGACAGCTGATCACATGATGTAAACAAATTTTTTTTCTACTCACGCTGTCAGCCGGTCACCGGATCAGATGTGAGGGACATCGGTCCCGAAGTGGAAGAGGCACATCTGCCTCATCAGTGCCACCTAACAGTGCCCACAGTGCCACCTATCAATACCCACAAGTGCCAGCTATCAATGCCCACCTGTAGTGCCAATCAGTGGCACCTAGCAGTGCTGCCCATCACTGCCACCCATCAGTGCCGCCTCATCAGCGTACATCAATGAAGGAGAAAAATTACCTGTTTTAATTTTTTTATAACAAAATATTTAAAAAAAAATTATTTTTTTTTTAAATTCAGTTTTTTACATTTTTTTTAACAAAAAGTAAAAACTGCAGAGGTGATCAAATACCACCAAAAGAAAGCTCTATCATTTGGGTAAAGTGTTGTATGACCGCGCAATTGTCAAAGTGCGTCAGCGCTGAAAGCTGAAAATTGTTCTGGATAGGAAGGGGGTTTAAGTGCCCAGTAAGCAAGTGGTTAATTATGCTTCTGTTTACTTTGAAAATCTGTCTCATCTACAGCACAAAATCTATGTAAGAACATTGCAAAGTGTCGCACCTGGCTGCCCAGGGGTTGCAAGGGGAAGCAACCTATTTAAAAACCATCCTTACAGTGGACCCACCATAATTTTATGTCTGCATAAACACAAGTATTTTATTTATAAAATACTGCATTATCTAAAAATAAATACAGCGTGCGTAAAATTATATATATACAATTACATTTTTTATTAATTAGGGTTGCACCAACACCATTTTGTTTTATTTAATTATTAATTAGGGTTACACCAATACCATTTTTATTTCTTTATCAGCAAGTACCAATACTTGTGCTCAAGTACTCGCTGATACCAAGTACTGATACCATTGCAGTGCGCTTACATCCCATACAAAATGAATGAACTCAAATCGCACTGCAACAAATTACATGTGATTTGAACAGGAATGCGGTGCGATTTCTGTCCTAATCGTATACGATTTCCCACACCATTCCTGTGTGAACCCAGGCTGAAGTCACTATGATGAGCCTAGGTTCACACAGGAGCGGTGCAGGAAACTGCATGCGATTTGGACAGGAATGGCATCACTTTCCAGTTCAAATCGTATGCAATTCTTTGCAGTGTTATTTGAGCTCAATCATTTTGTGTGGGTTCAAATTGCACTGCAAAAGGTATCAGAGCATATGCGCAAATACAAAGTATTGGGATTTTATGTGATTTATTGGGATTTTATGTGATTGGCCAATACAAAAGTGGCACATAATTGTGAAGTGGAAGGAAAGATAAATATGTGAAAGGTGTGGTGTGCATTTGTATTCAGCCACCCGGAGTCAATACTTTGTAGAACCTCTTTCACTGCAGTTACAGCTGCAAGTCTTTTTGGGGATGTCTCTACCAGCTTTGCACATCTAGAGAGTGACATTTTTGCCCATTCTTCTTTGCAAAATAGCTCAAGCTCTGTCAGATTGGATGGAGAGCATCTGAACAGCAATTTTCAAGTCTTGCCACAGATGCTCAATTGGATTTAGGTCTGGACTTTGACTGGGTCATTCCAACACATAAATATGCTTTGATCACCATTCAATTGTAGCTCTGCCTGTATGTTTAGGGTCGTTGTCCTGCTGGAAGGTGAACCTCCGCCCAAGTCTCAAGTCTTTTGCAAACTCTAACAGGTTCTCTTCTAAGATTGCCCTGTATTTGGCTCCATCCATATTTCCATCAACTCTGACCAGCTTCCCCGTCCCTGCTGAAGAGAAGCATCCCCACAACATGATGCTGCCACCACCATGTTTCACGGTGGGAATGGTGTGTTCAGGGTGATGTGCGGTGTTAGTTTTCTGCCATACATAGTTTTTAGGCCAAAAAGTTAAGTTTTGGTTTCACCTGACCAGAGCACCTTCTTCCCCATTTTTGCTGTGTCCCCCCACATGGTTTCTCAGCACTTTTTATGGCTCTCTTTTAACAATGGCTTTCTTCTTGCCACTCTTCCATAAAGGCCAGATTTGTGGAGAACACGACTAATAGTTCTGTGGACAGATTCTCCCACCTGAGCTGTGGATCTCTGCAGCTCCTCCAGAGTTACCATGGGCCTCTTGGCTGCTTCTCTGATTAATGCTCTCCTTGCCCAGCCTGTCAGTTTAGGTGAACGGCCATGTCTTGGTGGGTTTGCAGTTGTGCCATACTTTTTCCATTTTCGGATGATGGATTGAACAGTGCTTCGTGAGAGGTTCAAAGCTTGGGATATTTTTTTTATAACCTAACCCTGCTTTAGGCTGGGTTCACACCATTGCGAATTGGATGCGGGTTTCCCCAATTTGCATAGCAGGAGATTGTGACCGGAACTCTATGGAGCCAGTTCACACCTCTCTGCAGCAGCTCCATTACGAATTGCACAAGAGCCCTGTGCATCTTTTGGTCCGTTTCAGGTCCAAATTCAGCCATAAATTCGGGCTGAAATGGAGATGCACTGGACTCCTGCTGTGAGCCGCTGCGTGTTCCAGTGTGAACCCAGCCTTTAACATCTCCACAAATTTATCCCTGACCCGTCTGGTATGTTCCTTGTCCTTTATGATCCCGTTTGTTCATTAAGGTTCTCCAACAATCCTCTGAGGGCTTCACAGAACAGTTGTATTTATACTGAGATTAAATTACACACAAGTGGACTCTATTTATTAATACAGTAACTTTTGAAGGCAATTGATTCTACTAGAATAGATTTTAGTCAGCGGTATCAGATATTTATTTGTAAAAAATAAATAAATAAAAATTAAAAACCATTTATCCTTTTCATTCCACTTTGTGTTGGTCTATCACATAAAATCCCAACAAAATATATTTACATTTTTGGTTGTACCATGACAAAATGGTGAACATTTTAAAAGGGGTATGAATACTTTTTCAAGGCACTGTATATTGTTAACTATATACTGTACATACACATTTGTTTTTTTAAATCAGTCCTTAGGCTCCAGAAAGGTACTTAACCTAGGTACAGATTCAGTCACCAGTCTGCTGCAGACGAAAAGGAGTATTTCCTTTGTCCCCCAACCCCCCCCCCCCCCCAGCATGGCCAGCATCTCAATCCAGGAAATAGATTTAGCCTCTGGATGATGCCTGAACAAAGATGGCACTGTCTTTCTGGAGAAGAAGGCATCAGAGAGATTTGATTTACGTGACAAGGTGGCTTTACCATGAAAAGACATCTGACGCGATGTCCCCTTTGAACATTTGTTTAAGTTG
The DNA here is from genome assembly GCA_037952925.1 of Lithobates clamitans. Taxonomy (NCBI): domain Eukaryota; kingdom Metazoa; phylum Chordata; class Amphibia; order Anura; family Ranidae; genus Lithobates; species Lithobates clamitans. Next base: position 4,628,898 of record JBBGZY010000410.1, read on the forward strand.
AACACACGGGTCATTTAGCTTCTAGCAGAATTTGATTGGTGTTCCAAAACAAAAAGTCCACAAAAAGAAAAAAAAAAAACCAAAAAAACCCACAACCCAACATTACGGTTCCCAACAACCTGTCACACTGCATCATGAATTATACACAATTAGTATCACAATACAACCTCCATGCAGACGGAATCTGGGTCACTGTCAAGTATTGCTTTTACACCATGTACATGCATCTCTTCCCAGTCTCAGCAAAAAACATATGTTCAGTCACAGCCCATCAGATCACAAGGCACACTATGCAGAGCCCAGTACAACGTACGTTCCTACAGGGAATGTGTCACCGCAGACAGATGTAAGCTCTGGGGTAACTCCTTATTCTTTCTATACTAAGGCACTTGTTCCAAGAAACTAAAACCTTCAGGGCCCATTCACACGTCTTCATTCCTGTGCATGGCATTAACACGTGTAGTAATACCTCTCGGCGGAGCTGCTGGTTTAAACGGGCTTGTTACCTTCACTCTCGATACCTCTGTTTCACCGGCACCGGGTCTAGGGTTCCGTTGAGTTTACCTCTGGACGGTACAAGCACCAACACTTGAGTACGTTTTCAATGCTTTATTGAACCAAGTAACGAAGGAAGTAGCAGGAAAGAGGCAGGAGGAAAACTGCAGGGAAGCTCAAATACCTTTCCTTAGGTTTCTTTAGAACATCCTTTAAAGTTGACTACTGTAATTGAATGCGCACCCCTTGTGGGACACAATCTTTGCCCGCCTGGATAGGCCTCTCTCACTTGCCTAGCAGCCAGTACGTAGCACGAACAAAAGTCTCTGCCACAAACTTGCTTGAATTAAACCTGTACAATCCTCTGCCACAGGATGTATTGGTTTGTGATGAATGTCAGACACAGTACTTGGACCTTTAAGCCAACCCGGGATACCTCAGGATACGTCCTCCAACTGAGTCACCAGGTCCCTCTCCAGACCAGCACTCTGCATGCTCCTTCCATGACGGGTCCTCCCCTGGGATCTCCTCGGTTGTCCAGCTTCTTCACTCTGGATAGACAGCTCAGAACCATTCCTCGGCTGCTGTGGTAGGCCCCAGACAGGCTTCTGGGCCCACCCACGCGCCGCAGCGACGCGGGCCTCCGGAACGGAAAACCTTGAGGTGGTACTCTAACACATACCTGTCGGCCAGGAGGGCCAGCAGGTGGCTGAAAAAGAACCCCTAAACATGGCGTCTGTCCCATAAATACCCTCTCCCAGAATGTAACTTGGAGGACCACCTCCACCGAGTTATCTCCGGGACAGAGGAGCACTCATACACTTCAACATGTCACTTTTCCAACACCCGCCGATGGTGACAACGGCACCCACCGGCACAATGTGGAACCACACGCAACGTCAGCCAAGCTGGAACAGAGGCAAATCTAACTTCCTATAACGAGCAATTCACTAAATCTACCCATCAGAAGATAGATCATAAATCTACCAGCACTACACACGCGTTGTATCAGATGGTAATATAGGTTGTGCCAAGGCGACCAATGCAAAAGAACATATGTAAAAAACGGACAGGCACACTGGAACACCTGGTAGTGCGTTAACGTTCGCTGCAACAAGTGTGCATTGGAACTGCAACGCATTAGGAGGTCATTCTACTGCAACGCATTAGGCCACGGCCACACTTGTGAATTAGGCCGACAGCGTGTCAATGTGAGAGCCCCAGCAGGGGATCCCGGAGATTCAGCTGTAGGATTGAGACCCATTGAACGCAATGGAAGACTCCCAGCTCCTGCAGTTAATTGTGGCCGTTCGCATGCCATGGCTATGTATCGATCGCCCGCGGGTGATCAGCCCTGGACACAAACAGCTGCATAGCCATTACATGTGAGCAGCCGTAATTAAACTACAGTAGCTGGCAGCCCCCCCGCTGCTTTCAGTGGGGCTACCTTCCGCAGCTAAACTGCCAGGGCACCCCTGCCAGGCCAGGAGTGAAAACAGCCTTAATGCATGTTACAGAAACACACCCCATATGGTATTTACCAGGCCCTCACCCAACTATCACCACCACCCTTGCCACCGAGTCTAATCTAGGGCTGAAACAACTAATCAATTATGAAATTAATCAATTACTCTTTTCATAATCGATTATTCGGCCAGCATACAGAATGCATTATTTGTTTACATATCAGGAAATACAGTGCAGCACATATACATCTCAGTACATCATCCATAAATGTTAGTAAATGCCTGAGAACTTGTGAATGTGTGAGGAGCAATGCCTCATGGGACATGTAGTCCTGGGGAGGAAGTGAGTGGTTCTAAAGGCAGAAGTTTTCTTTACCTTGCTATTGGGGCTCTCTATACTGTACTTAACACACAGCAAAAAAGCAGTGGAGAAACCGATCAAAAGCAAACTGCATAGGTGTGTACCGAGCCTTATGCTGGCCGCGGATACATTTTCAGACGAGAATATTCATATGAAAAATCTTTGTACATTCGCTGAATGAAAAAATGTTTGAAATTTTCACTTGCTTTTAACATTCTGTTTTAAAATGAATGTAATTTCTGAATGAAAACCACATTTACTGTCTGAAAATTCATTTCACCAAGAAGTTTTCTATTATTTCTAAATTGTCCTGTCACTGTGGTTGAAAACGAACGTCATTTGACCCCGCTAACAATTCAAAAATCAAATGAATGTTCTTAAAATTACATTTTTAATTTTTGAAAGAAGACATTGTTTTTGTATGGCCAGCATATAATATATTACAGTTCTGTTTGAAAATCTGCAAAAAACAGTCTAACTTTTTTTTTCTTTAAAAAAAGATCCAAGTCTGATGATATTTACCAGATTCAACCTCTAATAGTATATACAGTATAACTCCCCTCTAATAGTATATACAGTATATATGTCCTCTAATAGTATATACAGTATATCTCCCCTCTAATAGTATATACAGTATATCTCCCCTCTAATAGTATATACAGTATATCTCCCCTCTAATAGTATATACAGTATATCTCCCCTCTAATAGTATATACAGTATATCTCCCCTCTAATAGTATATACAGTATATCTCCCCTCTAATAGTATATACAGTATATCTCCCCTCTAATAGTATATACAGTATATCTCTCCTCTAATAGTATATACAGTATATCTCCCCTCTAATAGTATATACAGTATATCTCCCCTCTAATAGTATATACAGTATATCTCCCCTCTAACCGTATAGCTCTCCCAAATAGTATATACAGTATATCTCCCCTCTAACAGTATATATCTCTCCTCTAATAGTATATACAGTATATCTCTCCTCTAATAGTATATACAGTATATCTCCCCAAATAGTATAAACAGTATATCTCCCCTCTAACAGTATATACAGTGCATCTCTCCTCCCTAATAGTATATACAGTACATCTCTCCAATAGTATATACAGTACATCTCTCCAATAGTATATACAGTATATCTCTCCTCTAATAGTATATATCTTCCCTCTAATAGTATATACAGTACATCTTCCCTCTAATAGTATATACAGTACATCTTCCCTCTAATAGTATATACAGTACATCTTCCCTCTAATAGTATATACAGTACATCTTCCCTCTAATAGTATATACAGTATATCTCCTCTAATAGTATATACAGTATATCTCCCCTCTAACCGTATAGCTCTCCCAAATAGTATATACAGTATATCTCCCCTCTAACAGTATATACAGTATATCCCCCCTCTAATAGTATATACAGTATATCTTCCCTCTAATAGTATATACAGTACATATCTTCCCTCTAATAGTATATACAGTACATCTTCCCTCTAATAGTATATACAGTACATCTTCCCTCTAATAGTATATACAGTACATCTTCCCTCTAATAGTATATACAGTATATCTCCTCTCTAATAGTATATACAGTACATCTCCCCTCTAATAGTATATATCCCCTCTAATAGTATATACAGTAGATATCCCCTCTAATAGTATATACAGTACATCTCCCCTCTAATAGTATATACAGTACATCTCTCTTCTATAGTATATACAGTACATCTCTAGTACAGTATATCTTCCCTCTAATAGTATATACAGTATATCTCCTCTAATAGTATATACAGTATATCTCTTCTGTCTGTTATTCTCGGAGTGGATTAGTGATTTTGCTCTCTAATCATATATTGGTTATTTATATTTACCACTGCATAGAGATATTTAAGAATAAATTGCCTTTTTTTTTTTTAAACTAAACTATACACCACACTTTTTTTAAGGTTATTAACTGATTAATCGATTAATCAAAACAATAAAAATCGGCCAACGAATCAATTATGAAAATAATTGTTAGTTGCAGCCCTAGTCTAATCTTCACGCTGAGTCTAATCCTCATACAGACAGTAAAGCCTTGTTCACATGGGCATATCTAAGTGTACATCCATACAAAGGGCAGCGTTTGCCTGCAGGGGATGCACAGGTGTTTCATGCATCCACATGTAGGCAGTCCTATTCATGTCTTATGGGACGTAGCAGCTGCATGGACACAGCCGCTGGTCCCAATCTGACAGCAGTGTAGGTACTCACCCACCAAACACACCTTGTCTGCAATAAAGAGCCTGCCTATTGACTTTTTTTTTTTTTTTGCATTTTGTTCAGCTTTGGAAAGAGTAACTCCATTTTTGTTGAGAAAAAAAACATTCCCCTCTGGGTGATCCATGTACATTGCAGGGATTTTAACAAACTTTGTTGCAGAAATCCTACTTTTTCCTATTCTAAAGAAATAGCTGTTAGTTTGTCTGTGTCCATGTGCCGTGTGAATCTGTATGGAAGTGGCGTTATAATTATCAATCAGCTGCTGCACCTGCAGGATTCTAATGAGAAAAGTGGCAGGGTCTGAATCCCTTTAGATGTAATTTCCCCATTGGGAGTATCTCACCAAAAATGACATTTTTGTTGCGGGGGATTCCTAAATTCTGATTTGTAAATTAGTAAAGACTTTTGGTAAAATCAGTAAGCAAATCACACAAGCAGGAAATTACTTTTGGGGGGGGGCGCTCTGTACACCATCTGTGTGTAGAACGCCTCCAGGTTGCCATATTGCATTTTACAGAAAATTACAGCACTGCAGATTGAAAAGGAATTTTTAATAAACATTCAACTGCAATATGACTTGTGTCGCAATTGTATATGCAATATTTCTTTTATTTGCTTTTTTTTTCCCACGAAAGTGGAGTTATCCTTTAAGTCATGCAAAAGTAACACCACCCAGGTATTGACCCATATCACCAAATATCAACATAATCTGGATCTTCTGTAATAGATGACTCCAAATGCTCATGAAGCTTGTCTGACCACAACAGCTATACCCCTATAGGGATAAAGCTGTTGGGATTGGCGTTTTAGGTTTTTGAGTCTCAACATGGACCCCCGCTCTCGCTTTTTGCTAAAAAGCACATGAGCATGCTGGTCTGCATTAGGAAATGAGGTCATCTTATAGTCATTACAGTGGACCTTCAGTCATTTTTTTCATCTTTCCATCTATTAAATCTTCTGCCCTTGTTGTTTTAACTTTGGATAGTAAAACATTTTTTTTCTGCCAGTAAATACCATATACAGCCCCCTTCCTGTTTCTTGTCCTGTCATTAGCCTAGGCTTATAACATCATGCACAGCTCTATCTCTCTTGTGAGAGTTTGCCAGGAAGGTAGGGGGGATGAGTCATAAGAAGGCCAATGAGAGCTGCAGGGCTGCAGAACTGGAGGTGTAGCTGTGTAAGTCTGTGTAAATCCAGGAAGTGAACAGGCGGCAGCTTCAGCTGCCCACAGTTAAAATGGCTGCAGCCAGATTTAGTGGAGGGGGATTTCTGCAGCATATTTGGCAAGTACAGAATCACAGTATATATAAAATAATATGCAAAGTGGTTGGAGGGAAGCTTCAGAATAGCAAAGGTTTTTATTACAAATTGTGTGAGCAGGCTGCAGTTCCACTTTAAATATTTTTGTTTGTATTCACAGTTACCGTTTTTCCACTTCCTAGTTGAGTGAGGCACTGGTGATGTAACCATGGCCTTACATACAGTGGGGCAAAAAAGTATTTAGTTAGCCACCAATTGTGCAAGGTCTCCCACTTAAAAAGATGAGAGAGGCCTGTAATTGTGATCATAGGTATACCTCAACTATGAGAGACAAAATGTGGAAACAAATCCAGACAATCACATTGTCTGATTTTTGAAAGAATTTATTTGCAAATTATGGTGAAAAATAAGTATTTGGTCAATATCAAAAGTTCATCTCAATACTTTGTTATATATCCTTTGTTGGCAATGACAGAGGTCAAACGTTTTCTGTAAGTCTTTACAAGGTTGTCACACACTGTTGCTGGTATGTTGGCCCATTCCTCCATGCAGATCTCCTCTAGAGCAGTGATGTTTTGGGGCTGTCGCTGGGCAACACGGACTTTCAACTCCCTCCAAAGGTTTTCTATGGGGTTGAGATCTGGAGACTGGCTAGGCCACTCCAGGACCTTGAAATGCTTCTTACGAAGCCACTCCTTCGTTGCCCGGGCGGTGTGTTTGGGATCATTAGCATGCTGAAAGACCCAGACATGTTTCATCTTCAATGTCCTTGTTGATGGGAGGTTTGCACTCAAAATCTCACGATACATGGCCCCATTCATTCTTTCATGTACACGGATCAGTCGTCCTGTTCCCTTTGCAGAGAAAAAGCCCCAAAGCATGATGTTGCCACCCCCATGCTTCACAGTAGGTATGGTGTTCTTTGGTTGCAACTCAGCATTATCTCTCCTCCAAACACAACAAGTTGTGTTTCTACCAAACAGTTCTACTTTGGTTTCATCTGACCATATGACATTCTCCCAATCCTCTTCTGGATCATCCAAATGCTCTCTAGCAAACCTCAGACGGGCTCGGACATGTACTGGCTTAAGCAGGGGGACACGTCTGGCACTGCAGGATCTGAGTCCCTGGCGGCGTATTGCGTTACTGATGGTAGTCTTTGTTACATTGGTCCCAGCTCTCTGCAGGTCATTCACTAGGTCCCCCCCGTGTGGTTCTGTAATTTTTTTCTCACCATTCTTGTGATCATTTTGACCCCACGGGGTGAGATCTTGCGTGGAGCCCCAGATCGAGGGAGATTATCAGTGGTCTTGTATGCCTTCTATTTTCTAATTATTGCTCCCACAGTTGATTTCTTCACACCAAGCTGCTTGCCTATTGCAGATTCAGTCTTCCCAGCCTGGTACAGGTCTACAATTTTGTTTCTGGTGTCCTTCGACAGCTCTTTGGTCTTCACCATAGTGGAGTAAATAAATTCTTTCAAAAATCAGACAATGTGATTGTCTGGATTTGTTTCCACATTTTGTCCCTCATAGTTGAGGTATACCTATGATGACAATTACAGGCCTCTCTCATCTTTTTAAGTAGGAGAACTTGCACAATTGTTGGCTGACTAAATACTTTTTTTGCCGCACTGTATGGGAAGGTTACACTACCAGCACCTTTCTCTTCTCTTCAGATGATCAGTACTGTCTAATGTTCCTGGAGGCAGACCCAGAGTTCCAGGAAGAAAAGGGAGATGGATTCATCCGCCCTTAGTAAAAAATAAAAAAAATAAAAATAAGGCACGCCTGCAGTTATCTATGTATCTTTTTGTAGGTTGTCATTACTGAACATTTCTAAAGGCGATTTTTCTTTGATTTTAAGGTAAGGGTGAAATTCCGTTTTAAAAGGTGAATAACAAGTATGGATTTTATTGAATAGTTGCATGGTCCAGCTTGGTCCAATCTAATGTTGGCCAAAGATGAATCAACATTCATTCATCCATTCAAATTTCAATCCATGTGCATTCCATGTTCAACAATTGATTGTTAGATTGACTTCTGTCACAAATGTTGGATGTGAGCTCGTTGTCGGAAAGTCCGACCGTGTGTAGGCTCCATAGAGCATTTGTTGCCGGAATTTCCGCCAACAAATGTTTGAGAGCAGGTTCTCAAATTTTCTGACAAGACTTGTTGTCGGAAATTCCGAGCATGTGTACACAATTCCGACGCACAAAAGTCCACGCATGCTCGGAATCAAGCAGAAGAGCCGCACTGGCTATTGAACTTCATTTTTCTCAGCTCGTCGTACATGTTGTACGTCACCGCGTTCTTGACGTTCGGAATTTCCGACAACATTTGTGCGACCGTGTGTATGCAAGACGAGTTTGAGCCAACATCCTTTGGAAAAAAAATCCACAGTTTTGTTGTCGGAAAATCCTATTGTGTGTACATAGCCAAACAGTAAAGAACCCTCTATGCAGTTTAAGGTTAAACCTCTTTTCTTCTAAGTTTAATGAGTGGCCACGAGTCTTATTAAACTCCCTCCGTGTCGAACGGGAATGTTGTAAAACTTTTTTCGATCAGCGGCTGGAGCCCCGATTAGCGGAGCGTCTGTCAGAATACAATGCCCTGATAGGAGAGGATTCCTCCAGCCATCTAATTTGCATGGATGTGGCAATCCATACATTTTTTTGAAAAAATAAAAAAAATAAAAAAATGCCCTAATGCAAAAGCAACCACAGGGGGGCGCTTGCTCGTCATGAGGGCCATTGACAGAGTGCTTTGTATTTTTCTCAATGAGGTGAAGAGGCAGTGGCGGCAATGTCACCATCTCCAGCAATGAGTAGTATATTTCCAATTAAAAATAAGTAGACACGTTACCATTACTAATACATTTAACTTTAAAGTCAACAGCTTCACTAGTGATAAATCAGCATCACTATAAGAAAACTAGAGCAGCGCCGTCATGGCCTCACATGACAATCGTGGTGTCATCACACATTCTATTTTCAAGCATCGCACGTGGCAACATCAATGGTAAGAACACGTAAATTCAATACATGTTCCAAAGACAATAGGAGAGATTTTCCCATTTACAAGTCTATACCGCCTGATCTTCAAAAAAAAAATCATTCAGATAAAACAATTGTGGTGAAGAGATTATAATTAGGGATTTACACTTTTCTAAGGCGCGAGCGATCTTCCATGCAGAGATCAGGTCCTCCTCGCATAGTCTTATGTCTGGCTGGGAATGAGGGAACCCCCATAGACATCCATGGTGCCATCAAGGTCAGTGTGCAGAATGTAGAAGAACACTCTCTAGCTGGAGAACAATGCAAGAGCCAAACACAGTTAAGGGAAAATCTGGCCACATGTTACAATCTCATTTTGCAATCTACATCTACCAACGACCGTGTAAAAAAAAAAAAAAAAAAAAAAAAAAAAGGACCTACCCCAAAGGACTGCACATGGAATGAATGGTTTAGGTAACACCATTGCACTACAACGTTGGTGCATCCAAAACTGGCCCCATACACAACCATCTAATCTCTAGAGCAGGGGGAGGCAACCCTGGCAACTCCAGCTGGGGTGGAACTACAAGTCTCATCATGACTCACAGAGGAGTGACGGGACTTGTAGGTTCATTGGAGCTGGAGTGCCAGGCTCTCCGATTCCTGATCTAGGCTTTCCAACAACTATGTAGCCCAAGACTCTGTCTGATTAGATATAAACCGAATGGATCGTTTGGGTAAACCCTCATATATCACATGGCTTATGCCGCGTATACACGAGCGGACTTTTCGACCGGACTGGTCCGACAGACTTTCGACGGATTTTCCGAATGAACGGACTTGCCTACACACGATCACAACAAAGTCCGACGGATTCGTACGTGATGACATACGACCGGACTAAAATAAGGAAGTTGATAGCCAGTAGCCAATAGCTGCCCTAGTGTCGGTTTTCGTCCGTCGGACTAGAATACAGACGAGCGGACTTTTCTATAGGAACTGGGTCCGGCGGAGTTCCGACGTAAAGATTTGAAACGTTCCAAATCTAAAGTCCGTCAGATTTTCGACCGAAAAAGTCCGCTGCAGGTCCGATGAAGCCCACACACGGTCGAATTGTCCGCCGACGGACCAGTCCGGTCGAAAAGTCCTCTCATGTGTACAGGGCATTAAGTACATCTAAAGGAGGTAGTACAATGAGATTGTAATACATATACGTCATTATACTCCCTCTCTCTGCCCAAATATCTTGCCATCATTAAAATGTAACTCCACGTTTGTTGATAAAAAAACATCTGGTTACACTGCAAGGATTTTAACAAACTTTGCTGCATATTCCTACTTTTTGCTCTGGAGAAATAGTCGTTTGTTTCTCTGTGTTCATGTGGAAAGTGAATCTAATGGGAGTGATTTTATAATCATCAATCAGCTGCTGCATCTGCAGGGTTCTAATGAGGAAAGTGGCAGGGCCTGCGTCTCTTTAGACGCAATTTCCTATTGGGAGTATATCACCAAAATTACACCTTTATCGCAGGGGATGCCCAAAATCTGACTTGTGTCTTAGTGTAGACTTCTGGGAAAATCAGTGAGCCAATCACACAAGCAGGAAATATGTTTCTGGGGGCGTTCTGTACACCATCTGTATACAGAACACCTCCAGGTAGCCATATTGCATTTTACAGAAAATTACAGAACTGCAGATTGAAAGGGAAAGGTCATTACAATAGGACTTGTGTCACAACTGTATACTATACACTATAATACTTTATGTGCTATTTTTTTCCCATGAAAGTGTAGTTACAGTTTAAAGCTGAGCTTCAGGTGACCAGATAAATATGTAAATAAAATACATATTAGAGAGTGTTTTTACATGCCATAGGATTTTTATTTCTGTCCATCCAGTCTAGAGATTTATACAGCTGTGCTACAGTCGAGCAGAAGACCTGAATTTCCTCTGCTGCAGTTGAATATCACTTACAGGTCCTCCCCCCAGCCTGTGACTGGACTGGATTTCGTCACTTCAGGTTTTGATTTGTTTACAAGTCGTTACCGGCTTGTGCAGCATCTAATCAAAGTGATCTCGGCTTCATCCAACGCTTTGGAGGCCACAGCAGAGATCCTGCCTCCCCAGATCACTTGAAAAAGAGGACCTGTCATGGCCCATGCTATCACAAGGGATTTTTGTTCATCCCTTGTGATAGCAATAATGTTGATAAAAAAAAAAAAAAAAAAAAAAAAAAAGAGGAGGAGTTAAAGTGGTTGTATACCTTTATTTGTAACTTTTACCTACAGGTGAGCCTATAATAAGGCTTACCTGTAGGTAAAAAAATATCTCCTAAACCTGTACGGTTTAGGAGATATTCCCCTCGCAATGAGCCGCTGACTGCAGCGCCGCATGCGCACAGGGGACTCTTGGCTGACAGCCCGGCAAACTCCGGAGCTTGCCGGGCAGAAGTCTCCCGCGCGCATGCGCGGGAGTGACGACATCGCGGCTCCGGCCACTCACAGCGCCGGAGCCGCGATACCCGGAAGACACGCCGAGGGGAGATGTCAGCTCTCTCGGCGTGGACCAGGTGAGATGCCGGCGCCTCGTTCTAAGGTAAGTATCTCATAATGAGCTAGTATGCGGTGCATACTAGCTCATTATGCCTTTTCCCTTGCAGGTGTAAAAAAAAAAAAAAAAAGACAGCGGGTATACAACTGCTTTAAGTGCCCCCATCCCCCGAGCTCACAGGCAAATGAGAACGCGCATGTAGGTCCCACATGTATATGTAAATGGTAGCACTAGACCTCCTGTTTAACTCTAAACCCAAAACCTATAAAAGGCTTGTAAGGAATCGCCTATGGACAATTTTAAAGTGTGACATGTTTGGTATCAATTTACTCAGCGTAACATCTTTATTTATTTTATTTATTTCAGTTACTTATATAGCGCCATCAATTTACACAGCGCTTTACATATACATTGTACATTCACATCAGTCATTACCCTCAAGGAGCTTACAATCTAAGGTCCCTAACTCACATTCATACATACTAGGGACAATTTAGACAGGATCCAATTAACCTACCAGCATGTCTTTGGAGTGTGGGAGTAAACCGGAGTACCCGGAGGAAACCCACACAGGCACAGGGAGAACATGCAAACTCCAGGCAGGTAGTGTCCAGCGACCCTTTTTACTGCTAGGCGAAAGTGATAACCACTACACCACTGTGCCGCCCCATATTGCACTAAAAAATTGGGTATTATATTGTGCTCTGTGATGAGGATTTTGTCACTTTCAATCGTAATATATTGTGTTTTCTGTGCACTAAAATTGATTAAAGTGTATTTTTTCCACAAAATTTGCATTTGAAAAACCGCTGTGCAAATATCTTGCAAAATAAAATAAAAAATTGCAGCACCCTGCATTTTGCTCTCTAGGGCCTCTGTTTAAAAATTGATTTTTACATGTAGGAGAGAAATGTCAGAATCGGCCTGGGGGGTCCATTGGCTGAATTCTAATAGTGACTACACATACTGCAATCTGATTACTCTGTCTTTTAGGCCTCTATCACACAGGCGTGTATCCGCATACACCGGATTCCAGTGGCAAGAATCAGAGGATTCTTGCGGCTGGAATGACAGGTACACGTGAATGATTTTTTATATATATATATTATATATATATATATATATATATATATATATATATATATATATATATATATATATATATATATATATATATATATATAAAAAAAACACAGTGGGGGTGTCTTATCAAACCTGGAGCAGCTGAGCATGGCAACCAATCAGTTTCTACCACCAGCTTGTTTGGGTAAGCGTTAAAAAGAAAGACAGAAGCCGATTGGTTTCCATGTATAGACATACAGATTTCCTGGGTCTTTAGAAGAGCAGAAGGCTTCTAGACTGGACTAATTGGTTCAAAATAATTCTACATTAGGGCTCATTCACATGGCTGATTATGGTCGTTCACCATCCACATCGGTGTATTTCTGAGGCAGGTACATCGGAAACACCCATCAGCCGCAGATAGAAGCCTTAATCAAATCACTGACAGGCTGACACAGTCTGTCTGTCCATAGCCATGTCCATATGACTACACATTGAAGGGTCACCTGCAGTTAGGGAGGAATGTGCTCCCCTGAACTGTCTGCAGTGTCAGCACGTCGCTCATTTGTATAGGAATCCAGTCCATGCCCAGCACAGAAATACGCTGATCTGGTTGGTGTATGGCTCTAATGTGTATGACCCCCTAATAAGGCGCTCAAAATTAATATTGCTGCTTGGAATGGATGTCTAAAGGTTTATTCATCCAGCATTACCTACTATTGTTCTGGATCATTTAGATAAGAAATTATGTTTGGTAAAGGAGATTGTACAATCAGACTAACATGTATGGCTAGTTTAAAGCATCATTACACTCCCCCTACTAAGAGAATGCTTTTGCATTATCTCCTTCTGCATCCGACTTTGCTAGCACACTGCCAGGTGATGCCTATGTTTTCTAGTCCTGCATCTGGATCCCAGTTAGGGCAATGCAATATCAGCATCTGGATCCCAGTTAGAGCAATGCAATATCGGCATCTGGATCCCAGTTAGAGCAATGCAATATCGGCATCTGGATCCCAGTTAGAGCAATGCAATATCGGCATCTGGATCCCAGTTAGAGCAATGCAATATCGGCATCTGGATCCCAGTTAGAGCAATGCAATATCGGCATCTGGATCCCAGTTAGAGCAGTGCAATATCGGCATCTGGATCCCAGTTAGAGCAGTGCAATATCGGCATCTGGATCCCAGTTCTGGCAGTGCAATATCAGCATCGGGATCCCAGTTCTGGCAGTGCAATATCAGCATCGGGATCCCAGTTCTGGCAGTGCAATATCAGCATCTGGATCCCAGTTAGAGCAGTGCAATATCGGCATCTTGATCCCAGTTAGAGCAATGCAATATCGGCATCTGGATCCCAGTTAGAGCAATGCAATATCGGCATCTGGATCCCAGTTAGAGCAATGCAATATCGGCATCGGGATCCCAGTTAGAGCAATGCAATATCGGCATCTGGATCCCAGTTAGAGCAGTGCAATATCGGCATCTGGATCCCAGTTAGAGCAGTGCAATATCGGCATCTGGATCCCAGTTAGAGCAGTGCAATATCGGCATCTGGATCCCAGTTAGAGCAGTGCAATATCGGCATCTGGATCCCAGTTAGAGCAGTGCAATATCGGCATCTGGATCCCAGTTCGAGCAGTGCAATATCGGCATCTGGATCCCAGTTCTGGCAGTGCAATATCAGCATCGGGATCCCAGTTCTGGCAGTGCAATATCAGCATCGGGATCCCAGTTCTGGCAGTGCAATATCAGCATCGGGATCCCAGTTCTGGCAGTGCAATATCAGCATCTGGATCCCAGTTAGAGAGCAGTGCAATATCGGCATCTGGATCCCAGTTAGAGCAGTGCAATATCGGCATCTGGATCCCAGTTAGAGCAGTGCAATATCGGCATCTGGATCCCAGTTAGAGCAGTGCAATATCGGCATCTGGATCCCAGTTAGAGCAATGCAATATCGGCATCTGGATCCCAGTTAGAGCAATGCAATATCGGCATCTGGATCCCAGTTAGAGCAGTGCAATATCGGCATCTGGATCCCAGTTAGAGCAGTGCAATATCGGCATCTGGATCCCAGTTCTGGCAGTGCAATATCAGCATCGGGATCCCAGTTCTGGCAGTGCAATATCAGCATCGGGATCCCAGTTCTGGCAGTGCAATATCAGCATCTGGATCCCAGTTAGAGCAGTGCAATATCGGCATCTTGATCCCAGTTAGAGCAATGCAATATCGGCATCTGGATCCCAGTTAGAGCAATGCAATATCGGCATCTGGATCCCAGTTAGAGCAATGCAATATCGGCATCGGGATCCCAGTTAGAGCAATGCAATATCGGCATCTGGATCCCAGTTAGAGCAGTGCAATATCGGCATCTGGATCCCAGTTAGAGCAGTGCAATATCGGCATCTGGATCCCAGTTAGAGCAGTGCAATATCGGCATCTGGATCCCAGTTAGAGCAGTGCAATATCGGCATCTGGATCCCAGTTAGAGCAGTGCAATATCGGCATCTGGATCCCAGTTCGAGCAGTGCAATATCGGCATCTGGATCCCAGTTCTGGCAGTGCAATATCAGCATCGGGATCCCAGTTCTGGCAGTGCAATATCAGCATCGGGATCCCAGTTCTGGCAGTGCAATATCAGCATCGGGATCCCAGTTCTGGCAGTGCAATATCAGCATCTGGATCCCAGTTAGAGAGCAGTGCAATATCGGCATCTGGATCCCAGTTAGAGCAGTGCAATATCGGCATCTGGATCCCAGTTAGAGCAGTGCAATATCGGCATCTGGATCCCAGTTAGAGCAGTGCAATATCGGCATCTGGATCCCAGTTAGAGCAATGCAATATCGGCATCTGGATCCCAGTTCTAGCAGTGCAATATCAGCATCGGGATCCCAGTTCTGGCAGTGCAATATCAGCATCTGGATCCCAGTTAGAGCAGTGCAATATCGGCATCTGGATCCCAGTTAGAGCAGTGCAATATCGGCATCTGGATCCCAGTTAGAGCAGTGCAATATCGGCATCTGCATCCCAGTTAGAGCAGTGCAATATCGGCATCTGGATCCCAGTTCTGGCAGTGCAATATCAGCATCGGGATCCCAGTTCTGGCAGTGCAATATCAGCATCTGGATCCCAGTTAGAGCAATGCAATATCGGCATCTGGATCCCAGTTAGAGCAATGCAATATCGGCATCTGGATCCCAGTTAGAGCAATGCAATATCGGCATCTGGATCCCAGTTAGAGCAGTGCAATATCGGCATCTGGATCCCAGTTAGAGCAGTGCAATATCGGCATCTGGATCCCAGTTAGAGCAGTGCAATATCGGCATCTGGATCCCAGTTAGAGCAGTGCAATATCGGCATCTGGATCCCAGTTAGAGCAGTGCAATATCGGCATCTGGATCCCAGTTAGAGCAGTGCAATATCGGCATCTGGATCCCAGTTCTGGCAGTGCAATATCAGCATCGGGATCCCAGTTCTGGCAGTGCAATATCAGCATCGGGATCCCAGTTCTGGCAGTGCAATATCAGCATCGGGATCCCAGTTCTGGCAGTGCAATATCAGCATCTGGATCCCAGTTAGAGCAGTGCAATATCAGCATCTGGATCCCAGTTAGAGAGCAGTGCAATATCGGCATCTGGATCCCAGTTAGAGCAGTGCAATATCGGCATCTGGATCCCAGTTAGAGCAGTGCAATATCGGCATCTGGATCCCAGTTAGAGCAGTGCAATATCGGCATCTGGATCCCAGTTAGAGCAATGCAATATCGGCATCTGGATCCCAGTTCTAGCAGTGCAATATCAGCATCGGGATCCCAGTTCTGGCAGTGCAATATCAGCATCTGGATCCCAGTTAGAGCAGTGCAATATCGGCATCTGGATCCCAGTTAGAGCAGTGCAATATCGGCATCTGGATCCCAGTTCTGGCAGTGCAATATCAGCATCGGGATCCCAGTTCTGGCAGTGCAATATCAGCATCTGGATCCCAGTTCTGGCAGTGCAATATCAGCATCTGGATCCCAGTTCTGGTAGGGCGTTATCTGGATCCCAGTTCGGGCAGTGCATTACCTGGATCTGGATCCCAATTCGGGCAGTCTAATATCAGCATCTGGATCCCAGTTCTGGCAGAGCAATATCTGCACCTGGATTCTAGGTCTGTTCAGCCACCCTGGTCATTAGAACATGGTCTCCCTCCAGTAAAGGAGGAAAAAAGCAAGACATTCCAGATAAGAACAGATCTCTGAGCTCTGAAGGCGTAAAAAGCCAGGTGGTGACTTAGCCCACCACAGTCCACCCACCACTAAAATATCAAGTCCGCATGGACATTACCTTTAAATTTTCCACCTCCGCTTTGAAGGTAGGAGTGGGACTACAAAGAAGACACCTTGACCTTGCAAAGTCCTATTATTAGGATGTTACAGTAAATGATTTAGCTTGGAAACCTTCCACACATTTAGATCCGCCAAGGATTTTTTTATTGCAAGTTATTTTGCTATGTTAAATGCACAACCCCTCACCAGTCTCCCACTGCCAAGTAGCTTAACATCATGTCTTTATCAACATGAGGCACGTACCACCTACACAAGTCACTGCAATCTTAAATGCCAAGCACAGTACCCCAGAATCACTAAGGCAATTAGCATTTGTCATTATCAGCCTTAGGCCACACACACTCATATTCTTCATTAGTCTTTGCCATTATCACAAACAGTGAACACAGACAGCCTCGCCTAATGCCAGGACATCACTTGTTGGCATGTTCTGCATCTGGCACACTCCCTAATCAATAATCCCTATTCTAGGCATCATTTGTGAAAGGCTCTGAAATATGAACTAATGGTGTTGCTGACAGCTGCCAACTGAAATCTCACTTTTCCAAAACAGAAAAAAAAAAAAAAAAAAAAGACGAACCTGGTTACTATAGGTACAGACGGTCTTATTATTAATCATAAAAGAATCAGCGATTAGAAGGGATGCACTGAAGTTTCAGCTGCCGAAAATGGCGTTTTCAGCATTTTGTGCCGATAATGGCCGATGCCGATAATGGCGCCAAAAACGCATGTGAATTTGTTGCGATTTTACTATCCTTATGGTGTTTTTTTATAGGTCACCTGACTTAAAAACTCAAAACCTTAACACGGGTGCGTTATTGATGTGTTTTCAATGCATTTCAACAGAGGTACGTTTTTTGGTGCATTTTTTTTAACGGGCCAAAAATGCAGCAGTAAAGTAAGATTATTACCACTAAGGAAGACATACAGAGCGTTTAAAGGGACACTTTTCTAAAAGTGCTGATAATGGCTGACAAATTCATCTTCATTTAAATTCATTCTAATAATTAAAATGTCAAATATAATACAAACATATAAATATATATAGGTTTTTAAAAAAAAACTAAATTTCCGGTTTCGGCAAAGTGCATCCTGAATTTTCAGTTTCGGTACCAAAATTTCCATTCGATGCACCTTTGGGAATTGGAACCCAAGACATCACCATCTTCCCCCCATTGCGAAATGCTTGGCACTTGCAATGAACCTTAGTGCCCATCCCTACATATTTCAAGGAATGCCACTGCCACCAAAATGTCACCTGCGACTATGGACCATCACCAGCTCTGTTGCAAACTTCACACTTAATAATGTGACATCGCTGGGGACCGCCGAGAGGCTGCTTAGTCCCCAACGCTGTACTGCGGGGGGGGGGGGGGGTATAGACACAGGGATCGTGTACCTTCTCAACATTTGTCAGTGTGCAAGAAAAAAAAAGGTAAAAACAGGCACCAGAGACCACCTTGCATAAGAGAGAGGGAAGTTTGGGATTGTAATTCTTTTGGCAGTTTCATAATAAAGACCAACTCCAAGCAGATAAAAAAAAAAAAAAAAAAAGTGCCTGTGCTGTAAAGGTTAAATCGCTTGTTCCGTCTAGAGGAGAGGAAAAACAGTTTTACTTAAGCAGCCATTAGAGGAGTGAATTTTACTTTCCTTCTTCCACAGGTGTAAAGAAAGAAAATCACTGACTGTGCTAATGGAGGGAATCCCTCCTGCAGCGCTATTGTGTTCTACCCCCAGGGGATTGGTTTGTAGGGAACATTCCTGGCCAGCAGAACACAATGATTACTGCTAACAGCTATAGCCGCTGGCAGTAATCGCATGTAAATAAAAAAAAAACAAAAACAGGCTGGTTGTACCCAAGTTAATCAACTTGGGTACAATCAGCCTGCTCACAGATGGTCCCTTCTGAAGCAGCCAAATTTCGATCCATGTATGGCTGGCTTTACCCAATCCCCCCCCCCACTCCCCCAGAAGGCAGTGCTCCCCCACGCCCCGGTTGCGGACCGCGCACTGGTTTTGAAGACATCAAAACCCTAGACCGCTAGAGTGCAGGGGTGCACAAGCTGCGGGGACTGGTCTAGGTGCGGGGTGGAGCAGGGGATCGGGTAAGTACATCTCCTTTTGTTGCTCCCCTAGGCATTAATGAGCAGTTACCCCTTACAGCGTGGGCACAGGGGATTTTTTTTAATATTATCATTATTATTGTTATTAGTCTGGAGCTGGACTTTGATTTCTAATTATTAAAGTGGTCTGAAATAAAAAAAATTAAGATTTGTTATAAGAAACATCTGAAAATGGTAATTCTGCCTAAACATTACTGAGATTAAATTCTATACAAGTGAGCCTGTCACTTTTAATGACAGTTCTACCTTTGTTATAGTTAGTTGTCTTTGAATTCCCCTGATTGCAGCCCATTTGGCCAATGACTTCCCTTCTTCCTGGATCCAGCGATCCTCACTCTGTCGCCCTGCCCAGCGGCCCACAGCTATTGCAACAAAAACATCCTCATCAGGTCCTCTTATTTACTGAGCATGTGTGCTGTGGCCCTATTCATTCCTAGAGTTGAGGATGGCCCAGAAATGAATAGGGGCACGGTACACATGCACAGGGAGGTCAGAAAAAAATAATAATAAAATAATAATCTATTGCCATTTTATAGGTACAAACTGCAGGACCCCAGTAAAGGGTGTAATTACATCATCAGCCTGACATCTCCACTGCCAGAAGAAAATCAAAGAAAATCTGACACTGGATTCCTAATCTTATCCCGCAGGGAGCTCTGCAGATGTTCCTCCAGCTTCCTTACAGGAAGGCTAGCCAGCGACACCAAGGTACTATCCAAAGGATGCTAACCCAGGAGCGTTCCTCATATAGCAATCAGGGTTTTGTTTCCAGCGGATTCCAGCAAGGGTTATCCATAAGTAACAAGAAGAAAAGAAGACAGACAGCCTGCGACCGCCCTTATTCAGGAGGGTCAAAACAGGCTCAGTAGAGAAATGTAGACCTCAGAGAGTGTCCTGCAGGGAGCTCTGTAGATGTTCCTCCAGCTTCCTTCATGTAAGGAACATCTACAGAGCTCCCTGAGGGACACTCTCTGAGGTCTACATATCTCTACTGAGCCTGTTTTGACCCCCCTGAATAAGAGCGGTCGCAGGCTGTCTGGTAAGATCAATAAATAGTAAAGTGGTCAGTTGCGCTCATATTATCCTCATATTCCCATAAAAATTAGTGAAAGGTAAAAATATACTTCTAAAAATACCTCCAAATATTCTTAATCTAAAAATTCTTACAAATTTTAAAGTGGAATATAAATCAAGCTTATCCCACCATTATAAATGTGATGTGGTCATAGAAAATGCATTAGTGATAAAACTTACTATAATGTGCACGTGCTCTAAAACATATCTGCTACTTATAAAAGGAATATAAAATGTATCTAAATAAGTATATACCGTGCCACTTGAAACTTCCAAAATATAAATAAATACAAATGTGCAAATGTGTATTTATTTATTTATATTTTGGAAGTTTCAAGTGGCACGGTATATACTTATTTAGATACATTTTACACATTGTATATTTCTATTTCTTCATCTGCAGATCAAAGGGATGAAAAAATGTTCCTCTGTTTAACCCCTTAATGTACTCTAATCAGCCTTAATTAACTCCCTATTCTCCTCCATTTAATTATTTTCCTGCTTTTTTTTTTTTTTCTTTTGTTCATGTATTAACATATATTTACAAATTTCACATTGAAAAAGCGCAAAATTATATTATATTATATTATATATATATATATATATATATATTTATTTATTTAATTTGTAAATAACTTTGCAATGCTTTGTACCATTGCTGACAGCTGAAGTTAAAAACAAAACAGTTGCGGTAGGTATTGGTAATTGGTATCAGCGAGTACTAAAAAAAAAATAAATAAAAAGTATCGGTACTCGTACTCATTGTAAAAAAAAAAAATGGTAATGGTGCATCCCTAGTAAAATGTGAGCTCTGGTGCTAGAATTATTGCCCCCACTCTAACGTTCACAGCGATGCCTCACATGTGGTGCAATCATTGTTTACATACTGTATGTGTGCCGGACCTACATGCGTGTTTGCATTTGTGTGTGAGCACGGGAGAACGGAAGTGCTATTTTTTATTTATTTTTACACTTTTTTTATCCCATGTTGCTATCACAAAAGGGTAAACAAGCTTCTTGTGATAGCTCTGGGCAGTGACAGGTACTCTTTATTGAGACATCAGGGGTCAATTAGATTCCTGATATCTCCCCTGGCCTTCAAAGCATCTGATCAAAACACAGATTGTGTTTGACCAGATGCTTCCTCGGCTGTACCAACCAGGGAATGACAGCACTGAAAGCAAAAGTGCCGAAATCCTCATCGCTTCCAGCTTCATTCAGGGAACAGATGTTCCTCCGTTTCCTCTGTGGGCGGCCGACCCAACTGCTTACAGCGGCACCAGGCTCCCTGTTGGAAGGTGAGAGCCCGGGAACGGCTATGGGCAGCGATGGTTGGGGGGGCTCTTCTGCTGCCCAGGCTGTATATAGGAAGCGGTGCACTTTACAGACAAACTAACTATGTGTATTTAATGTACTTGAACTAACATGCAGCAGCAAGTGGTCCCTGTGATCAGAACATCAACAAATTCACTTTAATCCAAGTTATTTCTAATCCACTGCAGCCCAAATCCAGAGAGCTCCTCACATGGGAATTGTCATGTTAAAGCCCGATCTGCATTACTTCCTCTCCTACCAATTAAGGGAGAGGGGAGTCTGGAGGAAGGATGTGCCCCCTGCCTTCATTTCAAGGCCTAATTTACAATTCCGAGTGGAGTGCGCCTTTAAATACAATATACTTGTCAATGACAACAACACATAGCTATATTCTGGGTATGACACATCATCCCGCCTGTGCTGTCAGCACCATATCACACCAATAAACAACATCTCACTTGTTATTTCAATGTTTGTGTTCCCCTTTCCTCGACCACAAACCAACATGAAGCAACTCCTTTTTTCTCTCTGTTCTTGGTAAGGGTGCTCACAGATATAAGACACAAACTGCTCTGAATGTAAATAATGCTCAGACACAGCTGCTGTCAGCCTATCAGCGTTCTACAGGCTTCTGGCAGCAGGGCAGGACGGTGATCTGGTGACTTCCACCGTAGCTAAATACCGGAGTCCCATGTACTCACCGCCCAGAGCACCATCACCATTTCATTTCCCCATGTGCTAGAATCCTCAGTCCCACAGAAGTCCTAGGCAGCTCCTTGCTCCTCCACTGTCCCATTGGCATACTAATGGCACAATTTCACAAATCATAGCCTAAGGCTCATCTGCACAGACAACTGCTTTCCTACTTGTCTATATGAGTGTAGCAGCAGCTTATATGAGGTCTGTGCAGCTCAGAGGCAACTAAAACACTAGAAATGATGCTGCATTTGCTGGTTGACAAGCTTCATGGGCAGTCTTCCTCAACTGGGGTTCCTCCAAAGGTTCCCTGAGCAGCAACCTACCTGACCTCTCACCTGGTGGTGCCTGCAGAGTTCCAGGACCATCACCACCTGGAGAAGACAGCTAGAGGACACCAATCCTCTGTAAGGGTGGCAGTCTGGTCATGTATGGTCTTCCTATAGCCACCCATGGAAGGGGCAGCTTTTACGCTGACCCCCAATTCAATGGTTTTAGAAATAGTTCCCCAAGATCTGAAAATGGTTTTAAAAGATTCCTCTGGGGAAACATGGTTGAGAAAGAATACCTTAGAATGTCTATTAAGTGACACCACCAATACAGGCAGCAGATGACTTGTCATTGTGGGGCTGATTTAATCAACTGGAGAGTGCAAAATCTGGTGCAGCTCTGTATGGTAACCAGATTGTAACTTCAGCTCTGTATGGTAACCAGATTGTAACTTCAGCTCTGTATGGTAACCAGATTGTAACTTCAGCTCTGTCTGGTAACCAGATTGTAACTTCAGCTCTGTCTGGTAACCAGATTGTAACTTCAGCTCTGTCTGGTAACCAGATTGTAACTTCAGCTCTGTCTGGTAACCAGATTGTAACTTCAGCTCTGTCTGGTAACCAGATTGTAACTTCAGCTCTGTCTGGTAACCAGATTGTAACTTCAGCTCTGTCTGGTAACCAGATTGTAACTTCAGCTCTGTCTGGTAACCAGATTGTAACTTCAGCTCTGTCTGGTAACCAGATTGTAACTTCAGCTCTGTCTGGTAACCAGATTGTAACTTCAGCTCTGTCTGGTAACCAGATTGTAACTTCAGCTCTGTCTGGTAACCAGATTGTAACTTCAGCTCTGTCTGGTAACCAGATTGTAACTTCAGCTCTGTCTGGTAACCAGATTGTAACTTCAGCTCTGTCTGGTAACCAGATTGTAACTTCAGCTCTGTCTGGTAACCAGATTGTAACTTCAGCTCTGTCTGGTAACCAGATTGTAACTTCAGCTCTGTCTGGTAACCAGATTGTAACTTCAGCTCTGTCTGGTAACCAGATTGTAACTTCAGCTCTGTCTGGTAACCAGATTGTAACTTCAGCTCTGTCTGGTAACCAGATTGTAACTTCAGCTCTGTCTGGTAACCAGATTGTAACTTCAGCTCTGTCTGGTAACCAGATTGTAACTTCAGCTCTGTCTGGTAACCAGATTGTAACTTCAGCTCTGTCTGGTAACCAGATTGTAACTTCAGCTCTGTCTGGTAACCAGATTGTAACTTCAGCTCTGTCTGGTAACCAGATTGTAACTTCAGCTCTGTCTGGTAACCAGATTGTAACTTCAGCTCTGTCTGGTAACCAGATTGTAACTTCAGCTCTGTCTGGTAACCAGATTGTAACTTCAGCTCTGTCTGGTAACCAGATTGTAACTTCAGCTCGGTCTGGTAACCAGATTGTAACTTCAGCTCGGTCTGGTAACCAGATTGTAACTTCAGCTCGGTCTGGTAACCAGATTGTAACTTCAGCTCGGTCTGGTAACCAGATTGTAACTTCAGCTCGGTCTGGTAACCAGATTGTAACTTCAGCTCGGTCTGGTAACCAGTAGGGATGCGCTGATACCATTTTTTTTTTTTTTTAAACGCGTAAACTTTGACTTTTTTTTTTTTAGTACTTGCCGATACCAATTACCGATACCTACCGCAACTGTTTTGTTTTCACTGCAGCTGTCAGTAATGGTACAAAGCATTGAAAAGTTATTTATATTTATTTAAAAGTTGTTTATTTATTATTTTTATATTAAAAGGCTAATATATATGTGTGTAAAAATATTCACTAACAAAGCAAACAAAAAAAAGTTTTAATTGTTTATCGTTTATAAAAAAAAAAAAGCAGGAAACTAGGGAGTTAATTAAGGCTGATTCAAGTAAATTAAGGGGTAATAAGGGGTTAAACAGAGGAACATTTGCTCATCTGTTTGACTTGCAGATGAAGAAACAGAAAAGATACAAAAAGAAACAATGTTATTTTATTTGTGTTTTAGCAGCTGTGCAATGTTGGTAATAAATATTGCCAGGTGCTTTTTTTTTTTTTTTTTTTGACAGCTCCAATAACCGGACTTCTTTAACATTTCAGCTGTCATCAGAGGAGACCCAACTGACAGCTCAAAGAGCCGAGCCTGAGAGTACTGGTTTCAGATATCGGTGCATTTGCACGAGTACCGATACTTGTGAAAATACTCAGTATTGGCACCGATACCGATATTGGTGCAACCCTAGTAACCAGATTGTAACTTCAGCTCTGTATAGTAACCAGATTCTAACTTCAGCTTGTTCAATTAAGCTTTGATAAAATAAAACCTGGAAGCTGATTGGTTTTTATGCAGAGCTGCACCAGATTTTGCATTCTCCAGTTCTACTAAATGAACCCCTTTGTGTCTGGAGTATGAAAAGTGTAACAAAAGGAAATCCATATTCTTGTTGCCCCCAGGAGAAGGACTTCAGCCATTCCTGTACTGGGCACACACCTAGAACCAGGCCGACATCTGCAGAGGCTCTACCTGTCTTTCATCCCTGGAACCCCAACAGTGTCCTTCCAGCTCTGACCTATCGTTACCTCCACTTTCCCACACCTGACAATGTACAGTCCTATCACACCGATAGGGAGAATGGAACGTTCCTCCAGATTCCATATACAGTCCCATGAGAGGTACATCCAGAACCACTCCATACGAGACACAAATTCTATGAGTGGTACCACGGACTCTCTCCACTGATACAAGCAGGACCTGGGCTCTGCCTGCGCTCCTCTGTACACCTGGATGGCCCAACTAATGAGTATTGTACAGAACCGTCCCCTCCAGACGCCTACCAGAGAACCGTCACCCCCCCTCCTCCCCCCGAGAACACCATTCAGGACCCTTGTGAAGCTTTGCCTGTACCGGCCCCATTACTAAGACTGTATACATGGGGAGCCGTGTACACCTCCATCCATCACACAGCCCTGAGCTATGGGTGCCATGTGTGACAATACTGTACATTCACAGCAACCCATCTGACCCCCCCAAAATCATCAACCCCCCCCAAAATCATCAACCTCCCCCCAAAATCATCAACCTCCCCCCAGTGCATCGCTTCTACCTACACCCTGATGGTAGATACCACCTGACTGCAACCCCCCCCCCCACAACTTCTCTATTCCCTATGTAGCCCCCTGATCACTGCACTGACACCACACACACCAACCTGTACGGACAACACTGATACAAAAAAGACACCACTTGCCCCATCTATAGCTGGATATTACAGTAAGAAGCACTGGAGGCCAACAACAGATACAAACAAGGCCAAGGATAAATCCAAGGGAAAAAAAACAAGCTTGGCACCGACCCGCAGACAACCAAATATCCCCTCTAACAGTATGTGTTATAAACAGGGGTTTAGTCCTCACACATTCACGAATACATGTGTAAGTCACAGAGCCCCACCAAGGCACCCCGATATCTGAGGTACCCAACACGGATTTATATGTGTCCCCAAATACTTATCCATTAGTGTTATGTACCACAGATACCGGGGCTGCTGGTAAGTTAAGCTTGGTTGTTCCCTTGGATTTATCCTTGGCCTTGTTTGTACCTGTATGACAACACCCCTTTCTGTACACTCCCATCATCATCCACCAGTATACCCCTTCCTCCTGATCCCACATGCAATTCCATCAGAGTAGCCCACTTGTACACCATTCATCTTCTGATGAGATAGAATATAATACAATATATAACACCCAACCACCAAACGCCTCACTTTATTCCTATATTATGATCACATCAATGGACTGATCTTCTTCATAATGCCAAATACATGTGATAGAATGTTCCTTCCATCCCCCAAATACTACAGACACCAAGATCTCCCTTCTTTATGCCACACAACCCAATGTGATAAGTTCTCCTCCTTCTCTGTGCTACATGCAAGTCTATCAGAGTAATCCCCACCTTCACCTCTACCATCCCCACCACCATCCCCACCTTCCCCTCTCCTCTACCATCCCCACCTTCACCTCCACCATCCCCACCTTCCCCTCTCCTCTACCATCCCCACCTTCACCTCTACAAACCCCACCTTCCCCTCTCCTCTACCATCCCCACCTTCCCCTCTCCTCTACCATCCCCACCTTCACCTCTACAAACCCCACCTTCCCCTCTCCTCTACCATCCCCACCTTCCCCTCTCCTCTACCATCCCCACCTTCCCCTCTCCTCTACCATCCCCACCTTCCCCTCTCCTCTACCATCCCCACCTTCCCCTCTCCTCTACCATCCCCACCTTCCCCTCTCCTCTACCATCCCCACCTTCCCCTCTCCTCTACCATCCCCACCTTCCCCTCTCCTCTACCATCCCCACCTTCCCCTCTCCTCTACCATCCCCATCTTCCCCTCTCCTCTACCATCCCCATCTTCCCCTCTCCTCTACCATCCCCATCTTCCCCTCTCCTCTACCATCCCCACCTTCCCCTCTACCATCCCCACCTTCCCCTCTCCTCTACCATCCCCATCTTCCCCTCTCCTCTACCATCCCCATCTTCCCCTCTCCTCTACCATCCCCACCTTCCCCTCTACCAACCCCACCTTCCCCTCTCCTCTACCATCCCCACCTTCCCCTCTCCTCTACCATCCCCACCTTCCCCTCTCCTCTACCATCCCCACCTTCCCCTCTACCATCCCCACCTTCCCCTCTACCATCCCCACCTTCCCCTCTACCATCCCCACCTTCCCCTCTCCTCTACCATCCCCACCTTCCCCTCTCCTCTACCATCCCCATCTTCCCCTCTCCTCTACCATCCCCATCTTCCCCTCTCCTCTACCATCCCCATCTTCCCCTCTCCTCTACCATCCCCATCTTCCCCTCTCCTCTACCATCCCCACCTTCCCCTCTACCAACCCCACCTTCCCCTCTCCTCTACCATCCCCACCTTCCCCTCTCCTCTACCATCCCCACCTTCCCCTCTCCTCTACCATCCCCACCTTCCCCTCTCCTCTACCATCCCCACCTTCCCCTCTCCTCTACCATCCCCACCTTCCCCTCTCCTCTACCATCCCCACCTTCCCCTCTACCATCCCCACCTTCCCCTCTACCATCCCCACCTTCCCCTCTACCATCCCCACCTTCCCCTCTACCATCCCCACCTTCCCCTCTACCAACCCCACCTTCCCCTCTACCAACCCCACCTTCCCCTCTACCAACCCCACCTTCCCCTCTACCATCCCCACCTTCCCCTCTCCTCTACCATCCCCACCTTCCCCTCTCCTCTACCATCCCCACCTTCCCCTCTCCTCTACCATCCCCACCTTCCCCTCTACCATCCCCACCACCATCCCCTCCACCATCCCCACCTTCACCTCTACCATCCCCACCTTCCCCTCTACCATCCCCACCTTCCCCTCTACCATCCCCACCTTCCCCTCTCCTCTACCATCCCCACCTTCCCCTCTCCTCTACCATCCCCACCTTCCCCTCTCCTCTACCATCCCCACCTTCCCCTCTCCTCTACCATCCCCACCTTCACCTCTACCAACCCCACCTTCCCCTCTCCTCTACCATCCCCACCTTCTCCTCTACCATCCCCACCTTCACCTCTCCTCTACCATGCCTACCTTCCCCTCTCCTCTACCATCCCCGCCTTCCCCTCTCCTCTACCATCCCCGCCTTCCCCTCTCCTCTACCATCCCCGCCTTCCCCTCTCCTCTACCATCCCCGCCTTCCCCTCTCCTCTACCGTCCCCGCCTTCCCCTCTCCTCTACCGTCCCCACCTTCCCCTCTCCTCTACCGTCCCCACCTTCCCCTCTCCTCTACCGTCCCCACCTTCCCCTCTCCTCTACCGTCCCCACCTTCCCCTCTCCTCTACCGTCCCCACCTTCCCCTCTCCTCTACCGTCCCCACCTTCCCCTCTCCTCTACCGTCCCCACCTTCCCCTCTCCTCTACCGTCCCCACCTTCCCCTCTCCTCTACCGTCCCCACCTTCCCCTCTCCTCTACCGTCCCCACCTTCCCCTCTCCTCTACCGTCCCCACCTTCCCCTCTCCTCTACCATCCCCACCTTCCCCTCTACCAACCCCACCTTCCCCTCTCCTCTACCATCCCCACCTTCCCCTCTCCTCTACCATCCCCACCTTCCCCTCTCCTCTACCATCCCCACCTTCCCCTCTACCATCCCCACCTTCCCCTCTACCATCCCCACCTTCCCCTCTACCATCCCCACCTTCCCCTCTCCTCTACCATCCCCACCTTCCCCTCTCCTCTACCATCCCCACCTTCCCCTCTCCTCTACCGTCCCCACCTTCCCCTCTCCTCTACCGTCCCCACCTTCCCCTCTCCTCTACCGTCCCCACCTTCCCCTCTCCTCTACCATCCCCACCTTCCCCTCTACAAACCCCACCTTCCCCTCTACCATCCCCACCTTCCCCTCTCCTCTACCATCCCCACCTTCCCCTCTCCTCTACCATCCCCACCTTCCCCTCTACAAACCCCACCTTCCCCTCTACCAACCCCACCTTCCCCTCTACCATCCCCACCTTCCCCTCTCCTCTACCAACCCCACCTTCCCCTCTCCTCTACCAACCCCACCTTATCCTTGTGCCCGGCCTCCATCTACACCATCATACCACAGGGAGGACAATCTCTGTGATTTCACCTACAATCCGAATATAGAAATACATCCCCCCATATATATATATAATTATTATCACACTACCCCCCCCCCTCCATCCCCAATGTTACCCCCTGATCACATCAATGGACTGATACCCCAGAAACACCAACATGCCATAGCCTGCCCCTTCCCCCCCGATCCCATAGACTCCCATCATCCCGCCCCTTCCTCCCGATCCCATAGACTCCCATCATCATCCTGCCCCTTCCTCCCGATCCCATAGACTCCCATCATCATCCTGCCCCTTCCTCCCGATCCCATAGACTCCCATCATCATCCTGCCCCTTCCTCCCGATCCCATAGACTCCCATCATCATCCTGCCCCTTCCTCCCGATCCCATAGACTCCCATCATCATCCTGCCCCTTCCTCCCGATCCCATAGACTCCCATCATCATCCTGCCCCTTCCCCCCCATCCCATAGACTCCCATCATCATCCTGCCCCTTCCCCCCCATCCCATAGACTCCCATCATCATCCTGCCCCTTCCCCCCCCATCCCATAGACTCCCATCATCATCCTGCCCTTTCCTCCCCATCCCATAGACTCCCATCATCATCCTGCCCCTGTCTCCTCTCCCGGTGATACTCACTTCCTCTGCAGGGTGGTGGCCGGGCTGTTGCTGGTGCTGTGTCCGGGGCTGGAGCTGCGGGAGGCGGCTCGGTGTGTTCTGGCGGAGGTCCGGTGATGGGTGGGTGGGGGTGGTGTGGAGTAGGTCGGTTCTCCTCCTCCTCCTCCTCCCCGGTGATGGTGATGATGATGATGGGGGTGATGATGGCCGTACCCCGCACACCCTCCTCCTCCTCCTCCCGGTTCCCGGTAGTCTGCTCGGTGCTGCTCCTGCCGGGTCTCTCTCAGCTCCCGGTTCTCCTGGCTGATTCGGTCCAGTTGCACCTCCAGCTCCTCGATGCGGCGTCTCTGGGTCTCCAGCAGCTTCTGTTGGCTCTCGATGATGTTGTTGAGCTCCAGCAGGTACTCCACGGCTCGGTTCGGGGACTCCTGTCCGCCGGGGTTGGGGCCCGAGCCGGCTCCCCCTTCCATGGCCGCCAGGGTGGGGATGCCGGAGGTCCGGGGGGTGGGGGTGGGGATCAGGTCGGGCGGACAGGCATGGTGGTGGTGGTGCTGGAGGTGCCGGGGGCGGAGCGGACACGAGCTACCGCGGCGACTGCTGCAGAGTCACTGCGCACTGACAGGAGGGGAGGAGCCGGGGGGCGGGCCGGCGGGGGGGGGGACTGCGTCACCGGCGAGGCTCCCCCAATGGGAAGAGGGTGGGCGGGGAGCGGAGCGTGACGGCCGGCCAATCGGGAGGAGTGTAGGCGAAGGCTAGCGCGTGCCGCCCACCTCCGACCTGTCAAAAAGTGACACCTATAGGGGGGCTGAGAGAGGAGGACTACAAGTCCCAGCATTCCCTACCTAGAGGAGTGCCAGGGACAGGAACATAAACAGCAGAGCCCGAGCAACCTGTGGTGGAAGCACGTGGCTAGTGCTGTGTGTGTGTGTGGGGATCACAGTCATCCCTATGGACACCTGTCAGGAGGGGAGGGGGGGCGGGGCTACTGAGGACCATAAAATATCTTCACATAGAGCAAAGTTCTGTACAAAGCACAGAGATCCCAGGCTGCTGGAGACATTCATCACAATGACCCGGCTAAGTCCACTCTATGTAAAGAAAAACAATAATAATGATAAATGTACCCAGATTTGAAGGAGAGAGAAGGGAACATTTAACCTATTCAGCCCCGGAAGATTTTACCCCCTTCCTGACCAGAGCACTTTCTGCGATTCGGCACTGCGTCGCTTTAACTGACAATTGCGCGGTCGTGCGACGTTGTACCCAAACAAAATTGACGTCCTTTTTTTCCCACAAATAGAGCTTTCTTTTGGTGGTATTTGATCACTACTGCGGTTTTTATTTTTTGCGCTATAAACAAAAAAAGAGCGACAATTTTGAAAAAAAAAAACATTATTTTTTACTTTTTTGCTATAATAAATATCCCCCAAAAAATATACAGAAAAACTATTTTTTTGAACAGTTTAGGCCGATATACGTATTCTTCTACATATTTTTGGTATAAAAAAAAAATCGCAATAAGCGTATATTGATCGGTTTTGCGCAAAAGTTATAACGTCTACAATATAGGGGATAGATTTATGGCATTTTTATTATTAATCTTTTTTTACTAGTAATGGCGGCGATTTGCGATTTTTATCTTGACTGCGACATTATGGCGGACACGTCGGACACTTTTGGTGCGATTTTGGGACCATTAAGATTTACACAGCGATCAGTGCAATTAAAAATGCATTGATTGCTGTGTAAATGACACTGGCAGGGAAGGGGTTAACCACTAAGGGGGCGATGAAGGGGTTAAAGTGGAGTTCCACCCACTTTTACAACTCTTCAGCATCCCTCACTAAACTGTGCACTGTAAACAAATTGGATATTTTTTTATCTTTTTTCTCAGCACCTACTGTATATCTGCTGTATTCATTTTCCACTTCCTCCTCCCTGGCCGCGGCCCATCACATCATTTCCTGTTTGCAATGCCTTCTGGGAAGGGGCGGCAACTTCCTCTGACACTGCCGTTGCTATGGAAACCTGACCTGAAACCTATTACACTGCTTGTGCTGCACTGAGCATGTGCGAGATCTGCAAGGATGAGATCCAGGAAGAAATATATTCTGGCTTCAGATGCCCACACTTAAGATGGCCACGGCCTGCTGCAAGTTTATAAAATAACAAACTACTGCTATAAACTAACAAAACAGACTTTAGTTTACAGACTAACTTTACTAGAACACATTAAGCTTGTGTATTATAGGGGTATTTTTATTTAAAAAGTAAAATTTTGGCCGGAACACCACTTTAAGTGTGTCCTAGGGAGCGATTCTAACTGTGGGGGGGGGGTGGGCTTCCACTGACATGACAGCGATCACTTCTCCCGATGACAGCAAGCAGTGATCTCTGTCATGACAAAAGGCAGAACGGGGAAATACCTTGATTACATAGGCACTTCTCCGTTCTGCAGCTTCGTGACATGATCACCAGCAGACCAGTGGACATCGAGTCCGCCAATCCCACGGACACGGTCACGCTGCACGCGGTGGGCGCACATGCGCCCGCTAGCCTAGCCAATTAAAAGGGACGTACATGTACTCCCATTTGCTCACCGCTGCCATTGTGCCGACGTATATCGGTGTGCAGCGGTCGGCAGATGGTTAATATTATTTTTGTATAGTAGCCTGCAAAGCATTGCGTGTGTGATCTGAGATCCCGGGTGCGATCCACTCATTCTGCATCCACTGAACCTTCACTTACAGCAGGGCTGCAGGAAGTGTCTATACTGTGCTGATCACTGCGCTTGTGTTCTACAAACAATGGAGAAGTTTGGATTTAAAAATAAATAAATAAACGCACTGTACATACTAAATACTAACTAACTACAAGCTTGGCTTCAGCAGTATGTGAACCGAGAGCTACCACAAGTACAAGCTGGATTTAGAGGAGGCAGAGGAACTAGAGATCAAATTGCCAACATTCACTGGATCATGGAGAAAGCAAGGGAGTTCCAGAACAATGTCTGCTTCTGCTTTATTAACTACAGTAAAGGCTTTGATCTAGGGGTCGCCACCTTTTCTTCAAGTCAAACCTGAACACTTTAGCGGCGCACAGCAATTTTTTTTTTATACATATATTTTGTTAATAAATAACATTTCCAATCATACGAAGTTAATAACAAGAGTCCCCCTTTACATCAGAGTCCACAGAGTTCCCCTTTTACATCTGAATTTGCAGTTTCCTTTCACTGTAAGGGGGGACTCTGCAGACTCTGATGTAAGGAAGAACTCTGGGGACTCTAACATAAGGGATGCTCTGGGAACCCTGATTTAAGGGGGAACGCTGAGAACTCTGATGTACGGAAAGAACTCTGATGTAAAGGGGAACACTGTGGCCTCTGGTGTAAAGGGGAACTCTGAAGAAAGGGCTGCTCTGAGAACCCTGATTTACCTTAGTGTACTCACTCGGAGGCAGGAGAGAGAAGGGGGATACTTCAGTCACAGACCGGGATGGATGGTGAGCTCACTCACCCCTTGGCAGTCAGCACATCTCATCCAGATGTATCTGAGGCTGCTGGACTTCAAATTTCCGGGCCCCACTTTCCTTTTCTGAGGCACAGCGCCGGGTATTGGAGTGTGGGCAGACACAGAAGGGTAGGAGCGGGAGGAAAAGGTGCAGATCGAGCCCTCTCTCCTCTCCTGCCTGTGTGTGTTTTAGGGGGGATTGTTAGTGCTGGCTTTGGGCAGCATGAAAGAGAGTGTAACAGACACTCTCAGCTCAGACAACTGCAGCCCCCAGATGATGTCTTATTGAGACGAAACCGGTCGGGACTCTGCTGATGCCACTGCATTATTTGATTTGACTTACTTGCCTTTTAATGCCTTCTCAAATGTGAGTGACCATTTTACTTATTTCAATAAAATGCCTTTTATGTAAATGGAATCACACTATGTGGCCCAATTTTTTTCCTTTTTACCATATATAATAGTGGGAGGATCCGTTCTTGATCTTTGGTTACTGTTGCCTTGGTGGATACCCATTGATGTTATACATTGTGACGGACCCCTGCCCGATTGGTCTACATCATAAACCGTGTATGCTGATTTTTTTTTCTGATTTTCTTCCCTGGGTGTGTTACACCACAAGCTCTGTTGGCTTGTCAGGCGTATGCCTAGTTGGGTTCAACTTGTCTGGTATGCCTCTTTCCTTTTGGTGGTGGATTATCAACAGACAACCAGTTCACAGATTTATCTTGCAAGTCACTTTATATATTGGAGTCACTTTATAAACTTTCATTCTAATATATATATATGCACTGTTGGTCTATGTAAACATCATCATTGTTGTTTGTACTGTATATTAGAGTAATATTGTATGTATTTTATCATGGTTTATGCACATCAGTAATGGTTTGTTACTAGTTTGATCCTGTCAGGGCAATTTCACTTTCATCTTCACTTTTAGCGCTGCACTTTACCACTTTCCCGTTTGTTCACCTGCAGCCAACAAGCCTGCTGGGAAGCCATAGTCCAGTCTGAATAATGTGTCCGGGTTTCAGGCAGTCTGAAACCCAGATGTATGATTTCAAACCCAAACTGTCCGGGTGAATCCTGAACAGGTGGCAACCCTACTTCGATCGTGTGGATCACAACAAGATGTGGCAAATACTGAAAGAAATGGGAATACCAGACCACCTCACCTGTCTTCTGAAAAACCTGTATGCAAGTCACGAAGCAACAGTTAGAACAGGACATGGAACAACTGACTGGTTCAAAATCAAGAAAGGAGGGTGTATATTGTCACCCTACTAATTTAACTTATATGCAGAGTACATCATGCGAAATGCCAGGATCGACAAATCGCAAGCCGGAAATAAGATCGCAGGGAGAGATATCAACAACTTGAGATATGCAGACGATACCACACTAATCGCAGAACTAAAGAGTCTCTTAAAGTGAAATTCAATGCTAAAACTAAAATCCCTGCATCTATAGACACCTGCGATCTAACACTAACCTGTCTAGCCCCGTAAAGAAAAAATCAGTATACATACCTTTTCTAAAGCTGATCCGATCTCCAGCGGTGGAAGCTCTGCAGAGGATATGGCTGACAACGGCTGTGAAATGAATGGGAAGTGACGTCACCTATTGAGTTACTATGGGGCTTCCGTTGTCGGACGTGTCCTCTGCATCCACCTACACAGAGAAGCCGCGGCTGACAGCTCAGCGTGGGATCGGGTCAGATCAGCTTCAGAAAGGGTATGTATACTGAATTTTTCTTTACAGGGTGAGATAGCTTAGTGTTAGCTCGCCGGTGTCTATAGATGCAGGGATTTTAGTTTTAGCACGGACTTGCCCTTTTAATGAAGGTGAAAGAGGAGATCGCAAAAGCGGGCCTGACATCGAACATTAAGAAAACTAAGATCATGATAACCGGTACCATCTCTCCTCCTTTTATCTTCCTAGGCTCCAAGATCACGACAGAGGGTGACTGTGGCCATGAAATTAAGAGACGCTTGCTTCTTGGGAGGAAAGCAATGTCAAACCTAAACAATATTGTAAAAAGCAGAACCGACAAAGTGCCATATAGGCAAAGCTATGGTATTCCCAGTAGTAACTTATGGATGTGAAAGCTGGACCATAAGGAAGGCTGAACGCCGAAGAATTGATACTTTTGAACTATGATGTTGGAGCAGATTCTTGAAAGTCCCTTGGATGGCAAGAAGATCAAACCAGTCAATCCTGAAGGAGATCAACGCTGAATATTCACTGGAAGGACAGATGCTGAAGATAAAACATGAAAACTTTGGCCACCTAATGCGAAGAGAGGACTCATTGGAAAAGACCCTGATGCTGGGAAACATGGAAGGAAAAAGGAGAAAAGAATGACAGAAAACAAGATGGATAGATAGCATCATCGAAACAATGAACATGAAGTTAAGCAAGCTGCGGGAGGCAGTGGACAGAAAAGCCTGGCAGGCTATGGTCCATGAGGTCACGAAGAGTCAGACACGACTAAACAACTGAACAACAACAACACATACTAAATAGCATACTGTCCCCTGCCGGCTCTAAGCCCAATAACTGAGCAATCCCGTAATTGCTCACTGGAGAGGGGGCGGGTGCAACTGGCTCCACCTCTCAGTGGTGTGCTGAAAGGCAGAGCCAGCTGTCAATCAGGCAGGCATGTGAATCCCAACAATATTGTTGGGCTCCTGCCAGTTCCTGGAGCAGCTGTTACATCAGCTTATAAGGGGCAATAGTTCACTGTCAGCTGATTTTGGGTCACAGCAGAGCAAAAGTAAGTGCAGTTCAGTGACCCACAGGAGAAGTATGACTAAAACTTAATAACTACTAGAGATGAGCCTGGGTGTCTTCTGAACTCACCTCACATCTATGGGCTTGTTCACACAGACAGAAAATACACGGGGTTTAGATGGACACTGTGCATAGTTTTGAGCTCACTTGTGCTAGGGTGATCGATGAGCCCATACACACAAATGCATGTATAGGCAAAAATGTGTGCTGTGCTTAGCTGTGCAGAAACAAGGACACCTCTCTGTCCAGGGCTGCACAGATCTGCACATATTAGGCATGTACATGCACAAACACACCTAAGCACCTATACACACCTAAATGTGTATACACAAAAATGTGTAGCCATTCATTTTAATGAAAGCAGAATTGTATATGTCTAAACACTGTATGCGTCTAAATGCATCTAATTGCGAGTACTTTAGATGTGTATTTTATGCAGGATCTTCTGCCAGCAAGAACCTGCACTCATGCAGAAAATACACATATGTCCATGTGAACGGACCCCTAAGGCTCCATTTGCACAGGCGTTTAGCCACACTTCAAATCCCAGCAGCAAGAATCAGCTGTTTGCTGGTAGCTATTTGTGACTGTTCCCACAGCCAGTGATGACCTGCAGTGATTGCGGCCGGATGCACACAAAGTGTAAAGCTGCGGCAGCCAACAGTCTGTCATTGCAGTGAATGGGTTTAGCGGCTGCAGCTATCTGCACATGTTTACATGTGCTGCCTGGTGGTGAATGACCCAGCCTGCAGCTGATTGCACTAAAAAAAAGAACACCACTTTGATGTTTGGATGGAGGTAAGTTTGGAGCCCAAGCTCATCTTCTCTAATAAGTGCAAGTCCCTGTGCCGCAGTGTCAGACACGTGCCATGTTACACTCTAAATATGGGCACAACATCTAACATAGTAAGAAAGGTGGGGTTAGTCTTTAAAAGAGAAGTGCAGGTATTATAAAAAATAAACTTACAGACTCACCTAATTGGGTGCTGTCTCCCGCTGCCTTAAAGCCTGAGAACTGAGTGATCAAATACTGCTGATGGCTCAGTTCTCAGTCTACAGTGAGCTGAGAGCAGTGACTGTCAGTCGGTGGCTCTCTGCTCTGCCCCTCCAGAGCTCACTGGGGCTGGCTCAGGAATCTGGGTGGATCCTGACATTAAAGTGGGGATCCCTCCAAAGTCTAGATTGGCTCAGTGACGTCAACCGATAGCGCACTTTAGCTCGCTGTTGGCTGCATCTGGATCACAGGACTGCAGAACTAAGTGGCCTACAGGAGAAATATGACCAAAAGAGCTTTGACCCTACTTCTTCTTTAACTTACCCAACCTGATTTTCAGGACAAAATTGAGAAGTTAAAATTTGACCTTTATTCTGCATTCTTAAAGCGGAGTTCCAGTCATTTTTGTGTTTATTAACCGCTTTAAATCCGGGCCATTGCCAAATGACGGCAGCAGCGCGGATCTAAATTGCCGGGACTAAGTCTATTGACGTCGTCCCGTGCATGAGCGGCCTGCACGCCCCCTGCAGGGCGTGCGCAGCGCGCTCGGTGATCAGCGAGTCTATGAGACTCGCCTGATCACAGATCAGAGTAAGGGGTCGGTCCCGACCCCTTACCACATGATCAGCTGTCAGCCAATGACAGCTGATCATGTGATGTAAACAGAGCCCGTAATCGGCTACTTTTCCTCCTTGCGCTGACAGCGTGAAGAGGAAAAGAAAAAACCCGATCATCGGCGGCCGTGTTCGGGACATCAGTCCCAATCATGGCGATCTTCTGATACAAAGCAATAGGCAGCAGTGCTGCCTACCAGTGCCCACCAGCGTCACCCATCAGTGCCCACAGTGCCATCAATCAGCGCCACCCATCAGTGCCCACAGTGCCACCCATCAGTGCCCACAATCAGTGCCACCCATCAGCACCCACATCAGTGCCACCCATCAGCACCCACATAAGTCCAACCTATCAGTGCCCATCAGTGTCACCTACCAGTGCCCATCAGTGCCGCCCATCACTGCCCATCAGTGCCATCCATCCGTGCCCCCCATCAGTGCCCTCCATCAGTGGTACCTATCAGTGCCCATCCGTGCCACCCATCCGTGCCACCCATCCGTGCCATCTATCCGTGCCACCCATCCGTGCCGCCCATCCGTGGCCATCAGTGCCGCCTTATCTGTGCCCATCAGTACCGCCTTATCTGTCCCCATCAATGCCGCCTTAACTGTGCCTATCAGTGCCGCCTTAACTGTGCCTATCAGTGCCGCCTTATCTGTGCCTATCCGTGCCCATCAGTGCAGCCCATCAGTGCCCACCAGTGCCGCCTCATCAGTGCATATCAATGAAGGAGAAAAATTACCTGTTTGCAAAATTTTATAACAAACTATTAAACATGATTTTTTTTTTTTTTTAATTTCCATCTTTTTTTGTTTGTTTAGCAAAAAATAAAAACCTCAGCTGTGATTAAATACCACCAAAAGAAAGCTCTATTTGTGGGAAAAAAATGATAAAAATTTCATATGGGTACAGTGTTGTATGACCGCGCAATTGCCATTCAAAGTGCGACAGCGCTGAAAGCTCAAAATTGGTCTGGGCAGGAGGGGGGTTTAAGTGCCCAGTAAGCAAGTGGTTAAAAGTCAGCAGCTACAAAAAGTGTAGCCGCTGACTTTAAATAAACACACACTCACCCGTCTCAGGATCCAGCGATGCGGCCACCCGAACCTTCGGTTCTCTCCCTTGCCTCCCTGAGGCGCCAGCATCACAAGTGAGGGCACCTGGGTGTCCCCCCGGGTGTGCACTGCCCATGCGCGAGTCACGCTACTCCTCCTAAATGGCCAGGTAGTCTTCTGAGACCGGTGACGTGTCCCAGAAGATTGGAGGGAGGGGGAGAGGAGAACTTCCTTGTGAGTAACCTAGGTGGCCCGAGCGGAAGTGGGAGCGCGGTACCTGTCAAAACTAGGTATCTTCCTCCCCCCCCTCCTTTCCCCCACAAAAATGACATGCCGAATGTGGCCTAGAGGGGGTTGAGAAGTGCTTACAGCGGAGCTCCGCTTTAACATGTAATTATATTTCTGGATTTTTTTTAAAGTGCACGGAACATTGCAAAATTATAATTAAAATTAATCAATTAATTAGAATTACAATTAAAGTACAAAGTTTCCTTGGACTGTATCACTGTGAGGGCAGGAATCTATCTATAGTGTTTACAGCAATAGCATTTAAAAATGTGGGGAACCTATTATTCCATTACCTCCTGTGAAGTTGGCCGTCCACTATTACTTTTTTTTGTACAGCCTGTGCCCTGACTGAAAATAATCCAACAGATTCCACCACCTATGCTAACAGCACTGATGGACAAATCCTTTTATATTGAATTTGATTTTATAAATAGTATCTATACTTGTTTAACCTCCATCAAAAGGCCCTTGGGCATCTTATTTGACTTTTGTATTTGGGACGGAGGTACTTCAGCCTCTGTATTAGACCTAGCTGTTTTCTTGATGGATGAATCCCCCTGCTGGGCAATTGTATTCTGACATCCGATGGTGGATGTCAGAATACCGGAGCATTGGCTCTATTTCCTTGGATAACAGGCTAACAATTTTCCATCTGGCCAGTGGCGGCCTGTAATGCCGCCATCCCCCTAATCCATGCTCATGGCCCCCTAATCTACATGCGGGGCGCTGGACACATGCATTCCAATGGGTTTTCTTTTTTTTAGAAGCACGTGATTAGAGTCAGAGGCTCTAATAGGCTTAAAAAAAGGGTGGGCTTCAGGTGCAGAGTACTGTGCCCCAAGCCCACCCAGTTGTGTGACAATAATAAATTAATGTTTGCTATTGTCTTCCTGATTCTCCTTCCGGCCAATCAAGAAGCGGGTCCGGAGACTCGTCAACCGATTGGCCGAGAGGAGAAGCGATCCTATTAGCCGCCGAGGAGGAGGAAGGAGGAGACGCAGGGGAAGAAGCCGTAAAGCAGCAGGAGGAGGAGATGCCACCCAGAGGAAGCGCTGCCCGCTACCTAGGGGAGGAGGGGGTGTCTGTTACCCGACTGGGGGGCGGGGGGAGGCGTCTGGCTCCTTTATTTTTCAGTCATGGCAGGAGGGGCAAACACCACAAAGCAAATTTTGGTAAGTTCATCTGTAAATGGCCAGGTTTTAAGGTGTAGTGGGCTCACAATAGCCAAAGAAACAACCCCATCAGCATGCAGCACCTTATGCTCCAGACCTCTAATCAGGCCTACACATTGAGTTACAGCAGCTCTGCCAGGCTTTTGAGCTGCCAGCTGTTGGTGTCAATACTTCTGCACCAGAGAGCTCCATAGCAGCATTGGTAACAGACAATGTAAAACACAATCAGGTGAACTCATGGCACTTCTTGTCAGTACGAAGGCTCAGATGACAGTAGTAGATCACCGCTGCAGTGGTCTATTCCTGGTTGATGGCAGCCAGCAGTCAGTCACTATTATGCCACGTACACACGGTTGGACTTTTCGACAACAAAGGTCCGACGGTCTTTCAACGTTACGTGTTGACGAGTTACGTGATGACGTACGACCGGACTAAAATAAGGAAGTTAATAGCCAGTAGCCAATAGCTGCCCTAGCGTCGGTTTTTGTCCGTCGGACTAGCATACAGACGAGCGGATTTTTCAACCGAACCCGAGTCCGTCGGAAAGATTTGAAACATGTTCCAAATCTAAAGTCCGGCAGATTTTCGACCGAAAAAGTCCGCTGCAGGTCCGATGAAGCCAACACACAGTCGAATTGTCCACCAGACTCAGTCCGTCGAACCAGTCCGGTCGAAAAGTCCGCCCGTGTGTACGAGGCATTAGAAGTGATCTGTTGCTGTAGAGCTGCAGGGGAGCCGGATCAGGTTTTCACTGACCAGATCCCACCCTCCACTCAAGGAAAAAACCCTCTCCTCTATAATCTCGAGGTTACACCAAATATGTAAAATGTCGTGGGTGACATTTGTTTTTACAATCGCAAACCTGTAAAATGTGGCCAACTTGCCAATTTCTGTCTGAGCAAGCCCAACTTGACCCCATCTGAGGGCCCATTAAACTATGCATTAACACATGTTTCTCAATCAGTGTGCATTCTGGTTCACTGCAGCGTGGGTGCATTGCCTACTACTGTAACAGTGGGATGGCGCCTGCATGGGCAGGGAACGAAATCTAGAATGCTCACCCAGCACTTACTGACATGCCTTGAGGTATTTCAAAGAATTTAGTAGGCCAAGCATAAGCCTAAGCCAATAATGAATTAGCAAGTATAATTATACATACAATCAATAAGACAATAACATTACGCTGAGAGATTTGGTTCACACTTGCAGTATTCTGACTAACAGCAATTAACAGAACTGTATTGCATATACCTACAGTATATAAAGACAGTCCCAATTTGCTTTAACAGTCACAGTTTTATACCACTGGCCAGTGATTGATGAAAAAAGAAAAACGTTGGCCGGCAAAGTTGGGGCCCTCAAAGAAAACAAAATAATTTCATCAGATAACAAATTAACGTATACAATTTTAGTGTCTTACCAGACCCAGGAAAACCTCTTCTGGGTCTCTGGACACATGCTCTGATTCAGTTCAAGTCCTCAGACAGGAATAGGAGTTGCAAGCACTGTAGCATTGCTTCCTTACAAGCAGAGGGAGTGCTCTCTAGTACAGTCTGATCACACCAGGTATCCAAATCACACCTCACACCCTTCCCAGGGAGAAGGCTCCCAATCTCTGAGGCAACCCAGATAGCAGGGATAACTTGCCACAAATTTGTGTCAGTGTTGAATTTTAAGTCTGTTTACTTGCTGCACATTTTCACTGGCAAGTTGTACACTTGCAGAGCACCTGAAGTTTTAGTTGATACTTTTCCACTTCATAGATAATTTGCGTG
The DNA here is from genome assembly GCA_037952925.1 of Lithobates clamitans. Classification (NCBI taxonomy): domain Eukaryota; kingdom Metazoa; phylum Chordata; class Amphibia; order Anura; family Ranidae; genus Lithobates; species Lithobates clamitans. The sequence continues at coordinate 4,670,617 of JBBGZY010000410.1, forward strand.
GCAAGACTCTAGCAAGAGCAAATTTGCAGCGGTGAGTCTACAACAAGAGCTCTGCAAGTCTACAGCCTGAGAATTCAGCCACAGTGACCCCTGTGGTGGGATGACTATTGCACAACATAACTGAACCAGAACTTCCAGCAGACTTGCATAATGTTTGCAAAGAAAGTTGATCTGGAGACATGCAATGCAGACTTGCTGAAATTGTACAACAAACTTGTGAAGCCTGGCAAGTCTAGCAATAGCTTAGCAAGTCATTTTCAAACTTACAGCTCAATTGCTTGCTATCTGGGAAGGTTCTGTATGCTTCTCTGAGGTCTCACCCAATTGCTGTCAGCTATGACAAGGTTTTATTCAGCCAGCATCCCAGTCATTTCCAATACCTCTGCTAGCTTTTTGATTGTCCCCTCTTTCCTTCTCAGAAGCCTGCCCCACACTTGCTTGCTTCTCTCTTGTCCTTTTGACTCCTCCCCTTCCTCCCTTTCAGCAGCCAGTCCCAGTCCTCCAGGGTCGATCCTGGCCCAGCCCCCTGCACTGGGGACACTCCATAGAGGAGCACTGGAATGTGGTCTCCTTTAAGATGGCTGCTGCACTTCTGCAATAATAAATATTCAGTTTAACCCTGTCCACACTACATAAGGATAATACAGCAGTAACAAAGAAACAGCATCCGCATTCGTTATCAGCTACAGTCCAGGTTACAGACACAAGCCCAAAACACAGGCCCTAAGGCATCAGGAAATATGGCTTTCTGTAGATCAGTAGTCTCTAAACTGCAGCCTGTGGGTCAGATGCGGCCTTTGGGGCAATATTCCTCCCACTGACACAAATGATGGGGCACCATTTCTTCCAGTGACACCAAGACTGGGGCACTATTCCTAACATTGACACCAACAATGGGGCATAAATCCTCCCAAGGAGGAAAAGGATGGAACACTACTCCACCCACTGGACACCAACAATGGGGCACTATACATCCCACGGATTCCAATGATGGGGCACTACACCCCTCAGTGATACCAATGATGGGGTACTATTCCTCCCACTGCTACCAAAGATGGGGCACTATTTCTCCCACTGATGCCAATGATGGGGCACTACTCCTCCCACTAATACCAACGATGGGGCACTACTCCTTCCACTAATACCAACGATGGGGCACTATTCTTCCCACTATGTCAGAAACCATGAATCAGACTGAGACAGTACAGGTAAATCACACTTGTTTAATAATAATAATAATAATAATAAAAAGGTAAACAGAGTAAACATAGTCAAAACATAGTCAGAGTTCAGGAACCGGAACGGATAGTCAGACAGGCCAAAACATCAGGGAGCCAGAGATGAACGTAGTAGAACAGCAAGCAGGATCTGGAGTCAGAAGGAATGTCAGCCAAGCAAGTCTTTAACAAGAACACAGGAGAACGTCTCTAGAGATGTGTCCAAGGCGAAGGCAGAGATCATCTAGGCTGGACGGCTAAAGTAGGCTAAGTAGGCAGGACTGACGAGCAGGATATCATCAACAGGGAAGTCACTGTGGAGAGATAGGAGCTGGCAATTAGCCGACAGCAGAGCGGCCAGCTTTGAGAAGGAAGGGCTGAGCCCAGCCCTGACACACTAATACCAATGATGGGACACAATTCCTCCCAGCCCAGCCCTGACAGTACCCCCTCCTCAATGACCCCTCCCCCTCGGAGGACCACCAGGCTTGAGGGAAAACGTCTATGGAAATCACAGAGGAGGACAGGGGCATGTACGTCCGAGGATGAGACCCAAGAGCGTTCCTCCAGACTGTACCCTTTCCAATGCACCAGGTACTGTATACGCCCACGGAACCTACGGAAGTCAACAATGGACTTTACTTCATACTCCTCATGGTTCTCAACCTGTACAGGCACCGAGGTGGTAAAGCGGTTGCAGACCAAAGGTTTTATTAAGGAGACATGAAATACATTCGAGATACGCATATTAGAAGGAAGGTCTAATGCGTAAGCCACTGGGTTGATCCTGCGAAGAATATGGAAAGGCCCAATAAACCGAGGAGCGAACTTCAGAGAGGGAACACGAAGTCGGAGGTTGCGAGATGACAGCAAGACCCTGTTCCCAACCTGGTAGGAAGGCGCAGGCAGACTGTACCTATCATTAGCATGTCGCAAAGCCTCCTGAACCTGTGCCCAAGTGGAACGAAGACCACGGAGATGCTCCTCTAATGCAGGAATACTCTGCGAAACAAACGAGTCAGGCAACATGGAAGGTTGGAAACCATAGTTCGCCATAAATGGGGACAATCGGGAAGCAGAATTCAAGGCACTATTGTGAGCAAATTCTGACAACGGTAAGAGGTCTGACCAATTGTTATGATGGTCAGAAATATAGCAACGTAGGAATTGCTCCAAGGACTGATTGGCTCATTCTGCAGCCCCATTAGACTGTGGGTGATACGCAGAGGAGAAAGCAAGCTGAATTCCCAACTGTGCACAAAAGGTTCGCCAGAACCGGGACACAAACTGACTACCCTGTCCAAGACAATCACCTTGGGTACCCCATATAAGCGAAAGATCTCCCGAGCAAAAATGGAAGCCAGTTCTTTAGAAGTGGGCAACTTCGTGAGTGGATTACAATGGGACATTTTCGAGAACTGGTCAACCAACATAAGGATAACTGTGTTGCCCTGGGAGTTGGGTAACTTCAAAAGGAAATCCACAGACAGGTGGATCCAGGGCCTCTCTCCATTGGGTATGGGTTGTAGGAGGCCCACTGGAAGGTGTCGCCAACAAAACCGTGGAATTTTGACGGAAGGGCGTTGGTTCAAACTTGTCTTGCATACACATGGCCACACAAATGTTGGTCAACAGTTACGAGCGTAGTGACGTACTAGACGTACTACATGTTTTTTCAGCTCTTTAGCACCACACTTTGGGCTCCTTCTGCTAATTTCGTGTTAGTAGAAGTTTGGTGAGTGTTGATTTGCACTTTTCTTTTTGCGTTTCTCATTTCGCGCTTTTCATTTTGAGCTTTTCATTTCGTACTTTTCAGTTTGCGCTTTTCATTTCATGCTTTTCAGTTCGTTTCTGAACAGCCGTTTGTCAACCAGACATGTTACGGAATCGGAGGAGATAACGTGTTATTTATTATTAGTCTTGGAGTTATTGCTTTGACATTATTTTTTTGGTTGAATAATAATGATTTGGTATATTTTCTATATTTTTGGATGTTTAGAATGCACTTTTTGGTTAAGTTCTATTGGCAGATAGCATGTCTAATTTTATTTGTTTTTTTTTTTAATGCACAATAAAAAAAATTGTGGAGAATAATACTTGGCTATGTGTTTTACTTCAAATGACAGTTTGGAAGTTGGCAGTTACATTAAAAAAAATACAATGTAAAATTGACAAGGGACACCAACATAGTTGTATCTTTGATCTTAAAAACTACGGAATAATGGTGTTGTGGTAACTAGCCCAGATTAAAAAAAAAAAGCATAATAATATTATTCTTAATATCACTAGAAAAAAAAAAAGCCTTTGAAAATTTGTTTGCAAAAACTCCATCAGTATCCAGGGCCGTCTTAATAGCATCATAGGCCCCTGGGCAAAGTAATGTTTTGGGGCCCCTACAATGGAGACAGCGCAGGTAAACAGACATCAAGTAGGTAGGAGGCAGACAAGCGGTTCTTCCCCTTTTGGGTGGAGCTCAAAACTACATGAACAATCATTCTGTACAGCAAAGAAACAGTGGGAAAATACTACAAACATAAAGTAACAAAGCTGTCCTGTGCATATAATATATCTGCTAGATTGATGCCTCCCCAGCACTCTGACCCCTCTACACCCCAGATATCCCCCCCAGTACTCTGACCCCTCTACACCCTAGTTATTCCCCCAGCACTCTGACCCCTCTACATCCCAGATATCCCCCCGGTACTCTGACCCCTCTACATCCCAGATATCCCCCCAGCCCTCTGACCCCTCTACACCCCATATATCCCCCCAGCCCACTGACCCCTCTACACCCCAGATATCCCCCAGCCCTCTGACCCCTCTTCACCCCAGATATCCCCCCAGCCCACTGACCCCTCTACACCCCAGATATCCCCCAGCCCTCTGACCCCTCTTCACCCCAGATATCCCCCCAGCACTCTGACCCCTCTACATCCCAGATATCCCCCCAGCACTCTGACCCCTCTACATCCCAGATATCCCCCCAGTCCTCTGACCCCTCTACACCCCAGATATCCCCCCAGCCCTCTGACCCCTCTACACCCCAGATATCCCCCCAGCACTCTGACCCCTCTACACCCCAGATATCCCCCCAGCACTCTGACCCCTCTACACCCCAGATATCCCCCCAGCACTCTGACCCCTCTACATCCCAGATATCCCCCTGGTACTCTGACCCCTCTACATCCCAGATATCCCCCCAGCCCTCTGACCCCTCTACACCCCAGATATCCCCCTGGTACTCTGACCCCTCTACATCCCAGATATCCCCCCAGCCCTCTGACCCCTCTACACCCCAGATATCCCCCAGCCCTCTGACCCCTCTACACCCCAGATATCCCCCCAGCACTCTGACCCCTCTACACCCCAGATATCCCCCCAGCACTCTGACCCCTCTACACCCCAGATATCCCCCTGGTACTCTGACCCCTCTACATCCCAGATATCCCCCCAGAACTCTGACCCCTCTACACCCCAGATATCCCCCTGGTACTCTGACCCCTCTACATCCCAGATATCCCCCCAGCACTCTGACCCCTCTACATCCCAGATATCCCCCCAGTCCTCTGACCCCTCTACACCCCAGATATCCCCCCAGCCCTCTGACCCCTCTACACCCCAGATATCCCCCCAGCCCACTGACCCCTCTACACCCCAGATATCCCCCCAGCACTCTGACCCCTCTACACCCCAGATATCCCCCCAGCACTCTGACCCCTCTACATCCCAGATATCCCCCTGGTACTCTGACCCCTCTACATCCCAGATATCCCCCCAGCCCTCTGACCCCTCTACACCCCAGATATCCCCCAGCCCTCTGACCCCTCTACACCCCAGATATCCCCCCAGCACTCTGACCCCTCTACACCCCAGATATCCCCCCAGCACTCTGACCCCTCTACACCCCAGATATCCCCCCAGCACTCTGACCCCTCTACACCCCAGATATCCCCCCAGCACTCTGACCCCTCTACACCCCAGATATCCCCCCAGCACTCTGACCCCTCTACACCCCAGATATCCCCCCAGAACTCTGACCCCTCTACACCCCAGATATCCCCCCAGCACTCTGACCCCTCTACACCCCAGATATCCCCCCAGCACTCTGACCCCTCTACACCCCAGATATCCCCCCAGCACTCTGACCCCTCTACATCCCAGATATCCCCCTGGTACTCTGACCCCTCTACATCCCAGATATCCCCCCAGCCCTCTGACCCCTCTACACCCCAGATATCCCCCTGGTACTCTGACCCCTCTACATCCCAGATATCCCCCCCAGCCCTCTGACCCCTCTACACCCCAGATATCCCCCAGCCCTCTGACCCCTCTACACCCCAGATATCCCCCCAGCCCTCTGACCCCTCTTCACCCCAGATATCCCCCCAGCACTCTGACCCCTCTACACCCCAGATATCCCCCCAGCCCACTGACCCCTCTACACCCCAGATATCCCCCCAGCACTCTGACCCCTCTACACCCCAGATATCCCCCCAGCACTCTGACCCCTCTACATCCCAGATATCCCCCTGGTACTCTGACCCCTCTACATCCCAGATATCCCCCCGGCCCTCTGACCCCTCTACACCCCAGATATCCCCCAGCCCTCTGACCCCTCTACACCCCAGATATCCCCCCAGCCCTCTGACCCCTCTTCACCCCAGATATCCCCCCAGCACTCTGACCCCTCTACACCCCAGATATCCCCCCAGCACTCTGACCCCTCTACACCCCAGATATCCCCCCAGCACTCTGACCCCTCTACATCCCAGATATCCCCCTGGTACTCTGACCCCTCTACATCCCAGATATCCCCCCAGCCCTCTGACCCCTCTACACCCCAGATATCCCCCAGCCCTCTGACCCCTCTACACCCCAGATATCCCCCCAGCCCTCTGACCCCTCTTCACCCCAGATATCCCCCCAGCACTCTGACCCCTCTACACCCCAGATATCCCCCCAGCACTCTGACCCCTCTACACCCCAGATATCCCCCCAGCACTCTGACCCCTCTACACCCCAGATATCCCCCCAGCACTCTGACCCCTCTACACCCCAGATATCCCCCCAGCACTCTGACCCCTCTACACCCCAGATATCCCCCCAGCACTCTGACCCCTCTACACCCCAGATATCCCCCCAGCACCCCGGACCCCTCTACACCCTAGATCAGGGATGTGCAATTAGTGGACCTCCATCTGCAGAACTACAAGTCCCATGATGCATAGCAAGACTCAGACAGCCACAACCATGACACCCAGAGGCAGAAACATGATGGGACTTGTAGTTTTGCAACAGCTGGAGGTCCGCTAATTACATATCCCTGCCCTAGATATTCCCCCCCCCCCCAGCACTGTTACCATATACTTACGATACCCCTTGTATTGTGACGTCACTACTTTCCGGATAACCCCTACACTGTGGCCTCTCTACATCCCTGATATCTCTAGCACTTGTCTGACGGACTTGTGTACACACATTGGGAAAATCCGACAACACACATTTGTCCGCGGAAAATTTGAAAACCTGCTAGCCAACATTTGTTGGCGAAAAGTCCGACAACAATTGTCCGATGAAGCATACACACAGTCGGATTTACCACCAACAGCCTGGCATCGAACATTTCTCGTCAAAGAGTCCAATCGTGTGTACGGGCCTTTACTCTGAGCCCACACGGAACAGGCAGCTATGAAGGTGGTTACATCAGCATGTAGACTAGGCCATCAGAATTGTTGGGAAATGGCCCAAAAGAGTCGATTCTTCCCAGGGTGGCCAGCAGCCTTGGGAGAGTGGTAAGTCTGGAGCACGGCAGTACGGAGACTCTCTGGGACAAAGCAGCAGTCACAAGGTTTCTCAGGAGGAGCATGGGCCTGAACGGCAAGAATTTTGTCACCCAAAGGAGAAGAGAGACTGGTGCGAACCGTAGCCAGAATATGATCAGGAGGAATCACAGGAACCGTAACCGACTCCATCTTGGAAGTGGAGGAAAATTGTTGTGACAAAGCGTCAGCCCTTAAATTCTTAGTACTGGGTAAGAATGAGACAATGTAATTGAAACTAGACAAGAAAAAAGCCCATCGCACCCTTCTGGGAGAGAGGCGTTTAGCCTCAGATAAGAATGTGAGATTCTTATGGTCAGTAAGAATGAGAACCAGCACAGTGGTACATTCGAGGAAGATGTCTCCATTCTTTCAGGGCTAAAATGATCGCTAACAGCTCTCTGTCACCAATCTTGTAATTGCACTCCGCAGGTGACAATTTCTTGGAAAAGTAGCCACAAGGATGCATAGCGCTCTCAGAGGTAGGACGTTGAGACAGAAGGGCGCTAACTCCAGTCTCAGAAGCATTAACCTCAAGGATAAAAGGTAACATAGGATCAGGATGTGTCAACACAGGAGCAGAAACAAAGGCAGCCTTGAGACTCTCAAAGGCCTTAATGGACTCCGGAGACCAACTCTGTGGGTTACCGTCCTTTCTGGTCATATCAGTCAGGGGCTCGACCAGAGACGAAAAGTTACTAATAAACTTCCGATAATAGTTTGCAAAGCCAAGAAAACACTGCACAGGATGTAAACCCATGGGTCGGGGCCACTGTAGGATTGCTGAGAGTTTCTCTGTGTCCATCGAAAAACCAGCAGTGGAAATTACATAACCCAGGAATTTACCCTGTTCACGATGGAATTCGCATTTACAATAGAGATTGTTCTTTCTTTGTTTCTGAAGCACACGACAGACATCTGTGTGGTGGCTCTCCAGGGACTTAGAAAATATGAGGATATTTTCGAGATAAACCACCACACATAACTGCAACAAATCTCGGCGGATATCGTTAATAAATTAACTGGAAAACTGCCGGGGCATTACAAAGGCCAAAAGGCATTACGAGGTACTCATAATGGCCTGTTCTGGTGTTAAATGCAGTTTTCCACTCGTTGCCCTCCTTAATCCCAACAAGATTGTATGCCCCTCTCAAATCAAGCTTTGTGAAAACCGTTGTTCCCTTGAGGCGGTCAAATAACTCTGTAAAAACCGGAATCAGGCATTCTTAATTGTGAAATGATTGAGACCCCTATAATCAATACAAGGTCTCAGTTCACCACTCTTCTTTTTCACAAAGAAGAAACCAACACCAGCAGGAGACAAGGATTTGCAGATGAAACCTTGAGAAAGTGCGTCTGCAACATACTCCTCCGTGGCCCCATCCTCCAAGACTGACAAAGGGTAAACCCGGCCACAAGGGGGTATGGCACCAGGTTGAAGGTCAATTGCGCAATCATACGACCGGTGTGGAGGCAAACTACCGGCTTGACCTTTGTCAAAGGCATTGCTAAAATCGTGGTACTCATCCGGCAGGGAGGAGAGTGAAGAGGTGCACAGGACCTTGGCTACCTTCTGGAAGCATGTCTTACTGCATTGTGGCGACCAAGAGAGAACCTCAGCATGGAGCCAGTCAAAAGAGGGGTTGTGCCTCTGTAACCAAGGATAACCAATATCCAGCGGAAACTTAGGTGGAGAAATAACTTGGAATTGGATTATCTCATGGTGAAGAGCCCCTACGGTCATTCTCAACGGAACAGTCTCAAGAGTCACATGGGCAGGCTGTAGAGGTCTCCCATCAAGAGCCTCAATGGCAAGTGGAGTGTCACGCAGCTGCTCGAGTGCTTCGATACAAAGGCAGCATCAATGAACACGCCTGCAGCCCCAGAGTCGATTAGAGCCTGTATCTCGACGGACGACTCAGCCCAAGAAAGGCTATCGAAACCAGGGGCTTATCCTTCTGGATAACTGGGGACGAAACAACGCCACTTATGGTCTGTCCATGACAGGAACCCAAGATTCGGGCATTCCCTGGATGGGAGGACAAGACTTCAAAAAGTGATCTTCCCGGACACAAAAAAGGCACAATCTCTCCCTCCTCCTAAGGGTTCTCTCATCCACAGAGAGACGTGTGAAGCCCGAGTGCATGGGTTCATCTTCACTGACCGCCTCGGTACCAGGAGGCATGGGAGAAAAGGGTGGGACTGCAAAGTTCGGAGTCAAATCTACAGGAGCGCTCCTTAAAAGGAAGTCTTTCTTTAAGTCTGAAGTCAATGAGGATGGCAAACGTGATCAACTTCTCCAGCTCATTGGGTATATCTCGGGCTGCTATCTCATCCTTGATGGTATCCGAGACCATGAGAAAAAGCAGCCACGAGGGCCTCATTGTTCCAAGCAACCTCTGTTGCCAGAGTACAGAATTCAATGGCGTAATCGGCAACAGTTCTCGTACTCTGATGGACATGAGGCACTTGGCAGCAGAAGCGGAGCATGCGGGAACATCAAATACCCTTTTAAAAGAAGCCACAAACTCTGGATAACTCAAAACAACAGGTTTTTGCGTCTCCCATAGAGGGTTTGCCAGGCCAAGGCTCTCTCAGAAAGCAAAGATATCACGAAACCTAATTTGCTGGGAGGGCGTCCATAGACATCCTCCCATGCTCGATCGGCCTGCGCTCCCCCTGCCGGGCGCGCGCGGCGCGCACTGTGACCAGCGAGTCTATGAGACTCGGCTGATCACAGATCGGAGTAAGAGGTTGTTCCCGACCCCTTACCATTTGATCAGCTGTCAGCCAATGACAGCTGATCATGTGATATAAACAGAGCCGGTAATCAGCTACATTTTCTTCTCCTCACGCTGGTAGTGTGAGGAGAAAAAAAAAAGCTGATCATGGGCGGCAGTGAGAGGGACATCAGTCCAGATCATGGAGAGCCTCTGCAGAGGCTTCTGTGCCCACCTGTGCCACCTATCAGTGTCCACCAGCACCACCTACCAGTGCCCACAGTACCACCCATCAGTGCCCACAGTGTCACCTATCAGTGCCCACAGTGCCAGCTATAAATGTTACCAATCAGTGCCTCCTCACCAGTGCTGCTTATCAATACCACCTACCAGTGCCCATCAGTGCAACCTACCAGTGCCCATGAGTGCCCATCAGTGCCACCTATCAGTGCCCATCAGTGACATCTATCAGAGCCACCCATCAGTGCCACTCATCAGTGCCACCCATCAGGGCTCATCAGTGCCGTTTTATCAATACCCATCAGTGCCTTTCAGTGTTGCCTTATCTGTGCCTATCAGTGTCGCCTTATCTGTGCCTATCAGTGCCCATCAGTGCAGCCCATCAGTGCCCATCAGTGCAGCCTCATCAGTGAATATCAATGAAGGAGAAAAATTACCCGTTCGCAAACTTTTGTAACAAATTATGAAACTTTTTTTTTTTTTTTTCAAAAATTTCTGTCTTTTTTTTGTTTGTTTAGCAAAAAATAAAAACCCAAGTGGTGATTAAATACCATCCAAAGAAAGCTCCATTTGTGTGAAAAAAATGATAAAAATTTAATTTGAGTACAGTGTATGTAGCATGACCACGCAATTGTCATTCAAAGTGTGACAGCGCTGAAAGCTAAAAATTGGTCTAGGAAGGAGGGGCGTTTAAGTGCTCAGTAAGCAAGAGGTTAATAATAATAAAAAGGTAAACAGAGTAAACGTAGTCAAAACATAGCCAGAGTTCAGGAACCGGAACAGATAGTCAGACAAGCCAAAACGTCAGGGAGCCAGAGATGAACGTAGTAGAACAGCAAGCAGGATCTGGAGCCAGAAGGAATGTCAGCCAAGCAAGTCTTTAACAGGAACACAGGAGAGCATCTCTAGAGGTGTGACCAAGGCGAAGGCAGAGATCATCTGGGCTGGACGGCTTAAGTAGGCAGGACTGACAAGCAGGATATCATCAACAGGTGAGTCACTGTGCAGAGATAGGAGCTGGCAATTAGCCGACAGCTGAGCGTCCAGCTTTGAGAAGGACGGGCTGAGCCCAGCCCTGACAAACTAATATAAATGATGGGACACTATTCCTCCCACTAATACCAAAGATGAGGCACTATTCTTCCCACTGATATCAGCGATGGGGCACTATTCCTCCCGCTAATACCAATGATGAGGCACTATTCCTCCCGCTAATACAATGATGGGACACTATTCCTCCCACACACACAAATGATGGGGCACTATTCTTCCCACTGATATCAGCGATGGGGCACTATTCCTCCCGCTAATACCAATGATGAGGCACTATTCCTCCCGCTAATACAATGATGGGACACTATTCCTCCCACACACACAAATGATGGGGCACTATTCCTCCCACAAACACAAATGATGGGGCACTATTCCTCCCACTGACACTAACAATGGGACACTATCCCCTCTTCTACGGACTACAAGCACTAGGTCGTTTTTCTCTCCCGCTGAGCACCAAGCCTAAGGCATTGTTTACTCTACCACTGGGCATTTTCTACTCCCACTGGCCACAGTCTAGCCCTCACTTAAGTCTGAAGGATAGTAAACTGGCCCTTTATTTAGAAAGTCTGTAGACCCCTGCTATAGATTATAGGTTTCCTTGTTTATTTTTTGTTTTCCGGGATCTATGACTTTAAATTGCACACCTTCTCCCCTCTGCATCATATTACATACTTTATTGGTGGGTGAGATACTTGCTTATCTTACTGGTGGGTGGGAAAACCTGCACATCTTATTGGTGGATGGGACACCTGCTTTTCTTATTGGTACGTGGACACTTGCTTCTCTTCTTGGTGGGTGGGCACCTGCTTATCTTATTAGTGGGTGGGACACCTGCTTATCAAGCTAGTGAGTGGGAAAACCTGCATTTCTTATTGGTGGGTTGCACCTGCTTATCTTATTGGTGGGTGGGACACCTGCTTCTCTTATTGGTGTGTGGACACCTGCTTCTCTTATTGGTGCGTTGGCACCTGGTCTTCTTATTGGTGTGTGGGCACCTGCTTCTCTTCTTGGTGGGTGGGACACCTGCTTCCCTTATTGGTGTGTGGGCACCTGCTTCTCTTTTTGGTATGTGGGCACCTGCTTATCTTATTGATGTGTGGACACCTGCTTCTCTTATTGGTGCATTGGACCTGGTCCTCTTATTGGTGTGTGGGCACCTGCTTCTTTTATTGGTGGGTGGGACACCTGCTTCTCTTATTGGTGAGTGGGACACCTGCTTCCCTTATTGGTGTGTGGGCACCTGCTTCTCTTATTGGTGTGTGGGCACCTGCTTCTCTTATTGGTGTGTGGGCACCTGCCTCTCTTATTGGTGTATGAACACCTGCCTCTCTTATTGGTGTGTGGGCACCTGCTTCTCTTATTGGTGTGTGGACACCTGCTTCTCTTATTGGTGCGTGGGCACCTGCTTCTCTTATTGGCGTGTGGGCACCTGCTTCTCTTATTGGTGTGTGGGCACCTGCTTCTCTTATTGGTGTGTGGGCACCTGCTTCTCTTATTGGTGTATGAACACCTGCCTCTCTTATTGGTGGATGGGACACCTGCTTATCTTGCTGGTGAGTGGGAAAACTTGCATTTCTTATTGGTGTGTGGGACACCTGCTTATCTTATTGGTGGGTGGGACATCAGGTTCTCTTATTGGTGGGTGGGACACCTGCTTATCCTATTGGTGAGTGGAACACCTGCTTATCTTATTAGTGGTTGGGACACCTACTAGTCAAGCTGGTGAGTGGGAAAACCTGCATTCCTTATTGGTGGGTGGGACACCTGCGTATCTTATTGGCAGCTGGGACACCTGCTTACCTTATTGATTGGTGGACACCTGTTTTTCCTATTGGTGGGTGGGACACCTGCTTATCCTATTGGTGGGTGGGTCACCTGCTTATCTTATTGGTGGATGGGACACCTGTTTATCTTACTGGTAGATGGGACATTTCATTATACTATTGGTGGGTGGGACACCTGAACAGAAAATAATTCATCATTTTTAAAAAGCTATATAATACAGAAAATCCTAATATGGCAGAGGACTGCTTGTACAGAAATATATGTTTTTTCCCATGTAGGCAATAGCCATAATAACTGACTGAGGGCCAGTTTTTATTTTTAGACCGGAGTGTCTCTTTAATCTTTCTAGATAAAAGCCAGCGGTTCCATTGTGTCTAAATGTGACTCATGTGTCTGCTTTGCAACAGATCGCCCCATTGTCATTGCATGCAGCATCTCCCGGGTGCTCAGCTCCGACTGCTCCCATTGAGGTGTTGTTGTTGCTACCTGATATCTTTACTCATTAGGCTATACTAATCTCCAGGAGAAGGCTAAGATCTCACACTACAATGTGCCAACTCCCACATGCTTACAGAAAAAAGGGGGGAGATGAGCGGTGTGAGAGAGGAAAAAAAATACACCCACCCACACGCTGACAGACACTTGCAGAAAGCAGCGCTACACATCTCTCTAATGTCTCTAAACACCAATTCTGCCTGACTGCTATCCCTTCCATGAGGCTCTTCTTCTGTCACCTCACCAAATGAATGTCCTACAGGCCCACACCATTTCTTAAACATGCCTTTTCCGCTATACAGAATATTCCCAGGATGGAAGCCAATATATTTGCTGACAATTCTGCACTGATTATACCATTATCTATCAGTTGAAATGACAAGAATCAAAGGTCTGAGCCATCTGACACTGAAATGTACATTTTTGGAGATCATGGAAGCTTGGCCTCTTTTACCCCTGACATTTCGAGTTCAGTAGAACTCCGGTAAAAAAGATAATCGCACAAAAAGAGAAAAACATCAATGAGAACCGTTTTTTCTACCAAAGGATTTGTATTTTATTAGTCTTTACATCTAAGGATTTGTATTTTCTTTCTCAATCCAGTCCTGAGATTTACACCGCTCTGCCACACAACGCAGGCAGCCCACTTGTGTGGAGACCAGTATTTTTGTGCATTGGAAAACGTCAGTCTCCGCAAGGGCACACTGAAAATAACTGTTTCCATGTGTCCGGTTTACATTAGAATACAGGCGGCAGTTGCAGAAGATTGCAATGCGTACATCTGCAGCATGTTTGCATTTATCCGCACCGCACAGAGGCTCTCTGTCTTTCCAGCGTTTCTATGCACTACAACTGTCACTGCAGTTCTTTACATTATAAAAGTCCTAGGCACTGCCCTCTGAGGCCGACACCACCACACACAGGAAAACTACCTGGATAGATTGAATTAGCCCTTAAAGCAGTATTATGCCCCGTACACACGGTCGGACTTTGTTCGGACATTCCGACAACAAAATCCTAGGATTTTTTCCGACGGATGTTGGCTCAAACTTGTCTTGCATACACACGGTCGCACAAAGTTGTCGGAAAATCCGATCGTTCTGAACGCGGTGACGTAAAACACATACGTCGGGACTATAAACGGGGCAGTGGCCAATAGCTTTCATCTCTTTATTTATTCTGAGCATGCGTGGCACTTTGTCCGTCGGATTTGTGTACACACGATCGGAATTTCCGACAACGGATTTTGTTGTCGGAAAATTTTATCTCCTGCTCTCCAACTTTGTGTGTCGGAAAATCCGATGGAAAATGTCCGATGGCGCCCACACACGGTCGGAATTTCCGACAACACGCTCCGATCGGACATTGTCCATCGGAAAATCCGACCGTGTGTACGGGGCATTAGACCCAAAAACAAACATTTATTATATTGCACCTTACCAATTCTTAGGATGTGATGGCTACATTTGTTTTCTTTTTTTAGGCTTTCTTTCCTATATTTTCACTTAACGATTCTGTCAGTAAGTCTATTGTTTTCTTAAAAGAACAAGCTCTCTTGCAGATGTAGCAGTTAAAGGCATTAGACAAACCATTTACCACAGGGGTGCTTACAATGAACAGCTTTTATTTATTTATGTAAAACCTTTATCCCAAATGGAAAAAAATGCTTTTAAAGTGTGAGCTGGAGTTTGGCTTTTTGGCAATTTATTACCGTATCTAAATCTGTTAGTCCATCTAAGCAGACTAACAAAGCTGCTGTCCAAAGGTGCCCCTGTGCTCCTTTACTCAGAGTTATTCACACTTCTGTTCCCGGTGCTCTGCCTCTGTGTGCCACCTCAGCTCCCCTGCCGGTTTATGATCTGGACCCGCCCTCAGTGACTGTGGCCACAATTGTACCCCTTGGCTAGCCTGTAAGTACGGGGTTGTCACATCATTTCCCCTTAACAATATTGTACTCCCATACTTACTTTGATATAGTGCTGATATTTCATACTTTATACTTTTTAGACACCCTGGCAGCATCTGCTCCTGATGAGTGGTAATTAACTACGAAACGCGTTGAGCTACGGATGCCATACCAATGCGTT
The DNA here is from genome assembly GCA_037952925.1 of Lithobates clamitans. Classification (NCBI taxonomy): domain Eukaryota; kingdom Metazoa; phylum Chordata; class Amphibia; order Anura; family Ranidae; genus Lithobates; species Lithobates clamitans. The sequence continues at coordinate 4,686,036 of JBBGZY010000410.1, forward strand.
TTCTATTTAGAGTAACATCTATATATATGTTGCAATATGTCTGACCATTGTTCTACCAGATATTCCTTTTTTTTATGTTACCAACAATTCACGATTTTATACAAAACATGTGTTAGCCACCTCCTAGTATTGTGTGCTTGCATTGATGTGTATTTTTATGATGTGTATTATATATGAAATTGACATTTTTCTTATGTGTATGCGTGTACCAGTCTTGACCATTCATGGTTACATGCAATAAAATTGTTTACCTAGTTACAGTTTGTAACTCATTTCCCAATTGCATGCTTCATTTAAAGTCACCACTAAGGGACCAACCACCTTGTTACCAGGGACCACAGTGAGTAACTGAAGCAAGTACCGAAGCAGTATTCTCACTGACCGAGGACGGTGAAGAATCAGGAAACTTCAGTGAGTATCAAGCCAGGGACCCAGCCAGTGGAGGTGATACTTGCAGAGCAGCCTTCTGTGTCAAGCCAGGGACCAAGCAGGCCAGTGGGATTACCCTTGAGAAGTATCTTGCGTGCCAAGCTAGGGACCCAGCAGAGAGGCAAGGGTGACGCTTGAGGAAGATACTACCATGAAGATTGGAGGAGCTCAAGGGATTCAGTGACAGTGAATCAGCGGGTCTAGTGAGAGAGACTGGGAGCTCAGTGGGCTGAAGAACTACAAGGAGTGATTGTAGTGGAAGCAAAAGGAACTCTTAAGCTATGTGTTAGGAACTGTTAAAGACTGTTACTATAGGAGGCAGCATTCCTGCACATGCAGATGTGCAAGATGTGTCTTGCTGGATGCCTTTCCCTGCATGGCTGCCCTCCTATTAAAGTCTCAGAATCTGCGAATTGAACTTGCAACTACCTAAGGGTGTCCTGGCCATAACCCCTTTTCCTCAAAAAGTTTAAGAGAAATAAACTCTCTTTTGCATTCAAGAAGTGTCTGGCGCCCGATGACTTTAATCATCTTGCACCCACCATGCCTCACAACCCACTATACACAGAAGGATGTCAGCTATCTCTGGCCCTGGAGGCTCTAATTAGACCTAAGGAGGCCTGGGACCTTGCTGCACGTGTTTCAACTTGCGTGTTGGCGTGACTTTCACTGGCCTCTTCCGACGCGTTTCATCATAGCAGCTGTGATTAGGGGGAGTGGCTCTTGTGAGAGTGATACCGTGTTTCCCCGATAGTAAGACACCCCCGATTGTAAGACGTATCGGGAGTTTCAGAGGGGTCAGCTAATATAAGCCATACCCCGAAAGTAAGACATATGTCTTACTTTCGGGGAAACACGGGGGGATTTGCCTGCAGTGAAGTGCGGTACCCCTCCTTCTCTGTCCCCCTCCGTTCTCCCCCTCCTTCCGCTTTCCTCCTCTGTGCCTCCCCGCTGTCCCCTCCGTTCCCCCCTCCTTCTCTGTCCCCCTCCGTTCTCCCCCTCCGTTCCGCTTTCCTCCTCTGTGCCTCCCCGCTGTCCCCTCCGTTCCCCCCTCCTTCTCTGTCCCCCTCCGTTCTCCCTCTCCGTTCCGCTTTCCTCCTCTGTGCCTCCCAGCTGTCCCCTCCTTTCCCCCTCCTTCTCTGTCCCCTCCGTTCCCCCCTCCTTCTCTGTCCCCCTCCGTTCTCCCTCTCCGTTCCGCTTTCCTCCTCTGTGCCTCCCAGCTGTCCCCTCCGTTCTCCCCTCCTTCTCTGTCCCCCTCCGTTCTCCCCCTCCGTTCCGCTTTCCTCCTCTGTGCCTCCCCGCTGTCCCCTCCGTTCTCCCCTCCTTCTCTGTCCCCTCCGTTCTCCCCCTCCGTTCCTCCGTCCTCCCCCTCCTTCCCTTGTGAATAGACAGAGTCAGCTGACTCTGTCCATTCACATAACTGAAACATTGTAATCTCCTGTGATTACAATGTGTCAGTTTATGAATGGAGAGAAGCCGCTGTCTTCTCTCCTTTCATTCTCAGTGCAGCTGACGCTGCAGAGAAAGGGACTGGGGAATCTCTATCCTCTGTCTCTTTCTCTGTCTCAAGGGGGAGATATCAGAGGTCTGTTAAGACCCCTGATATCTCACCAAAGCCCCCCAACAGGGCTGATTAAAAAAAAAAACAAAAAAAAAACACATATTGCAATAAAGAATAAAAAAATTTTTTTTTTCCCAATATAAGACATACCCCGAAAGTAAGACATAGTGGGGCTTTTAGGGATAAAAAGAAAGTAAGACACTGTCTTACTTTCGGGGAAACACGGTAGCTGTATTATTGATCTTAATAGAGAGATCAGAAGAGAGGTGATAGGTTGGGGGAAATAATATGAGCTTGGTTTTAGAAAGATTCAGTTTGAGGAAGTGGTTTGACATCCATACGGATATGCCAGGAGTTAAGTTATGCTAATAATTATAAGTTAGTAATGCAGGAGGAGACTGAATGGGTGAAGTGGGGAGTAGAGAGATAGATTTTGGTGTCATCAGCATAGAGATGCTACTGGAAGCTGTGGGAGTTTATCAAGTGATCAAGGGAAGAGTGTAGATGGAGAAGAGGAAGGTTCCGAGAACAGAACCTTGGGGGACCCCGACTGAAAGGAGAAGTGGAGAAAAGGGGAGACAGAGTTGTAGGCAAAAGTGAATGAATACTGTGATAGGTAGGAGAACCAGGAAAGAGCAGAGTCTTGGAGGCCAAGGGAGTGGAGTTTTTTGAGAAGGAGCGGGTCTTCTTTCGCTTCTGATTTTTTGGTTGGTCCTGAATGATATCACTTCAGCTCCACCCTCTGCATCATTACTGTGAATAAAGGGCTTTGTGGTGATGCCCCGTCAGGGGTGGGGCCATGAGGCTGTGTGCACTGGTTGTCATTTAACCCAGAAAACGTACACCTTTTTGCAAAACAAGAAGTACTGCAGAGGACAGCTTTAGACTAAAGACCATGAAAGGATAGAGAACTATGGCAGGGAGATCTCACTGTTGAAGTATTCAAGACTTATAAGATGTTGTTGATGAGTTTAGCTCAGTTCACCAGTCTCTGCTTATATCTCAATTTAGTGTTTATTAGTTGTGTGGACAGACCCTTTAAAAAGCCCACTACTCGAGCCCACTACTCCTATATGAAGTGTTGGCGCTAAAACCTGTCTTTGTCTTATTCATGACTTGGTGGCAATAGAACCTAAAAGACTGCATTGTGAGTGAATTTACAGGCATTATGCCTACTCAATAGGAGTTATCTATTAACGTGGTGAAAATGTTCAGAAAATCCTTAGCAGCTAATTAGCCAGTTGCTTTCATTGTCTAATTCAGTTACTGATTAGTTGCTATGTATTGCTGTTCATGCAAGCTTGCACATTGTCATTGAAAAATCCCCCATTGCACATTCCTAAAATATATTTTATGTGCTGTTCTTCACTCATTTAACCCTAAATGAGGATTTTTCTTATGATTGGTCTCATGAATCAAAGCCCCCGTCTCATCCTCTGCACTCAGCCCAGTGATATCACTTCTGCGCCCAGCATTTGTCTAGCAACAATGCACCCTTGGAAATGTATTAGCAATGCAAATACGGTGTCTATGCAAGCAAAACATTGCTTAGCCTACATACTGCTGCAGCACTCTGCACACCCGCGACAAGCAGTGACTCAAAGTGACTCATAATGTAAAGCCCCCCCACCCCTCTGGTGCATGGGAGCCTGTGGAGGAAATTCTCTTGTGTATGAAGGCTGGGGTTAAAGGCTGTACAGAGATGGGCTGCTGCAGACATGTGACATGCAAGGAGCACACCAGGAATTGGCCATGACCTTTCCAGGCTATAATTACAGCTAACTATGTGCAGGAATGAGTGGAGATGATAGACAGGTGGAGGGGTGGATGGGGGAACAGAATCAAAAGAGGACCTGTAGAGCTAAAATAAAAGAACATGAAACGATATGAAGCCAAATACATATAGAAGTCCATAAACAAGAGATAATTGTTGCTTAATCTGGCAAATTTCATCTAGATTTTAGCAGTTTATGGTTCACCACCTCCCCACCTAACCATTCAAACAACAGAGTACTTTCACATATCTGCGGCCACGGTTTACAGCATGGGGTCTGGTGTGTTCCTGTACACCTGTTCAGGTGCAATTCAGGTCCAAATTATAGCCTGAATTTGCACCTAAACTGGACCCAAACACGCACCGGACCCTCAATGTCATGCGAATTGGATGTCCTTCCTGTCATGCGAATTGGATCTGGAGAAATCCGCATCCAATTTGCATAAATGTGTGTACCCAGCCTGAAGGCCTTGTCTAATATCTGTTGTTCCTAGATGCGGCCCTTTGGTATCTGTAGTGCAGCCCTCGGATCTCAGCAGTTTGTAGTGGAAACATTGATTAGAATAATAGCATTAATCTCTACTAGCCTCATGTTCCCAGTTTCATATTGTCTTCTGCAGCACATCCTCAGCCAACAATGTAGCATGTTCACAATCTCTCTCCCTCATTTCCTTGTTTAGGTCTGCAGTTTCTGACAGTCTTCTCAAGCATTACATATATTGAACATTATGTTCTGCGCTTTTGTGATGTCAGGGGCCACATTTGAGGCCCTCTTTAGCTCATAAGTTGACAACTACTGTTATAGGTAGTAATATAGTGATCACCCTACATTCTCAGGACGCTAAAAAGAGGACAACTGAGAACCTAAGGCCCCTTTCACACGATCGGACCGTTTAGGTCTGCCTGTCAGTTTTGACGGTGGACCTGAACGGGCGCTCCATGTTAGCCTATGGAGCGACGAATGTCAGCGGAGACATGTCCGCTGACATCCGACCCGGTCCGATCCGCTAAAAGCAGACGGATGGCCCTACGTCCAGGTCCGTCGCTGGCAGATCGGATCAGGTGAGATCTGATGAAAACGGACATGCTGTCCGTTTTCATCCGATCCCCCCATAGGTGGCAGCGGCGCCTGACAAGCCCCACCCGCTCAGTGAGCAGAGAGGGACCTGTCATCCGCCGGCTCAGCGGAGATCAACGGAGAGATCTCCCGCTGAGCCGGCGGACCGAGGCGGACTCCGTGGAAGCGGAGTCCGCCTCGTGTGAAAGGAGCCTTACAACCCAAGCTGCATCAGATGTAAATCTTAAAGTGGCTCCTAAATTCCCTTTACGGTTTTAGTAGAAGAGTTAAATTTAACAATAAGCTTAATGTTTAGTTATTTTGCACCTAAACTCCAGGCTCATTTTGTTTCTTTTAGAAATGTCCTAAGTGTGTTAAAAAAAAAACAGCTTAGGATACAATATTCACTTATAATCTCGAGCTGTCCCCAGCAGTACCTCTGCTCAGCCACAAGATGTCCTTAGTCTTCCAGGTTGAATGATGCTTACCATTTATGACATGGTCTCTAAAGGTCCGGCACTGTATGCTGGACCTTCAGAGCGCATGCGCTGGCAACATCCCCGGATGCACGCGAATATCTCCTAAACTGCACAAGTTTAGAAGATATTCACAGTACCTACAGGTAAGCCTTGCTATAGGCTTGCCTGTAGGTTCAAGTGGTAGAAATGTGTTTACTACCACTTTAATGCATTCCTTGCATTAGGGTAAAAAATGTGTAGGCTAAGGCATCCCACCTCACCCCCCTTTTACTTACCTGGGCCCTCATTTGATCCAGTACCATGCATGTCTGCAGCTGTTCTCTCCTCTCACTTCCGGGTCTCGCTGGCTTTGCTGGGGCACTGGGAGCCATTGGCAAAGAGGCGGGGCCGAGTCCTGCTGTCTGTGTCAATGGCAGAAGTGGCTTCTCATGGGCAGTGGCGGTTGGTGCTTCTTTTTTGGGGGACGGCAAACAAACCGCCCCTGGTCAGGTCACGAACAGCAACCTACACCCCCGGTCAGTCCGGTCGGTCAGCCGGGTCTCGGGTGGCTCCCCCCCTTCGTGTTGGTCAGTCAGTTGTCGGGCCCCCGCGCTTACCCCATCTCACGGGCAGCGCTCCAGGCGGCGACGGCTTCTCTCCGGGCTGCAGGCGGCTGTTTCCTCGCTTCCCCTGTGTCTCCTCCTAACTCCTCCTAGCGGCAAAACCAAGCGGATCTCCTTTTGACCAATCGGGTGATAGAACCCGCTTCCTGATCGGCCGGGAGGAGAATCAGTGTTACAATAGTGAATATTCATTCGCTATTGTCAAACAACTGGGTGGACTCGGGGCACAGTGCTCTGCGAACCCACCCTTTTTTTGAAGCCTATTAGAGCCTCTGGCTCTAATCACGTGCTTAAAAAAAAAAAAAAAACCCAATTGGCATCCATGCGTCCGACTCCCTGCATATAGATCGGGGGCCGGGCGCATGGATGGGGGGGGGGCCGTGTGCCCCCAATGGACGGGTCGCCACTGCCCATGGGAGCACTGTGCAGAGGGGGGGGGCAGGAGCACCAGCAGAAGACCCGAAATAGGAGGTTCGCAGCTGCTCTGTGCAATTCCATTCCAGGTAAGTATAGACATATTTGTTTGTTTTAATTACCTATACTTTATCACTTTAATCACTTTAAAACACAGCTCAACCATGTGTTTTTTTTTGTTTGTTTTTTTTGCCAGGGGACTGCACAGTGAAGATCCCAGAGCCAGAAGTGGTCAGAATGGTAAGTATTTTACCAGAAGGGCTGACCAGTGAAGGTCTTGGCAGTGGAGAAAAAGGTAAGTATTTTACCAGGTGGGTTGCATTCAAGGAGGGGTGGGGGGTTAACATAAAAGTATCCTTAATGAGATCCACTTTATTAGGCAACACGTCTGAGTACTGAGGAATTTTCCTATTGTATATTTTTTTCCAAACCGCCCCACCCATGTTTACCCCTTTTCCTAGTTTATAAGCAGATTGATTGGCTGACATTCTTCTATTACATAGTAGAAATCTTCAGCCACAAACTTGTCTGGATTTTTTGTGCTGCTGTATTTTTTAGTATTCAAGGATTGACCAAGTCAAAAAATTAACGGACTTTGTGGGCACATAATGAGAGAGAGAATCAGTAAAAAAGTATAAATTTGATTACAACATAGTTAAAAAACACATAAACAACATACAAACAACACCCTGTGTGGACACAGTTACCCAATAATGCAATTATAGAGGACTGGACCTACGGTACAAAGATGAATTTAATACTGTATCAAGGAAAAGAAAATTTCTGATCCAGTAATGCCTCCAAAAACTTGGACGCGTTTCACTAAAATATTAGCTTCCTCGGACAGATAATGGGTAGGTGCTGGTATATCTAAAAACAAGAGAGTACATGTGTAAGTATTCAATGTAGTATATATCTATATAAGTATGAATTATGATTGTTACAACATTTCTCCAGGAGGAGTACATATACACAGAGACTAATTACATATAAACATAACAACGTGTATGCTTGCCTGGTAAACTTGTGGCTCAAGGTGTGGGAGAACTTGACCAAACTGACAACCGAAAAACAAAATTTGCATATATGTGTCTATAGTAGTGAGATACACATATATCATGTGGTCTATAGTAGATACCACTAAATAAGACAAAAAACAACAAACATGCGTTATAGATTAAGGTGCTACTATAAAAGTCCCCCAATTCAAAGACCGATTTATATTAGACTTAGCTCTCACCTGGTATATAGTAGTCATGTATAAGGTATTTGAATATAAATCACACACAGCAGTAAGTGGTCACAAATTCCCACTATAAGCGTGTTCAATACAATATCTAAAAATAAACCAAGTCAATAAGTAGATATTGGCCCTTTAGACAGGGTGTATATAATAGAGTATAATACCTGACCAAATTATTAAATGAGTAAGTGTACAATCCCCTTAAGTATAGAGGAATATCTAAGAGAGGGGGAATAGCAAACTATTAGGTATTTGACATAAAGAAAGAAAAAACACACATGGGGCCATTGCGGCCAGACCAGAAGACGGTTACGTTACACCCTGTAACAGATCAATACAGACAGAGAAATTAACAAGTATCTTCCCGTAGGGGGAGGGATTTGAGTATTTTTAAAGAAAAGGCTTGTAACTAATAGCATCATTGAGGCCAGGGGCAGTAATAGCAGCCAAAGTAGGAATCCATCTAATTTCTCTTTGTAAAATCTTTTTATCATGATTACCACCTCGAGAGTTCATTGGAATGTGTTCTAATGCTGCAAATTTTACTACACTGCTGTTCCCAGCATACATTTGATTTACATGTTGTCCTATAGGTGTCAGCAGTTGATTACTGTTGATATAATATATATGATCCTTGATTCAACGCCAAAAAGCTTGTTTGGTTTTGCCCACGTAGAAACTACCACATTCGCAAAACATAATGTACACCACGCCCTCCGTCTGACAGTTGATGTGGTATATCGTAGAGTGTAATCTGCCATTTGGCAAATACATTGCATGGTTTTCATATATCCATGGACGAAAAAGCGCATGAACCACTTTGCCAGGTTCCTCTCGAGGTGGTATTTTTCCTGGCTGTCTCAGTAAAATGTCTCTGTGTCAATCTGTCCCTGAGTGATCTTGCCCTCCTGAAAGTGATATTGGGTTTAGGACCTGTATATTTGCAAAGGATGGGATCATTGGTAAGAAGATACTAGTGTTTTTTGAGTATTTCTCATATACATAAGTGTTGGCGGGTATAGGTAATAATCATCCTGGTGGTATCTTCCTCATTTTGACGGGGTCTCTTACATAGAGCTTCCTGACTGGTCTGTTTAGATGCTCTTTCATAAGCCTTTTTAAGCATTGTCTTTGAGTATCCCCTAGTGGACAGTCTCATTCGTAATTCATCTGCTTCTTGCTTAAATAGTATATCATTAGAGCAGATTCTACATAACCCGAGATATTGTCCGTAAGGCATACTGTTAAGAAGAGGGGTTGGATGGAAATGGTTAGCATGTAAGAGGGTGTTCCCTGCTGTCTCCTTTTGATATAGAGTGGTGTTGATATTCCCGTCACCTTCAATCACGATTGAAAAATAAAGGTGTAATAGTACTGGAAAGGGAGGAAGATTGTGCAGAGCTGGACTTACCCCTGTCGTGTTCAACTACATGTGCAGATGATTTATGAGCAGATGTACCCAAGGTCTCCTCATTAGGGTTAGATCTAATATGTTCCTGTGAACCCCCCGGGTGCAAGTTGTCAAGAAGTCTTTTCTTACCGCCTCGTGTACGTCCATTATCATGATTAAAGGGTTTTTCTTTTGGAAATTGCAATTTCTTCCACAAGATCTTTTACGACGTCTGAAAAATATTCAAGTACAGGGGGATACTATTTTAGTGGCTATTGACATCGAAGCCCTGTATAGTAGCATTCCACATTTTTCGGGCCTGTCTGTTATACAGGATTTTCTGAGTGAGAGAACTCAGGGCACATGGTCCTTCAGTAAATTTATTCTTTCTATTTTGGAGCATATTCTAACAGACAACGTCTTCACCTTTAACGATTCCCACTACCTCCAGGTGAAGGGGGTTGCGATGGGGACCTCTTGTGCCCCATGGTATGCCAACTTGTATCAGTGGGGTGGGAATGTATGTTTTTCTCTGACTACAGGTATGCCAAATATTGGGACTCTATCCTAATGTGGAATAGGTATATAGATGATGTTTCGGACTTGGTCCACTGTTGATCTAGCTGAATTTATGATTTAGATCAGAATGCATTTAATGTAAAATTTACTATGCATCGAAGTAAGAAATCCATTCCCTTCCTGGATATCACAATTGTGATTGAAGGTGATGGGAATATCAACACCACTCTATATCAAAAGCAGACAGCAGGGAACACCCTCTTACATGCTAACAGTTTCCATCTGACCCCTCTTATTAACAGTATCCCTTACGGACAATATCTTAGGTTACGTAGAATCTGCTCTAATGATATACTATTTAAGCAAGAAGCAGACGAGTTATGAATTAGACTGTCCAATAGGGGATATTCAAAGACAACGCTTAAAAAGGCCTACAAAAGAGCATCTAAACAGATCAGTCAGGAAGCTCTATGTAAGAGACCCCGACAAAATGAGGAAGATACCACTAGAATGATTATTACCTATACCCGCCAACACTCATGTATACGAGAAACACTCAAGAAACACTGGTATCTCCTTACCAATGATCCCATCCTTTGCAAATATACAGGTCCTAAACCCAATATCACTTTCAGGAGGGCAAGATCACTCAGGGACAGATTGACACAGACATTTTACTGAGACAGCCAGGGAAGATACCACCTCGAGAGGAACCTGGCAATGTGGTTCATGCGCTTTTTGTCCATGGATATATGAAAACCATGCAATGTATCTGCCAAATGGCAGATTACACTCTACAATACACCACATCAACTGTCAGACGGAGGGCATGGTGTACATTATGTTTTGCGAATGTGGTAGTTTCTACATGGGTAAAACCGAACTAGCTTTTTGGCGTCGAATCAAGGATCATATATACTATATCAACAGTAATCAACTGCTGACACTTATAGGACGACAGCAGTGTAGTAAAATTTTCAGCATTAGAACACATTCCAATGAACTCTCTAGGTGGTAATCGAGAGGGCTCTGACCGGAAGTAGCAAACAAGCAGGGTATGCCACATCCCATAATAGAGAAAAAAAACAAAGGGTTCCCCTTGGGTGGGATTTTGAGGGTATTACCATAAATAATACATAGTAAGTAAAAAAGGTAATTTTATTACAAAGTACAAAAACATGACAAAATATAAACCATGTAAAATTATTAAATCAAACACAAGTGATACATACAAACAATTGCATCAAGGGCAACATGTATGGGATAAAGTGTTTTTTTTTCTCTAGGTGGTAATCATGATAAAAAGATTCTACAAAGAGAAATGAGATGGATTCACACTTTGGCTGCTATCACTGCCCCTGGCCTCAATGATGTTATTAGCTACAAGCCTTTTCTTTAAAAATACTCAAATCCCTTCCCTTACGGGAAGATACTTGTTCATTTTGCTGTCTGTATTGATCTGTTACAGGGTGTAACGTAACCGCCTTCTGGTCTGGCCACAGTGGCTCCATTTTTTTTTTAATGTCAAATACCTAATAGTTTGCTATGCCCCCTCTCTTAGATATTCCATTTGCCTCTATACTTAGGGGGATTGTACACTTACCCATTTAATAATTTGGTCCGGTATCCATGGGCCATCTCTTGGTACTATTGGTATGTACCATTCGTATATACTTTATTATATACACCCTGTCTAAAGGGCCAATATCTGATTATTGACTTGGTTTATTTTTAGATATTGTATTGAACACGCTTATAGTGGGATTACTTACCGCTGTGTGTGATTTATATTCAAATACCTATTTATACATGACTACTATATACCAGGTGAGAGCTAAGTCTAATATACATCGGTCTTTGAATTGGGGGACTTTTATAGTAGCACCTTAATCTATAACGCATGTGTTTGTTGTTTTTTAGTGGTATCCACTATAGACCACGTGATATATGTGTATCACATTACTATAGACACACATATGCAATTTAGTTTTTCGGTTGTTTGTCAGTTTGGTCAAGTTCTCCCACACCTTGAGCCACAAGTTTACCAGGCAAGCATACACGTTGTTATGTTTATATGTAATTAGTCTCTTTGTATACGTACTCTTCCTGAAGAAATGTTGTAACAATCATAATTCATACTTATATAGATATATACTACATTGAATACTTACACATGTACTCTCTTGTTTTTAGATATACCAGCACCTACCCATTATCTGTCCGGAAGAAGCTAATATTTTAGTGAAACACGTCGACAAGGACGTTTTTGGTGGCATTACTGGATCAGAAATGTTTCTTTTACCTTGATACAGTATTAAATTAATATTTGTAGGTCCAGTCCTCTATAACTGCATTTTGGGTAACTGGCAACTGTGTCCACACAGGGTGTTGTTTGTATGTTGTTTATATGTTTTTTAACTATGTTGTAATAAAATTTATACTTTTTTACTGATTCTCTCTCTCATTATGTGCCCACAAAGTCTGGTAATTTTTTGACTTGGTCAATCCTTGAATATATATTTTAGATGTTGGCATGGTGAGGCCCTGTCAGGGCTGGGCTCAGCCCTTCCTTCTCTGAGCTGGCCGCTCAGCTGTCAGCTAATTGCCAGCTCCTATCTCTCCACAGTGACTCAGCTGTTGATGATCTGCTCATCAGTCCTGGCTATTTAAAGCCGTCCAGCTCACTTTATCTCTGCTTTCGCCTTTGGTCACATCTCAGAGACTTTCTCCTGCGTTCCTGTTGAAGACTTGCTCGGGTGACATCCCTTCTGGCTCCTGATCCTGCTTGCTGTACTACTACGTTGATCTCTGGCTCTCTGACATTGGCATTGGCTGACTACCTGATCTGGTTACTGAACTGGCTATGTATTGACTACGCTTACTCTGTTTACCTTTTTATTATTAGTGTGATTAACTGTATTTCTGTCTCGGTCTGATTCATGGTTTCTGACAGGTCCTCCCTACAGCTGTATCTTTAAGGGAATGAATAGTGATTTTGTACATTTCAATCTGAAGTTATTATGATTAGAACTAAAAAAACAGAGTTTAACAAAAATCTGCTTTTGAAAATATTAGGTAAGTATAAAATAAGGCACATTAATATTTTGAGTTCTCATTCAGAGCCAGCAGGTGAGCTTTGTATTTTAAACTATTCACAACTTCTTGAAAAAAGCCTTATGTTTGTAGCGCATTAAATGTTACATGTATTTATAGAACAGAGACTGAATATCTAAATCAGGTATAAAACAAAACTTTTAGATTATTAACACATGCTGAGAGCCAATTCTACAATGATAGATAGATAGATAGATAGATAGATAGATAGATAGATAGATAGATAGATAGATAGATAGGACTCCAGGCCAGCGGTTGCCAACCACCTATGGTCCACAAGAAAATTTTGGTGGTCCCCAGGGGTTCTGCCGCAAATCAACATTGTGACAGATGTATACCGCCCAGTGTTGTTCCCACTGTTGTTCTCAATGCACGCTGACAGTCAATACTGTCAGTGCCCATTGATACTTGATGCCTCCTCTGTAGTTCTGGCTCCTGTGAACTCAGAGGGAGGTGCCGGGAGTAGTGCAGAGAGAGGGGGGTGAAGGGGACTTCCAATGGCAACACTGATTACAGACTGTGGGAAGCAGCACGGAAAATTGAGCACATGGCTGGATAAGGAGGTGAGATCCAATGATGAGTCTGTGTAAGGCAGCAGTGTTATTCAGGTTGCGGGGGGGGGGGAGAGAGAGCCAGAGCATTGTTTGTATAAGGCATGTAAAAATTCATGTTGGTGGTCTGTGGGATTCAAAATTGTACATTCAGTGGTGAGGTTCAAAAGGTTGGCAACCACTGCTCTAAGCAAGGCGAAAACTTCTTTATAATTTTCAAATAGCAGCTTTTGTGGAGGTAGCAGGGAATGGCCAGAATAGCAAGGACCCTATAACAACAGTCCATATAGCAACCTTTTGCATGCCACATAGCTCTCTTCTGGCACCTGTACAACTAAAAGACTCCAGCAAGGCTCTCTCCAGACCAGAACTTCAGTGCAGTGCCCTCCAGCAGACATCCAGTGCCAATCTTCTCCAGGTCCTCAGCCCAGCAGCTGCTGGGGCCCAGACTGCCATTTCTTGTCTCCAGGGGCAGCAGCCCCAAGAGGCCCCCCCTTGCTCAGGCTCCTTGGGCATTTATCACCTCCCCAGGCACCTTCTGGACGCCTCCTTCCAGGGATTAACTGGGGCATGATAAATATTTAACTGATCGTTTGTATATTTCTGCCCTATTACTCAGGAAACTTCTTACAGAGGCAGGTGGGAGGAATTAAAATCTCAGCTCAGGAAACCCTGAACAGACCAATACAATCAATCACTGCTCAACTCACTACAGCGAAGTTAAACATTTAATTCAACCTAGCAGCCTAACTGGAGGAGGGTGCTACACCTAGATATGGATAGCTAGATAGATAGATAAATTGGTACCAATTACTCACTGTGTTCATTCATACCCGAAGCATAGTAAACTGTGTTTATTATGCTTCAGTTTATGAATGAACAGGAAGCCGCTCAGCACAGAGGAATTCCCATTCATTCACTGTCCAGTGCAGCTGATGCTTCAGAGAAAAGGACTGGTGAATCTCTGCCCTCAGTCCCTTTCTCTGTCTCAAAAGTGAGACATCAGGGGTCTGTTTAGACCCCTGATATTTTGCCAGCGGTTTAGACATTAATGGCTGTGTGTTGAGTTATTTTGAGGGGACAGCAAATTTACACTGTTATACAAGCTGTACACTCACTACTTTACATTGTCGCAAAGTGTCATTTCTTCAGTGTTGTCACATGAAAAGATATAATGAAATATTTACAAAAATGTGAGGGGTGTACTCAATTTTGTGAGATACTGTACATATATATATATAAATATACAGTATCTCACAAAAGTGAGTACACCCCTCACATTTTTGTAAATATTTCATTATATCTTTTCAGTATTATTATACTGTGTGTATATATATATATATATATATATATATATATATATATATATATATACACAGTATAATAATTATTATTAAACAAGATTTCTATAGTGCCAACATGTGTGTTTGAGCTTTGGGGTGTACATAGGGTTGCCACTTCTTCTTTATGCCAAACCCAAACACTTTAGCGGCGCACAACAAAAATTTATTTTTTTAGTATACCCTATAGGACTGTAACAGACCTGGAACCGCTTTGGGCACTCCAAAGAGGATAGCAATGTGGTGTGCATAGTGCCTCCCCTCACCCTCCTGTCAGGCGCCGTTCTGAGCCACATTCCTGTCTGAATATTGTGTCCGGGTTTCAGGCGGACTGAAACCCGGACACATGATTCAAAACCCAAACTGTCCGGGTGAATCCCGGACAGGTGGCAACTCTAGGTGTACACCAATGCAATAGGCTGCTTACACTTATAATTAATAGACATTGATAGATACTGATAAATAGAAAGGTAGGAAGGTTCCTTTTGATACTGAAATTATTTTTAAAAGGAATCCCTTTTTCCGGTCAAACTGGTGTCAATTACAGAACAATGACCTTGAATCCCATCAGTAAAGTATCTGAACATAGATATTTCTATGTGTAGAGTTTAGAATGGTAGGTTGTCATGGTGATATCCTGGTAAACCTCTGCTGAGCGGTGAGTGCTTGATTAAATACATTGTAACAAACAAAATCTAGATGGATACATTACACCCAGCCGTCAATGGGGATATATTTTGGACAGCGGAGGGCGTGGAGTGCGTCACCATGTCAGTGCTACGAAATAGATTGATGTGCCCCTTCCCTGAGATGGTATTTATGTAAATCTGGCCGTGATAATAACGGAAACAGATTCTTTGAAGTTGCCTGCAACATCTAAACTATTACATTACATTTACATTATATTATTACATTTACTATTAAACTATTACTATTACACCAAGGGTTAACATAAAAATGCTGGCACCTTCTAGTTCTACCATGGTCACCACTCCTAATATAAAACACTGCTAATTGTTTGTACACTGGTGTTTCCCTCCGCTTTCTGAATACATGTTTTTTTTTTCTAATATATATATATATTTATTTATTTATTTTTTTTATAATATATATATACAGTATATTCCCTGTTAATTCATTAATCACCTCTTTCCACTGCTGAAATTCCACATTTGTACACCGCTTTTCAGCAGGTATAATCTATTACTGTATTTTAAAGGGCAACTGTACAGTATTTTTCCCCGAGGACACATTTTTGCAATGTTTGCCTTTACTCTTTCACTGCTAGAGTCTTTTTTTGCACACATTTTTTTTTTTTTTTTAAAACAGAAGAGGACGCATCATTTAAAATGCATATCTTAGGCCTGAAGATTAGGTAAAACATGCAAATATTATATATTTTCTGAAAGCAGAGACCCTGAGGAATAAAATGTTGTTAGTTATGTCACATGATAATTAGCACAAACACAACAAATTATCAAATTTTTTTGGTAAAATATAAAAGATAAGGTTGCACTGAGTAAAAAGATATCAAACATGTCAAGTCTTAAATTTTTGTGTACTCCTGAAGGGATGATAAACTTCAGAATACAACATTTTCATAGGCTACACTTTCAAATCATTAAAGGTCATTAGTTTAGGGTTTTAGCGCAAATAATGGCCCTAAAATGATTGCTCTCACTCCGTGTGTGTGGTGACACTCAATACAGTATAAATTTAAAACCAATGAACCACGCTGTCTCTTTAAATTGTATGGTAGCAGCTGGCACAGCAAAGGATCAATTTGCAAAGTGAAAAACTATGTATATAAGGAAGTGCAGCGCTGATATATCTGTAGAATAAACCATGATATAATTTTATTATAATACCGTATTTATCGGCGTATAACACGCGCCGGCGTATAACACGCACCCCAAGTTTAGGAGAGAATTTTAAAGGAAAAAAACTTTTAGGAGGGAAGTGTAAGGAAAAAAAACTTACATTAAAATGCCCATCAATGCAGCCTCATCAGTGTTCATCTGCAGCCTTGTTAGTGTCATTGCAGCCTTTTCAGTGTCACTGCAGCCTTGCCCCAGTGTCTATTGCAGCCTTGTCAGTGCAGCCTTGCCCCAGTGTCTATTGCAGCCTTGTCAGTGCAGCTTTGCCCCAGTGCAGTCTTGTCAGTGCAGCTTTGCCCCAGTGGTCAGTGCAGCCTTGCCCCCAGTGTCCATGCTTGGACAGATCGCCACCAACATACACATAGCATGTACGGTAGTTTTAAATATGGCGCCGCGGAGTTCGGAGGGACTCGGCGGAGCTGAACGAACGCCGCCAAGATACACATAGTCGAGTGTACTCGGCTCTTTCTGGCGCCGCTCACAGTCCCGCCCTATGATGGACATAACACAGGTCCAATGGCGGGACTGGGCGTGACTGTGAGCGACTATGTGTATCTCGGCTCCGCCAAGTCACTGTGATTTCGGCGGCGCTCGTTCAGCTCCGCCGAGTCCCTCCGAACTCCGCGGCGCCATATTTAAAACTACACGCTATGTGAATGTCAGCGGCGATCGCCGCCGATAGATCACAATTAGCGGCGATCGGCGTATAACACGCACCCACGGTTTTCCCCTGATTTTAAGGGGAAAAAAGTGCGTTATACGCCGATAAATACGGTACTTTATTGAATATTTCTTTTAATCTTATATTGTAGTTTATTCTACAGATATTATGTCAGCGCTCCACTTTCCTATATACATAGATACTCAATACAGTGCCTTGAAAAAGTATTAATACCCCTTGAAATTTTCTACATTTTGTCATGTTACAATCAAAAACGTAAATGTATTTTATTGGGATTTTATGTGATAGACCAACACAAAGTGGCACATAATTGTGAAGTGGAAGGAAAATGATAAATGGTTTTCATCTTTTTTTTTACAAATAAATATGTGAAAAGTGTGGCGTGTATTTGTATTCAGCTCCCTTTACTCTGATACCCCTAACTAAAATCTAGTGGAATCGATTGCCTTCAGAAGTTTCCTGATTAGTAAATAGAGTCTACCTGTGTGTAATTTAATCTCAGTATGAATACAGCTATTCTGTGAAGCCCTCAGAGGTTTGTTAGAGAACCTTACTGAATAAAAAGCTTCATGAAGGCCAAGGAATACAAAAGACAGGTCAGGGATAAAGTTGTGGTTAAGTTTAAAGCAGGGTTAGGTTATAAAAAAATATCCCAAGCTTTGAACATCTCATGGAGCACTGTTCCACCCATCATCCTAAAATGGAAAGAGTATGGCACAACTGCAAACCTACCAAGACATGGCTGTCCACCTAAACAGACAGGCTGGGCAAGGAGAGCATTAATCAGTGAAGCAGCCAAAAGTCCCATGGTAACTCTGAAGGGGCTGCAGAGATCCACAGCTGAGGTGGGAGAATCTGTCCACAGGACAACTATTAGTTGTGCACTTCACAAATCTGACCTTTATGGAAGAGTGGCAAGAAGAAAGACATTGGTGAAAGAAAGCCATAAGAAGTTCAGTTTGCATTTTGCGAGAAGCCATGTGGGGGACACAGCAAACATGTAGAAGAAGGTGCTCTGTTCAGATGAGACCAAAATTGAACTCTTTGGCCTAAAAGCAAAACGTTATGTGTGGCAGAAAACTAACACTGAACACACCATCCCCACCGTGAAACATGGTGGTGGCAGCATCATGTTGTGGGGATGCTTTTCTTCAGCAGGGACAGGGAAGCTGGTGATGGGAAGATGGATGGGGACAAATACAGGGCAATCTTAGAAGAAAATCTGCATAAGACTTGAGACTGGGGCGGAGGTTCACCTTCCAGCAGGACAATGACCCTAAACATACAGCCAGAGCTACAATGGAATGGTTTAGATCAAAGCATATTCATGTGTTAGAATGGCCTAGTCAAAGTCCAGACCTAAATCCAATTGAGAATCTGTGGCAAGACTTGAAAAATGCTGTTTACAGATGCTCTCCATTGAATCTGACAGAGCTTGAGCTATTTTGCAACGAAGAATGGGCAAAAATGTCACTCTCTGGATGTGCAAAGCTGGTAGAGACATCCCCAAAAAGACTTGCAGCTGTAATTGCAGCCAAAGGTGGTTCTACAAAGTATTGACTCAGAGGGGCTAAATACAAATGCACGCCACACTTTCAGATATTTATTTGTAATAAAAAGTGTATCATTTTCCTTCCACTTCACAATTTATGTGCCACTTTGTGTTGGTCTATCACATAAAATCCCAATAAAATACATTTACGTTTTTGGTTGTAACATGACAAAATGTTGCAAATTTCTAGGGTTATGAATACTTTTTCATAGTTACATAGTAGACGAGGTTGAAAAAAGACCATTAAGTCCAACCTATGTGTGTGATTACCGTATTTATTGGCGTATAACACGCACAGGTGTATAACACACACTTAAATTTTAAATAAGAAACTTTGAAACAAAATAAGGGTCAGTGCCCATCTGCAGTCTCACAATTGCCATCAATACAGCCTGATCAATGCCCATCTGCAGCCTCACAAGTGCCATCAATGCAACCTCATCAGTCCACATCAATGCAGCAGCCTCACCATTGCCATCAGTGCAGCCTGATCGATGCCCATCTGCAGCCTAGAGGGGACAGGGAGGGGGGCGGGATGAGCGCAGACAGATTATATACAGTGAGAATCTCCTATGATAGACAGAACAGTGGTCCAATGGCTTCCCAGGAGACGGGACTTCCTATTACAGAGGCCGCCAAGTAAACAGGAGATTCTCACTGTATGTAATCTGACGGCGCTCGTCCCGCCCCCTCCCTGTCCCCTCCGAGGCAGCTAAAATTGAAGCATTGGCGTATAACACGCACACACTATTTGCACCCGAGTTTTAGGGTGAAAAAGTGAGTGTTATACGCCAATAAATACAGTATATGTTAGTATTACATTGTATATCCCTGTATGTTGTGGTCGTTCAGGTGCTTATCTAATAGTTTCCTAAAACTATCGATGCTCCCCGCTGGGACCACCACCTGCGGAAGGGAATTCCACATCCTTGCCGCTCTTACAGTAAAGAACCCTCTACATAGTTTAAGGTTAAACCTCTTTTCTTCTAATTTTAATGAGTGGCCACGTGTCTTGTTAAACTCCCTCCCGCAAAAACGTTCTATCCCTATTGTGGGGTCAACATTACAGTATTTGTAAACTGAAATCGTATGCCGTCTCAAGCATCTCTTCTACAGATTAAATAAGCTCAGTGCTTGCAACCTTTCCTCATAACTAATATCCTCCAGACCCTTTATTAGCTTTGCTGCCCTTCTTTGTACTTGCTCCATTTCCAGTACATCCTTCCTGAGGACTGGTGCCCAGAACTGGACAGCATACTCTAGGTGAGGCCGGACCAGAGTCTTGTAGAGTAGGAGAATTATTGTTTTATCTCTGGAGTTGATCCCCTTTTTAATGCATGCCAATATTCTGTTTGCCTTGTTAGCAGCAGCTTGGCATTGCATGCATCACCTACTAGGACCCCCAGGTCCTTTTCCATCCTAGAT
Source organism: Lithobates clamitans (assembly GCA_037952925.1). NCBI lineage: Eukaryota > Metazoa > Chordata > Amphibia > Anura > Ranidae > Lithobates > Lithobates clamitans. The sequence goes on from JBBGZY010000410.1 coordinate 4,706,045, forward strand.
TCCCCCAGAGGTTCTCCCCCCCAGTGTATAGATTGCATTCATATTTTTGCCACCCAAATGCATTATTTTACATTTTTCTACATTGAACAACATTTGCCATGTAGTTGCCCACCCAATTAATTTGTTCAGATCTTTTTGCAAGGTTTCCACATCCTACCGAGAAGTTATTGCCCTGCTTAGCTAAGTATTGTCCGCAAATACAGAGATTGAACTGTTTACCCCATCCTCCAGGTCGTTTATGAACAAATTAAATAGGATTGGTCCCAGCAAAGAACACTGGGGGACCCCACTACCCACCCCTGACCATTCAGAGTATTCCTCATTTATCACCACCCTCTGAACTCACCCTTGTAGCCAGTTTTCAATCCATGTACTCACCTTATGGTCCATTTCAACAGACCTTATTTTGTACAGTAAACATCTATGGGGAACTGTGTCAAATGTTTTTGCAAAATCCAGATACACCACGTCCAAGGGCCTTCCTTTATCTAGATGGCAACTCACCTCCTCATAGAAGGTTAATTGATTGGTTTGGCAAGAATGATTCTTCATGAATCCATGCTGATTACTGCTAATGATACCATTCTCATTACTAAAATATTGTATATAGTCCCTTATCATCCCCTCCAAGACCTTGCATACTATTGATGTTAGGCTAACTGGTCTGTGATTCCCAGGGATGTATTTTTAAATATTGGTGCTACATTGGAGCTGAGGTGGAAGGAAGCCTTGAAGGAAGAGTGGAGAGTGCTGGCCTGGATTCACTCTGGTCTAACACAAAATGCAGTCTGTCATAGTACCACAGCCTGGGTACATAAACGTCATCTGCTGCTCCTGATCTCTGGGAATTCTGGACCTTCTTGCGCTCCCTATTATAAGTGCTCCTCATGTCACCAATTTTGGCCTTAAAATAGGTGATGTCTGCCGTGGGAATCATTGGCTTTACAAATTCAAGCAGTTTCTCCAGCGCTGCCTTCCTCTTTCTTAGCTTATTAAAAACAGGTGATTCACCTGTCACAGACAGGGCAGCTCCCTGAACATGTCAATGAATATTGCTAGAAATTCCCTATCATTGAATAGATCCATTTTCTCTGCAAGACACAACACAAGACAAACCCTGATGTCAGGCTAAACTCTTCTAATCTTGTCCCAATATAGGCCTCAATCTAGAAGCAGTATAGGCCACTGATGCACCAAGTTCAAATTGTACCTTCGTTATTACGTTTGGCGGTTCCGCTACTCCTTCTTCCGTTGACAGATCGTACGTATGACGGACGCGTGTTACGCTTTATATACACTGTGCACGCGTGAAACTCCGCCTTCCCCTGATGTTCTTTCTAGTCTATTCCCCGCCCCTTGTCTTTGGCGCAGTGGGAGAGCACATGGCGGAGAAAGAGCAAGTGCATGCAGACAGCAGCAGCAACGACGAAAGGCCAGAGCCATGAACGTCCCGATCCCGGTGGAAATTTAAGGCCTCAAATATGTCCTTTATAGAGATGGTGGGGATGGTGGACATCTTGAAGAGGGCCGACTATGACGGGAAGCATGAACCTTACCCAAACCCAAATGTGAGAAAGGCCAAGATCATGACTAAAGTTGTGAGAAGTCTGCACAGGCATTTTGGGGTACGGCGATCCAAGGATCAATTGAGGAAACGATGGTCAGACCTCAAACTGAGGGAGCACGATCAGTACAGAAAGATGAAGAGAGTTCTTCAAAAAAGTAAGTAGTTGTCATGTGTTCCTATTATTATTAATAATGCTCCATGTGCTTTTCTTTACTGTTGTACAGTTTAAAATGGCAAGTTTCAGGTTCGTGGGCACAGTAATCGTTCGTAGTAAACATCATCGTTCGCCCACTAATACAATGTTTTTGGCAGATGCAGGTTAACTACATTTGTTCAATGCCTATTTGTATTAAAATAAGTTTGATGTCTAGATGGGTTTGTAACTATAATGAAATGCAAACCTGATTCAGTGTAAGGAGAGGACACTCAGCAGCTGTTTACACATCTGGACGCAGGAGCACTAGTGTGGGACACCAGAACACCCTTTTTAGGGTGTCCCACACAGGTGCTCCAGTCGATACTAGGGTGTCACCATGTGTGAAAGTTGTACAAAAAAGGTAAGTATTCCAGCTTTATAAAGGGAAAAAAAATAATGTCTTCAGCTTGGAACTCTGCCAAAAAAGACAATTGTACGACACTTCCAAGCAGTGTTTTATTACTATTTCTCGCATCAAATATCTGTGTGCTAAGTATACCTTTTTTTTATTCACATAGGGGAGAAAAGACTCGGGACATCTGAGGACACCAGGGACCTCCCACCTCCTAAAGAGAAGGAAATCCCCACACCACAACCAGAAGATGTGGAGGAAGGAGAGGTTTATGAAGTGGGCGAAATAGCGATCACAACAGGTGAGTGTCTGAGACCACAGCTTCAGGTAATAGATGGATGCCTGCATATTTATAATACATGGTGTGTTTTTTTATTTTAGATGATGTGGATGTTGTGGAAGAAGAATCTCATTTCACAAGTGCAAGTGCACACATCCTCATCGGGGAGATCATGCTGTGCAATCATGATTTACAGAAGATCAAGGAAGACGTCAGTGATGTGGAAGAAAGACTCAAAAACATCTTAGATGTTTTAGGCAGAATCTAAAACACCCCAAAATTCTTCTAATTTGTTTGTTTTTTATTATTTTCACACATTTTAAATATTTTTTAGAAAGCCAAATTTTGATGATGCACACAGTGTGTCAACATGTGCTATCTGCAATCACGGGATATCAAGGTACGCGTTTTGGGGGTGCAACCCCTTCCTCGCAACTAAAGTAGATGAGAGGAAGGGGTTGCACCCCTGAAACACGCCCATTGATCCCCCATGATGGGAGCTAGCACATGTTAACATTAGGCATGGGATCAGGAGGGAAATCCCCATTTTGACTCTCAATTTGTGTGCATCTTCAAAATTTGGCTGGTGACATCACCCCATCTGATTAAGGCAATATCAACACAGTTTGGACATACTAATATCTGATATTGCCATCACTTTGTAAAAGTTGAACTTTGTAAGTTCCTGAGTTGTGCATTGTTTTATAGTTTTAAACATGCCTGTTTTAACAAAAAAAGGCTATTTGTACTGTCAAAAACAAAAATGTTATTACTAAAATATGTTGGTTTGTTCAAAAACCCTTCTCTAACGCACATGTGAATGTGTACAGAGTAAAAAGTTTACACTGAAATGAGGGTTATTTACTAAAGGCAAATCCAATTTGCACTACAAGTGCACTTTCAGTGCAGTTTCAAGTGCAGTCTCAAGTGCATTTTCCTTTAGTAAATAACTCCCACAGTGCTTTATAATTTGCCACAATCATGCCATTTTCGTGACTCACCAAAATTATTCATGGTGCTGAAAATGATGTATATTTTTATCAGTACTGCATTACATACATTAACAAAAAAAAACAAGGTGTGTGTGTAGCAGACCCACAACATAATAATAGTTCACTGAAGAAGAGATTGTCACCACATGTATCAAATAAATTACGTTTGCACTATTGAAGAAAATGGCCAAAAAGAAAAGCCCATTGGATAACCTAGGAGACAGCTAAAAGAAACACAAATCAAGGAAATATTATTTCAGTTTAACTAAAAAAAAATATTTTTAAAATGTTTATTAAACATTTTCTGGCATATCAATGGCCCCCCTACCCGCAAAGTACTCCATATATTTTATACGGACCTCGCGTGCACTTGGGGGGGGGGGGGCAAGCACTGAAAACCAGATACGAACCCACAAGCACAAACTGAAGAGCAGTAACGATCTGAAAAGCATGAGGCTGAAAATCGCGAATTGTCTCTCACCAAACTTCTACTAACACGAGATAAAAACGAGATAAGCAGAAGGAGCCCAAAGGGTTGTACACTGGCTATAGAACTTCCCTTTTATAGTGCCGTCGTACGCGTTGTACGTCACCGCGTTCTTGACGTTCGGAATTTCCAACAAGATTTGTGTGACCGTGTGTATGCAAGACAAGTTTAAGCCAACATCCGTTGGAAAAAAAACATGGATTTTGTTGTCTGAATGTGCGATTGTGTGTACACACATTACATTACATTTCTTGTTGCATTCTTTATAATGTCTGAATGCTGATAATGATCCCTCAACCTTGTATTTTTTGAAGGCCTTCTCCTTTGCTTTTATATGCATTTTTACATTGGAGTTAAGTCCTCCGTGTTCTTTGTTCCTAAGATTTTATCCCAATTTATGCCTTCTAGCAAGGTTTGTAGTTTAGGGAAGTTGGCTCTTTTGAAATTCAGTGTCTTTGTAAAAAAAAAAAAATCAAAATCAGCATATATTGATTGGTTTGTGCAAAAGCTATAGCATCTACAAACTATGGGAAAAATTTATGGCATTTTTATGGCATTTTTATTATTATTATTTTGTTTTTTTTTCTAGTAATGGCGGTGATCTACGATTTTTAGCAGTACTACGACATTGCGACAGACAGATCGTACACTTTTGACACATTTTTGGGACCATTGACATTTATACCACGATCAGTGCTATAAATATGCCATGTTACTGTCAGGGAAGGGGTTAACACTAGGGGGTGATTAAGGGGTTAAATGTGTGTTCCCTGAGTGTGTTCTAACTGTATGTATCACATACCTGATCGGAGGCTGAAATGCTGGAAAGGCTTCCCTTGCGACTAAGTGCAGAGCGCCCCCTGAAGGTGGCACAGAGGGAGCTATACTCAAAGCGGCAGGGGTTGCTGGCTGCGGCAAGCTGAGATGAAGAAGAGAAGTCCACTGGTGGGCAGCAGACGAGCAGGGTAGACTGCTAGGCAGGGGTACCTCGGAAGTACCAGATGAGATCATGCAGCAGGGAGTACCAGGAGCAGTGTCAGCAGCCAGGCCCGGGTTCATACACAGGACAGCAAGCAGTAGCAAAGTCAATGGAACAAGCCAGGGGTCATACACAGGGCAGCAGGTCAGAGCGCAGTAACAGGAACAAGCCAAGGGTCAAGCCGGGGTCAATGCAGATCAGATAGGTCAAGGCAAGCCGGGTCGTTAGCAGGTAATCCAAGACAATAGGAACAGGAACTTAGGAATATACAAGAAGCTGAAGATCATGCAGCAGTTGGTGACTGCTGCAGCATGCTTTAAATAGTGTACTGGCTCCTAGAGTCTCTCATGTATTGCGTGCACTTTGGCGCACATGTGTGCGCTTTGGCGCGCGCGTGCACACTGAAGAATACACTGCCCTGGCAGCTCTCGCCCGCGCATGTGCATTAGCGCTGGAGAATTTGTGTTTGTTGATACAGGATTCTGCTGGCCATAGATGTCAGTTCTCCTGCAGGTTAGTCCCTGACAGTATGGGAATAGGACTATCTAGGAGAGGAGACATATCGTTGTTTCTTAGTTAGTAGGAACAAACAATATGTCTCCTCTCCCCTGACAGAACAGGGATTTGTGTGTTTACACACACAAACCTCCGTGCTGGCTCTCGTGCACGCAATTGCGCATGGCTGGCGGCCATGCGCATTGGGTCCCCCGCTGTGCAGCATGTGCCCTCTGGCGGCCCCTAAAGGGAACCCTGTACCCGTATGGGGTTTCGTGCAGGGGTGCCATTCTGCCGCTGGAAAAAGACATGAGCCGGTCAGGAACCCGTTAACCCCTTCCCTCAGCCTGGGCCAGCGGCTTACTCAGTAAACAGCATTGAGACAACGTGCTTACAACCTAACTTACAAACAATAATGATAAGATAGAATCCAGAGTCCAGAGACAGGCAACAAAAATGGTGAAATATCTGATGTGTAAACATATCTGGAGAGACTTCAGGAACTTAATATGTACAATCTGGAGTAAAGAAGGGAAGGGGGAGACATGATTGAATCCTTTAAATACATGAAGGGTGTGAATCGGATTTGGGGTGGCAACATTTCTAATATGAAGCCAAGATCAAGAACACGGGGGGACATGACCTCAAACTAGCAGGAAGAAAGCCCATAACTAAGCTTAGAAAGTATTATTTTACCAAAAGGGTAGTTGATATTTCGAACAGACTTCCAGCAGAGGTCAGTCAGTCAACTGTAAGTGGAAGAAGAAGTAGAAGACGGCGGCGTTGAGGAAGAAGAAGATTGCAGCGGTGAGGAAAAAGACAGCTCCAAGGGAGAAGACAGAAGAAGATGAAACTGGCAGATGATGAAACTGGGAGGTGACGGCACCGGGAGATGATGGCTCCGGGAGAAGATGACTCCGGGCTTCTTATTTAATAAAGGACTTGTCAAAAACTGGCTCTTGTAATTTGTTAACATTTCACAGTTTTTTTGGTGAATGGGTAGGGGTATGATGTACATGATACCCATTCACATAGGGGGGCGGGATCTGGGATCTGTTAATGGGGGCTTCCAGATTCCGATAAACCCCCCACCCGCACACCCTGACAACCACCGGCCAGGGTTGCTGGGAAGAGGCCCTTGTCCTCATCAACATGGGGGCATGGTGCTTTGGTGTGAGGGACACAGAGCCCCCCCTGTCCCAAAGCACCCCCCACCATGTTGAGGGCATGTGGCCTGGTATGGTTCAGGAGGGGGCACTCGCTCCTCCTCTACCTTTCCTGACCGACTGGACAGCATGCTCGAGTAAGGGTCTGGTATGGATTTTGGGGGGAGACTCCACACTTTTTTTTTTTTTTTTAATTTTGGCGTGGGGAGGGGGGTTCCTTCCAAATCCATACTAGACATGAAGAGCCTGGTATAGACCTGGGGGGAATCCCACGCAGTTTTTTTTGCAATTTTTTTTTTTTTGCTGTCAATTTTTTTTTTTTTTTACATTCAGCTTTCAGCGGGGAAGCCTGCTGACAGCTGATGACTCATCGGTTGTTAAGGACGCGGCAGCCGGCTTCCCGGCCCCCTGCTTAGCAACAGCTATATACAGTGTTAAAATAAAAACCGCAAAACACATCAAAAATTGCATCACAAACACAACACGTTTCTGGTGTTGTTCCATTGAAGTCTATTACCCACAAATCACGGGAAAAAGTCCCTGACCCTTTCCAAAAACACACCGGCCTCAAAAAAAATAGATGTAAACTTGTACCATAGGAAACCATGTTAAATAGTGCGTTTCTGCAAAATGCAAAACGCACTAAAAAATGCATAGATCTGAACCTAGGGTCAATCTGATTGGATGCAGGCCTTCTTTGTTGTTCTCCACCCAGCTCCCTCAGCCAAAGTCAATTTAAAAACTGCTATTTACAATCTAGGAGTTGCCGCCAGGGCCACCCATGAAATGAATTTCAGCTGATTCAACAGGAACCAGCCTAAATTCATGTAAGATAATAAATGAAAGAAACAGCGCTCGCAACAAAGGAATTAGACTAGAAGCTATCGCTGCTGTAAAAAAGTGTGTGAACTTGAAGTATAATAATAAACGGTTACAGCGCTGATAGACGTGATAATACAATAAAGTGCTATGTGCTGAAAATATACATTGGATATTAGCTGTATTTCAAATGCAACTACTGGTCACCATAGTGTGTATGATATGTGAGAAAACAACCAGTATTACCTAATTGCAAAAAAACAACCTAAGAGTATGCTGACAGAGACCAATAAATGGTTAAAAATAAAATACAAGTGAACTCTAATCACAATACAAAAGTGCAAATATGGAAAATAGTCCCAAAATAAATAAATATCTAGCACCAGCTGGGCATGGAAGACTCAGACAAACAGCTTAATGATGGCCCAACGGCTCCTCAATCACAAATGTCAGTCCGTATCTATGATCCAACAACAGATGCTTCTAAAATGGATAAATGGATGTATTGGCTGATATTTCAAACAATGGAGCCATGGATCTTGTAATCGGTCACCCAAAATAGAAAGAGGAAAAAATATATGGTGAAGTACTGCGGGATGTAAGAGCCAATCGCGCTACAAACCGCTACTCACGCTTTCCCTGGTGGCAGTCAGGCATGTCAGGCATATCAGATGCTTCCGCGATCGCCGCTTGGTAGCGTGCGTTCCACGGAGCCAGGAAGATGAAAAAAGCGTCACTTGGTTGTGTGAAGGCCGGATGTGACGTCGACGCGTTTCGCCCCTCCCCCAGGGCGTCATCAAAGGACCTTAAGGTGCTACCCCCTACACCACTGTGCCGCCCCTTTGATTCCTCTTTCTATTTTGGGTGACCGATTACAAGATCCATGGCTCCATTGTTTGAAATATCAGCCAATACATCCATTTATCCATTTTAGAAGCATCTGTTGTTGGATCATAGATACGGACTGACATTTGTGATTGAGGAGCCGTTGGGCCATCATTAAGCTGTTTGTCTGAGTCTTCCATGCCCAGCTGGTGCTAGATATTTATTTATTTTGGGACTATTTTCCATATTTGCACTTTTGTATTGTGATTAGAGTTCACTTGTATTTTATTTTTAACCATTTATTGGTCTCTGTCAGCATACTCTTAGGTTGTTTTTTTGCAATTAGGTAATACTGGTTGTTTTCTCACATATCATACACACTATGGTGACCAGTAGTTGCATTTGAAATACAGCTAATATCCAATGTATATTTTCAGCACATAGCACTTTATTGTATTATCACGTCTATCAGCGCTGTAACCGTTTATTATTATACTTTAAATTCATGTAAGGCCAGCTTTATTCTGATTGCAGTGTGAAAACAATCATTAAAGCAAGCCTATTAGAAAGGATGTATTTCTGTGTTCCAGAGGACTGATCTGATCTTTATATGAACACACGCTTTCCGTCCTTTAGTACAGCACATACCACATCCTCCTAAATATCATTCTTTTACTTTCAAATCGTTAGTGAGTTCTGTTTCTAGGAAACAGAAAGACAATATGGTAATATGACAGCTCTGTGTCCTAAATCTTAACATATTTCCAGAAAGCAAGTAGGATTGGAAGGAATAAGCTTATGCAATTACTGCTGAGGAGCATATTTACTAACATGATTGGTAAAATCCTAGGGTTAGTGAATTCAAGAGGCAATTGGAAATTCCCTGGATCAAATGTACATATAAATTATACTAACCAGTTACTGTATTCCCCCTTCCCTCTCTGCTACCACATATAGCAACCTCTGTAAATGCATGCAGTGGCGTAGCGTGGGTTGTCAGCACCCAGGGCAAGGCAAGTAATTTGCGCCCCCCCCCCCCCCCTAACCTGCGGACTTTTATCACTCCCCGAGTCCCTTCAAATACAATAGTACTGACCTACCTGATTCCTATACTGACCATTACACACTACACTGACCACTATACTATACTGTCCACTACACTAAGAACTACACTGACAACTACACTACACTGACCACTATACTGTCCACTACACTGACCACTACACTATGCTGTCCACTACACTAAGAACTACACTGACCACTATACTGTCCACTACACTACACTGACCACTATACTGACCACTACACTGAGAACTACACTGTCCACTACACTATACAATACTGACCACTATACTACACTGACCACTATACTATCCACTACACTACACTGACCACTATACTGACCACTACACTGAGAACTACACTGACCACTACACTAACCACTATACTGTCCACTATACTATACTGACCACTACACTGAAAACTACACTACATTGACCACTATACTGTCCACTACACTATACTGTCCACTACACTACACTGTCCACTACACTACACTACACTGTCCACTACACTGTACTGTCCACTACACTATACTGTCGACTACACTATACTGACCACTACACTACACTGTCCACTACACTACACTGTCCACTACACTGTACTGACCACTATACTACACTGTCCACTACACTATACTGACCACAATACTACACTGTCCACTACACTACACTGTCCACTACACTATACTGACCACAATACTACACTGTCCACTACACTACACTGACCACTACACTATACTGACCACTATACTACACTGACCACAATACTACACTGACCACAATACTACACTGACCACAGTACTACACTGTCCACTGAACTGTACTGACCACTACACTACACTACACTGTCCACTACACTATACTGTCCACTACACTATACTGACCACTACACTACACTGTTAACTACACTACACTGTCCACTACACTACACTGTCCACTACACTGTACTGACCACTATACTACACTGTCCACTACACTGTACTGACCACAATACTACACTGTCCACTACACTACACTGTACTGACCACTATACTACACTGTACTGACCACTATACTACACTGTACTGACCACTATACTACACTGTCCACTACACTGTACTGACCACAATACTACACTGTCCACACCACTATACTACACTGTCCACTACACTATACTGACCACTACACTACACACTATACTACACTGTCCACTACACTATACACTATACTGTCCTGCCTAGTCTTCCTATACTGACACTACATATAGGGCGCCTGTCTCTTCTCTCCCTCTCCCCCCCGTCCCCGTGTTTATCTATTTCTCACCTTATTGTGTTGTATCGGTCTGGAGGATGAGAAGACATCTGCCCCGGCGCTCACACTCTCGTCTCCCCTGCGCTCCAGCCGCCATATTCATTTTTCCCAGCGCACTGTGATTGGGCGAATGGGGGTCATGTGCGGAGGCGGGACTTCAGGAGCGACTGTGATCGCGGATAGGCCAGCCCCACGCCGCACATGACCCCCATACGCCCAATCACAGGGCGCAAAACACTAGACATGGCGGCGGAGCGCGGGGGACACAGGAAAATAAATTAGGAGGGGGCAGCCAGTAGTGACACTACTGGCACGAAATTGCACCCCCTAAATTTCGCGCCCGGGGCCACGGCACCCCCCGCACCCCCCACGCTACGCCACTGAATGCATGTAAACCCTAACAATGAACTCCTAATTGCTCCTTTTTGGTCCTTTTAACCTCTTGCCACCCACGCAATGCATATGTGTGGCAGCAAAGAGGATGGGCTTTAATAACCACATGCCACATCCATGCATCCATTGAAGGCTGAGGTTTCTGTGCTGAAAGCTCAACCACACAGTCAGTGTTGATGGGGGAATCCCTCCCGTGTAGCTATAGTGCTCCTCCTGCTAAGAGAAAACAGTGATTATTGCTAGCGGCTATAGCCGCTGGCAATAATTGTATGCAAAAATCAACATGCTGGTTGTACCCAAGTTGCACAATCAGCCTGCCCATACATGGTTCGAATCTCGGCTGGCTCAGCAGAAACCGGACGAGATTTGAACCATCTACGGCTGGCTTAAGAGATGAAGACCTATGGGATGGATTGAGTAGCTTAGCAAAAGACAACTGGGCAGGGATGATACCACTCAGTCCACTAAAATGCTGTTACCTGCCTGCCCTAAATAGGAAATGAAGAGCTGAGTGCATATCTGACAGATCAGCAGGTATTTTATGTATAGACACATAAACTTTTAGGCTGTCGGGGCCTTTGAGGGTGCTCCCCATTCTGGGGGGTGACCTTGGGCCTGGGGTTTGGGTGCAGGATGGAGCCCTTCTAAAGAACCAAGAAGGATCTGGACAGGAGGCACAGAGAGGAACCAAGGAGGACAGCAGGAGCTGGTGCTGCCAGGCAAGTCTCCAGGCAAGGAAACCACCGGTTTGCAGCCAGGAGGGCTGGTGAATGACAGGCACAGTCAGAAGGGAGGCATGCCTCAGAGGACTAGGAGAGAGTAGTCTGGGATGGGTGCAGAGCCAGCAGTAGGGACTGTGATGTCAGGGGCAGTGGAGTCGGGCAGCTGCAGCCAGGAGAGCTAGCAGGGCCTGAAGAGGGCTGCCTGGGAGCAGTAGTCCACTATAGGTCAGATAGCACCAAAGACTATCTATTCTTTTGCTACATTAAAGGGGTCCATGGTCCCTGCTTGCAAATGGCAATTGCTATGGCCTGACTGAGTCAGTGTTGGGCCTAACCATGTGCTAGCGGGTGCAGGATGGATCTCTTCAAGAACACATGAAGGACCTGAACATGAGGCACAGAGAGGAGTCAAAGAGGATAGCAGGAGCTAGTACTGCAGGGCAAGTCTTCAGGAGGGAACCACAGCCAGGAGGGCTGGTGAGTAACATGTGCTATCGGGAGGACTAGAGAGGCATACCAGAGAAGACTGAGAGGAAACAGTCAGAGCTGGGTGTAGTGAAGTCGGGCAGCTGAAGCCAGAAAGGCTGGCAAGGCCTAAAGAGGACTTACTGGGAGCAGCTAGCACTAAAATACTTCCTATTCTGTTTTTGCTATATTAAAAAGGGGCCCGCGGTTCCTGCCTGCAAATTGCAATTCCTGACTGAGTCAGTGTTGGGTCTAACCTGTGCTAGCTGAACCTGGAAGGAGAGAGAGAGAGAGAGAGAGAGAGAGAGAGAGAGAGAGAGAGAGAGAGAAGTCTCTCTCTGCAAGCAAGTGTTGTGCTGGAGGAGACTGGAGCTGTAAAGTGTAAATAGAAGTTCCTATTGATCATTTATTGATCCAACCATTAATCTCTGGGCATCACATAAACCCCTCACCCATTCAAGTGCAAATCCCCTTAATAAATCAACAAAAACAAAGCACAGGATTGTTCATTGTCTCATGAGTGACTGAGGAGTGAATGACGGGCTGGGCAGGGTGACAGGTGGACCACAACATTCAGCAGCCCCGCTACACTTATGATTAGGCATTTTGTACAAAACGCATTAAGGTTTAGGCATGTTTCTATTTTTTTTCACAAATATGTAACTTTATTAAGAATCAAAGGTGCCAGCAGTATACAGGTACTTCCAACATGAGCAAGGCATCATACATACAACCAACAAAAACCATACATATAACCATAGAGAGGAGCACCAGAATGTAAGACATATATATCCATTTAGAAAGCTCAAAATAAGATACCAGAGAAAAAGAGAAAGAGTCAGAGGAGTGTTGGGGGGGGGGGGCAAAAAGATAAGTGGGAGAGGATTAGGGTAAGGAAGGAGAAACCATCGAAGAAAATTTGGAAAGGAAGGAGAGGAGAAAATATGGGGGGGGGGGGGGTGAAAGCCAGAAGAGTGGGTAGAGAGCAGCCAGGCAAAGGAAAACATAATGATCAAGGTTCCACATCTCGGCTAGGAGGAGAAACATCAGTCGGCATAGAGCTCCAGGAGTCTATCCAATCAGACCAGATTTTGACAAACTTTTTGGGGCAGTTTCTATTACTGTATGTGAGCTTATACAATGGTAGAGTTAAGAGTGGCCCACCGGTGAAACGGTTGACGGTGCAGGAGCCTTCCATCTAAGAAGTATGTCTCTACGTGCGTAATAGGTGGCATAAAGGATAAACAATTTAGTATACCTTCCCATAGCTTGATCTTCAAAAATACTCAGTAGTAGACATTTGGGGTCCGACTCAAGAGTTAAGTCAGTAACCTTATTAAGGTCACCCAGTACCTGCTCCCAGAACAATTGAAGTGATTGACAGGACCAAACCATGTGTAAAATGGATGCCACCAGCATACCAAAACTGGGGCAAGACGATGAGACATCAGGATAGATGGCCGCCAATCTCTGTGGGAAATAGTAGGCTCTATGTAGGAATTTAAGAAACATAGAAAAGTGACATCAGAAAGCGACTGAGTAAGTCCATCGAGTGTGCCCATTTTTTTCCATTAACTTTTTTGTCTATGTATAGATCTAGGTTTATCCCAAGCATGTTTGAAGCGATTTACTGTTGACAGTCATTTTAAGATCATGTCCCTGTGTTCCTGATTTTTGTTACATATTGAAAAAAAATGCTCTCCTGAACCTTATTTACCCCCTTGATGTATTTATATGTTTCTATCATGGCTCCCCCTTTCTCTCTTTCCTCCAGACCGTACATATTAGGTTCCTGAAGTCGCTCTCGATATGTTTTATCCCCCAGACCTTCCATCATTTTTGTTACCCATCTCTGGACTCATTCTATCTTATCATTATCTTTGTGTAAGTGAGGTCTTCAGAACTGGACACGGTATTATAAATAAGGTTCCACTAAAGATCTATATAGAGGAATCTAGAGGAATCAGGACCTCTTTCCTCCTGCTGGTGATCCCTCTAGTGATGAATCCTAGAATTCCATTTGCTTTTCCCACTGCCTGGTCACACTATTTGCTCATTTTGCAGTCATCTGAAAAAAGAACCCCTTAATATTTTTCCTCTGTAGTGATGGCCAACAATGTGGCAATGTGGTACTCTCGGGATTCTTTTTCCCAGGAGCAATATTTAACTTTATATTTATATATAATATACTTTATATTGTATATAATATACTTTATTTACTTACTATTTTTATTTTAAGCTGTATAAAATGCTCCCTGGCTGCAATCATAGTGGTAATTGATCCATATGTTTTGAAAAACTCAGCTGGAAGGCCATCAGGGCCTGGAATTTTCCCGCTTGGAGGGAGGACACCGCAAGCTGAAGTTCTTTCAGGTTAATAGGGCTATCCAAACTATCCCTAGTAGAGGAAATCAAATAAGGCAAATCTATACTATCAAGATATATTAAAAAATCTGCTTCCATTTATGTCTCTGGGGAACAATACAGTTCCTGATAATAAGCAGCAAAGTATGCAAGTACCAAAAACATTGGCAACATTGGAAACATCAAAAGACCTTTGCCTGAATAGGGCTTTCAACAAGGAGAGCAATAAGGAAACCTTCAGGAAGAAGCAGCAAAGAAGTAGGACTTTATGTGAAGCCCGTGGTAGAAATTAAATAGAATGGTGGATAGTAAAATATTTAATAACCCGTAGATACATGTTTACATATGTTAAATTTCATATACATAGAAATGCACTCTTTTGTAATGTCAATTTCTAAAACAGTAATATCTGGTAATAACATGATTATAAAAATTGATCACATGATAAGATAACGGAATCCACCAAGATTCATGATTAGGTATACACATATTACAAGACAGCACCTGCATGGTCTATGGTCTTTCTGATCCCTGTCACAGTATAAAAGGATGTATGTATATAGGCACAGTAATCTAGTAAGCATGTGGTTGTATGGTACACAACATCTGGTAGTGCGACGCGTTTCGCGGCTTTAAGCCGTTCTTCAGGAGAAAATGTGTGATGTATCTGCAATGGGAAATAGGTTGTCTAAGTAAACTGGATTGTATCACCTAAAGAGGGGATAGATCGAAAAAACACCCCCCTAAGGATCACTTACAAGTATATCTGCACTTGATGGCATGATGTCAGGGACCACGAGCCACCTGAGGTATCGGGAGCTGAGGGGGCATGTTCAGCGGCGGCAGTCATCACAGACAATACCCTGAGTAGACCCGGCACACAGAGCACTCTGGGTGTGAACCTGAGTAATGAGTGGATTAACCAAGTAAACGATATTAAAGCTATGTGAATAAATCAGTAATTAAAAGTGAAGGTGGGCTAAATGGTGGGTGCAAAGATAGAAACCAATATTGGTGTGACTAGGCAGGAGTGAAGGTGGAGAACCATAGTAAGAGGTTGCCACCAAGACACCTGAAAACGGGGGTGAGTGGGAGGACAGAAGGTAGGGGTGACTCGTGGAAATCTAATAGATACCTGGTACTTGAAGAGGGGGAGAGAGACCAATCCAATGGGAGACATCGAAATTAGTGTGCAAGAGAGTTCTGAGTGACCCGACCCAGCCAGAGCAACTGCCTATAAATGCGCGCCGCCACAGACCAACCCTCAATGTCACGCACACGAGCAGACCAGGGGGGAGGTGCTGGCACCCGAGCTGCAATTCGCCCGGCAGTTGGCGCCATCACGACCTCACTCTGGTGCTTGCGGAGATGGAGAAAACCCTGCTGGCGAAACAGTGTCACGAGGATGCCATACGTCTGGCGATTTGACGTGACGTTGATGCGCAGTGATGTCGCGCCCACCTCCCGAGCATCATAAGAGGTGGGAGGAGGAAGGGACACCCGCAGTGCGCATCGCAGCTCCCGAACTGAATGAGATCTGGGTGACACCACAAGTCAACCCACATGTTGCCATGTGCACAGTAGTAGCATCATAATATGCTTGATAAATATGTAAAGATAGATCACCAGAGTTGGATTCGATTTTAGATCATAGTTAATTGGAAAAGAAGTCAGATTAACTGGGGAAAGCTATCATGAGACCATTATTTCTAAGTGCAGGAATGGTTATTAGAAATAAAAATGAAACCAGTTAAATGCTACCACGAGCTTCCATCCCTAAATTGATTATAACAAATGAGGGAATTGGGGAATTTGGGACTTCAAATGGAGCCATGGCCGAGTAAGGTCATGTGTCTCCATCCCTATCAATTTGAGGAAGAAGCAGCAAGGAAGTGGGACTTTATGTGAAGCCCGTGGTAGAAATTGAATAGAATGGAGGATAGTAAAATATTTAATGATCCGTAGATACATGTTTACATACGTTTACATACGTTAAATTTCATATACATAGAAATGCACACTTTCGTAATGTCAATTAAAATTAAAATATATGTGTATACCTAATCATGAATCTTAGTGGATTCCGTTATCGTATCATGTGATCAATGTTATTGCCAGACAGGGGCGTTGCTGGGTCTACAAAAGATCTGGGGCTAGAGCCCATAGCAGCGTATTAAAGAAAGTCATATGCTTGGGTGGGCATACACATGTATATACAGTAATATACGTGTGTGTATATCCCCAGAGGGCCCCCCACTTACATCAGGGTCCCCAGAGAGCCCCCCGTACATCAGGGTCCCCAGAGAGCCCCCCACTTACATCAGGGTCCCCAGAGAGCCTCCCCCTTACATCAGGGTCCCCAGAGAGCCCCCCACTTACATCAGGGTCCCCAGAGAGCCCCCCGTACATCAGGGTACCCAGAGAGCCCTCCACTTACATCAGAGTCCCCAGAGAGCCCCCCACTTACATCAGGGTTCCCAGAGAGCCCCCCTTACATTAGGGTCCCCAGAGAGCCTCCCCCTTAAATTAGAGTCCCCAGAGAGCCTCCCCCTTAAAATTGGGGTCCCCAGAGAGCCTTAACCTTGCATTAGGGTCCCCAGAGAGCCCCCACTTACATCAGGGTCCCCAGAGAGCCTCCCTGCCCCCTGGGGACCCCTGCAGAGACTCGGGGCTATGGGCTCCAGATTCGGGGCTATGGCCCCAAAAGCCACCCCCTAGCGACGCCACTGTTGCCAGATATTACTATTTTAGAAATTGACATTACGAAAGTGTGATTTCTATGTATATGAAATTTAACGTATGTAAACATGTATCTACGGATAATTAAATATTTTACTATCCACCATTCTATTCAATTTCTACCACGGGCTTCACATAAAGTCCTACTTCCTTGCTGCTCCTTCCTCATATTGATAGGGATGGAGGCACATGACTTTACCCGGCCATGGCTTCATTTAAAGTCCCAAATTCCCCAATTCCCCCATTTGTTATAATTAATAAGGAAACCTTCATCAAGTGTATACATAATAAAAACATGGTTATTGCCAAACAGACGTGTGGAAGTTTGAACAAAATTGTAGTAACCAGTAAACGTGGTAGAAGAACAGAGAGAAGGGGAGAAAGAAAAATAAAAAAAACAGGAGGGGTTGAGGGAAAAAAAAGAAGGGATATGACCCAAGCACTATGAGGACAAATAAAACTGGGTATCCAAGAAAAGATAGCAAGTAGTATGACAGGGATATCAAAGGTAGTAGGCGAATTTAGAGGAATGTCCGAAGTGATTCCAGACAGACCAGGTCAAAGCGTAATCGACGGTTTTATCTTTTTCCCAGGAGATCAAATTTTTTAGACAGCAAATGAAATGCATCTCACTGGCCCATTCCAGGAAGGACAGGGGTTGTGGCTTTTGCCATGTCCTGGCAATCACAGTGCGAGCAGAAGTCAGGAAGTGTCGAAGAAGACTTTTTAAAATTTTGTTTAAAAGACTCTAGGCAACATTGATAGCAAAGTAATGAGAGAAGAGTTACCAATTCCGTCCCCAACTACATCATAGTTGTCCCAAAAAGTAGTTATGATCTGGCAGGTGCTCCAAATATGAAAATATGAGTCATGGTACCTGGGCCCTGCAAACATCTCCAGCAGGTGTTTGGTATGGAAGGGTCTATTCTGTGCAGGGTAGAAGGACAACAATACCACCTGGAGAGGATTTTAAAGTTGCGCTCTTGTGCTTTAGTAGATATGGACGTCTTTTAGTGGCAGGAGCTTTTAGAGGGAGGAAAAAAAACCCCACTGCCAATGCATCCAGGAGCAGCAGAGTTTGGGCAGAAAAAAACACTTGATGCTACTAAAAGCTGCTAAACGCACCTAAACACTAGTGCTTGAACAGTAATTAATTTCAATGGCCAGAATAACCCAGCAGGTTGAACGAAAAGAAAACTGACAGCTCAGATTGGAGGCACTGTACTAACAATCCGATGTTAGTACAGCAATCTCCTCTGCTGATAAATATAAAACCAATACCAGCACTGGGACAACAATGTATATATCAGGTAAAGCATCTGTATGCCAATCCTTATACCATGGGGATAAATCAGTGTTTTGTAAATCTATATACAGCGTTAAAAACTTCACTAAGTAGCAAGGTAGCATCCTCCTATGGCGTATGTGTCAATACCCATCTTGCGGCTCCTATCAAATTTTTTTTGCACAGCACTATGATACTTTATTGATTGAACAGCCCCCCCACTAGAACACTCCGGTCAGTGCTCTCAACCATTGGCAGCCAATTGGCAGACCTTTTTCGGTCATAAATCGTTCAGCTGGCTTCTGCTGGACCTGCTGCCATACACATGGGCCAGTTTCTATTGAACCAGCCGATGCCAGCCGACATTCGGCTCATATGTACTAGGCTGAAAGAAGAAGGTGCGAGGGGGTACTCCCTGGGGCCCCCTAGTAGCAGGTATTGCGATGCACTCTCTCCACCGTGAAAAATGGGGAAAAGCAGGCATTAGGGAGCAATATGGTGAGGAGCTGCTCAGCAAAGGCTGTAGAATCAATACCCTCAGCACCTTCAGGGAGGCCCAGGATCCGTAGATTATTCCTCTGGTTGCGGTTCTCAGAATCCTCTGCCAGAGCCTCCAGGGATTTCACTTTAATTTTTAATATATGCAGGTCCACGCTGTGATCTCTGACAGTATCGTCCACAGTAGAAACCCGCTGCTCCACCTCAGTTACTCGACTGCAGAAAGAGCCTAAGTCCTTACAGATGAACTCTTTATTCGTCTGCAGATGGTCAGTCATATGTTTTAGAGCGGTCTGGCAGGTAGCGATAGCCTGCATGACCGCTGCCAGGTTGCCTGCTGTGGGCAGGGACTGATCAGGCTCCTCTGCCTGTGTTGCCATATGTACAGCAATGGCGCCGGGATCCACGTCTCCTGCCAGGTCTGAGGGGTCAGTCACCATGGCCACATGGCGGGTTTGAGACTATGACTTTGCCCTTGTCATATCCCAGGGGCAGCACTGAGGAAGAGGGACCAAATCCAGGGTTGAAAGGACTTACCGCACCCAGTAATCAGCAGGATAATAGTGTAGTCTCAGGGAGCTCCTTTGCAGAGTGACCAATCCATTTAGGCATGTTTAGACGCGTTTAGGCATTTAGTTACAGTTGGATTATGTTCTTTCCACGTGGTTCCTCTCAAGTGCTCACCTGCAGCCTGTCTCTGATCACACAGGCTTTTTCCTATACTTGCACTTCATTTCTTTCTTATCTTTCTTTTTTCCTCCCTCTTCCTGTTCACCTTTTTATTTTCACTCATGCTAGTATCTGGTATCTCCTTACCACATCTCCCTACAGTCCTTTTGTCCATGCCATTCCTGGCTCTAGTCTTATATTTACATATAGATTTGCAGTGGCAGCTGGTGAAGTTTTAGGATGGGGGGGGGGGGGGGTGCCAGACCCCGCCCTTCCTTTTTGACCCCTCCCACTTGATGAAAATGGGCGTGGTTTCAGCAAAATAGTGGGCGTGGTTTTAAGGTGGTGTGGTTAGCGTCTGAGATGAACGAAGGATGGAGGGAGAGGGAGAGAGGGATGGAGGGACAGTAGGATCCTACACAATAGAAATATGTGTACTCTAGAAAGTTTAACAATTAGCAAAATAAAGATATTCCAAACACCTGGTGTTAGCACTTCAATCATCCCAGCACCATGATTGTTATGGTGTCAGGATGATTAAAGCACATTATTTCTATTATTACATTGTAATATAAAATGAAATCATTCAACTCACCATAATGCCGAATCATTGGGAGCCCTGAGCGTGTCGCCTGCCACCAGATGCCATCAGGTGTCCCCAGCGGAGTCCCTCCTTACATGCCTGTGTCACACAAAATGCAGCCTGTGTCACATCAAATGCAGCCTGCCTGTGTCCCACCAAATGCAGCCTGCTGTGTGTAGAACATCTTATGTAGGACATGCCATGAATTACATGTTGTACATTGGATGTCCTACACATAGCATGTTCTTCTTCACATACAGTGGAGACGGAAAGTATTCAGACCCCCTTACATTTTTCACTCTTTGTTATAGTGCAGCCATTTGCTAAAATCATTTAAGTTAATTTTTTCTCCTCATTAACCACTTCAATACCAGGGTATTGTCAAATGACGGCCGCAGATGGGATCTCCCATCTTGGGTGGCCGTCATATGACGTCCTGGGCTTCCCAGCCATCTAGGGGACCCGGTGCGTTGCTCGGGACCCGATGTGTGTGCCCAGCAGCCGCGATGTCCGCCGGGCACCCGCGATTGCCCGTTAACTGAGCAGGACCGTGGATCTGTGTGTGTAAACACACAGATCCACGTGCTGTCAGTTGAGAGGAGACCGATCTGTGTTCCCAGTACAGAGGAACACTGATCGGTCTCCTCCCCTTGTGAGTCCCCTCCCCCTACAGTTAGAATCACTCCCCTAGGAAACACATTTAACCCCTCGTGTCCCCCTAGTGGTTAACCCCTTCCTTGCCTGTCACATTTATACAGTATGGTCCCAAATATGTGTCAAAAGTGTCAGATGTGTCCGCCATAATGTCGCAGTCATGAAAAAAATCGCAGATCGCTGCCATTACTAGTAAAAAAAAAAAATAAATAAAACTTTTTTTAAAATGCCATAAATCTATCCCCTATTTTGTAGATGCTATAACTTTTGTGCAAACCAATCAATATACGCTTATTGCGATTTTTTTTAACAAACATATGTAGTAGAATACATATCAGCCTAAGCTGAGGAAAAAAATAGTTTTTTTTTTTTAAATGGGGATATTTATTATAGCAAAAAGTATAAAATATTGTGTTTTTTTCAAAATTGTCGCTCTTCTTTTGTTTATAGCGCAAAAAATAAAAACCGCAGAGGTGATCAAATACCACCAAAAGAAAGCTCTATTTGTGAGGAAAAAAGGACATCAATTTCGTTTGGGTACAGTGTCGCACGACCGCGCAATTGTCGTTTCAAAGTGCGACAGCTCTGAAAACTAAAAATTGGTCTGGGAAGGAAGGGGGTGAAAATGCCCTGTATTGAACCGGTTAATGTACACACAGCACCCCATATTGACAGAAAAACACAGAATTGTTGACATTTTTGCAGATTTATTAAAAAAGAAAAACTGAAATATGACATGGTCCTAAGTATTCAGACCCTTTGCTCAGTATTTAGTAGAAGCCCCTTTTGATCTAATACAGCCATGAGTCTTTTTGGGAAAGATGCAACAAGTTTTTCACACCTGGATTTGGGGATCCTCTGCCATTCCTCCTTTCAGATCCTCTCCAGTTCTGTCAGGTTGGATGGAAAACGTTGGTGGACAGCCATTTTTAGGTCTCTCCATAGATGCTCAATTGGGTTTAAGTCAGGGCTCTGGCTGGGCCATTCAAGAACAGCCACAGAGTTGTTGTGTGTGCATTCATCTTTCCCTTGATTACAACCAGTCTTCCTGTCCCTGCAGCTGAAAAACACCCCCACAGCATGATGCCGCCACCACCATGCTTCACTGTTGGGACTGTATTGGACAGGTGATGAGCAGTGCCTGGTTTTCTCCACACATACCGCTTAGAATTAATCTGCAAAAATGTCAACAATTCTGTGTTTTTCTGTCAATATGGGGTGCTGTGTGTCAGAGGAGTAACTAAAACCTTTAGGGCCCCGATGCAAGAAATCATGAAGGGCCCCCCCCTGACCCCTGGACAGCGCTTTTCCTAGGGGGATGTCTGATAAGAGGAGGAGCCGCAAGAGCTGCCGAGGGACCCCAGAAGTCGGTGTTTGTGCAAAACTAACTGCACAATGAAGGTATGACATGTTTGTTATTTTTTTTAAAAAACATTTACAATCACTTTAAGGGGTTAAAACAGGTGGTCAGGAGGCAACATATTGCCTCTTTACCGGCTGTCAAATGCCTCTGAAAAGTGATCTGAGCATGGATCGCTTTTCAGAGGAACAGCATTTTGTTGCTGGTACTTTGAACGAGCAAGAAAAAAAAAATCAGTCCTGATTGTACACATATAGGGTGTCAGGATTAAACGTGCATACATAAAATGTGCATACATACATCTAAACAGTGGCGGCTGGTGCACAACATTTTTTTGGGGGCGCAAACAATTTTTGAAAAAAAATCATCAAATGCAGCCACTGTGCCATCAATTGCAGCCACTGTGCCACTTAAATGCTGCCAGTGTGCCATCAAACGCAGCCACTGTGCCAAACGCTGCCACTGTGCCCATCAAACGCAGCCACTGTGCCCATCAAACGCTGCCAGTGTGCCCATCAAACGCTGCCACTGTGCCCATCAAACGCTGCCACTGTGCCCATCAAACGCTGCCACTGTGCCACTTAAATGCTGCCAGTGTGCCATCAAACGCAGCCACTGTGCCATCAATTGCAGCCACTGTGCCAAACGCTGCCACTATGCCCATCAAACGCTGCCAGTGTGCACAAACGCTGCCAGTGTGCCCATTAAATGCTGCCAGTGTGCCCATCAAATGCTGCCACTGTGCCATCAAAAGCTGCCACTGTGCCAAACGCTGCCACTGTGCCCATTAAATGCTGCCAGTATGCCCTTGAATGCCCCCAGTGTGACCCCCGACCGCTCATCGGCACTTACCCTGTCTTGGTGGGGCAGCGGGTGACTGCGACGAGTGGGGTCCTCCATGCGTCTCCTGTTGTCCACATCTCCCGTCCTCTCCTCCTGATAGGCGTCCAATAGCGGCGCCTGTCGTTTCAGCCAATCAGGTGACAGGTAACAGACCCGAGCACCTGATTGGTGGAGAGGCAGTTTAGTGTTAGGAAAGCGAATAGTCATTCGCTTTTCTAACACAGCTGAGTGACCTGTGAGGTCACCTTTTTTGATGCCTATTAGAGCCTATGGCTCTAACCCGGTGCTTCAAAAACGCCCCCCCCCCCTGCCGCTGTAATTCAGGTTCCCTGCGCCCAAAAAGGGGCTGGGCGCCTGAATAGGGGGTGGCAGCGGCGGCCATAGATAGATTCATCCAATGCATGAATCTATCTATTGGTGATAGAGGGGTGGCTGGAGAGAGGGGGCGGCGCCCGTGCGCCCTTAATGCATGGACCACCACTGCATCTAAACACACACACACATACACATAGATAAACACACACATAATATGCACACACATATACTGTATATACACACACAAACATATATACATATATAAATACACACATAAACACATGCAAACACATACATGAACACACATATAAACACATACATGAACACACATATAAACACATACATGAACACACATATAAACACATACATGAACACACATATAAACACACATACAGAAAGCCTTTTCAAAAACGGCAGTGCTTTACCTCACCTCTTCCTGCTGGGTACTGCACTGTAGGGGGAGACAAAGAGCACAGCACACACTGCTTTTACTTTAGAACAGTGTGACAAGCTCCCTGCATAGTGCCGATTAGACCCCTTTCACACTGGGGCAGTTTGCAGGCGTTATTGCGCTAAAAATAGCGCCTGCAAACCGACCCAAAAAATCTGCTGCTGTTTGTTCAGTGTGAAAGCCCGAGGGCTTTCACACTGAAGCGGTGCGCTGGCAGGAGAAGAAAAAATCTCCTGTCAGCCGCTTCTTTGGAGCGGTGAAGGAGCGGTGTATTCACCGCTCCTAAACCGCTCCTGCCCATTGAAATCAATGGGACAGCGCGGCTATACCGCGGCAATACCGCGCTGTACGAGTGGTTTAACCCTTTTTCGTCCGCCAGCGGGGGGTTAAAACCGCACCGCTAGCGGCCGAATACCGCGGTAAAACAGCGCTAAAAATAGCGCTGTTTTACCGCCAACGCCCCCTACCGCCCCAGTGTGAAAGCAGCCTTACAGTTCGGCCGACGATCGGGGAGATCGATCTCAGCCGCTCCTCCTATCAAGATAAACAGGGGGGCCCTCAAGAGCCCCCTGCAGCATGGGGCCCAGTCGCCATGGCGACCTCAGCAACTCCTATACGTCGGCCACTGCTGTGTGTACATTAATGAGGAAAAAAAATGAACTTAAATGATTTTAGCAAATGGCTGCAATATAACAAAGAGTGAAAAATGTAAGGGGGTCTAAATACTTTCCGTCCCCACTGTAACATGACATGTACATAGCATGTCCTACACATAGCATGTTCTTCTACACATAGAATGACATACACACAACATGTCGTGCACATAACATGACATATACATAACATGTCCTCCACATAACATGACATAAACATAACATGACATAAACATAACATGACATAAACATAACATGACATGTCCTCCACATAACATGACATACACATAACATGTCCTCCACATAACATGACATAAACATAACATGACACGTCCTCCACATAACATGACATAAACATAACATGACATACACATAACATGACATGTCCTCCACATAACATGACATAAACATAACATGACATGTCCTCCACATAACATGACATAAACATAACATGACATGTCCTCCACATAACATGACATATACATAACATGTCCTCCACATAACATGACATACACATAACATGACATGTCCTCCACATAACATGACATACACATAACATGTCCTCCACATAACATGACATAAACATAACATGACATGTCCT
The DNA here is from genome assembly GCA_037952925.1 of Lithobates clamitans. Taxonomy (NCBI): domain Eukaryota; kingdom Metazoa; phylum Chordata; class Amphibia; order Anura; family Ranidae; genus Lithobates; species Lithobates clamitans. Next base: position 4,731,149 of record JBBGZY010000410.1, read on the forward strand.
CCACATAACATGACATATACATAACATGACATACACATAACATGTCCTCCACATAACATGTCCTCCACATAACATGACATAAACATAACATGACATAAACATAACATGACATACACATAACATGTCCTCCACATAACATGACATAAACATAACATGACATGTCCTCCACATAACATGACATATACATAACATGTCCTCCACATAACATGACATACACATAACATGTCCTCCACATAACATGTCCTCCACATAACATGACATAAACATAACATGTCCTCCACATAACATGACATAAACATAACATGTCCTCCACATAACATGACATAAACATAACATGACATACACATAACATGTCCTCCACATAACATGACATACACATAACATGTCCTCCACATAACATGACATACACATAACATGTCCTCCACATAACATGACATACACATAGCATGACATACACATAGCATGACATATACATAGCACAACATACACCTAGCCTGACATACTGTATACATTGCTTGTCCTCCACATAGCACAACATATATGTAGCTTGACATATTGATTGCGTGTCCTCCACATAACGTGTGCTACACATGACATACACATAGCATGTCCCACATATAGCACGTCCTTCACATAATGGCGTCCACATAACATGTCCTATGCCTACAATTTTTTTACCCATAGCATATCGTCCACAAATCATGAGTTGCACAGCAAGTCCTCCACATAGCATGTCCCATACACAGCATGTCCTACATAGCATGCCCTGTACATAAAATGCCATCTAACATGACATATACATTAAGCAGCCCAAACATATGTGTAGTCATGTGTAGGACATCATGCTGCAGACACTCACTCCTGGCCAGAGACAACACCTTGGATTGTAAGCACTTGTTGCTGTCATTATGGGATTGGGAGGGATTCTCTTTAGGTGATCAGAACGTCGCTGGAAGGAAGGACGGCTTTAATTTGAGTGGGGTGAGTGGGGGAGGGGAGGAGGTCATTAGAACAGCTGATAAAGCTCCTCACCTTCCCTGGCTGGTCATCCTCATCATTCTCTGCATCCTCTGTCATGCTGTTGGTGTGGATGGAGGGATCACTATGGAGGCTGGCACCCCAGATTCCAGTGCCTGGCGAGTCAGTCTGCTCCTCATACTTCCTGTTTCCTCTCACTCTTGGGCACAATGGGAGAAAGAAACAGGAAGTGACATTAAACTGAGATGTCAATCAAACCGCCCGGGCATAGTAGTATATACTACAAGCGCCGGGTGGAAGCTACTCGGCGCTTCGGAAAGCGCCGCAAGGTGGGCTAAACGCCCGCAAATGCAGCGCCACGTCTGCAATCTTGTGATTGCATAGATGTGGCGCTTCCCATAAGTGCACTGTGTCCAGAGTCGCACTGTGTCCGGCGGTTGAACACAGTGCACTTAAGGACCGTTTTTGTATTTTTTTTAAATTTAAAGGGCCAGTATAATTTTTTTTTTTGACTGCCTGGAGGGGGGGGGGGGGGGGGGGGGCGGCGCCCAGGCGCTCCCTATGGATGGGCCGCCACTGTAGATTTGTCTATGTCATTACTCTTGTATTTTGCCTACTACTCCAGATTATCTGACATACACCTTTATGTTTATAGCCAATACTTACCTTGGACATAATGAGACCAATAGGGGTACACATTTTCCATCCATGCGATTCTTTCCCTCCAATCTGCCCTGTGTAGGGTTCCTTCTGGCTCTGCCTTCTCAGCTCCCTGGCGTGACACCTGCTGCCGCTGTCTGGAGGCCGCACACCCGTTGGTTTGGCTATGTGTAGTGGTAAGTATGGGGCCTTTGCTCATTAGGCCTCTCTTACCCTCTGCCTTAAAATACCAATATCATGCCATATACCCAGTCTGTATCCTTTCACCTTAGGTACAATTCATACACATCTACCCCTGAATAGCGAGCTGGGACTCGTGAAACATGTCGGGTACACCTGATGTTTATATGCTATGTGATTGTTCATACACAAATGTACCATTATTACTATTATTATTTTTATTCTACCTATTTATATGTACTCTGTATGAATTGGCTTCCTCTGATGATATTAATGCATGTATTACTTTTACTGAATAAATATATACTGTATTTACTGTTACTTTTATTGGCTTAGCAGTGCCCACCTCATGTAAAGTCCCAGGGCGAGATTTTTCCTTTGTTGCATATTTTAGGGATGGAGGTGTGTCACTGGTGACACCAGACCTTTCTCTTTTTTTTATTATGAGATGCGTATCTTGCACCGATTGCAACTGATAGGCAAAAAAAATGGATAGCAGAAATTGCATATGTAGGAACGAACTGTGACCCTGACCGGTAGTAGTTGTGAGTGTAAGCGATGCCTCCGACATGAATCGTTGTGCCGCTGATGCGATTAGGTTCCAATTGGATTGTGATGTGTACAAATATAAATGTGACACAAATCGGTTAGTAGAAATGACATAAGTAACAAATCGTAGGTTTACGAATTAGCATGAAGCAGGTCTTCTTTTCTTGGAGAATAGGTGCAGGAACTCCCCCCGTCTGAGTCACCCCTTGTCTCTGCCCCCTACCCACCTCTGACCACCGTCCCTTGATTCCACCCCCCACCCACCTACCAGTACTGCCCCTTTTAGAGAATACAGAACCAAGTATTGTTTTCTGGTGCTAAATCATCTATATGGAACATGTTGATGATAAAAAGAAAAGCAGTAAAATAGATCCCCTGCAGCCAGCAACAATAGAATCCCAGCAATAGATCCCCACACAACACACAAGACTCCCCCAGCAACAATGGACTCCACCCCAACAAAAATAGATTCCCTGCGGCAACAGTGAATTACCCACAACAAAATATCACACCCAGTAACAAAATATCCACCCAAGCAACATTAGACCCCCAGCAACAACAACAGATCTCCCAGCAGCCAGCATCAATAGATCCTCCAGCAGCCAGTAAAAATAGACCTCTCCCTCAACAGTAGATCCCTTCCAGCAGAGGCGGCTCTAGGCTTTGTGAGGCCTTAGGCAAAACTTCGACATGAGGCCCCACTGATGCCCTTGAACTATGCAGCAGGCCTTCCCAGATTGAGATGCTTGTGCGGTGGATGGGTAAAGGGACGAGCGCGGACGCAACATCACTCCTCATTGGCTGGTAGGCAGAACATCAGGAGTCTTAGGTTACGCGAGAAGTGAGTATAACAGGGCTCTTAACGTTGTCAGCATACAGCGGCATTAAGATGTCCTGTCATCTCTAAAATAAAGGGCGCAGATCAGATGTTCGGCAAGCTTAAGGCCCCTTTCACACTTATACGACTTGTCCCATGATTTTGTACTGCAAAATCGTATGACAAGTCATTCTCCATGATTTGCAATGACTACCATTCATATTGGCACGACTTTAAGTCTGGGACAGTCTGGGACAGTCTGGGACTGTGCCCTAATAAGGGGGCGTGGTCATCACCCGGTGACCACGCCTCCTAAAACGTCACAGTCCCAGCATGCCCAGGGACTGTGACGGCATAAGGGGGCGGGGTCACCGCCTATATAAGTCCGTTGCGGAGCGTTCAGAGACCATTCCAGCTGGAGAGAGCAACATCTCTGGAAGAAAAGAAGAAGGCAGAAGGCAGAAGTCCGGACCACCGCTAGCAATTGAGCTGCAGAAGATAGCGGAGAAGCCGGCAGAAGATCAGGACACCGGGAGGAGACGCCGGAGAGACCCCCAAAGTCGGAAGAGGACCCCCGAAGTCGGAAGAAGATCCCAGAGCTGCCTAATAAATTATTTTAAAAACCTGTGTACTGTGTTTTTTATTGACACTTTTTTCCCTAGGTGAATGGGTAGGGGTACCATGTACCCCATACTCATTCACATAGGGTGGGGGGCCGGGATCTGGGGGCCCCCTTATTAAAGGGGGCTCCCAGATTCCGATAAGCCCCCCGCCCGCAGACCCCGACAACCAACGGCCAGGGTTGTCGGGAAGAGGCCCTTGTCCTCATCAACATGAGGACAAGGTGCTTTGGGGTGGGGGGGCCGCAGGGCACCCCCCCTTGCCCCAAAGCACCCACCCCCCATGTTGAGGGCATGCGGCCTGGTACGGTCCAGGAGGGGGGGGGCGCTAGCTCGTCCCCACCCCCATTCCTGACCGGCCGGGCTGCGTGCTCTGATAAGGGTCTGGTATGGATTTTGGGGGGACCCCCATGCCGATTTTTCGGCGTAGGGGATTCCCCTTACAATCCATACCAGACCTAAGGGCCTGGTATGCCCCTGGGGGGGAACCCACGCCAGTTTTTTTATTTAAAACTTGGCGTGGAGTTCCCCCTTATGATTCATACCAACTACTGTATGTTTTCATTTGTTAATGCCAAAAATGTGGCAAAGTCGTACAAAGTAGTACTGCTCCCAAATCGCGATAAAATCGCGGCAAATCGCTGTAAAATTGCGGCAAAATCGCGGACGCGAAATCGCGGTAAAATCACGCGCCTTTAAAGTCGTATAAGTGTGAAAGGGGCCTAAATGAGACAGGGCTCTTAATGTTGCCTGAGCACAGCAGTGACTGGGGTAATGTGTGTTGCACTACCCCTGAAGGAGCCGCTTGGTAATTTTGGGTTCCCTGTTCTGCGCCTCAACTCCAAGAACACCCTCAGCCCCTCTGACACACCTGGTTGATTGAATCACTACAGACACACATAGCGTATAGTACCTTTCACCTTACTGTAGGATATAGGCAATAAACAATTACACACGTGTTTAGTGGTAGACACTATTTGTCTAGAATTAGGAACTTGCTTAAATGATAAAAAATGCAGTTCACAAAGCAGAGTAGAACTACCCTCAGGTAATAAAGGTAAACAAATATATCTATAAAAGCAGCTCTATATCAATAGCAAAAAAATCAATACAAGAATAGGTAAATCAATATTTAGCAACACAACTGTAATCTAAACGTGTTTAAAGGAATAGCATCTTCCTAATTGTTTTCGAGTGCACTCGAAAAAATGAGAGAAGGTGGGGTCCCCCTTTAAATGGCAACAACAAACTGTGCAGGGCCAGTGCAAGGATTTTTGTTTACTTATCCCTGGTCCAAGAAGTGACGTCATACAGGGGAGGGCTGGCAGCCTGTCCAGTCAAGTGGCCCATTGAACCACCAAATCAGCTCATCCATGCCCACCTGGTTTTTCAGTTCAGCCTCACCAGTGCCACCTCATCAGTGCCCATCAATTCAGACTCAGTGCCCATCAACGCAGACTCACCAGAGTTGTAGTTTCCTCTGCCCTGCTCAGGAGCTTGAGCACAGACTACAACTCCCGGAATGCAACAGCAGCCGGCTGGGCCGCCTGCCCAACTTCCTACAGAAAAAAAAAAAAAGGCAGCGGGCAGCGGCTGCCAGCTGTTTTCAACATAGATTAGAGTGGCCTAGGGGGGCACTCTGCCCCCCCCGGCCCAGCCTGCCCCTGACGTCATACATGACACTTCCCGGTCTGTGTACAGGAGGGTGGCTGAGTGGATGAAGGTCTGCTGAGCTACGGCTAGGGTGCCCACGTGTCCCGGACTGCCCGGGATTATACCGTAATTCACATCTTTGTCCCTGGTCCCGGGCACCTTCATTCCGGGACAATACAGTGTCCCGGAATGAAACTGACAATCTGGGAACAGGGGCGGACCGAGCCGCTAAAGCGCTGGCTCTGGCTCCGCTTCCACGTACTCCTTATCACTGGTTGCTATAGCCGCCTGGCATCAGGCAACCAGTGACGTCACTGCTCAGCGTTGAAAGCGGAGGAGGATTTCACTTCCTCCTCCGCGCTAGTGCTGCTGGTTCTTTCCCCTCTGCACTTGGCTCCAGTGACTGGCTTGCAGCTTGTGTGGGGTGTTTCTGTTCCCACGCTCTGCGATTACAGTGAGTACAGCATCTCTCCCTTCCTCCCCCCTCCTGCCCACCTCACACTAACACACGGACTGAAATCCTGTCCCCCTTTTCCTCGGCTCGGATGTCACAGACAGGAGAAGGAGGGGGAGGGGAATGGACACAGGACTCAACAGGACGGGACATGCTGATCTGAGGTTTGTACAGAATATTAATGCTTGGCACTTGCAGGAGAAGGAGACACAGATACAGGGGACAAGTTGTCAAAAAAGAATACTTGCAGTGATTTTGGAGGATAAGATAGGGTGACCAGACGTCCCCGTTTTCCGGGGACAGTCCCCGGATTGAGGACACTCTCCCCGGAGCCCGTCTGTCCCCGGATTTGTCCCCGGATTGCAGGGGCGGCACTCAGGAACGTAGCGGAACGCACCGCTAACTCTGGCCGTTGCCCTGATCTGTGCCACGGGACTTGCGATGTGTCCCGCAGCACAGCGGACTGAAGCCGCCTCCCCCTCCTCTCTGTTTACATTCACACAGGAGGAGGAGGAGCCCGAGGGACACACACGGCTGTGTGTATCATCCGCGCTGTTCTGAGGTCTGTAAACTTCATTTATTTACAGTATACTATGTGGTGGACATGTGCAGGGGATTCTATACTAATGGGGGGGGGGGGGGGGGGCTCTGCACTGGGGGGATTCTATACTAATGGGGGGGGGGGGCTCTGCACTGGGGGATTCTATACTAATGGGGGGGGGCTCTGCACTGGGGGGATTCTATACTAATGGGGGGGGGGGGGCTCTGCACTGGGGGGATTCTATACTAATGGGGGGGGGGGCTCTGCACTGGGGGATTCTATACTAATGGGGGGGGGGGCTCTGCACTGGGGGGATTCTATACTAATGGGGGGGGGGGGGCTCTGCACTGGGGGGATTCTATACTAATGGGGGGGGGGGCTCTGCACTGGGGTGATTCTATACTAATGGGGGCTCTGCACTGGGGGGATTCTATACTAATGGGGGGGGCTCTGCACTGGGGGGATTCTATACTAATGGGGGGGGCTCTGCACTGGGGGGATTCTATACTAATGGGGGGGGCTCTGCACTGGGGGGATTCTATACTAATGGGGGGGGCTCTGCACTGGGGGGATTCTATACTAATGGGGGGGGGCTCTGCACTGGGGGGATTCTATACTAATGGGGGGGGGCTCTGCACTGGGGGGATTCTATACTAATGGGGGGGGCTCTGCACTGGGGGGATTCTATACTAATGGGGGGGGCTCTGCACTGGGGGATTCTATACTAATGGGGGGGGCTCTGCACTGGGGGGATTCTATACTAATGGGGGGGCTCTGCACTGGGGGGATTCTATACTAATGGGGGCTCTGCACTGGGGGGATTCTATACTAATGGGGGCTCTGCACTGGGGGATTCTATACTAATGGGGGGGGGCTCTGCACTGGGGGGATTCTATACTAATGGGGGGGGGGGCTCTGCACTGGGGGGATTCTATACTAATATGGGGGGGGGCTCTGCACTGGGGGGGATTCTATACTAATGGGGGCTCTGCACTGGGGGGATTCTATACTAATGGGGGCTCTGCACTGGGGGATTCTATACTAATGGGGGGGGCTCTGCACTGGGGGGATTCTATACTAATGGGGGCTCTGCACTGGGGGATTCTATACTAATGGGGGGGCTCTGCACTCGGGGGATTCTATACTAATGGGGGGGCTCTGCACTGGGGGGATTCTATACTAATGGGGGCTCTGCACTGGGGGGATTCTATACTAATGGGGGCTCTGCACTGGGGGGATTCTATACTAATGGGGGGGATTCTATACTAATGGGGGCTCTGCACTGGGGGGATTCTATACTAATGGGGGGGCTCTGCACTGGGGGGATTCTATACTAATGGGGGGGCTCTGCACTGGGGGGATTCTATACTAATGGGGGCTCTGCACTGGGGGGATTCTATACTAATGGGGGCTCTGCACTGGGGGGATTCTATACTAATGGGGGGGATTCTATACTAATGGGGGCTCTGCACTGGGGGGATTCTATACTAATGGGGGGGCTCTGCACTGGGGGGATTCTATACTAATGGGGGCTCTGCACTGGGGGATTCTATACTAATGGGGGGGGCTCTGCACTGGGGGGATTCTATACTAATGGGGGGGGCTCTGCACTGGGGGGATTCTATACTAATGGGGGGGGGCTCTGCACTGGGGGATTCTATACTAATGGGGGGGCTCTGCACTGGGGGGATTCTATACTAATGGGGGGGCTCTGCACTGGGGGGATTCTATACTAATGGGGGCTCTGCACTGGGGGGATTCTATACTAATGGGGGCTCTGCACTGGGGGGATTCTATACTAATGGGGGGGATTCTATACTAATGGGGGCTCTGCACTGGGGGGATTCTATACTAATGGGGGGGCTCTGCACTGGGGGGATTCTATACTAATGGGGGCTCTGCACTGGGGGATTCTATACTAATGGGGGGGGGGCTCTGCACTGGGGGGATTCTATACTAATGGGGGCTCTGCACTGGGGGATTCTATACTAATGGGGGGGCTCTGCACTGGGGGGATTCTATACTAATGGGGGGGCTCTGCACTGGGGGGATTCTATACTAATGGGGGCTCTGCACTGGGGGATTCTATACTAATGGGGGGGGGGGCTCTGCACTGGGGGGATTCTATACTAATGGGGGCTCTGCACTGGGGGATTCTATACTAATGGGGGGGCTCTGCACTGGGGGGATTCTATACTAATGGGGGGGCTCTGCACTGGGGGGATTCTATACTAATGGGGGGGCTCTGCACTGGGGGGATTCTATACTAATGGGGGGCTTTGCACTGGGGGGATTCTATACTAATGGGGGCTCTGCACTGGGGGGATTCTATACTAATGGGGGGGCTCTGCACTGGGGGGATTCTATACTAATGGGGGCTCTGCACTGGGGGGATTCTATACTAATGGGGGGGGCTCTGCACTGGGGGGATTCTATACTAATGGGGGGGCTCTGCACTGGGGGGATTCTATACTAATGGGGGGGGCTCTGCACTGGGGGGATTCTATACTAATGGGGGGGGGCTCTGCACTGGGGGGATTCTATACTAATGGGGGAGCTCTGCACTGGGGGGATTCTATACTAATGGGGGGCTCTGCACTGGGGGGATTCTATACTAATGGGGGGCTCTGCACTGGGGGGATTCTATACTAATGGGGGGGGGCTCTGCACTGGGGGGATTCTATACTAATGGGGGGGCTCTGCACTGGGGGGATTCTATACTAATGGGGGCTCTGCACTGGGGAGATTCTATACTAATGGGGGGGGGCTCTGCACTGGGGGGATTCTATACTAATGGGGGGGCTCTGCACTGGGGGGATTCTATACTAATGGGGGGGGGGCTCTGCACTGGGGGGATTCTATACTAATGGGGGGGGCTCTGCACTGGGGGGATTCTATACTAATGGGGGCTCTGCACTGGGGGGATTCTATACTAATGGGGGGGGGGCTCTGCACTGGGGGGATTCTATACTAATGGGGGAGCTCTGCACTGGGGGGATTCTATACTAATTGGGGCTCTGCACTGGGGGGATTCTATACTAATGGGGGGGCTCTGCACTGGGGGGATTCTATACTAATGGGGGCTCTGCACTGGGGGGATTCTATACTAATGGGGGGGGCTCTGCACTGGGGGGATTCTATACTAATGGGGGGCTCTGCACTGGGGGGATTCTACACTAATGGGGGCTCTGCACTGGGTGGATTCTATACTAATGGGGGGGGCTAGTGAGAAATAACGTATATATCATATATTCCTTCCATAAACATATACCACATACACTGAATATATAATTTGAGGAATATATGCTTATAAAATCGTTTAGCATTTGCCAAAAAAAAATGTCCCCGGATTTCATTTTGAAAATCTGGTCACCTTAGGATAAGAGCATGCTGTATGTGCTAGGGGGCACTTTAGGAGGGGAGATATATTGTGCTGGGGGGGTCAGATTTTTTATTTAACCCCCCTTCCAGCACAATTTCTCTCCCCTCCCAAAGTGTGCCCCCTAGCACATACAGCATGCTCTTATCCCCCAAAACCACTGCAAGTATTCTTCTTTGACAACTTGCCCCCTTCCCCATCTTCAAAGACAAACTGGCTGCTATTGAGGGGACAATTGTACCGTCTGGAATCCTGGGAACTTTGCTAGAGATTCAGGGCAATTCTGGAGGAGGATGTAAGGAGGCACTAAGGGGGCACCCCGGAGGACGTAAGGGGGCTCTGACTAAGTTAGTACCGCCAGAGTGCCCCATTACATCCCCCCTTACAACCTCCAGGGTGCCCCATTACATCCCCCCTTACAACCTCCAGGGTGCCCCCTTACATCCTTCGGAGTGCCCCACCATCAAAGTGGTATAGCAGTGGCTGACAGACTATCAGGAGGTGATATTGCACTCCTCTTCCTCCTCTCTCCACTAACTACCCCCCGCCATAGACCCACACTCCTCACCTGTACATATTACCCCCCTCCACACTCCTCAACTGTACATATTACCCACCATTATACATTCTGCACTCCTCTCCTGTGCATATTACCCACCGCCATACATTCCGCACTCCTCTCCTGTACATAATACCCACCGCCATACATTCCGCACTCCTCTCCTGTACATATTACCCACCGCCATACATTCCGCACTCCTCTCCTGTACATATTACCCACCGCCATACATTCCGCACTCCTCTCCTGTACATATTACCCACCGCCATACATTCTGCACTCCTCTCCTGTACATATTACCCCCCACCATACATTCCGCACCCCTCTCCTGTACATATTACCCACCGCCATACATTCCGCACCCCTCTCCTGTACATATTACCCACCGCCATACATTCCGCACTCCTCTCCTGTACATAATACCCACCGCCATACATTCCGCACCCCTCTCCTGTACATATTACCCACCGCCATACATTCCGCACTCCTCTCCTGTACATATTACCCCCCGCCATACATTCCGCACTCCTCTCCTGTACATATTACCCACCGCCATACATTCCGCACTCCTCTCCTGTACATATTACCCACCGCCATACATTCCGCACTCCTCTCCTGTACATATTACCCACCGCCATACATTCCGCACTCCTCTCCTGTACATATTACCCACCGCCATACATTCCGCACTCCTCTCCTGTACATATTACCCACTGCCATACATTCCGCACTCCTCTCCTGTACATATTACCCACCGCCATACATTCCGCACTCCTCTCCTGTACATATTACCCACCGCCATACATTCCGCACTCCTCTCCTGTACATATTACCCCCCGCCATACATTCCGCACCCCTCTCCTGTACATATTACCCCCCGCCATACATTCCGCACCCCTCTCCTGTACATATTACCCACCGCCATACATTCCGCACTCCTCTCCTGTACATATTACCCACCGCCATACATTCCGCACTCCTCTCCTGTACATATTACCCACCGCCATACATTCCGCACCCCTCTCCTGTACATATTACCCACCACCATACATTCTGCACTCCTCTCCTGTACATATTACCCACCGCCATACATTCCGCACTCCTCTCCTGTACATATTACCCACCGCCATACATTCCGCACTCCTCTCCTGTACATATTACCCCCCGCCATACATTCCGCACCCCTCTCCTGTACATATTACCCCCCGCCATACATTCCGCACCCCTCTCCTGTACATATTACCCCCCGCCATACATTCCGCACCCCTCTCCTGTACATATTACCCACCGCCATACATTCCGCACTCCTCTCCTGTACATATTACCCACCGCCATACATTCCGCACTCCTCTCCTGTACATATTACCCACCGCCATACATTCCGCACCCCTCTCCTGTACATATTACCCACCACCATACATTCTGCACTCCTCTCCTGTACATATTACCCACCGCCATACATTCCGCACTCCTCCCCTGTACATATTACCCACCACCATACACTCTGCATTCCCTATTTAACATTACCACATTCTGCACTATACAAGTCATCTCAGACTCTCTTTAAGAACACCCCCTTTAAGCCAATATTTAGTGCAATTTAAGACATGTCCCACAGTTCATTACGACACGCTTTGCGCACCATATTGTTGTTGTTCTTGATGCCTAGGGCCCACTTTTGATCTTGCACACGGGCCCGCTGATTTCGTACGCCCCTGCCCCAAAAATCGGCAAAAATTTTTGTCAAAAATCATCTTTTTTTTGGGGGGGGGTGTCCCTGAATGGCAGTTTGGAAATGTGGTCACCCTAGCTACGGCCGCCCTTCCCAGTGCCATCCATCATGACAACACCGGGCCCACAGGTGGGACAGTGGTGCCCGGTAAACATGGTGAAGGGGGTTGTGCATTGTGTCAGTGGTGGAAGTGATAGGCGGCTTCCCAGCCACTTGTAACACTTCCAGATGAAAGGCGACAGTCAGCTTTACTATAGTACACACACTTCGAGCTGCTATAGGGGCTGGGGATTAGGATTTTACTGCCCCCCTATCCTGGTGACCTGAGGTGGCTGCTTAAAGAGGTAGTCCCGTGAAAAAAAATAATTTAAAAGTCAGCAGCTACAAATACTGCAGCTGCTGACTTTGAAAATAAGGACACTCGCCTGTCCCAGGGTCCAGCGATGTCGGCACCCGAGACCGAATAGTCCCTCGGTCCTCGGCCGCCATTCTCTGTAAGGGAATCAGGAAGTGAAGCGCTGCGGCTTCACTTCCCGGTTCCCTACTGCGCATGCGCGAGTCGCGCTGCGCTTCCTAACCGGTCCCCGCTGTCTCTGGGACCCGTGTGTGTCCCAGCAGACAGCGCAGTGGGGACGGGAAGAGGCATAGACTCCCGTGGGTGCAAATACCTTCCCCCTGAAAGGTGCCAAATGTGACACCGGAAGGGGGGAGGGTTCCGAAAATCGTAAGTTCCATTTTTGTGTGAACCTCCGCTTTAAGCCGCCATATGGTAGTGCTGGCCATAGCCCTAGGGCCACTACAGTTATAGGGCAGTCTTTAGGCTCGGTTCACACCAGTGTGCTGTGCAACCTCACATGTGATTTGCACCACACTGCAGTGCAAATCACATGTGAAGTCTGTGCTATGCGATTTCTGCCATACAGATAGTATTGCTGAATTTGCATCGCATTTGGACCAAGGTCATGCAGGACCCTTTTTTGGTCCACACCAGAATCGGATCGTATGGGTTTTCACACCCATGCGATCCAATTCATGTCTAAATTGACAGTTTACACAGCAATATGTGAACCAATCTGGGGGTGTCATTAACTTTGTATTGACACTTTCAGCGGTTCGCATAAGGCAGTGTGAACCGAGTCAGGTGCGATGCAGGAACCGGCAGTGGATTCACAGGGTTCTCGCATTGCACCAGTGTGAACCGAGCCTAAGTGTTGGTTCACACTGCAGCGATGTGGGAACCCTGCGAATCCGCTTCGGGTTCCCGCATCGTATGTCTCCCGGTGGCAGTTCACACTGCCCTATGCGATCTGCTTGGAGTTTCAATACAAAGTTAATGACACCCCCAAATCAGTTTGCATATCGTAGTGTGAACTGCAAATTCGGACAGGAATCAGATCCCATGGATGTGAACACCCATGCGATCCGATTCTGCTGCAGATCAGAAAAGAGGTCCTGTGCGAGTTTGGTCCGAATGCAATACGAATTCAGACATACAATCTGTATGGCTGAAATCGCATAGAAGTCGCATGCGATTTGCACTGCAGTGTGGTACAAATCACATCCGATGTTGAACATCGCTGCAGTGTGAACTAGTCCTAAATCTTCATCTCTTGCAGCTGTGAATAGGGCCTGCGGGCAGTATTAGGGCCAAAGAATACCAGGGTGGGAAGTTCCTATAGATGGCAGTAGATAATGGCCGACTGGCCCTCTTACCAGACCTGGGGATACAGCAACAATGGTTCCTCTGATCAGGAGTTGGCTCATTCTGGGTTGCCTGTGGCGACTCCGCTGGGTAGTGCCCAGATCTGTATTCTGGAAATAACTTCATGCCTTTCTTCAGAAGTGATGGTGATAGGCAGTGTGGATTTCCCTGTGGTGGTGCAGTGCAGTGGGATTCTCTCTCTCTCTCTCTCTGATGGAGTTCTGGGTGCACTTCCCCAAAATTCCCCGGGATTCTGGATCTCTCTCCCTCCTCTTCAGCTGGGCATGCTGGGGGCTGCAGTTTCTTCCCTTAGTTTTGCAATGTCCACCACTCGAGACTACATTTCCCACAATCCTCCTCTCTGTTTCATTTTAGTGCTTTCTTCCCCCTTGTCCAAAAGGAAGGAGGGGGAAGAAACATGAGTACAGTGCTGAGAGGAGGAGAGGGGGGGAGAAGAGCCCACAGCAGCTTCTCTCTCTCCACACAGACACAGACAGCTGCTCCATTTTTCTGCTGCTCTGCTCAACTCTGACAGGAAGAAGGAGGGGGGATGGGTAGGAAGCAGAGAGAGAGAGAGAGAGAGCCCTCCAGTCTTTTAGCGGCGGCCCGAGCAGGGCGGTGAAGGAGGTCTCCTCGGACCCGCTCCTGTCATTTGCCGGCGGCACATATCAGGCAAATTCGGCGATGGCGAGGCCCCTATGATGGCGAGGCCTGAGGCGATCGCCTAATTTGCCTAATTGGAGAGCCGCCTCTGCCTTCCAGTAACATAAGACCCGAGCAATAATAGATTCCCCATCAGCAACAAAAGACCCTCACACAAAATCAGATCCCCACCAGTGACAATAGATCCCCCAGCAGCCAACATCAATAGACCCTCCAGCACACCCGACACCCCATGCTATTACATACACTCAGTGCTGGAGGTGCCGGAACTGCGTTCCCCCACGTTCCCGCTGAAAAAAAGCCCTGGCGTGCAGGATACCCGTGATGCGAACCGTTGTGCCGCCGGTGCAACTAGGTTCGGATTGGACTGTGATGCATGTAGCGTCCAATGCGATCCGAATCGGTCAGTAGAAATTATATGAATACCGAAACGTAGGGTATGGTAAGAACCGCTACGAATCGCTGTGTGGGATACGACTGATGCAAATTGTTGTGCCGCCGCGGCGACTAGGCTCGAATCAGACTGATGCGTATGGCATGAAAGTGATATAAATCGGTAAGTAACATGACATAAGAACAAATCGTTTGTAGGGTACGAGAGTGAGCGGTATGAATCGGTGCAGGATGTATCCGATGTGAACCATTGTGCCGCTGACGTGACTAGGTTTGAATCGGACTGCGGTAGTTATGCGACGTATCTGACTAAAACCAGGACTGTTGCCAACTGTGTGCTAAGTACTAGTTAGAGGAGACTGGAAGCAGAATATGGGTTTCAATCACAAAGAAAACCCTTTTTCTCTATTATATAGAGTAATCCTCTAAAGAGCTGAAATCCGCCAGACGTAGCATTTCACTTTAATACATATAGTGCTGTAAATGGTATAGACATTTAAGCTTCAGCTGGATATTATTAGTATACTGCAAGGGGATTGAGTTCACCGGAAATCAAACAAGGCCAATGCACAAATTCATAACAACTCAAATATATAGAGTGAATGGCAGAGCCTATTCATTTTTATAATAGAGCAGGCTTGTGCCAGTGAAAAGCATAGCCATTATATTAAACATGGTCCTGTAGACAATGTTCTGTGCATCTAGATCAACAAATGTCAACTTAACAAAAAAAACAAAAAAATACGTCAGCTTTTTTTTAGTAAAAGACAAAAAACCCAGTGGTGATTAAATACCACCAACATTAAATAGGATTTTTAATACAGCTTACCTGTAAAATCCTTTTCTTTGAGTACATTACGGGACACAGAGCAGCCATAGTAATTACTATGTGGGTTATAAGCCACCTATGGGTGAATGGACACTGGCACACCCAAAAGACAGGAAGTCCACCTCTATATAACCCCTCCCATACAGGAAGTACGTCAGTTTTGTAGCAAAGCAATGTATAGCCCAACAAGAGGGGAGGGACCTCTGTGTCCTGTCATGTACTCCAAGATTTTACAGGTAAGCTGTATTAAAAATCCTATTTTCTTTATCAAACATCACAGGACACAGGGCAACCATAGTAATTACTATGTGGGATGTCCTAAAGCAATGCCCCTGAGGGGAGGGAGACACATATCAAAGCAGGACCTATACTGCTGCCTGCAGTACACTGTGCCCAAAAGCAGCATCCTCCTGCCACCTTACATCCATCTGGTAAAATTTAGAAAATGTATGTACTGACTAGGGATGAGTCCGATGTTTGAGTCAAACGTAAGTTTGCCTGTTCGCCGAATAGCGAACAACTTGGGGTGTTCGCGGGAAATTCAAAAGCCGCAGAACACCCTTTAAAAGTCTATGGCAGAAGTCAAAAGTGCTAATTTTAAAGGCTTATATGCATGGTATTGTCATAAAAAGTGTTTGGGGACCTGGGTCCTGCCCCAGGTGACATGTATCAATGCAAAAAAAAGTTTTAAAAATGAACGTTTTTTCGGGAGCAGTGATTTTATTAATGCTTAAAGTGAAACAATAAAAGTGAAATATTCCTTTAAATTTCGTATCTGGGGGTGTCTATAGTATGCCTGTAAAATGGCGCATGTTTCCCGTGTTTAGAACAGTCCGAGAGCAAAATGACATTTTTTAAAGGAAAAAAAGTCATTCAAAAGTACTCGTGGCTATAATAAATTGTCGGTCCCGGCAATACACATAAATGTCATTGAAAAAAACGGCATGGGATTCCCCCACAGTAAATTAACAGACCCTTTGGGTCTGGTATGAATATTAAGGGGAACCCCAAACCAAAATTTAAAAAAAATATTGCGTGGGGGGCCCCCCAAATTCCATACCAGGCCCTTCAGGTCTGGTATGGATATTAAGAGGAACCCCGCACCAAAATGTAAAAAAAAATGGCGTGGGGGTTCCCCCTCAGATAGATCCTGACAGCTCTCACCACATCGAGAGAATGCAACAATTTTTCCTCCGCAGAGCGAGGTTCTGGGAAAAAGGAAGGCAGGGAGACATCTTGGTTCAAGCGAAAACTAGACACTACCTTAGGCAGAAAGGTTGGGAGAGGGCGCAACACCACCTTTTCTTTATGAATAATTAAGTATGGCTCTTTACAAGAAAAAGCTGCCAATTCTGACACTCTCCTTGCTCCAGGTTACTGCAACCAAAAAAAACAACTTCCTTGTTGAAAGGATCAAGGGAATATGGTGCATAGGCTCAAAGGGTTGTCTTTGCAAGACTGAGAAAAAGACTGATTCAAATCGCATGGGTACCAGGAGCGGCCTGACTGGCGGAGTTATATGAGTTACCCCTTGTATAAAGGCCAAAGAATCAAAGAATGCGAAGCAAGCGGTCTTTGAAAAAATAAGACAAGGCCGAGATCTGACCCTTGATGGTTCTCAAGGCAAGCTTCATTTCCACCCCCAATTGTAGGAAGGCAAGAATTCTTCCTATGACATACTTTCGAGGATGCCAACTTTTGGCTTTACACCAGGAAATATAGGACCTCCAGATCCTATAATAAATAGCTCTGGAAGCCGGCTTCCTTGCATTAATCAGGGTAGTCACCACTGAGCCCGAAAGCCCCCAATCCTTTAAAATTTGGGCTTCAATAGCTAAACCGTTAAACTTAGCGATTGTAAGGCAGGATGGAACACCGGCCTTGCGAAAGCAAGACTGGACAGGATGGAGGAGTCCACGGTTTCCCTACTGCCAGCCTTATAATCTCTGCATACCAGGATCTTCTGGGCCACGCCAGGGTTATCAGTATCACCGGCTTCCCTTCCTCCTTGATCCTGCGTAGAAGCCACAGTAGCCGCTGAAATGAGGGGAATGCATAAATCAGTGAAAACTGATCCCAAGGGGTCACTAGCGCATCTGTCCCGAATGCGAGCGGATCCCTTGTCCTTAACACAACGCTGTCCAACTTCTTGTTGAACCTGGACACCAACAGATCTATGTCCGGAGTACCCAACTTCTGGCATATGGCTGACAAAAACCTTGGGATGCAGGGACAATTGTTGGCGGCTCAAGAAGTCCGCCTGCCAATTCTCCACTATCTTCTTCTGGCTATCAACCACCAATTGAGATTCTGGCACACCTTTAGGGAGAGATACATTGGGTAGTCCAAGGCTTGGATCCTCTTGTTCCAAGCAAACAGAATACTGTTTTGCAACAGTCTAGAATGAAATTAGGCATAGGGAATAGCTTTGAACGAAGCCGCTATTTTTCCTAACAACCTCATGCAAAGACGAATGGAGGGATCCTTCTTTCCCCTGACCATACGGACCAGATCTCTTATAGCCCTTACCTTCGTCTGAGGCAAAAAGACCTTTTTTTGGACCGTGTCTATGACCAGATCCAAGTATTCTAGCCTTCCTACTGGCCGTAAGGCCGACTTCTCTAGGTTGAGAATCCAACCCAGGTGTTCCAAATACTTGACCGTGCTGGAAACACTCCGGTCTAGCCGTGCAACCGACTGATCTACAAGCAGCAGGTTGTCTAGGTATGCCATTACTGATATACCCTGGACCCTTAATATTTCTAATACCGGGGCCAGAACTTTTGTGAACACCCAGGGGCGGTGGCTAACCCGAAGGGCAAGGCCACGAACTGAAAATGGCGCCATTCCACCTCGAATCGCAGAAATGTCTGGCGAGCGGGGCAAATCGGCACATGCAGATACGCATCTTTGATGTCTATTTCTGCTAGAAATTCTCCTCCCCTCAGAGTGGACACGACTGTCCGGATTAACTGCATGCGAAAGGAGTAGATGGTTACAAATTGATTTAGAACTTTGAGATCTAGAATGGGTCTAACATCTACATTTGGTTTTGGCAACGTGAAAAGATTCGAAAAAAAAACCCCGCCCTGCTCCTCTGTTGGAATTTTTATAATTACACTCTGTGACGTCAACCGATCCAGTGCCTGGAATAAAGACCTTCTTTTTAACGGGTCTCTGGGAACATTTGATCTTAGAAAACGAAATGGGGGAAACTCCCGAAACTCTAACTTGTAGCCTAGAGATACTGTGGTGATGACCCATCTGTCTTGGATCTCTTCCCGCCAGGCTCCTGAAAACTGCAGAAGCCTTCCCACCACTCGACAGAGTGGAGGCGCCCCTTCATAAGGAGGCCTTGGGACTCTGTTTTGCACGCTTCTGCCCCCAGGGCTTCTTCTGGCCTTGTGCTTAGCCTTGAGGTTTACCTCTTGGCCCAACGGTGGAGGCTGTTGAAACTGCCTGGAGGTTGCAGCACCCGATGCTGGGGAAGAAGAACGTTTAAATGAAGGACGCCTACTCCTTCTTTTAACCGGTAAAAGGGCACTCTTACCACCTGAAATATTTTGGATATACTTATCCAAATCGTCTCCGAACAACGAAAAGGAAAACTTGCCAATAGCTTTTTGCAGCGCAATTCAGCTGACCAATGCTTCAACCAGAGAATTCTGCACATATGCACAGATAAGAGGGCAAAGCATGACACCTGTTGAATAGAATCTTTGGGCATCAACCGCAAAACATAAGGCCCTTGGCAGCTCCGCTAACTCGCGGGCCGCTTCCCCTTGAGCAGGGACACCTTTAATGACCTGTTTGAGCTGGTCTTTTAAAACGGAGGGCCACCCTGAAAAAAAAAATGCCACCAAAATTCCTAAAAAAATAAAAATAAAAAAACACTTGGAAAAAAAAAAATTTTTATACTTACCTAAACCCTTGTTGCTAGGCAGTCTTCCTAATCTGCCTCTTCCTATTCCGCGGCGTGTTCTTCTCCTCGGTGAGCGGCCCCTTTGTCTTCTGGGAACTGTGTGTGTTCCCAAAACACCACGGGGCCAAATTACAGTTTGCTGTGCCGCTCGCGCCTGCGCAGTAGAAAACTGGCAGTGAAGCCGCAAGGCTCCACTGCCTGTTTCCCTTACCTAGGATGGCGGTGCCGGGACCCGAGAGCCGAGGGACGGTTCTGCCTCGGGCGGCCGACATCGCGGGCACCCAGGACAGGTAAGTCTACTTATTTAAAGTCAGCAGCTACAGTGTTTGTAGCTGCTGACTTTAAAAAAATTTTTTAGCTGGCCGGAATCCCGCTTTGAGGATTGACAAACCCCTATCGCTGCTACTGCAGGCTGCACTGCTGAACCAGCTATAGAAAAGGAGGCTTTAAGTAAAGATTCCAGCTTCTTGTCGGCTGGATCTTTGAAAACCTGGACATTGTCTACTGGACAAGTTAGACTCCTATTCACAGAGGAAATAGCAGCATCCACTGCTGGCAAACTGGGGCATGTAAGCACTGTATAGGTGTGGATACAGGAATTTAAAGGCATGCCTACTGGGCATTAGGCTGAGCAGTGAACTTAGTGAACTTTTCCTCCATGGGATAAAGAAGAGAAAATATTCCAGGAGGAACAAAATACCTATCTGGGTGATCCCAGTCTACATATATTAGTTGCTCCAGCAGTGGGTGTAAAGGGAAAGAATGTGGGCCCTGTGGAGGCCTCAAAGAACCCAAAGAAGAAAAGGGGGCCTCAGCCACCTCCGCTGGGGGCAGTTTGAATGCAGAAAGGACCAAAGGGATTGGACTAGCAGTTTGCTGCTCTCTGCTCTCTGCTAGTACCACTTCCTGGGGGATTGAGTTTCACATTTTATGGCTCTAACAGTAAAGAACCCTTTCCTCAATTTAAGGTTAAATCTTAAATACAGGGCACTTATACCCCCTTCCTGCCCAGACCAATTTGTAGCTTTCAGCACTGTCACAGTTTGAATGCCAATTACTCAGTCATGCAACACTGTACCCAGATTAAATTTTTATCCTTTTTTTCACACAAATAGAGCTTTCTTTTGGTGGTATATAATCACCACTGGGTTTTTTATTTTTTTGCGACAGAAGTGAAAAAATAGCGAACATTTTGAAAAAAAAAACACTTTTTTTAGTTTCTATAATTTTTTTTAAAAACTCAGCAGCTACAAACGCTGTAGCTGCTGACTTTAAATAAGTAGACTTACCTGTCCTGGGTGCCCGCGATGTCGGCTGCCCAAGGCCGACCCGTCTCTCGGCTCTCGGGTCCCGGCACCGCCATCCTAAGTAAGGGAAACAGGCAGTGGAGCCTTGCGGCTTCACTGCCAGTTTCCTACTGCACACGTGCAATCGGCGCGGTGATCTGTGAATGGCCCTGTGGTTTTCTGGGAACACAGTTCCCAGAAGGCAACGGGCCGCTCAGCTAGGAGCAGAACACGCCGCGGAATAGGAAGAGGCAGATTAGGCAGACTGCCTAGCAACAAGGGTTCAGGTAAGTTTACATTTTTTTTTTTTTCTCAAATGTTTTTAATTTTTTTAAAGATTTTTCATGCTATTTTCTATTTTAGGGTGGCCCTCCACTTTAAGGCCCTGAAATGTCAGGAAAAAATGACCCATTTTTGAAAAGTAGACAGTCCAAGGTATTTAGTAAGAGAAACGGCGAGTTTTTTGAAGTTGTAATTTTTTCCCACAATTCTTGGGAAAATTAAGAAATTATTTTTTTACATTTTTTTTCAAACACAATTGTCATAATAACAAGTTATTTCTCACACATGGCATATGCATACTTCCAATTACACCCCAAAATACATGCTGCTACTATGGTGATACCACATGTGTGTGATTTTTTACTTTTTTCTATAATAAATATCCCCCAAAAATATTTAAAAAAACATTTTTTTTCCTCAGTTTAGGCCGATACATATTCTTTCACATATTTTTGGTAAAAAAAATTGCAATAAGTGTTTATTGATTGGTTTGCACAAAAGTTATAGCGTCTACAAAATAGTGGATAGTTTTATGGCATTTTTATTGATAATTTTTTTTTTACTAGTAATGGCGGCGATCAGCGATTTTTATCGTGACTGCGACATTATGGCGGACACATCGGACAATTTTGACACATTTTTGGGACCATTGGCATTAATACAGCGATCAATGCTAAAAAATTGCATTGATTACTGTAAAAATGGCACTGGCAGTGAAAGGGTTAACCACTAGGTGTAGGGGTTAAGTGAGTCCTATGGAGTCATTCTAACTGTGGGGGGGGAGGGGCTATGTGTGACACGTCACTGATCAGCGCTCCCGATTACAGGGGGAGCTGATCAGTGACAGTGTCACTAGGCAGAACAGGGAGATGCTTGTTTACATTCGCATCTCCCCGTTCTTCCTCACCGTGAGATGATCGCGACCCGCGATCGCGGTCACGGAGCTCCCGGCGCGCGTGCCCGCAAGCCGTCTCTTAAAGGGCAGTGTACAGGTGCGTTAATCTGCCAGTACGTGCCCTTCTGCCGCAGTACATCTGCGTGAGGCGGTCGGGAAAGGGTTAAAAACCTGTGTCAGGCCTGCTAGATGCTGGCAAAGTTCCTCCATAGGAAAGGAAACTCCTGTCACATACCTGGTGGTAGAGCCTGATATGCAGAGGACGGCCTCTCTTACACCTCTGACTCGAGGCCCCTGGTAGAGCAGACAGGAGGCGCGGGAGTACAGAGTCACACGAGTGCCTGGCAGGATCGCTGACAGCAGAGCTGGACTGAAACTCCTAGTGGGACTGTGGAGGAACACCGACACAGTGGAAGACCAGGAACATCGGTAAGCAGGAAGCTGGAACAGACTGGTACTGGAACACCACAGGCTGAGGAGCAGGTGCAGCTGCAGGTGGGATGAAAGCACCCAAAGGGCTGGAGAGAAGGCAGGTAAAGGCAAGCTGGTTCATACACAGGCGGACAAGTCAGAAATGGTAACGGGCTGGCAGCGAAGTAGCAGAAGGAGCAGGCAAGTGCAGAGTCAGAGACAAGCCAGGATCTGATGCAGGCAGAAGGCAGGAACATCAGGAACAAGCCGGGTCAAACAACAGGAATAGGTATCAGATACTGGATAGCAGGGACACACGGGGAATGCTGTAGAGCAGACAGCATTGAGTCTGGGTGCTGACCCAGTTTAAATAGCCTATTTTGGCGCCATGAACTGTTACAACGTGCATGCACAGGCGCACCTGCGGCATTCTCCTAACAGGAATTGAAGGTTTGGGATGTCTTCTGTGGCTACCATCTTGGTTGCTGGCATGCCCCTCCTGACAGGGGGTTGTGCTGACTGGGGGGAGGATTTTGCAGACTGGGGGGTTTGTGCTGACTGGGGGGGAATTGTGCTGACTGGGCGGGGGATTTTGCAGACCGGGGAGGGGATTGTGCAGCCTGGGGGAAGATTGTGCTGACTGAGGGGAGGATTGCGCAGACTGGTGGGGAATTGTGCAAACTGGGGGGGCTACACAGTTCTCTGGACAGTGGTATGAGAGGAGGCCTGTAATGTACACAGTGCTCTGAACAGTGGTATGAGAGGTGGCCTGTAATGTACATAGTGCTCTGGACAGTGGTTTGAGGGGAGGCCTGTAATGTACACAATGCTCTGGACAGTGGTATGAGGGGAGGCTGTAATGTACACAGTGCTCTGGATGGTGGTATGAGGGAAAGCCTATAATGTACACAGTGCTCTGGACAGTGGTATGAGGGGAGGCCTGTAATGTACACATTGCTCTAGACAGTGGTATGAGGGGAGATCTGTAATATACACGGTGGTCTGAAAGGAGGCCTGTAATGTACACAGTGCTCTGGATGGTGGTATGAGGGGAGGCCTGTAATGTACACATTGCTCTGGACAGTGGTATGAGGGGAGACCTGTAATGTACACATTGCTCTGGACAGTGGTATGAGGGGAGATCTGTAATATACACGGTGGTCTGAAAGGAGGCCTGTAATGTACACAGTGCTCTGGATGGTGGTATGAGGGGAGGCCTGTAATGTACACATTGCTCTGGACAGTGGTATGAGGGGAGACCTGTAATGTACACGGTGGTCTGAGATTAGGACTGTAATGTACACAGTGCTCTGGACGGTGGTATGAGGGGAGGCCTGTAATGTACACAGTGCTCTAGACAGTGGTATGAGGGGAGACCTGTAATGTACACAGTGGTCTGAAAGGAGGTCTGTAAAGTACACAGTGCTCTGGACAGTGGTCTGAGGGGAGGCCTGTAATGAACACAGTGCTCTGGACAGTGGTATCTTTAGTAGTATCTTTCTTTTTTTTATGGAAAGATGGACTTTCTCATGGACGAAATGTGAGAAATAATGTATATATCATACAATTAAATTGCATGGTGTTACATTGATGTGCTGTGAATCACAGCAGGGCAAAAATGATCCCCCCCGTTCCCATCACGTATTGCCCGCTGAACACGGCACATTTAACTGACTGGGGCTGCACTACAACAGTCCCACGACATCTTCCAATGCACACCATTGTGGTGTGGTGGTGGGGGGGTTAGGGGTTAATACAGGAGTTTAAGAGGTGACAAAATGCCTACTCATCACCTGTTAAACACCCTCTGAACAGCGATCCACCACAATTATCTCTTTATAGGGGTACAGCACATGTAAATAAGGCCTAAGGGTGCTACCCCCCCACAACAGACTTTCCCCCATCTGTGATTCCTGGACTCCTGCTCCTCATGAGTTCACAGTAAACAATGTCAGGATATTGAGTGTGAAGACATCAAAGGGTATTTCTGCTTTTGCAGTCATATTTGAGAAAATCCCACTGTGTGTTTGTTATGAGTTCCCATTCACACATAATACCTATTTTTTTTTTTTATTTTTTTTTTTCAATATTTCTTATCTTTTAGATGTTTCTCAGGACAAGGAGACATGGTTTACTGTAAAGCCCGAAAGTCAGCCGGTTCAGCAGGAACTGGTCAAGTTTTGTTACGCACGTATTGATGTCTGTTTAACAGAAGATGGTTTGCTTTTGTTGAACAGACATGCTAGAAAACCAGCATTCAATCAGCACACGCAGCCAATGGCTGCAAGCACATATCTGTGTATTCTGGTGGTGGGGAGTCCCTGCTGTCAGAATACAATAGAACAGCAGGAAAGATGCCAGAATCAACATTGCTTATGTTGATGTGGGGATCTGTTAGTGTTTTTTCATTCACCCAACTGGTTGAATGGGAAAAAAACTGTACAAGATACCATTGGCGTGCGCAGGGGGTGTGCCAGATGTGCCTGGACACACCCTAATCACCCCGTGCAAATTAGCATTATCACTTTGTGTCCCGGCGGGAAGATGTGAAATATCTCCCTCTGACCAGTTCTGCCATTAATGAAGTTATACTGTACTTCTCTTTCACTGTACGGAATCTTCCAATAAGAGTGTATATATATATATATATATATATATATATATATATATATATATATAGGGTCTCACAAAAGTGAGTACACCCCTCACATTTTTGTAAATATTTTATTATATCTTTTAATGTGACAACACTGAAGAAATGACACTTTGCTACAATGTAAAGTAGTGAGTGTACAGCTTGTATAACAGTGTAAATTTGCTGTCCCCTCAAAATAACTCAACACACAGCCAATAATGTCTAAACTGGTGGCAACAAAAGTGAGTAGCCATTTTCCCTCCCCGATGTCATGTGATATGTTAGTGTTACAAGGTCTCAGGTGTGAATGAAGAGCAGGTGTGTTAAATTTGGTGTTATTGCTCTCACTCTCTTATACTGGTCACTGGAAGTTCAACATGGCACCTCATGGCAAAGAACTCTCTGAGGATCTGAAAAAAAGAATTGTTGGTCTACATAAAGATGGCCTAGGCTATAAGAAGATTGGCAAGACCCTGAAACTGAGCTGCGGCACGGTGGCCAAGACCATACAACGGTTTAACAGAACAGGTTCCACTCAGAACAGGCCTTGCCATGGTCGACCAAAGAAGTTGAGTGCACGTCCTCAGTGTCATATCCAAAGGTTGTCTTTGGGAAATAGACATATAAGTGCTGCCAGCAAAATCCATTGAATCCATGCTTAACACATTTGTTCGGGGCTCCTCCAGACACAAACTGTATACCCCTCGCATTTTTGTAAATATTTTATTATATCTTTTCATGTGACAACACTGAAGAAATGACACTTTGCTACAATGTAAAGTAGTGAGTGTACAGCTTTTATAACAGTGTAAATTTGCTGTCCCCTCAAAATAACACACTACACAGCCATTAATGTCTAAGCA
Organism: Lithobates clamitans; assembly: GCA_037952925.1. NCBI lineage: Eukaryota > Metazoa > Chordata > Amphibia > Anura > Ranidae > Lithobates > Lithobates clamitans. Next base: position 4,757,152 of record JBBGZY010000410.1, read on the forward strand.
GCTGGCAACAAAAGTGAGTACACCCTAAGTGAAAATGTCCAAATTAGGCCCAAAGTGTCAATATTTTGTGTGTCCACCATTATTTTCCAGCACTGCCTTAACCCTCTTGGGCATGAAGTTCACCAGAGCTTCAGAGGTTGCCATTGGAGTCCTCTTCCACTCCTCCATGATGACATCACGGAGCTGGTGGATGTTAGAGACCTTGCGCTCCTCCACCTTCCATTTGAGGATGCCCCACAGATGCTCAATAGGGTTTAGGTCTGGAGACATGCTTGGCCAGTCCATTACCTTTACCCTGAGCTTCTTTAGCAAGGCAGTGGTCGTCTTGGATGTGTGTTTGGGGTCCTTATCATGTTGGAATACTGCCCTGCGGCCCAGTCTCCAAAGGGAAGAATCATGCTCTGCTGCAGTATGTCACAGTACATGTTGGCATTCATGATTCCCTCAATGAACTGTAGCTCCCCAGTGCCGGCAGCACTCATGCAGCCCCAGACCATGACACTCCCACCACCATGCTTGACTGTAGGCAAGACACACTTGTCTTTGTACTCCTCACCTGGTTGCCACCACACACGCTTGACACCATCTGAACCAAATTAGTTTATCTTGGTCTCATCAGACCACAGGAAATGGTTCCAGTAATCCATATCCTTAGTCTGCTTGTCTTCAGCAAACTGTTTGTGGGCTTTCTTGTGAATCATCTTTAGAAGAGGCTTCCTTCTGGGACAACAGCCATGCAGACCAATTTGATGCAGTGTGCGGCGTATGGTCTGAGCACTGACAGGCTGACCCCTGACCCCTTCAACCTCTGTAGCAATGCTGGCAGCACTTATACGTCTATTTCCCAAAGACAACCTCTGGATATGATGCTGAGCATTTGCACTCATGGACGCGTGTCGGCCGGAGATCTGAGGCCTATTCCGGGGGCATCTGGCTGCTAGGCTGTCTGAGAGGGCCTACCCAGAAGCAAGAGAGCAGCGTAGGGTTGGGATTGCAGCTTGCAGTCCAACTAGAAGTTACAATTCTGCCGGCCGGAGAACCTGTCGTGGTTGGAGGTAGAGGGGAAGCTGTCGCCACTAAGGGACCATCCACCTTATTACCAGGGACCACTGTGAGTAGCTGAAGCAAGTACCAGAGCAACATTCTCACCAACGGTCAACAATACCTGCCGGTGAAGAATTGGAAAACTTCTCAGGATCCAGCCAGTGGAGGTGACACTTACAGAGCATTATTGTTTGCCAAGCTCGTCTGTATGCTAGTCCGACGCACTAAAACCGACGCTAGGGCAGCTATTGGCTACTGGCTATCAACTTCCTTATTTTAGTCCGGTCGTACATCAACACGTACAAATCCGTTGGACTTTGGTGTGATCGTGTGTAGGCAAGTCCGTTCGTTAGGAAAATCCATCGGAAGTCTGCCGAAAGTCCATCGGATAGACCGTCGGACCAGTCCAGTCGAAAAGTCTGCTCGTGTGTACGCAGCATCAGAGTCTGTTAATTAATATTGCATCCACTTAAGGGTGTCCTGGCCCCAACCCTCTCTCCCACAGTTCTGTTCAAGAGACAATAAATCTCTTTGCATTCAAGAAGTGTCTAGCGCCCATTAATCCACCTTGCATCACACCCACTATGCCTTGTAATCCGCTCTACATAGAAGGATATCAGCTGTCCCTAACTCTGGAGGTCACCATTAGGCCTCAGGGGCCCCCGGGACCTCACTACATATAGTATGTCTTAGTACAGATGGATAAACTGTACAGTATATGCGCATATGCACCCCCATACATACATCTTTCTTTAATACATGCAGGTATTGTTGACCGGTCCGGTTGTCTGGGTCCCTCTTTGTTCGCCCTTTTCCCTACATCGCTCCATGTTTATTGGGGTTACCCTGGATATTGCATATCGCCACACAATGTTTGGATCAATATAATTTGTGATTAGTGATTAACAGTTATTTGAACATCTTTTTATATACCGTACTATCTTCTCAATGCATTGCTCACTATTATGTATACACACTATATTACCAATAGTATTGGGACGCCTGCCTTTACACGCACATAAACTTTAATGGCATACCAGTCTTAAGCCTTGTACACACGATCGGATTTTCGGCAGGGAATTGTGTGATGACAGACTGTTGGCCTAAAAACCGTTAGTACGCTCCATTAGACAATTGTCCAACTTTCCGCCAACAAATGTTGGATGGCAGGCTAGTAAATTTTTGTCGGAAAACGGTCTGTTGTCAGATTTTCCTATCGTGTGTACTCAAGTCCGTCACACAAAAGTTGAAAGTACAAACACGCATGCTCAGAATCAATGCTCACCAAACACGGCATTAGCAAAAGGTGCCCAAAGGGTGGGGCTCAAGAGCTGAAATTCCTTGTAGTACGTCGCTACGTTTGTGTTTGTTGGCCGACAATTGTGTACCGTTTGTATACAAGACAAGTTCCTGGCACACGCCCTTCAGACAAAAGTCTGACGCATTGTTGGCCAACAATCTTATTGTGTGTACGAGGCTTTAGTCCGTAGGGTTCAATATTGAGTTGACCCAACCTTTGCAGCTATAACAGGTTCAACTCTTCTGGGAAGGCTGTCCACAAGGTTTATGAGTGTGTCTATGGGAATGTTTGACCATTCTTCCACAAGAGCATTTGTAAGGTCAGACACTGATGTTGGACGAGAAGGCCTGGCTCGCAGTCTCCGCTCTAATTCATTCTAAAGGTGTTCTATCGGGTTGAGGTCAGGACTCTGTGTAGGCCAGTCAATTTCCTCCACCCCAAACTCGCTCATCCATGTCTATATGGACCTTGCTTTGTGCACTGGTGCGCAGTCATGTTGGAACAGGAAGGAGCCATCCCCAAACTGTTCCCACAATGTTGGGAGCATGAAATTGTCCAAAATGTCTTGGTCTGCTGACGCCTTAAGAGTTCCCTTCACTGGAACTAAGGGACCAAGCCCAACTCCATAAAGACATGAATGAGCAAGATTGGAACCATTAAAGTTCATGGGTATGTAAAGGCAGGTATGGCTGCACACCACTGTAGATCAAAGTCCTTTTTATTTGGACATCCCAAAAACTACAGGAATCAGAATGCTGGGTAGACGCGTTTCGCACACTTCACGTGCACTTAGTCATAAGGGTACAGGACAAAGGTAGTCCTCACCTAACCAAAATGACCCTATTGACTCCATTCGGCATTGAATTTGGAGACATTAAGGATATTATTAACAGACATCTCCCTGTTTTGTTTGCGGCGATGTATGTGCAAATATACTGCAGGGAGGTATCAATATAGTACCTCGGAGGGCCCCCACATTAGGCCGCTCCTTATCTCCCAGTTTCTTTGCCAATAAGACCATGAAATCAGTCACATGGCTACACTTTAAAGGCAACTTTAAGTGTGGAGCCACAGGATGTCTATGCTGTGGACATATCAAAAGCGGCAAGAAATTTTGCTCATCAGTTACACAGAAAGAATATGACATCAATTCTTTCCATAATTGCAATTACAATACCAATTAAGTTGTATACCTGCTCACTTGTGAAATATGCCATATCCAATATGTAGGCAGGGCGAGGAGACGTCTCCGGGATCGTTTTAATGAGCATATATACAGTGTGGCTAAAAACCAATCAACCAATGTGGCCAAACATTTCAATTTTTGCCACAATGGGGATGTTTCAGCCACGTGTGTACAGATCATCGGAAAAATGCCCGTAATCCAGGTGGTGATGTGTTACGTTTGCTGTGCCGGAGGGAGGTATTCTGGATTTTCCAGCTCCAGACTCGCATCCCACAGGGGTTAAACTTCGGGTACGATGTGAGTCACTTTTATGAGTAGTATAGTTTTTCCTCCCTCTGGTAGCAACTGATACGCATCAATATGGTGAGTTCTTTATTTGTGCAGAGGGTATCTAATGATACACTATATATACACATATTTATTATTGTCACTTTTATCATTATCCTTCATCTGTTACGATTGTACCAAACGCTGTGATGTGTTACATAACCATCCGTTGTTTTTGTGCGTGGTAGCAATGTCCAGGCATGCATTTTGATATGCATCCTCTTTTCATTTATTTCTGACCCATTTGGACATTCACTAGCCACTGGGTTCATAAATGAATGGACAGATGGATGGGTGGCAATATTGCGGTTCATTGTTTTTTTTTTTACCCAAATCTATGCCGCCCATTTCCATTGCCCCTTTGTGGTTGTCTAAATATTGTGATGTGCTACACAACTATCTGCTGTTTCTGTGTATGAAAGCAATGTCCATACTTGCATTTCGATACACATCCTTTCTCCAATTATTTCTGACCCATTTGGACATTCACTAGCCACAGGGCTATAAATAAAGGGACAGAAGGATGGGCGGTAATATTGCGGTTTACTGGAGTTTTTTTTTACCTAAATTTGTGCCGCCCATCCCCATTGTCCGTTTCTGGTTGTCTGTCCTACCAAATTTATGGTGTGCTATATGCCATGGTGCCCCATCTGTCTTTCACAGATGGGAGCCACATTGTACATGAGTGGGTTTTGCAATATACGTTATATTTGTGTGTCAATTGTCTTTTCTGTCTCTTTGACTAGCCACAGTAAGGTAAGTATAGTAACAAGTCCTAGTTGCAATCTCGGAACACCCAATACGAGGATACTATGCGACCAGTCTAAACTACGTGGCATGTTCACCAATGCCAGGAGCATGGTGGACAAGATGGGTGAACTAAAGATACTGTTGTATGAGGAGGATTTGGATTTTGTGGGAATTTCAGAGACCTGGTTCAACAGCTCTCATGATTGGCTGGCAAACATTAAAGGGTATACCCTTTATCGCAAGGATAGAGAGGGTAAAAAAGGGGGAGGGGTATGCCTATATATCAAGAATAATGTACAAGTGAATGTGAGAGATGACATCACTAAGGGAGCTAGGGAGAAGGAGGAATCCTTATGGGTAGAGCTCCAAAGGGATGAAGCTAATGGGAAAATAAAACTGGGAGTTTGCTATAGGCCCCCTAATCTAAGGAAGGAAGTGGAGACAGATCTCCTATCACAATTAGGATTGGCAGCAAGGATGGGAAGTGTTATCATAATCGGGGATTTTGACTATCCAGACATAGACTGGGCGGAGGGAACCACGCATTCATCTAAGGCTTGCCAGTTCCTTAATGTCTTGCAGGACAATTTTATGGGTCAGATGGTAGACGCACCAACTAGAAATAAAGCGTTACTGGATCTATTGATTACCAACAATACAGACCTGATCACGGATGTGGAATTACGGGGCAATTTAGGTAACAGCGATCACAGGTCAATTAGTTTCAGTATAAATCACACAAATAGGAAACATAAGGGGAATACAAAGACACTGAATTTCAAAAGAGCCAACTACCTTAAACTACGAACCTTGCTAGAAGGCATAAATTGGGATAAAATCTTAGGAACAAAGAACACGGAGGAGAAATGGGTTTGATTTAAGAGCATATTAAATAAGGGCATTAGCCAATGCATCCCATTGGGTAATACATTTAAAAGAGCGAACAAAAGTCCTGGATGGCTTAACTCCAATGTAAAAATGCTTATAAAAGCAAAGGAGAAGGCCTTCAAAAAATACAAGGTTGAGGGATCATCATCAGCATTCAGACTTTATAAAGAATGCAACAAGAAATGTAAGGGTGCAATAAGGATGGCTAAGATAGAACATAAAAGACACATAGCGGAGGAGAGCAAAAAAAATATCAAGAAATTCTTAAGTATGTAAACAGTAAAAAAGGTAGGACAGACCATATTGGCCCCCTAAAGAATGAGGAAGGACATCTGGTTACAAAGGATGGGGAGATGGTATTGAATTTATTCTTCTCCTCAGTCTTCACGAGGGAATCGGGGGGGCTTCAGTAACCAAAACTGCAGTGTTCATCCTCATGACACGTCACAGGAAGCACCTCCATGGTTAACAAAGGACAGAATTAAAATTAGACTTGAGAAACTTAACATTAATAAATCACCAGAACCAGATGGCTTGCACCCGAGGGTACTTAGGGAACACAGTCAAGTGATTGCCAGACCGTTGTTCCTAATTTTTACTGACAGTCTACTGACTCGAATGGTACCAGCTGATTGGAGAAAAGCCAATGTAGCACCAATATTTAAAAGGGGCCCAAAATACATCCCTGGGAATTACAGACCAGTTAGCCTAACATCAATAGTATGTAAACTCTTGGAGGGGATGATAATGGACTATATACAAGATTTTAGTAATGAGAACGATATCATTAGCAGTAATCAGTATGGATTCATGAAGAATCGTTTTTGCCAAACCAATCTACTAACCTTCTATGAGGAGGTGAGTTGCCATCTAGATAAAGGAAGGCCCGTAGATGTGGTGTATCTGGTTTTGCAAAAGCATTTGACACAGTTCCTAATAAACATTTACTGTACAAAATAAGGTCCGTTGGCATGGACCATAGGGTGAGTACATGGATTGAAAACTGGCTACAAGGGCGAGTTCAGAGGGTGGTGATAAATGGGGAGTACTCAGAATGGTCAGGGGTGGGTAGTGGGGTTCCCCAGGGTTCTGTGCTGGGACCAATCCTGTTTAATTTGTTCATAAACGACCTGGAGGATGGGGTAAACAGTTCAATCTCTGTATTTGCAGACGATATTAAGCTAAGCAGGGCAATAACTTCTCCGCAGGATGTGGAAACCTTGCAAAAAGATCTGAACAAATTAATGGGGTGGACAACTACATGGCAAATGAAGTTCAATGTAGAAAAATGTAAAGTAATGCATTTGGGCGGCAAAAATATGAGTGCAATCTATACACTGGGGGGAGAACCTCTGGGGGAATCTAGGATGGAAAAGGACCTGGGGGTCCTAGTAGATGATAGGCTCAGCAATGGCATGCAACGCCAAGATGCTGCTAAAAAAGCAAGACTCTGGTCCAGCGGCACAAGACTCTGGTCCGGCCGCACCTAGAGTATGCTGTCCAGTTCTGGGCAGTCCTCAGGAAGGATGTACTGGAATTGGAGCGAGTACAAAGAAGGGCAACTAAGCTAATAAAGGGTCTGGACTCTCTGGAGGATATTAGTTATGAGGAAAGGTTGCGAGCACTGAACTTATTCTCTTTGGAGAAGAGACGCTTGAGAGGGGATATGATTTCAATATACAAATACTGTACTGGTGACCCCACAATAGGCATAAAACTTTTTCACAGAAGAGAGTTTACCAAGACTCGTGGCCACTCATTAAATTAGAAGAAAAGAGGTTTAACCTTAAACTACGTAGAGCGTTCTTTACTGTAAGAGCGACAAGGATGTGGAATTCCCTTCCACAGGTGGTGATCTCAGCGGGGAGCATCAATAGTTTCAAGAAACTATTAGATAAGCCCCTGAACGACCGCAACATACAGGGATATACAATGTAATACTGACATATAATCACACACATAGGTTGGACTTGATGGACTTGTGTCTTTTTTCAACCTCACCTACTATGTAACTATGTGTCTTGTGCTGTTTGTTTTTTTCCCGTTCCTATGTTAAGAGATCCCCCCCACCCATTGATATATATGTGCTTCTATGTATTGATCGTTGTTTATATCAGGGTGGGAGAGGATACTGTCATCTATTGGTTAGTTGTTTTAGAGTATAAGGACACGGGGTGACACAAGACTATATGGTGTTTTATGATAATGTTTTTATATATTCTTTATATTTAGTCTTTATAGAACAACACTTTGTCTTGTTAGAGCACATATACATTTTTGGTTATTTGTTTCTTTTGTTTATATGTGTTGTATATAATTAAATATTCATGGGTCTCTTTTAAAAAAAAGGTAATGACTAAGCGCACGTGAAGTGTGTGAAACGCGTCCACCCAGCATTCTGATTCCTGTAGTTTTTGGGATGTCCAAATAAAAAGGATTTTGATCTACAGTGGTGTGCGGCCATTTTTTCTACATTCATTGTGTGCAGAGGCGAGCCGAGGCGAGCACCTACTGAATCATTAGGCTTCCTGGTCTCACCTGGAGCGGTGGGTGTATCTTTTTCCATTGTGTAAAGGCAGGCCTCCCAATACTTTTGCTAATATAGTGTATATATCCCGTAGCATCTTGATGTCTCCTGATGAAGCCATGTACTGAAACGTGTTGAGATTGGCCCTCCATCCTATGGACATACATCATGTGAACAATGAAGATTCAGGACTTTTTGTCCTCATAAATAAAATAGTGTTTATTGAGGGGTGGAGTGTCGTACACAAGGTGTAATGTAACCAATAAACCCTTGCTAATATACTGTATATGCACATCTATTGGAGCGCATTCATTTATGTGCATTTAACTTTGCATGGGTACCACCTGCTCCCCCCCCCGCCAAAAGCCACTCATGTGGTACTGATTTGTGTTTATGGTATTGGCAGTAGAAGGGTTAAAGCGCCACCTATTGATGATTTTGGGTATTGTACTCCAAAGACATGCAGGTAGGTTAATTGGATCCTGTCTAAATTGTCCCTAGTATGTATGAATGTGAGTTAGGGACCTTAGATTGTAAGCTCCTTGAGGGTAGGGACTGATGTGAATGTACAATGAATATGTAAATCGCTGCGTAAATTGATAGCGCTATATAAGTACCTGAAATAAAAAAATAAATAAATAAATTGTAGTTTTTTGCTGTTTTGCGGGTACATGCTGATTTGAGACTTTACATATCCAGTTACTCGATACAACCAAATCTTTTATTAGGGTAAAAAAAAAATTGTGAATTATATTGTGCTTGTGTGTGATAAAATTAATTCTACAATATTTTTTCCCCCTAAAACTGATAAACAGTTGTGCAAGTATCGTATGACACCAAAAATGTTATATTCTACACGGTCTCTACTTTCAGAAAATATATAAGGTTCTGGGGTCTGTAAGCCATTTTTTTTTAACCAAAAAAATACTGATTTTAACATGTGTGCAGAAAATGTATAAATCTCCCTGGAGGTGAAGAGGTTATAGACCTGTCTGTGAGCTCAGGGACACTTTAAATCCAGCAGCTCCCTCTGGTGTTCAGGATCGGCAACTGCGCTATACAGAAGGGACGGGCTGGAGGTGCAGCCAGTGCTGGAGCTTTGGAGCTTGCGTATGTTCGGCTCCGCCCACATTCATCTCCAGGAGCTGTGTTCCGTCAGATTGGGCGACCCGTCAGAATGTGTAATGGAAGTGACGTTCTGTCGCCACCATCTTGCTACACCCCGCACTCCTCCACAGTAAGGCCTCATGTACACCGCTGGTGGTAAACGGACGTATAGGAGCAGTTGGGCATTTTTTTCAGCTGCTCCTGAACTCTCCTCTGTTATCTTATCAGTACATGTACACAGGTTCATTTATAGTCATTTCTAAGCGGTTGCTTTTAAAGGCTTTTTTTAGAAAGGAAAAAAATGAGTTCAGACGCTGAGTTTAGATGCGTTTCAAGCGCCAAGCACTTTTAAGCGCGGCAACTCGCGTTTAGCTGCGTTTCGTTTACAGGCGTTTTTTCATTTTTGGCTATTTTGAAAAAAAATAAAAAAATGTTTTTTTTTTAAAACGCTTCTAAATGCAAATGCAGCAAAACGCCACCAAACGCGGCAAAATGGTCGTTTTTAAAACGTGGGTTACTAAATCATTCAGGAGAGGTTGTAAAAACGTGTACATTAAGCCTAACGATACACGGAGAAGGGGGCAAGCGGACATCTTGTTACACCCACTGGAGTTTTACATTTCACAGTTTATTTTTAACAGGAAACGGAGCTTATAAGGTGAAATACAGTATTTGGAAATCCATCGGAGTGTTTACATCTTGAATTATAAAATCAGCTAATGCTCACATTAGCAAACCTATGAAATCAGCAGGTTTGCCGCTGTTTTTAAAATTCAACACCTAAAAAGTTCGTCGGATTTCTATACACTGTATTTCACCTTATAAGCTGAGTTTCCTGTTAAAAATAACTGTGCAATGCAAAACTCCGGTGGGTGTAACAAGATGTCCGCTTGCCCCCTTTTCGATGTATCGTTACTTGTGGAGGAGCGCGGGGTGTAGCAAGATGGCGGCGACGGAATGGCACTTCCGTTACAAAATCTGACGGGTCGCCATATCTGACGGAACAGCGGCCGTCGATCCACGTGACAGCACTGTCATCTTGGAGGACTTCAGCGGTGAGCTGGGAGAGCCGCTCTAGCCCGCTCGGCAGACTCTATGGTGATCCCGGCTGGACCCGGAGATGCAGCTCACAGTGAAAGCGTTAAAAGGCAAAGAGACGAATATTCAGGTGAGAGGGAGGGTCTTGTGCGGTATGTACTGCAACGGTGGGAGTGAGACTCCCCAGGTCTCTGTTATTCTTTATATGGGTGTTCAATAGGCATCAGCAGCAGTGTACAAAGAGCACCTGTCCCTGCCCTCCCATACAGCGCCATTGGAGAGATGTGCACAGGCCTGGTGATGAGGTCTGGAACATTCTAGTCCCTGTTCATGTCCTGGGCCTGGTCAGTGTTCTGGGTGTGTTTGTATACCGATGTCCTCCCATCCCCCACCATGTGTGGAGCCCTATACTATGACGGGGACACCCACATTCAATGATAAGATGACAAAAATCACATTTATGTACTGCAGTTCCCTGTGACTTGGGGGGAACAGCACTTCTTTTAGTGGCCATATTAGAGTCCTACGGTGTGGTACGCAGGTGTTAGGTCCCACGGTGTGGAACGCACTGTGTGTCACGAAGGTGTTAGGTCCCGATGCGCCGCACGTGCGCATTAGGTCCCGCTGTCCTGCACGCATGCATTAGGTCCTACAGTGGAATGCACGGTGTGGCACGCAGGCGTTGGGTCATACTGTGTCGCACGCAGGCATTAGGTCCCACAGTGTGGAACGCACGGCGTGGCACGCAGGCGCTAGGGCTCACGGTGTGGCACGCACGGGGTGTCACGCATGTGTTAGGTCCCACAGTGTCGTATGCAGGCGTTAGGTCCCACGGGGTGGCACGCAGGTGTTAGGTCCCGCTGTGTCGCACGCGTTAGGTCCCACAGTGTGGAATGCACGGTGTGGCACGCAGGCGTTGGGTCCTATGGTGTGGCAGGAAGGCGTTGGGTCCCCTGGGGTGGCAGGAAGGCGTTGGGTCCCCCCGGGGTGGCAGGAAGGCGTTGGGTCCCACGGTGTGGCAGGAAGGCGTTGGGTCCCCCGGGGTGGCAGGAAGGCGTTGGGTCCCCCCGGGGTGGCAGGAAGGCGTTGGGTCCCACGGTGTGGCAGGAAGGCGTTGGGTCCCCCGGGGTGGCAGGAAGGCGTTGGGTCCCCCCGGGGTGGCAGGAAGGCGTTGGGTCCCCCCGGGGTGGCAGGAAGGCGTTGGGTCCCCCCGGGGTGGCAGGAAGGCGTTGGGTCCCCCCCGGGGTGGCAGGAAGGCGTTGGGTCCCCCCCGGGGTGGCAGGAAGGCGTTGGGTCCCCCCGGGGTGGCAGGAAGGCGTTGGGTCCCCCCCGGGGTGGCAGGAAGGCGTTGGGTCCCCCCGGGGTGGCAGGAAGGCGTTGGGTCCCCCCCGGGGTGGCAGGATGGCGTTGGGTCCCCCCCGGGGTGGCAGGAAGGCGTTGGGTCCCCCCGGGGTGGCGCGAAGGCGTTGGGTCCCACGGTGTGGCGCGAAGGCGTTGGGTCCCACGGTGTCACAAGAATCCCCATCCCTTTCTGTACATGCAGTTTCAGGGCAGGGAATTCCCTGGGTGCTACTGATTGGGCCAATGGGGAGGTGATCATGTGACAGCCTCTCACAGGTTGTGCCCAGGTTTGCACCACCCCCTGCTTTATCCTGCTCAGGACCAGGGATGAGCCCAGACGTGTCCGAACCCCCTTAGCGACTCCACCAGGAAGCTGACAAAGCAGACAGCCAATCATAGGCAGTGGAGGCTTTCCCCGCCCCCTCAGCCACACATCTACAAAAGCATACATGTGGCTGTGGGGCAGTGCCTGCCTCTGTCACCTATATTTGGCTCAGTTTTGAGGTAGGTTTGGGTCTGGTTTCCAATGGGCACAAGTACACGCCTTGTATACGTGCAGCTGAGGGCCGAGTAAGCCTCCTCAGACACCTCTGATTGGCTGGCTGTTTTGATACTTTCCTGGTGGGATCGCTCAGGTAGGTTCGGACTCACCTGAACATGCCTGAGCTCAGTGACAAGTCTGCACCTACCTGAGCAAAGCGGTTATTGCGGACAGCCAATCACAAGCAACGGAAGCATGCCCCGCCAGACGCATGCATGCTCACTTCTTGTATACATGCATCTGAGGGGCGGGGGCAAACCTTTGTCATCTAGGATTGTCTGGCCCCTTTTTGACAGCTTCTGGTGGGATTGCTCAGGAAGGTTTGGACTTGTCACTGAACTCAGATGTGCGTCCAAACCTACCTGAATGATCCCATCAGAAACTGTCAAAGCAGACAGCCAATAACAGGCGGTGGAGACTTCCCCCGCCCCTCAGCTCCTTTCATACAAGGGTTTAATAGGGCACGTTGACCTGATTGATCCTGCCAGAAAGACAGAGCCAATCATCTTTGGCTGAGGCATTCCCTTCCCTGCAGCCCCTTGTACAGTTGTGCTCATAAGTTTACATACCCTGGCAGAATTTATGATTTCTTGGCCATTTTTCAGGGAATATGAATGATAACCCCCAAACAACTCTTCTTTCACTTATGGTTAGTGTTTGGCTGAAGTCATTTATTATCAATCAACTGTGTTTACTCTTTTTAAATCATAATGGCAACAGAAACTACCCAAATGACCCTGATCAAAAGTTTACATACCCCAGTTCTTAATACCGTGTATTGCCCCTTTTAACATCAATTACAGCTTGAAGTGTCTTGTAGTATTTGTGGATGAGGCTCTTTATCTTCTCAGATGGTAAAGCTGCCCATTCCTCGTGGCAAAAAGCCTCCAGTTCCTGTAAATTCTTGGGCTGTTTTCCATGAACTGACGGTTTGAGATCTCCCCAGAGTGGCTCAATGATATTGAGGTCAGGAGACTGAGACGGCCACTCCAGAACCTTCACTTTATTCTGCTGTAGCCAATGACAGGTCAACTTGGCCTTGTGTTTTAGATCATTGTCATGTTGGAATGTCCAAGTACGTCCCATGCGCAGCTTCCTGGCTGATGAATGTAAATATTCCTCCAGTATTTTTTGATAACATACTGCATTCATCTTGCCAACAATTTTGATCAAATTTCCTGTGCCTTTTGTAGCTCACATATCCCCAAAACATCAGCGATCAAAATCACCAGGGTATGTAAACTTTTGATTAGGGTCATTTCATTTGGGTAGTTTCTGTTGCCATTATGATTTAAAAAGAGTAAACACAGTTGATTGATAATAAATGGCTTCAGCCAAACACTAACCATGAGTGAAAGAAAAGTTTTTTGTGTTCATTCATATTCTCTGAAAAATGGCCAAGAAATCATAAATTCTGCCAGGGTATGTAAACTTATGAGCAGAACTGTATATGCGGGACTTGTATATGTGCGGCTGTGGGTTGGCGAATGCCTCGGCTGCTTATGCCTGGCCCAGTACAGATAACAGCGTTCTGGCGGGATCACTCCATTCACCCCTGAGCGTATCGATTTACTGATGTTTTTCAGCAGTTTTTGTTCAGCTTCTTTTTAGCCATCGTTCACACTGAACGCGAGTTTGAAATTGTGCGAGTTCAGCTGAATTTGCAGGACTTCAAACCCCGCATTTCAGTGCGAGTTCAGGGGCGATTTGAAAGACATCTGTGTGGGTCCGTGCACAGATGTCTATTGAAATCGGCCCCGAAGTCGCCAAAAGTAGTACAGGAACTATTTTGGAAATTGGTGCGGCGCCACAAAATCCGTGTTGCACTGATTGGGACAGTGCCATTGCTGGCAATAGGCTGTGATGTGGCATGCGATTTGACATGTCAAATCGCGCCGATGTGAATGGGGGCTTAAAGCGTTTTATAAACATATTACAAGTGTTTTATAGCTTCAGGCTTTTTTGTATAGCCAATAGAAAGCACTAGGGGGAGGAAACTGGGGAGAGCGGCAGTTTGAGCAGAAAAGGAGCGACAAAACGTTTGTAAAACCCCCAAGTCAGGCATTTCTATTGAAGTCTATGGGGCCAAAAATGCCTGTAATCTGCCAAAAGGAAGCTCATGTACTTTTTTTGAGTTTCAGGCGTTTCGCTTCAGGTGACAGAACGCTCAGATGTGAACAAGTGCCATTGAAATCAATGGGATTTGGCTTGTTGAGCGTTTTAGAGCTACAAGCTTCAGGCAGAAAATCACTCAGTTGTGAAAGGGGCCTCAGGTACATTCAGACCAGGATTTGAAGATCTGAACACGAACATGCCCATTGCTGCTTTACAGCTGATAATCACCTCCCCCATGTGCCCTGCTGCTCTATTTATCCTCGGCAGCCTTTAAAAAAGCCCTCTTGTTAAAGTACTTTGTCTCTACTGCGTATATGTGGTGTTGGTGGGGGAGTTCACAGATGTTGCATCACAGAAGTGAAGGTGAGTTTTTACTGACTTGGCTCTGCTTTAAGTTCCTAGTTGGAGCTTACACAGGGATCAGGGTCCTCCCCATACTTCTGTGACAGTGATTGAGTCTGACCGCTCAGGAAAATTGTATTATGAAAGGAAGGGGACTGAATCACGTGCTCCCCCATATCTAGAAGCACTTGATTTGTCATAGGCCTCATGTGGGCTAACCATGAGAGCATGGGCATGGTAAGTATCAGCAGTCGATGGGCTCAGCAATGGAGCAGATCTTTAATATTGCCAGATCCGGGCAATACCTAGAACTGAACAGACTGTTAGTGTGCTCTGTCTCCATAGAATCTACCAGAATTGTGCCATGATTACATCCAGTGATTTCTCTGTTGTTTTTCCAGGTCTCTGAAAATGACACCATCCTTACAGTGAAAAGACTGGTAGAAGACAAGTTACAGGTACCAGTGTCCCAGCAGAGGCTGCTGTTTAGAGGCAAAGCCCTCTCAGGTATAGTGTAGCTTGTTAATGTGTGTTAAAGCGGGGTTCCACTCAAATTTTTAACTTAATCTTACTCCCTTCAGTTTTTTATCGCTGTAATTACCTTTTATATTGTACTTTATTGTGGCACTTCCTGTCTCTCCTCCCATGGGAGTAGGTGTGTTTATTGCCTTTCCCCGGCGCTGCACTGTCTCCTGGGAGCTTAGTGTCAGGCTTCCCAAGATTCAGTGCGGGAACAATGATCATGCGTGTGAACAAGCTGTGAATGAACAGCATTCACCGCATCCCGGAAATCAATGCTTGTGGGCTTCACATGCCCACAAGCAAGATGGAAACAGCCAGCATCACATTTTTTAAGTTATTCTTCAGTGCGAAAACAGACAGAGGCAGAAATATTACACCCAAACTGTGAGTATTATTTTGGGATTAGCAAAGTGTCTCAATGACCTAAAAAAAAAAAAAAAAAGGATTGGTCGCCGGACTCCCGCTTTAAGTGAACCTGTTGGAACAAATTAGACACCCTCATGTAACTTCCTGGAATAGTGCCCCCATCTGTTTTATAAGGCGAAAAGTGGAACGTTGGGGAAAAAACTCAGCGGGAAGTTTTTCTACAGTAAAGACTTCTTACCTTCCTATTCACTCTCTGCTTCAGAGTTGCACATGTAGAGCTGTGTGCACAATAATGGCATCTGCTGGGTGCCAGGATGAATCGGTTCCCATGCACAAGAATTGCATCAAATCATGCTGACCAATTAAGATAGCAGAAGATGCCAAACTCATAAGAAGACCCGACGCAGGTGTTGGCACTGGTGAGTGAGTTTGCAGATATTGCATTTGTGAATCAGAGGTAAGTATACTGGTGTTTAGTTCTGCTTTAAAGCGTTTGTTACCCTAAAAAAAAAAAGCAAAAAAAAAAAAAAAATATATATATCCTGCTCCTTTAAAGCATGTTATACAGCACAGTGCTTGTGCTGTGTAATTTGCCCCCCTGTATCGCCTGAAATACCTGGCTGATCCTGCCTGGTTCTACCCTCCCCCCTGTAAACTGACCATGGTTTATCATGGCTGCTGAGCCCTGACACCGTGGCCAGTTTACTTTCCTCCGTCATCCGCAGCTCTCTTCCGCCCTCTCTCCCCTCCCCGCCTGTCAACTAGTGACAGCGCCTGCCCCTCCTCTCCTGCTGCTGAAATAACTTATACATTTTTATACTATCCTCTCTGTCTCCTAATGTTGTGTGCCCTTGTGTGTGATTTATAAAAAAAAAATGCCGTCTTTACCTGCTTTCTGAGCGGCGCACACGTGACCGGCCGCCTCTCTCCTGACATCTCCGGACTGATGTCAGTGGGGGATTCTCTGCCCCTCCTGCTGCAGCTGTCAGACAGGGAGAAGAGAGAGGCGGCCGGTCACAGGAGCTCCAGGCAGCGATCTGAAAGCAGGTATTAAAAAAAGCAATTATAATTTTTTTTTATCCCCCCCCCCCCCCTTTTTATAAGTGATCACATTCCCTCTGTTCTCAGCTGCATAAGAGCTAGGGGGAGGAGAAGCGGTAGTACACGGATCTTCCCAGTGAATGGCTGTGCGGGGGGGCTTGTCTGATCATTGGAGGACAGCAGGCTGAGCTTCCAGCATGGCTAGAGAACTGACCACGCTGTGCTCTCCTGCTCACTGTAGTCAGTTTTTCATGTGAAAGTAGAGGGACTGGCAGGAACACCAGGAATTTCACACAAAGGAAGCAATACAAAAAGAATAGGATACTATTCATACAAGTACATGGTACAGCAGCCACTAATGAGGAATATGAAATGCTGGGGTAACTAATGCTTTAAAGACTCTCTCAGACATTTACATGACATAAGTCGGGCATTGCAATTCGCTACTTGGGCACCCAGCACTACATGGTGGTAGGAAAGAGGGAATTGTATGTTCCCTTATACGCAGACGATGTATCACTTTACTGCAGAAGGCAAACCAAATGGCTGGCATGCAAAGGCAAGGTAAGTATAACCTATGTCCAGTAAGTAAATATTTGTATTTGATATGTTTATTACAAGTCTTCTGTCCACCCAGATTACGGAGCTCCAGGCATCTTTTTGATAGTTTCCTTTGTATTCTTACCATCTGCTGTTAAAAAACAAAAACAAACCCTGTTTACAGAGCTCAGTAGCCAAAAAAAAGTGTCAGAGTCAGAGAAGTGACTTTTGCCTTTCTTGTCTTTGTTTCATGCCCTATGTCCCAGTATGTCAGACAAAACGATGCTCTGGAATTTTTCATGCTCCTGTCCCATTCCCCCTCTCCCCTCTCGTTTTT
This sequence comes from Lithobates clamitans, assembly GCA_037952925.1. Classification (NCBI taxonomy): domain Eukaryota; kingdom Metazoa; phylum Chordata; class Amphibia; order Anura; family Ranidae; genus Lithobates; species Lithobates clamitans. Next base: position 4,774,464 of record JBBGZY010000410.1, read on the forward strand.
GTTTAGTACTCTTTCCCTTTTTCTGCTGTTGATCATGTAATGTTCCAGTTCTCCTTATCACCAATTTTCTCAGACGGTGAATAGTCCTTTAGGTTGGGTTCACGCTGCCGTACGGAAAGGCTCACAGCAGGGGGTCCGGTGTGTCCCTGTTTACCGTTTTTAGGTTTCGATATCGGTCCAAATTTTTGGTTGAAAACGGACCAGAAGACACTCAGGACTTCTGTTCAATTTGCTCCGCAGCCGCCCCGGAGCTGTGTGAACCTGCTCTATTGAGAACCTGTCGCAGTCTCCTGTCATGCGAATTGAATGCGGAAACGCCACATCCAATTTGCAATAGTGTGAACCCAGCCTTATACTGCAGAAAACATTGCTTGATTTTAACAAAGTTCTCTACAGAATATTTTCTGTTAGCCCAGGGCAGCTTAATGATATCTCACACCCAGGGGTGGGTCCTTGAGGCCTGGACCCACAAGAGGACCAGTGGTGGACTGCAGTCTGTCAGAGATGCTGTTGGAGAGGAGGGAATGTTGCAGCCACAGTAGTTTAACAACATTTGAAATATTTCATTTTTAAGGTGGTTGTAAACTTCTGAAATGAAAAGTGAACAAAGCCTATACCTCTATAGTATGTACTAGCCTCAACCCAAAGCACCTAGTTCTGTTCCTATCTGACCTTCCTTTCCTTTGGTGTCTGCATTAATCGCTTTTGAGGGATGGTCCTGACCCCCCTCCCCATTTAGCACACAGCAGGTGATTGACAGGCCTCAGCTGTGCATGTTTCCCTGGGCGTGAGAGTAGAGGGGGGTGTCCGTTCCCTCCACTCAGATCACACTGTGCTCTCCTCTTATGCAGTGCAGTGTGTGATGTCAGATCCTTGCCTGCTGGAGCTGAGAAAAAGCCTTTTGATTTCTGTTTTAGGAGGCTGTAGCGATAAGTGTCGGTTCACACAGGGGCGACTTGTCAGGCGACCTAGCCGCCTGACAAGTCGCCTCCCGTTCTGTACAATGGAACCGTTCTAATAGGAGCGACGCAACTCGCTCCGACTTGGAAAAAGGTTCCTGTACTACTTTTGGGGCGACTTGCATAGACTTCTATACAGAAGTCGTTTTGCAAGTCGCCGTTGAAGTAGTGTGCAGGTCGCCTCGGTGAGGCGACCTGCAAGTCGTGCCGCCCCTGTGTGAACCGGGGCTAAGAGTGCTTCAGATAAACAGATACAATTTATGTAGGAGGATTTGTTTCTTCTCTGTGTATCACCTGATGCTAGTCACCTCAGTGGGTATATGTAAGGGTTTACACCCACTTTAAGTTTTAGTTGAAGCTGAAGTTGGTTTTTCAATGTTTATTTGTAAAACAAAAATTGTATACATGGTGGAAAAATAGGTAAAAGTGAATGTAACCCCAAACCATCCCCTCAAAAGGAGTTTAGCCGAGTATTGGTTTACTTGTTAGTTTTGTGATTTATATACTTTCACTGCATTGTTCTAATAAAGCATTTTATGATTCCCATTCAGATGAACATAGCCTATCCTTTTACTGCATCGGACCTGACTCCAGACTCAACCTGATGGTGAAAGAGCGAGCGTCCCCGGAGGCGGGAGGAAACCCAGTATGGAAATCACTAGCTGTCATCCTAGGGAGGCATTTCAGCCCTTCTGATGCAGAGAGAATTCTGGAGTATGTGCAGAAGGTAAGGCTGTAACAAAGGAGCCAACTCAAAGGGAATGTAAAGGCAAACAAGTAGTTCAACAGACAGCACTTCACAATAAAGCCTATCTCCATGTTTCATTTAACTTTACCAAGTTAGTGCAAATGAACTGTTTATTTCACTGACAGATGTAGAGGCTAAGTGCATTCTATAAACTGTGTGTAGTCTCCTCTACATTCAGTATACAAGTGCGATGTTCTGGCGAATGGGCGGAAACTTCCCATTCCGCTACCAGCACAAATTCAAGATGGGCTGAGCGCTGCTCAGCCATTCACAGGGTGCTTTGTTTTCTATGAATGATTACAGAGCTTCCTCTGATTGGCTGAGGCAGATGGAAGATGTCACAATCTTCACCTCAGCCAATCGGAGGAAACGCTGTATTCTTTCATAAGAAGCTCCCTATGAGTGTCAGAGCAGCGTTCAATGTGACTTTTTTTTTTTTTTTTTTTTCCCGGGAGCACGATTGGACATTCTCAACCTGCTGCCTGGCATACAGCCAATCATCCAATCATTAGTAAGATCTCATCTGGAATATGCAGTTCAGTTTTGGCATCAGTTCTCAAAAAGGATATCGGGGAACTGGAGAAAGTGCAGAGAAGGGCAACCAAACTGATAAGAGGCGTAGGAGGAGCTCAGCTATGAGGAAAGATTAGAGGAACTAAATTTATTCTCTCTTGAGAAGAGGTGATTAAGGGGTGATATGATCAACATGTACAAATATATAAGGGGTCCATTAACCCCTTCCAGACCGGCTCACGACGATATAGGTCGGCACTTTGTAGAGGGTTATCGTTGTTATGGCAACAGCTAGCTGCCATAACCCCGGTATCCTTTTTAGTGAGCGGTCTGGTTTCAGATAAAAGTGGGCTCAGTGGCAGGTTCGCCGCGTGATCACTTTTATCGGCGGCGGGAGAGGGCTCCCCTCTCCCGCCGCTCTCCGACAGCAGAGGAGGGGATCGGATCCTTCTCCCTGTTAGGTATGGAGATGAGTGAGGGGAAGATGGCCCCCACCCATCTCCATACCATAGCAGGGCGGAAGCGATGTCAAAACGTTAATTCCGCCCATACCTCCTTAAAGGGACATTTTTTCTTTTTCATACAGCATGGAATACAGAGTCAGGCTAATGTTCATTACCTGCTGGGTTATACTCCATCATTAGGTGAATGGACACTAGTAGACCAAAGTTCTTCAGACAGGAAGTGATCCCCTATATAATCCCCATACACAAAGTACTTTAGTTTTTTACCAGTGTCTGCAAGGTGGATGGCACAGTTTGTCTCTAGTTGCACAAATTATTAAAGGCTTCCTTTTCTTTGGCCAGTTCAGCTATTCAGCCAGCTGTTGCAGTAATTGGTATTTGTCAGTCTGTAAAGCATCAGGTCAAATGGCCAGATAGGCCTAACCAGGAGGATGATCTGCCTGAAAGTAATGCCGTGTACACAAGAGCGGACTTTACGGCAAACTTTGCCCGGCGGACGGGATTTCGTCGGACAATTCGATCGTGTGTGGGCTCCAGCGGACTTTGTTTTCTCAAAAGTTGGACGGACTTAGATTTGAAACATGTTTTAAATTAATCCGTCGAAATCGAGTCCGGTCGAAAAGTCCGCTCGTCTGTATGCTAGTTCGACGGACAAAAAGCCACGCTAGGGCAGCTATTGGCTACTGGCTATGAACTTCCTTGTTTTAGTCCGGTCGTACGTCATCACGTACGAATTCGTCAGACTTTGGTGGATTGTGTGTAGGCAAGTCCGTTCATTCAGAAAGTCCGTCGTAAAGTACGCTGAAAAGTCCGCCGGGCAAAGTCTGCCGTAAAGTCCACTCGTGTGTACGCGGCATTAGACAGATATTCCTCGAGCACTGTGTTTTGCTGTTGATGCTTTAACCACTTAAGGACCGAGCCTCTTTTTGAGATTTGTTGTTTACAAGGTAAACGTTTTTTTTTGCTAGAAAATTACTTGGAACCCCAAAACATACATTTTTTTTTTTTCTAACACCCTAAAGAATAAAATGGCGGTCGTTGCAATACTTTCTGTCACATCATATTTGCACAGCGGTCTTACAATCGCACTTTTTTTTTGTGGAAAAAATACACTTTTTCTTAAGTTAAAAAATAAGACAACAGTAAAGTTAGCCCAATTTTTTTTTTTATATTGCGAAAGATAATGTTACGCTGAGTTAATTGATACCCAACATGTCGTGCTTCAAAATTGCGCCCGCTCGTGTAATGGCAACAAACTTTTACCCAGGCATCTGGATGACCTCCTGCTCAGAGATCACTGAGTACGAGTACAGGCTCTAGAACAGAGCATAATATACACAGTGCGGTATTTGAAAAGCTTAGGCTGGATCATAAAATACCGAAAAGTCAGCCTTGAGACCAGCTCAAAGTCTAAGATATTTAGGTCTGATTCTAAACGCGGTCCAAGCAAGAGTATTCTTGCCATCTGTAAGGATCTGTGCACTGAAGGATCAGGTGCAGTGGCACCAGACAACCCTACATTCGGCTCTCTATAAGTGCCCAGTTCCATTCCAAGCCTTTACAACAAGTCATCTTGTTGGCTTGGAACAGAGGAAGAGAAGCCCTGGATTATTCAATGTGCTTATCTTCTCAGGCATGCTTAAACCTAAACTGGTGGTTGCAGGATCAGAACCTATGAAAGGGAAAATCCTTTCTCCCGGTAACTTGGAAAGTAGTGACTACAGATGCCAGTCTCTCAGGCTGGGGAGCGACCCTAGACTGCCTCACAGCTCAGGGAAAATGGTCAGGGACAGAGCAGACCCTTCCCATCAACGTCCTAGAATTGTGGGCAGTACGTCTGGCCCTGCGGTCCTGGACGATGGAGCTTCAGGACTGCCCCATCAGGGTTCAGTCCGACAATGCCACGGCAATGGCCTATATAAACCACCAAGGCAGGACCAGGAGCCGTTCAGCTCTGAAAGAGGTGAACTACATACTAGCCTGGGCAGAGGGACATATGCCAATGATATCGGCAGTCCATTTTCCGGGAGTAGAGAACTGGAAGGCAGATTATCTCAGCCGCCAGCAGATCTGCCCGGGGGAATGGTCCCTACACCCAGAGGTGTTCCAGGAAATTTGCCAACTTTGGGGATGGCCAGAGGTCGACCTACTGGCATCCAAGTTCAACAACAAGCTACATCAGTTTGTGTCTCGAACAAGAGATCCTCTGGCAATTGGAGCAATACTCACTGGTTTATGCTTTCCCTCCGATCCCTCTCCTTCCACATTTGTTGCGCAAGATTCATTCATTCTGGTGGCACCAGCCTGGCCTAGAAGGCCCTGGTTCCCGGAGATTGTGAGATAGACGAGCCAAGGACTCTTCCACGTCGCCCTGATCTACTGTCTCAAGGTCCTATATTCCACTCCAATTTACAGCCTCTAAATTTGACGCCATGGCTATTGAAGCCAGGGTGTTAAAGGACCGTGGTGTCTACTCTAGTAAATGCTAGAAAAGCTGTCACAAGCAGGATTTATCATAAGGTCTGGAAGACTTTATATTGCTTGGTGTGAAGCCAGAAAATGGCTACCTCAGAAATATGTGATTGGGAGAATTCTCTCTTTTCTACAGTCAGCTGTGGAAATCAAATTGGTTTTGAGTACAATCAGTATTCTACCAAAGGCCTTTAGCCTCCCATTCACTGATCCAAACCTTTATGCAAGGGGCAACTCGCTTGCTTCTCCCCATTAGGTCACCTATGTGTCTTTGACACTTGAACTTGGTGCTGTCTGTGTTACAGAAACAACCATTTGAACCTATGAGGGAAATGTCATTAGACTTGCTGTCACGCAAGCTAGCCTTCCTGATGGCTATCACCTCGGCTAGAAGGGTGTTGGAGTTGGTGACACTTTCATGTAGGGAACCATACTTGATCCTTCACCATGACAGTCGTGTTACAAACTGTTCCATCCTTTTTGCCAAAAGTGGTGTCGCCTGTCATTTAAATCGGAACATGATTTTGCCTTCTTTTTTCTCTGAGCCTTGTTCGGTGGAAGAGAGACAACTGTATTCTTTGGACGTTGTCCAGACAGTCAAGGTTTATTTGTCTAGATCTGTGGAGATCCGAGGATCAGATTTTTTTTTTTTTTTTTTAATACCAAAAGGACCCAAGAAGGGGCAGGCAGCTTCTAAAGCTTCTATTACCAATTGGGTCAGTTTGGTCATTCAGGCCTATGGTCTGAAACATAAAGCTCCTCACTTTATGGTGAGAGCTCATTCTAGCAAGGGTGTAGGAACCTCCTGGGCTTTTTGCTGTTGGGCATCTGTGGCTCAGATTTGTAAGGCTGCTACCTGGTCTTCAGTGCATACGTTCACAAAATTTTATCAAGTGGATGTTCAAGCAGCCGAGGATTCGGCTTTCGGCCGCAGTGTACTGTGGGCTGCCGTATAAGTTCTGATGGCTATTGTTTGGCAGGGTGTCTCCCTCCCCTCAAGGCTATTGCTCTGGGATGTCCCAGCAGGAAATGAATATTAATTAGCCTGGTTCTGTGTCCCATGGTGTATGAAAAAGAAAATAGGATTTTTACGTCATACTTCCCTGTCATGCTTTATTTTTCTGTTACAAGGGATGCTTACATTCCTTGTAATAGGAATAAAAGTGACACAATTTTTTTTCTTTTTTTAGAACAGTGTAAAAATAAATAAAATAAATTAAAAAAAAAAATAAATATATATATATATATATATATATATATATATATATATATATATATATATATATATATATATATATATATATATATATATATAATAAATATTTTTTTAACACGCCCCATCCCGCCGAGCTCGCGTGCAGAAGCGAACGCATTCGTGAGTAGCGCCCGCATATGAAAACAGTGTTCAAACCACACATGTGAGGTATCACCGCGATCGTTCGAGCGAGAGCAATAATTCTAGCCCTAGAACTCCTCGGTAACTCAAAACATGCAACCTGTAGAATTTTTTTTAAACGTCGCCTATGCAGATTTTTAAGGGTAAAAGTTTGTCGCCATTCCACGAGCGGGCACAATTTTGAAGCGTGACATGTTGGCTATCAATTTACTCAGTGTAACATTATCTTTCACAATATAAAAAAAATGGGTTAACTTTACTGTTTTTTTAAATTTTTTAATGCAAAAAAAGTGTATTTTTTCCAAAAAAAGTGCACTCATATATTCTAAGTACCGTATTTATCGGCGTATAACACGCGCCGGCGTATAACACGCACCCCAATTTAGGAGGGAAGTTGAAGGGGAAAAAAACTTACATTTAAATGCCCATCATTGCAGCCTTCCCAGTGCAGCCATGTCAGTGCAGCCTTGCCCCAGTGCAGCCATGTCAGTGCAGCCTTGCCCCAGTGCAGCCATGTCAGTGCAGCCTTCCCCAGTGCAGCCATGTCAGTGCAGCCATGTCAGTGCAGCCTTCCCCAGTGCAGCCTTCCCCAGTGCAGCCTTCCCCAGTGCAGCCTTCCCCAGTGCAGCCTTCCCCAGTGCAGCCTTGCCCCATTGCAGCCGTCGATCCCCTGTCCCTGCCATATTGGGCTTCAAAATCGCCGACCGCGATTTGAAAATGGTGCCGCCGGCGCCGTAATACACAGAGCCGGTCCTCGGCTCTTTCCGGCGGCTCTCGTTCATTTTCGGCTCCACTCGTAGTCCCGAGCGGAGCTATCCGAACCTAGCCGAGTAGGTTCAGATAGCTCCGCTCGGGACTACGAGTGCAGCCGAAAGTGAACGAGAGCCGCCGGAAAGAGCCGAGGACCGGCTCTGTGTATTTATTTCGGCGCCGGCGGCGCCATTTTCAAATCGCGGTCGGCGATTTTGAAGTTTTGTCAGCACAGGATCGCAGGGGATCGGCGTATAACACGCACCTGCGACTTTCCCCTGATTTTAAGGGGAAAAAAGTGCGTGTTATACGCCGATAAATACGGTAATTTTCTAGCAAAAAAAAACATGTTAAATTGTAAAGGCCAAATCTCAGAAAGAGAGGCTCGGTTCTTAATTGAACTTGAGTTATTCACTTTAAGGTCATCACAGAGGACAAGGGCACACTTTATGTCTGGAGATAAGGACAGGTTTAATCTCTGGAAAGGCTTCTTCTTCTCTGTAACAGCTGTGACAAGGTAGAATAGACTCATAAAGAGCGCTGGTTCTGGCCAGCTCAGTAGATTTCCTTAACCATAGGATTGTGTGTATGTGTGTGTGTGTATGTATGTATATATATATATATATATATATATATATATATATATATATATATATATATATATATATATATATATATATATATATGGTGTGTGTGTGTGTGTTTTTTTTTTTATATATATATATATACTTCCCCCTTTTTTGGTTGGAATTGTGTCTTTTTTTAACCAGACTAATTGTGTGACAGCCGCTGCATCTGTTAACAAATTTAAATAGTTCAGTTGGAATAGTTTGGTTTAAATTTAACTATTTAAAATTCATTAACCGATTAGCAACTGCCCACTGTAGATTTACTGTGGCAGGGTGGCCGCTCTGTGCCAGATCATGTACCTGGTACGTGATCTGACAGGTCTGGGGCGCGCACCGCTGGCTGCCCACTCCCACTGTGATTGGACACAGCAGGTCCGGCGAACGCGATGTCTGACAGAACCCGCCAATTGTTCGTGAGAATGGCAGACCGCCGTTCTGTGAGAGGGGAATTTGCTGATCTTGTGTTCCTGCTAAGCTCTTTACATTCCCCCAGTCAAATCTTCTCCCCAACCCCCCCCCCCCTCACAGTTGGCAATCGCTCGTAGGGAACACATTTAACCCTTTGCCCCTGGTGTTAACCCCTTCCCAGCCAGTGTCATTAGTACAGTGACTGTGCATAATTTTAAGCACTGATCACTATTTGTGCCACTGGTCCCATAAAGGTGTCAGGTGTCTGATTTGTCCGCTGCAATATTGCAGTCCCACTATAAGTCGCTGATTGCTGCCATTACTAGTAAAAAAGAAAAATATACCATAGTTTGTAGACACTATAACGTTTGTGCAAACCAATCAATATACATGTATTGGGATTTTTTTTTTACCAAAAATATGTAGCAGAATACATAATTGGCCTAAATTGATGAAGAAATTAGATTTAAAAAAAATGTATCGGGAATGTTTTAGAAAGTAAAAAATATTTTTATATTATAAATACCTCCAAAGAAAAGCTCTATTTGTTGGAGAAAAAAAAAACAACATAAATGATTTTTTGGGTAGAGCGTTGCATGGCCGGGCAATTGTCAGTTACAGTAAGGCAGTGCCGTATGTAAAAAAAATGGCCTGGTCATGAAGTGGTTAAAACTTAGCGATCAGCTTTAATGAGGTGAGTTTTTTTTTTTGTTTTTTTTTTTTTTTCTCCCCATGCTTGCTAATACTACTATACATACCTCTTGATCCTGCCAGTTTCACTTCCAGAGGGTTTCCTCCTATTCAAAGATGGCAACACTCTTATGGGCTTTATAAAAGATAGAAAGCCTTGCCACCCTCACTACGGCAGCCCCACCGCTGAATTACTTTGTTGCGTAATGATGCAGAATTACCATTGTCATCCGGAGAAAAAGACGCTGATCACATTCTCATGATCATGCCCAGTACTGCCCCTCCTACTAGGGGAATGGCAGCAGCGGCCTCCTGATGTCTGACTTGGGTGGAAGATGCAGAGCACTGATCATTTCTGGCCCATGCAAATCACCCTCCTTTAAAAAAAAAAAAAAAATGGCATTCACATGACTGCCATTAAGAAAAAAAAGTATTTAGAACTTTATTGCATATGCTCTTGGCAGTGGAACCTTTAGGTTATGCAAACATTGTACTGCACAGCAGTGTTGGACTATTAGATTTAGATCCAACTTTACATACATGAACAACAAACTGAAGCCTTCCTCTAGCTAACACTTTTTAAGTAGTTACAGCAAGAAATATTATTCCTTTTTTGAATAAAGGTTTGACCCAAATGAACTAAAGCTGACTAACTTAAGCACCTCCTGAGAGTGTTAAATGGTTTGTCTCAGCCCTCTAACCGCTGCAGTTGCTGCACATGTAACGTGTATGTTGCTTTCTTTTATGTAAAAATATATCCCCTTTTTTTTGCTTTTCCTTAGGACTATGAACGCAGCCTGTCGCTACTCAGCCTGGATGACATTGAGCGCCTGGCGACACGAATTCTTCACCCACAGCTACCAGAAACCATAGACCTCGGATTCCTAGACTGACACCCCTTCCTTTCACAATGTACTTGTTTCCCAGTCCTGTACAGTACCCAAATTGCATCACTATTGCAATAAAACACAAAAATGAGCAGGTGCTTAGTCACTGAGTTTATTTCCAGAAACCGGTCTGTTCTGCCTTTCCAGCCAAAAGAGGAACAAGTGATTTTCTGTATACTGATGATCCCTTTTTTTTTTTTGTATCCATTATTTGGCACCTGAGCAAAGACATAGGGGTTTACTTATTAAAGTAAAGACTGATGTCAAAATCTCTAGTAACCAATCAGCAATCTTTGTTACTTTACAGCTGTTCCAAGGGTGAAATTTGATTGGCTACCACGGGTCCATGCACTTGGCACAGAATCTTGCTGCTTTTTGTGCTGGATTATTACATTGAATCGCCTGCAAGGTGTTTTTTTTTTTCTTTTTATTATATGGAAAGGTTAGGATATCTGTCAGGTTTTAACTGCTAACAACTAATGAAAGCCAGTGCTTGGAAGGTCACAGCCAGAGGATTTACAAAAGTCCCACATCAAACCTCCAACATTTCGGAGACACACACACATCTACAAAACGTTAAGTTTGATCAGGAATTTCAATAAATTCTCTAGATGTGACCTTAAATTGCTGCCATTCATGACTTGTTGGATTTACATAGTACCAGCAGGTGGCTGTGCACCTTACATGCCCATTGACTAGGAATCCAGTGTGGGGTTGTTTGTTTGCATCTCCCTTTTCAGAACTGTGAACGCAACTTGTCTGGTTTTACCTGCTTTCTTTTGATTATTTGAAAGGGATTTTTTTTTTATTCCTGTGACACTGGGGCAAGAAATTAATGTAAGAGGGTCTCTGGCCCAAGAAGGTACAGACAGTAAGGGGGATACTGGCATAGAAAGGCGCAGACAGGAACAGAAAGAAGTACACAGCAAGAGGGTAACCACCACAGGAAGGTACAGGCAGAGGAAGGTGTACATAGCCAGGGGGTTACTGGCAAGTGGCTTACCACTGTGAGAAGATGCAGACTGCAAAGCATTGCCAACCTGGAAAGACTTGTGGCAAAGGGGTAACCAGCACAGGAAGATGCAGACAGCAAGGGGGTTATTGGCCTGCAAAGGCGTAGACAGTAAGGGTAATGTCAGCACAGGAAGGTGCCGACAGCAAGGGGGTTATAAGCATGGGAAGGTGCAGGCAACAAGGGGGTTATACGCATGGGAAGGTGCATGCAACAAGGGGGTTATACGCATGGGAAGGTGCAGGCAACAAGGGGGTTATACGCATGGGAAGGTGCAGGCAACAAGGGGGTTATACGCATGGGAAGGTGCAGGCAACAAGGGGGTTATACGCATGGGAAGGTGCAGGCAACAAGGGGGTTATACGCATGGGAAGGTGCAGGCAACAAGGGGGTTATACACATGGGAAGGTGCAGGCAACAAGGGGGTTATACACATGGGAAGGTTCAGGCAGCAAATTGGTTTCTGACACAGGAAGGTGCAGCCAGTAAGGAGGTTACAGGAAGAAACCAATTAAGGCAGAGTAGAAGCTTTACCCCATGCCTTTGACTGACATTGGTAAGGCCTGAGATGGACACAAAGAAGCTACTCACTTTGCATTGCATGTACTGGCATAACCACAACACCTTCCATCAGACACCGATTGCCTATAAGTATATCCTTATGAAATCGCAGACAGTTGCATAGTTTTGACCAATGGTGTTATAACCTTCGTGCTCCTGCAGTAAATCAAGGTTATAGCTGGACACCCTGGACATCACTGCAGACATTTTGTGGCCTTAGATACTCTTTAACCACATATAGGTATAAAAATACAATATGGGGTTGATTTACTAAAGGCAAATCCACTCTGTACTACAAGTGCACTTAGATCTGCAGTGACTGCACTTCCAAGGGGAAGATCTGAAATCAGGGGAATCTCTGCTGATTTTATCATCCAATCATGTACAAGCAAAAATGCTGTTTTTTCTTTTTCTTGCATGTCCCCCTCAGATCTACAGCGACTGCACTTCCAGCGCACAGTGGATTTGCCTTTAGTAGAGAACCCCCTATATGTCATGATAGCGGTCTTTAATTGGGATGTTGCACAGAACAGCAATGTGCAGGAACCAGGAGAATATTGGTTTTCATTAGTGTGCTCACTCTATGCTGCTGAAACCTGACTTTTTGATGAGTTGCCATTACTGTATACTACTTTTCTTTGCACCTTTTATTTAATGACGCAAAATGTTTCCAAAGTAGATCTTCCTATGGTAACACATTATGTCAATCAACCATGTTTATTCTATTTTGCATATATATCTGAAGGCACATTTGAAAAATACTTTTTGGTATATAACACATTATATCAATAAATATATATACATGTAAACAATATAGACATTTGCATACAATGTACTTCTAAAATCGAATATATAAATATGAGGCTTTTGGCATAAAAACGGGTCTTCAAGGACATCTTCAGAAAAGCATTAAAGTCCATTTCCAGCTAAAAAAATGATTTTAATCTTGGATAGTGTGGGGGAGGGAGGGGGAGTTTCACAAGGGTAGGAACGCAAGGACAGGAATACCTTCCTGACAAAGTGGGGGAAATCTCTCCAATGGGGACACGCTAATATAAACCTGATTAAAGCTCATTCACACCTGTGTATTTTTGCCGGATGTTTTTTTTAAATTAACACCAGTAGACATGTATCCAAGTGTAAGTTGCAGTGCACTCAATATCGCACATCATATTGTGCATTAATGTGACTGAGGTGCGTGTTTATCTATTTTTTTTTTTTATGTATTTCAATTTATTCCATTGAAAAATGCATCTGCTCTATAGAGGTCCATGGCAGTGTCAAACATGCGTTTTATTGCACTTACAACAGGTATTAACAAGACTTGGCCAATAGCTCTTAACCTTATCCACTCCCAATTCTTAATGTTAAAAATGTATTGAAAACAAGTCAACCCATAAAGAATAATCACATTGATGCCACCACCTAACGCTACAAAAGAACGCTCCTATGCCCCTGCATAGATCGAAATGGACTGAAAATGTTTAGATTTCCTATCACTTCCTGTGTTAGTAAAAATGGTCCCCAGGACCCATAGAGAGGGGGCCACTTCTACCTTTTGAGGATACAACCTGCAATAAAAACTTGACAAACCTTCCCAACTTCATCCAAAACTAAAAGAGAAGTCTTGGCTATACATATACTTTTAAGATTGATGACTATGGCTACACCTCCATTGGAGAATAGCTCAGCTCTTGGCTGCCTAACCCATGGAAGTAGATGGGCTAAGAGTTGTCCTTCATTGAAAAGCCCCCACCTGCAAACCTTGTACGATGTAAATAAGGGAATATTTGTACACCGGGGTCTTTTTTTTTTCTTCAGAAGATGATAAACATTTTTTCTTTTTATCTTAAATTAAATAATATAATTTTATTTGAAAGGTCACTGTCATTAAAATTAGATGTAGCAGCCCATCGGTGCTGATATAACAGGAGTTCTGCTGTATCAGTATTGATGGACTTTGTCATGCCATGCAGTGTAGGAGGGAGGTGAGGTATGTGAACTCTCATTTTTGCTGCATAGGGGGTCACAATTGTGTGTCTATAATACAGTTTTGTATTTATGAAAAAATATTTAAAATGCAACTAGTAGAAGCACTGAGTTTATCCTAATATCCTGTACAGCAACACTCAGACAAGGAGAGGGGGGGCATCATGAGGAGCCACTCCAGCACTGATATAGTGCATATGTGCTGACAAGTGAGCAGATGGAAAACTTCATCAGTGTGCAGCTGCTATACTGTCCAATCAGTAAGCTGTGGGTGTGTTGACCAAGCTGTCCTGCTGAACTGAATCTCAGTGACCTACCTGGTAGGGATATGGATCATAAAACTTTCTGCACATAACATAAGTCTTTTGGCAAATAAAACTGTTTTATGTGTTTGAGCTGTGTATTCTGCTTCTTATCTGGAGTTCTGTTTAAATGTATATGCACATTATTCTCTGCACTTATCTCCTGAACTTGGGCAGCCTTCCCATGAATGCTGTGGGCAGTGAACGGTTCTGGAACAGGAAGCCATTAGGACACTTCTAGGTAGCTGAGGGATATTTGCTTTTATTCACAGCTGGAAAGCCTCAGGTAGTTGGGATTTACACAGTAAGATTCCGTTTGCTTTTCTGATTTGATCTTGGTAGAAGTTTGGGCACCTTTTGAATCTTGCTGTCAGTTTATTCAATGTACTGCCATTACTTTAATGCCCATCGCTGGAGAAAGGAAAAATGCTCCCCTGCAGTGGAGTAATGCCCTCATAGGCTGATGGCACACTTACCCCACCCTTCACTACCGCAGCAACTCTCCTCTGGCAGTTAACTGTCTCCTTGTATTCTCATATCTAGTGCAGGGCTATAGGCGCTGCAATGTACTTGACATCAGAGGACCTGCTGAAGCATTGGGTAGAAGAAGCTGTGGGGACCGGTCTAGCAGCGTAGAAGGGGCCTGCGGGAGAGGAGGATCAGACACATGAATATGCTTTTTGTAGAACCTTAGACCTAAATGAGCATTTAACCCTTGCGTTGTAAGGGCAGCACCACTGTACTGAAGCATTTTTCCTCTATCTTCAGCTTTACGAATTCTACAATCATAGAGGCCTGTGTCTATGAGAATGTAAAACCCACTTGAAGCTGGTCATCTGTACCTGTTAGTGAATTCTAAATGATCTCGGAAGTATTTCAACCTGATGCCATCACACGCTCATAGACACGCTCTAAGGCCTGTTTCACTCTGGCTTCAGCTTGGAAAAGACTAAGGTGGATAGCAAGCTTTAAAAAAAGCATTTGCAGAACTTTCAGCAAGCTTTGTTGAAGCTTTTAAAATACCATTCAGCTCCAGTTTGTAAATATTAAAACACAGATACTAATGGGATTGCTGATTGCCACTTTAAACAAACTGCTAGCAAACTGACTAGGGCCCTAATTCTGGTAAGCCAGTTATGCGAGTTAGGCACATCTACTATGCAGGTGAGACACTTCCTTTCCCGCTTCATCCATACAGCTCTCAGTGTCACTTCATTGCATCTTGGACAGTGAGTGAGCATTATCACCTTTGTCTTAGGAGCAGGAACCTGGCCCCAGAAGTAAGTACAAAGCTGTAATGCAAACCTGGAAGTAGCAGGCTGACTGTCCTACAGGCAGAGGTGTGCGTATATCACAATATAACAGCTGGCCAAGATGACTCCTTTGGCCGATTAAAATACACCATATGTATTTAGGTGTTTGCATCTAATTCCACTTTATGTTTTAGGTGGAATCAAGTTGGTATTGCTGTGTATGTCCCCCAATGGGAAATATCCCATCAATTCCTTTCTTGCTGACCGGACAGACAGTACCCATTGCAACTACAATGGAAACCCCTTAAAATAGCTCAAGAGATTCTGCTCACTTCTTGTCCTTGTGACCATACAGGAAGTGAGAAGAAATCTCCACAGCTGGGAAACAGAATAAAAACCTGGCGGGGGGGGGGGGTTACCTTTTCCCCTGCTCAATCCAGTTTCAGGTACAAATTTAGTAACAGAGGTAACATTTTAGGATATAGAGTTTCTGTTGTGCTGCTTGAAGATCCTTCCAGGACCTATGCTCACCTACTGCACATGTTAAGATAGCCCCCCCCCCCGGATTCTGCAAGGATGTCACACATACAGGGAAGGTGTAGAACCCGATACACTCCTTGGATGTGGATGCACTGGAACTTGATAAAGACCTATCTGTATTTAAATGTATGTACTCTGTACATTACTCCTGATCCTCTATTTGTAGCTGAGAGCGGAGTTGCCCTTTAAGACTGACATACATAAATAACAATTACTAAAGGTCCCAGTGTAGAGAAAATAAACAGCTGCATAGATTTCAATTGTGACACAAGGTTTGATTTAAAGACTTATTTCCCCCCAAATGAATATTTCATGAAGTTTCATTTCTCTTGCTGGAGGAAGGTGACACTTTAAGGTTGATTCACTAAAGGCAAATAGACTGTGCACTTTGCAAGTGAAGTTGCACTTATTTTCCCCAGAGCTTAGCGAAACTCTGCTGATTTTTCTCATCCAATCATTTTCAGTTTTTTTTTTCCTTGCACCTGACTGGGTATTCTTTACAAAGTAAAACTTCAACACGTTCACTAAGCTCTGGGGAAAATAAGTGCAGCTGTACTTGCAGCGTGCACAGTCTATTTTCCTTTAGTAGATCAACCCCTTTCTCTTTCTGCTATATTCTATGAAATATAAAATTGATATCTCAAAGTGCTCTAGTAAAAGAAGGAGCTGAGGGGCAATTCCACCTCTTGGCTTTTATCAAAAACATAATAAAAGTTTTTGGTGCACTAACCCCTTCGCTTTTTGTAAACACTGTAAAAAGTTAAATAAGTGTCTGCTAGTATTGCTGAGAGTCAGAGAACATGCGCTGAGTGAACAGTCCTTGCAATGCTCCCCCTCTTTTTGCTTCTGTGCTTTCTCCAGGCCCTCTGAATGAGGACTGCCGCTTGGTTCTTGCGTTGGAAAAGTTGTTTTCTGGCTTTCTCTCTTTCTACTAACTGTAGTCTCGCCTCTAAGGGAATCAGCTCAATGTCTAGCTGCTGCCATTGAGCAAGGCTGAGACCTGCTCTTAAACTGTCCCTTGGAATTGCTGACATTCTGCCAGCATTAATATGGCTCGTTGGGGAGCAGTTTACGCCTTTCCTCTCTATATCTGCTTGTTTGTTATGTCTGGAACGTGAACTTGAGGTTCTCTGTCTAGTCTTTCTTGACCGTCTTTCTTCCTCACATGTAGTCTGTCTTCCAGAGGCATTTGGCTGTCCTGCTCTGGCTGAGCTACTTTTTCTTTCTGAATGCCGTCTACCAGAGATTTCTTTGTCCTTTGAAAAATTGTCTCCATTACTTGTCACCTGGATTACTATACCATCAGGTTCTTTGTTTATCCTGGGCGAGCGGGGTTCTGTAATACTGCAGGTAGCCATTATCTGGGTAACCATGTCCGTATCAATTTTCTTTTTTCTATGTATTTTAGATCCTTTCAGTGGCTTTTCCACAATCAGTTCTTTACTGGTGACCTTTTCTGCAGTGTCATTTTCCATTGCACAATGTCTAGTGTTACATTCAGCTTTTAAAGACAACTGGGAGCCTTCTTTAATCTCCTTGGGAGATATTCTATGATCGTCTTTCTGGCTTTGGCACCTTTCCTCGTGGACTTGAGTGCCAAAGTGTTCCTTTCTATGTCTGGAGCTTCTTTTACATTTATTTTGACCTTCCTCATCATACTCCTTTACAGACAGTTCTGTTGGACAGGACATTGCATGTGATATCCTACTAGGTGTTCTGCTAGGATCACAGACTTCTCCTTGTCTTGGAGATGCATGGCCAGCCCTGCTCTGGCGTTGGTGCTCTTTTATCTTTGTCCTACCTGCACTTTCTAATCTTTTTTCCTCCGTAGTACTTTTCTGTTGTACTTCACTGTGACTATGCTGCTCCCTTTGGTCTGTGAATCTCTCAGAAGTGTTGGTCTGTTTGTCCCCATCCTGCCCACCTTCGCTAGGTTGGTTAACTTTAATTTTTCTTTTGCTTACACCCTCTCGCTTTTTGGCAGCTGCATCTTTCCTCAGCTGCTCGTGCTTCATCAACAAGTTCTTCCTCTCTCTAAAAGCCCTTCGTACTTTGTGTCCCTTGTAGACAGCCTGAATTTTGGAGGCTGCGATGTCTTGGATTGCAGCAATAGAGAGGGCACCATGTTCCAGCATAAACTGTATAACCTCCTGATGCCCACCAAGCAGTGCATAGTCCAGAGGTGTATACCGCTCTTCAGTGCTTTCCATTTGGTTAGGAAAAGCATTATAGTGTAGTAGAAGTTTTACTGCATCCAGGTACCCGTTGTTGCATGACCAATGCAAAGCTGTGCGGCCATTTTTATCCTGGATATTTGGATCAGCTTTGTTCTCCATTAATACCTCCATGCATCCGATGTAGCCTCCATAGGCTGCACACTGCAAAGGTGTCCTGCCTTCGTAGTCCTGGGCATTGGGGTTAATGTTATTTTCTATAAGTATCTGACATACGTTGGCATTGCCTCCTAATGCTGCCCAGTGAAGGGGGGAACGACCATCTTTGTCCACAAGATGAACTTTTGCGCCTCCTTTAATTAATGTATAGATGACTTCTCTGTGCCCCATCTCACAAGCCCTGAAAAGTGGGGTGTGCTTCATTACATCTGCAGCATCCACTTGGGCACCATTTTGCAGCAATATTCGTATGGTGCTGATGTGACCAGAAAGGGACGCTGCGTGGAGTGCTGTACCGCCATATTTGTCCGTTCTGTTGATCTCTAACTCAGAGTCTAGCTCAAGCATGACTTTTATGGTTTCATCGCTGCCTTTCCCTGCTGCCCACATAAATGCAGTCCTTCCCTCTAAGTCGGCCTCATCTTTTACAGAGGGGTGGGCCAGCAGAACCCGGACGGTATCCGGGCAGTTTCCCTGAGCAGCATAATGAAGGGGGGTTGCTCCCTGACTGTCTGAAGGGATGTTGGGAGAGCGATTTCTTTCCAGAAGAAGATTTGCGATGGGCGTGTGACCCAATAACGCTGCCCAGTGCAAAGGGGTACGGAACAGATTGTCGTACGGCGTTACGTTACAGCCCCGATAGGAAGTCAGAAGCCGCACCACTTCTTGGTTCCCATCTCCCACAGCCAGGTGCAGAGGTGTGCGTCCTTCGTAATCTTGCCAGTTCAGTAAAGACTCAGTTGGAGCGGCTTCCAGCAAACAGCGAACCGTGAGTGCGGCTTCCGGGTCTTTATGTCCAGCTGCCCAGTGCAGAGGGATTTTCCCTTCCAAGTCGGGAATGCCAATATTGGAGCCGTGCCGCACCAGCAGCCTGACGTGTCGGGGACGATTGTAATAGGCGCTCCAGTGCAGTGCGGTTTGCTTCCTCTGATCTTGAGCATCCACCTGCCCCGGTGGGGTGTGCTTTAGGAGCAGGGCCAGGCAATGGGTGTCCTTGTGACGGGTGGACAGGTGCAGCGCGGTGATGTCACGCAGATCACGATGGGTACAATCCGCTCTGCGGGACAGGAGAAGCTTCAAGAGGCGGTGATTGCCCGTCTGGGCGGCCAGATGGAGAGCCGTGCGCCCGCTTCTATCGGAGCGATTCACCTGGGCCCCACAGCGCAGCAAAGCCTCTGCACATGCTCGGCGATCACCCAGCACGCTGTACATCAGGGGGCTTCTCCCCAGTTGGTCCTCTTGGTCTATCAGATCTGAGTTGGAGCCAATCAGGCGCAGCAGACTGGCCTTGTCCCCTGTCACAGCTGCTGCATGGATAGGAGAAGCCAAGGAGGAGCCCTGGGGAGGGCCGTTCATCTTCCTACAAGCTGAATTCCCCAGCACCGCGGTCAGCTTCTACCACAAAGGGGTCTCTATGGCACAGGAGCACCGCTCATTGTTGTCTCTATGGTAACGGCCATTCTAACCATCAGCATCCTAGATCTTCTCTATGGTATAGGCAGTTCTATCTCGCGCCTCTCAGTTCTTCTTTATAGTACTGTGCACTCTATGCCGCTCCGCTGAGCTCTTCTCTATGATATCGGACCTTCTATTCCACACGCTTAGTTGTCTTATATGGTACAGGTAATACCAGGCGCTCTATCCCGCGCCGCTCGGCTCTTCTCTATGGCATCAGACGCTCTAGCCTGCTCAGCTTTCCTCTATGGTATAAGACGCTCTATCCCGCGCCGCTCAGCTCTTCTCTATGGTACTAGGCGCTTTATCCCACGCCGCTAAGCACATCTTTTTGGTATAGAGAGAGCGCTCTATCCCACCCGGCTCAGCTCTGTGGTATCAGCGGAGGGCGGGGTCGAGCGCAGACAGGAGTGACGCGGTGGGCGTGTCAGCAGAGTTGGATTCCGACCTAGGAAGTGTCATCCACGAGCAGCTGTCATGGCGGCCGGTTCTCTGCAGCCTTCCATGGCGCCCTATTTCCCGGGCTACCGGCCCTTCGACCCGGAGTCTCTGGGGCTGGGGGCCGGCTTCCGGCTCACCTCCTTCTCAGACATGAAGGGGTGAGGCTGTAAAGTCCCGCAGGAGACGCTGCTCAGACTTCTGGCGGGACTGGAGGAGGGGGAGCCGGAGGATGTCGGGGTTCCCAGGCTAGGTGAGACCGCACACTCTCTTCTCATGATTTCCTTCTAAAGTGCCTGGGCCCCTGGGGGCCACAGGAGCGTGCAGGCATTAAAGAGACCCTGTCCTCTTCTCCCCCCTCTCTGTCCTCTTCTCCCCTCTCTGTCCTCTTCTCTCCCCTCTCTGTCCTCTTCTCCCCCCTCTCTGTCCTCTTCTCCCCCCTCTCTGTCCTCTTCTCCCCCCTCTCTGTCCTCTTCTCCCCCCTCTCTGTCCTCTTCTCCCCCCTCTCTGTCCTCTTCTCCCCCCTCTCTGTCCTCTTCTCCCCCCTCTCTGTCCTCTTCTCCCCCCTCTCTGTCCTCTTCTCCCCCCTCTCTGTCCTCTTCTCCCCCCTCTCTGTCCTCTTCTCCCCCCTCTCTGTCCTCTTCTCCCCCCTCTCTGTCCTCTTCTCCCCCCTCTCTGTCCTCTTCTCCCCCTCTCTGTCCTCTTCTCCCCTCTCTGTCCTCTTCTCCCCCTCTCTGTCCTCTTCTCCCCTCTCTGTCCTCTTCTTCTCCCCTCTCTGTCCTCTTCTTCTCCCCTCTCTGTCCTCTTCTTCTCCCCTCTCTGTCCTCTTCTTCTCCCCTCTCTGTCCTCTTCTTCTCCCCTCTCTGTCCTCTTCTTCTCCCCTCTCTGTCCTCTTCTTCTCCCCTCTCTGTCCTCTTCTTCTCCCCTCTCTGTCCTCTTCTTCTCCCCTCTCTGTCCTCTTCTTCTCCCCTCTCTGTCCTCTTCTTCTCCCCTCTCTGTCCTCTTCTTCTCCCCTCTCTGTCCTCTTCTTCTCCCCTCTCTGTCCTCTTCTCCCCCCCCCTCTCTGTCCTCTTCTCCCCCCCCCTCTCTGTCTGTCCTCTTCTCCCCCCCCCCTCTCTGTCTGTCCTCTTCTCCCCCCCCCCTCTCTGTCTGTCCTCTTCTCCCCCCCCCTCTCTGTCTGTCCTCTTCTCCCCCCCCCTCTCTGTCTGTCCTCTTCTCCCCCCCCCTCTCTGTCTGTCCTCTTCTCCCCCCCCCTCTCTGTCTGTCCTCTTCTCCCCCCCCCTCTCTGTCTGTCCTCTTCTCCCCCCCCCTCTCTGTCTGTCCTCTTCTCCCCCCCCCCTCTCTGTCTGTCCTCTTCTCCCCCCCCCCCTCTCTGTCTGTCCTCTTCTCCCCCCCCCCCTCTCTGTCTGTCCTCTTCTCCCCCCCCCCTCTCTGTCTGTCCTCTTCTCCCCCCCCCTCTCTGTCTGTCCTCTTCTCCCCCCCCCCCTCTCTGTCTGTCCTCTTCTCCCCCCCCCCCCTCTCTGTCTGTCCTCTTCTCCCCCCCCCCCTCTCTGTCTGTCCTCTTCTCCCCCCCCCCCTCTCTGTCTGTCCTCTTCTCCCCCCCCCCTCTCTGTCTGTCCTCTTCTCCCCCCCCCCCTCTCTGTCTGTCCTCTTCTCCCCCCCCCCCTCTCTGTCTGTCCTCTTCTCCCCCCCCCCCTCTCTGTCTGTCCTCTTCTCCCCCCCCCCTCTCTGTCTGTCTGTCCTCTTCTCCCCCCCCCTCTCTGTCTGTCCTCTTCTCCCCCCCCCCTCTCTGTCTGTCCTCTTCTCCCCCCCCCCTCTCTGTCTGTCCTCTTCTCCCCCCCCCCCCTCTCTGTCTGTCCTCTTCTCCCCCCCCCCTCTCTGTCTGTCCTCTTCTCCCCCCCCCCCCCTCTCTGTCTGTCCTCTTCTCCCCCCCCCCTCTCTGTCTGTCCTCTTCTCCCCCCCCCCCCTCTCTGTCTGTCCTCTTCTCCCCCCCCCCTCTCTGTCTGTCCTCTTCTCTCCCCCCCCCCCTCTCTGTCTGTCCTCTTCTCTCCCCCCCCCCTCTCTGTCTGTCCTCTTCTCCCCCCCCCCTCTCTCTGTCTCCCCTTTCTCCCCCCCCCCTCTCTGTCTCCCCTTGTTCCTCTTCTTCCTCATCTTCTCCTGACCTCTTCCTCTTTAAGCAGGCAGTGAGGGTGTGATAGATTTCCTCACTACCTGTCAAATGCTCTCTGAAAAGCAATCCAACTACAAATTGTTCTTTAGAGACCAAAGTATGTGTGAACAGCCCTAGTTCTGCAGATGGGATCCTCAGCTCCTTGGTAATTGGGCGCTGTGTGGGGTATGTTGTGCAGATTGCGGACATCGTGGGCAGAGCTGTACTGGTGGAGTCGCTGGCGGGGGCAGGGCTGTACTGGTGAAGGAGTGGCTGGCGGGGGCAGAGCTGTACTGGTGAAGGAGTGGCTGGCGGGGGCAGAGCTGTACTGGTGAAGGAGTGGCTGGCGGGGGCAGAGCTGTACTGGTGAAGGAGTGGCTGGCGGGGGCAGAGCTGTACTGGTGAAGGAGTGGCTGGCGGGGGCAGAGCTGTACTGGTGAAGGAGTGGCTGGCGGGGGCAGAGCTGTACTGGTGAAGGAGTGGCTGGCGGGGCAGCGTTTAGCACAGGTATCCTTTGCTCAGTACACCATTGCACCTGGGTGTCAGGAAACAGAGGACGCCACCAGTAGAGTCAGGAACATGAAGGAGCAGAACTGTATTGTCTGGGATGGAGGTATCAGCGGGGAAGAAATGCACAGAGGGTGGCGAGGAAAGGAGTGGGGAGCACTGCTCCGGGTGCAGGGCTGCCACTCTGCATCCTGTCATCCTCATACTTCAGCTGGTGTTCTGTCAAGAAGTGCCACCCATCAAATTGTGCCCGGGATGTACTGTGCATGCGCCGTATGGAACAGCTGATCAGCTGGGCTGACGTAACCAGGGCGCGTGCGCACATCGTAGGAGGTATCTCTCTCGATGGGAGATACCATTTCACAGGCACAATTTAAACATATACCAACAGCCAAGGGGGAGACCGTAATTCTCAGATTGTGCATCACTTCTGCTGGAGGGCGGCTAGAGGCTGTGTTAAAGAGCTGGTTTTGTTTATTTTGCAACCCGCCCTTTCACACAGGCAAAACCGGCTGTTCAACACAGACAAAACCAGTCCATCAGCACACTGTAAAGCCTCCCTGCAACAGCGAGGCACAATGTGAGAACTACGGTCCCCCCCCCCCCGCGCTGTTTGTATTGGTTTCAATTGTGGCCGTGAAATGGTATCTCCCATGGAAAGATGCCTCCTATGATGTGCGCTTGCGCCCTGGTCACGTCACTCCAGATGATCGTCAAATCAGCTGAAGTGCGGCTCCGTCCTGCGCATGTGTGGGCACTATTCGATGTAGGGCACTTCTCGACAGAACACCGGCACTGTGATGAGGTCAGAGCTCCCTGGAGTTCAACTACAAGGGGGTGTCAAGGGGACCGGTCACCCAGTGTACAGAGACCAGACTGAGGTACCACTCCTACAGATAAAGGCACACATAGAAAAGAACATGGCTCCTGGAAAGGGGAGCAGTTTGCTTCATTTATGGGTTTTTTCATCTGTCCATAGTCCTCAGACAGGATTGTATTGAGGTACAGATACATTTCTGCAGCATTGAAGGTCCCAATGATCACAGTGGCCTCCATTATCTGTAAAAGGAAGAAGTTTGGAACCACCAGAACTCTTCCTAGAGCGGGACGCCTGACCAAACTGAGCGATCAGGGAGAAGGGCCTTAGTCAAGGAGGTGACCAAGAACCCGATCGTCGCTCTGACAGAGCTCCAGCGTTTCTCTGTGGAGAGAGGAGATCCTTCCATAAGACCAACCATCTCTGCAGCACTCCCTAATCAGGCCTGTATGATAGAGTGGCCAGACGGAAGCCACTCCTCAGTAAAAAGCACATGACAGCCCATCTGGAGTTTGCCAAAAGGCACCTGAAGGACTCTCAGACCATGAGAAACCAAATTCTCCGCTCTGATGAAACAAAGATTGAACTGTTTGGCCTGAAATGCAAGCGTCATGTCTGGAGGAAACCAGGCACTGCTCATTTCTTGACCAATACCATCCCTACAGTGAAGCATGGTGGTGGCAGCATAATGCTGTGTGGATGTTTTTTTAGCGGCAGGAACTGGGAGACTAGTCAGGATTGAGGGAAAGATGAATGTAGCAATGTATAGAGAGATCCTTGATGAAAACATGCTCCAGAGCGCTCTGGCCCTCAGACTGGTGTGAAGGTTCATCTTGAAACAGGACAACGACCCAAAGCAGACAGGAAAGATAAAGGAGTGGCTACGGGACAACGCTGTGAATGTCCTTGAGTGGCCCAGACTTGAACCTGATTGAACATCTCTGGAGAGATGTGAAAGTGGCTGTGCACCGACGCTCCCTATCCAACCTGATGGAGCTTGAGAGGTCCTGCAAAGAAGAATGGGAGGAACTGCCCATAAATAGATGTGCCAAGCTTGTAGCATCATACTCAGACTTGAGGCTGTAATTGGTGCCAAAGGTGCTTCAACAAAGTATTGAGCGAAGGCTGTGAAAACTTATGTACATGGGATTTTTTTTTTTTTTTTTAATTTGCAAAGATTTCAAACACCCTTCTTTCACGTTATCATTATGGTGTATTTGTAGAATTTTGAGGAACGTAATGACTAATTCATTTTGGAATAAGGCTGTAACAAAACAAAATGTAGAAAAAGTGAAGCGCTGTGAATACTTTCCAGGTGCACTGTATATATAACACTATATATATTCTAGTTGTACAATTTTCTTTAGATCCACTATGTAATATAAGAGCAGCCTATGCTATCCTATGTATAGGCTTGTCCTTATATGATTTTGGTAAATGTAGATGAGATTGTAATAGAGGGGGAGGGGGTTGGTTTTTGCTTTTATTTGTTGACCTGTACAACTCTTGTGTAACTGTCCATTGCTGCCTGTGGTGTAATATGGGGTGGTGCTCATAAGGGGAAGGCTGTTCTGGGAGGAGTGTGTATGCTGCAATATACTTCTGCTTCCACCTTTTGCTAGTTCCCAAACTGAATACTGAAAGTATTAAAGACTTCTGATCAACATGAAATCCACCCAACTAACATTTACAAGAGCTGTCAACCTTTGCAGCCTCTACAATTCTATAGCAGGCATCACTGAATGGTGGTCTGCGGTCCGACTGCCAATGTCCTTTTCTTTTAGGACCACCGCAGTCCTGCCAATTAGCAGCCATTCTGCTCAGCAGTCGTCACCACTGCTGTCATTATCAAAGAGCCAACAGAGGGAGGCAGGACAGCTATGGATGGAGGGTGGGGGCTGTCAACAAGTAGGTGATTGGTTGCTGGGATGCAGGACAGTCCTAGCAACCAATTGGTAGTTTGCAGCTCCTGCCCTCTGTCCAGACCTGATGTGCCTCCTGCCCTCTGTCCTGTGTTGTGTAAGGTAGGACGGGGGGGGGGGCTTAGGACAGTAATGGGGGGGTGGGTGGAGTAGAGCTAAATACAGTAATTTGAGGAGGGGGGGGCTGAGGACAGTAATGTGAAGGGGAGGGACTGAGAAAGAGATTGTGGTAGGAGGCTTAAAATCTGTGTTTGCATGCACACGTCACAGGTAGGGCACCCTATGCATTTTAATGGGCTGCCCCACCCGCGACAGACACAGAAAAAAGCCCTGACACCACCCAACCCCCCCTTCTTCTTTTTTTTTTTTTTCTCTCTCGTCACACCAAGCCGTATGGCCAAAATGTGCCGTGGAGTGCCAATTAGGAATTAATGGCACCCCCCGCACATGCTAAAGTGCAGTGCGTTCCTCTGCTGGTTGGGAACACATGCAATTTTGTGCATATTCTCAGCCACAGAGATGTGAACCTAAAGAACTGAAATCAAAAAAGTGCAGCGCTAAATACAAAGTTTCCCCTGAGGGGATATCTAGTGCATTCAACAAACAATATATAAAGTGAAATATGCAAATGTTTTCCTTATATAAATTAAACAATATAATAAATGTTAAAGTGCATTGTGCATATGTTGTCCATATAGTGCCCATAAAAAAAATCAATCGATGGTGAAAAAAAGTAGTAATACATAAATGGCAAAGTAAATAATAGCAGGTAAAAAAAACCTTTTTGGGTGTTTTTTTTTTTTTTGGGGGGGGGGGGGGATTTTGGTTTGCCTTTTACCGCACACGTTGGGGGAAGAATTGGCACAGTGCTTACAAGTGAAACATCTCCTAAATGGCGCACGTTTAGGAGATATTTCCACTACCTATAGGTAAGCCTTATTCCAGGCTTACCTATAGGTAGAAGTCACTTAAGAGGGTTTACAGCCACTTTTAAATAACAGCTCACAAGATTTCATAAATTTACTAACCTAAAAGAAGAGGGCCGTGTTGGGAAGTCATCGCACAAACATGCGATTCAGACCTCTGCTGGAAGAATAATTTTCTGACCGGACCTCGGTGAATTTTATTTCAATACCTCTGATCTGTAACATAAGAGAGAGCACTGGGAGAGAGCACTGGGAGAGAGCACTGGGAGAGAGCACTGGGAGAGAGCACTGGGAGAGAGCACTGGGAGAGAGCACTGGGAGAGAGCACTGGGAGAGAGCACTGGGAGAGAGCACTGGGAGAGAGCACTGGGAGAGAGCACGGGGAGAGAGCACGGGGAGAGAGCACGGGGAGAGAGCACGGGGAGAGAGCACGGGGAGAGAGCACGGGGAGAGAACACTGGGGAGAGAACACTGGGTTGCTGACAAGCCTTCATAGTAATGAGGCCCAGGAGCTTGTTGGTGCAGGACCAGCACTGTTATCCCACCATTGGAACCTCAAATAGAGTTCTAAGCAAATGTCTTTAAATGTTTAAGGTGTAAAGTTTCTCCATTACTGATGGCTTCCTCTGTTTTTTCTCCAGGGATCGGGATGGACTCGTGTGTAATACCTCTTAGACATCGGGGACTGTCCCTGGTTCAGACCACAGACTTCTTTTATCCATCGGTGGAAGACCCCTACATGCAGGTGACTGTGACAGAGTTTAGTTGCACTAGAAAGAAAATCATTGTGTAGTGTAATCTTCTTAATGGCTCCCTTGTGACCGGTGTTGTGTAAGTAAAGTATATTCCGTGCATAACTGCTGAGTCACCATGACAGTTCTTGTGTCTGCCTGGGGGGGGGAATATACGTCTGCATATTCTGCTGGTCATTATGTCATCAGTTCTGTTAATGTTTAAGAGTAGAACTGCCAGTGTGAACTTTCTTTGTTGAATCTGCGGTGTCTTCAGTAAATGGGTAACTACCCTACTTATCAGTAGAAGGGTGGGGTTTTTATTGCTGGTAAAAAGCTATACTATTTTCTTTAATATAAAACCCCTAACAACTGGAACATTTTGAAAAGGTGGAAAGATCTTTCCACTATCCCATTGGTAGGGGGCTCCTTAATGCATTGTATATAGAAAGTATAATAACAGGGCAGAGTCGGATTGGGTTTCTGTTATGGGGCGTACACACGGTCGGACTTTTCGTCTACAAAAGTCCAACGGACGCCGACGGACTAAAGCTGGCTGGTAATCCGATCGTGTGTGGGCTTCCCCGGACTTTCAGCGGACTTTTTCAGCCTCAAATCCGACGGACTTTAGATTTGAAACATGCTTCAAATCTTTACGTCGTAACTACGACGGACCCCAAAATCCGCTCGTCTGTATGCTAGTCCGACCGGACAAAAACCGATGCTAGGGCAGCTATTGGCTACTGGCTATCAACTTCCTTATTTTAGTCCGGTGTACATCATCACGTACGAATCCGTCGGACTTTTGTGTGGTCGTGTGTAGGCAAGTCCGTTCGTTAGAAAGTCTGCCGCAAGTCCGCCGCAAGTCTGTTGGACAGGCTGTCGGACTTTTGTAGACGAAAAGTCCGACCGTGTGTACGCCCCATTAGTGCTCGGTCCTGTGTAGGACTACTACAGATTTGTTTAGGATATAGTTTGCTCTACACAGCCCAGCTCAGTCCCTGTGCAGAAGGATCTAGGTGTGCTTTTCAGTACAGTACGCCTTATCTCCTATAGTTTATTCAGACCGGTCAAGCATGTGTGAGGTACCTTCATTTTTTATTTATTTTTTTTGTTCTTCTGCTTCACCCTGAAAACTGGGCATGGACACCTCAATATCAATGCTCAAATACAATAATACAGAGCGACCCTTGTACAGCGATTCATAAAAATCATCAACCAGCACAATATACAGTGCACCAATGCAAAAGATATTCAAAATATCTACATAAACATTGTTGAAAAAAAATATATTGCCTCTCTTTATGATTAGGGTTTGTTTGCATTAGCGGCAGCCCTTACTGTCCCTCTAAAAAGCAGTCTGTGATAAATCACTTTTCAGAGGGTAGCTGGGAGGCAATATGTTGCCTCCTCAGCACCTGTTTTAACCCTTTAAAAGCCTGCACCACCAATGCGTGCCTTGCACAAGGTTGCAGAGTGGTGGCATGGCTTCATTAACTTGAATGGGTCACGTTAGGCGGCGGTTCTGCCTGTTGAAAGCAACAGGGGATCATATTTTTTACCATGACCATGTTTATTTGCTTCATGCATATAACCCTCTGTTGCCACTGTGTTGGGTTAAGGGGGCTGTAAAACCACAAGTGTGAAAAAATGCCCGAAGTGTGCTCAAAATACAGATGATCACTGGTAGCCTCCTTGGTGCAGCATTCTTTGATGAAATGGGCACTAACATCAGATTTGTGGAGACTGTTCTGCTGGGAATCCTGTGTCCTTGGATGTCGCTTTGTATGGTTCTCGCAACCACAGCTCCCGGAAAAGATGCCCCTTTCAAAGGGGATTTCCAGCTATTTGTGTTGCACTTTCTATACACAGCGATTCTGTGAGTACATCATATCCAATGAGGGTTCTTTCCCCGCTTTTGGCCTTTTTTCCAAAAGACAACTATCTAAGGATTTTTATATTTTATTACAGATGTACACATGCTTGCTTCTGAAGAGTGGATAAAATTCCATGAAACGCGTCAAGCTTTTGTACCTATCGTGTTTAAACTGACCATGTGTTTTTATTAGAATCATGCATCCTGTGTAAATAATATATGAATTTTGTGCTCATGTTGGTATTTATTCCTAAAACTAATGCCGCGTACACACGAGCGGACTTTACGGCAGACTTTGCCCGGCGGACGGGATTTCCTCGGACAATTCGATCGTGTGTGGACTCCAGCGGACTTTGTTTTCTCAAAAGTTGGACGGACTTGGATTTGAAACATGTTTTAAATTAATCAGTCGAAATTGAGTCCGGTCGAAAAGTCCACTCGTCTGTATGCTAGTTCGATGGACATAAAGCCACGCTAGGGCAGCTACTGGCTATGAACTTCCTTGTTTTAGTCCGGTCGTACGTCATCATGTAGGAATTCGACGGACTTTGGTGGATTGTGTGTAGGCAAGTCCGTTCATTCAGAAAGTCCGTCGTAAAGTATGTCAAAGTCCGCCGGGCAAAGTCTGCCGTAAAGTCCGCTCGTGTGTACGCAGCATAATGGGAAAGTCAGAGGTGTTATACCCACTATCCTTCCCTATGGAAATGCCATTCATGCTTTTTATGTATATAGACTTAAATATTGCGATAATAGTCAGTACTATGTATTATTATTCAAATCTGACACATAAAAATGCCAGTCATTATTCATACTGACTGCGTGCCTCATTTAAAGTCCCACTCTGCTCCTTTTCTCTTTTAAAATCACAATATTGAACCCGATGAATAAGGAACTAAATGCTGTTTCACCCATTCTCAGGGACGCATTGCGTGTGCGAATGTGCTGAGTGACCTGTATGCCATGGGAATCACAGAGTGTGACAACATGCTGATGTTACTTAGTGTCAGTCAGAAAATGACAGAGGAGGTAAGTGACCCCTTTTAAACTGAGGGTTGATGTAGTTTAGACACTTATCAACTGATGTCAAACGTGAGACGGGCCAGACTTACAGGATATCGGGGTTTTGAAGTCACAATCTTTATCAGCCAATACTCATCTCATAGATGTAGTGTTCTATTTTTATGGCTACCTTTGTACTTGCAGCTGTTTTAAACCCATATCCTACTTTTTATTGCATCTGTATTTTAAACTTCCATCTTTTTGAATCCTAGAAAAAAAAACGCATTTTCCCACGTGCACATATTTAATATAGATTCGTACTTTAGTCTTTGCATTTCCCCTTATCCTTTGCTTTGAATTTAAAATCTAATCTGCTTATACACTGTGTGCACAATTTATTAGGCAAGTGAGTTTTTTGACCAAAGCATATTTTTTATGCATATTGTCTCCGAGCTGTATAAACTTGAAAGCTTATTGGATTTTAGCATATCAGGGAAGTTTTCTTTTCCTCAGGCAAAATGGGCCAAAAAAGTTCAGCTGACTCTGAAAAGTCCAAATTGTAAGAAGTCTTTGAGAGGGATGCAGCACTCTTGAAATTGCTAAGATATCGGGGCATGATCACAGTATCATCAAATGTTTTGTTGCAAATAGTCAACAGGGTCGAAAGAAACGTGTTTAAAAAAACCCGCAAATTAACTGCCAACGATTTGAGAAGAATCAAATGTGAAGCTACCAGGAAACCATTATCCACCAGAGCCATCATATTCCAGAACTGCAACCTACCTGGAGTGCCCAGAAGTACAAGGTGTTCAGTGCTCAGGGACATGGCCAAGGTAAGGAAGGCTGAAACTTGACCACCACTGAACAAGACACATACATGGAAACGTCAAGACTGGGCTAAGAAATATCTGAAGACAGATTTTTCAAAGGTTTTATGGACTGATGAGTTGACGGTGACTCTTGACGGACCAGATGGATGGGCCTGTGGCTGGATCAGTAATGGGCACAGAGCTCCACTTCAACGCCAGCAATAGCAGCAAGGTGGAGGTGGGCTACTGGTATGAGTTGGTGGTATTAAAGATGAGCTAGTTGGGCTTTTCAGGTAGAAGATGGACTCAAAATCGACTCCCAAACTTGCTGTCAGTTTTTAGAAGATACTTTCTTTAACCACTTGCCGACCAGCACACGCCGATATACATCCTAACTTTGAGGACGGATATCGTTATGGCAGCAGCTAGCTGCCATAACCCCGGTATTCTCGTATTCAGTTGGCTACAAGACACAAAAGTGGTCTCTGCATCGGATTCCCCACGAGATCCCTTTTATCTCCGGTGCCCTCCGCCACTTACGGTCCTTCTCCTGGCTGGGCATGGAGATGAGTGAGGGGAAAATGGCCCCCACCCATCTCCATGACATTGCAGGGCGGAAGCAACGTCACTTCCGCCCGTAGCTCTTAAAGGGCCATTTAAAAAAAAAAAAATTTATTCATTTTTAACCACTTCAGCCCCGGACGATTTGGCTGGCAAAAGACCAGAGCACTTTTTGCGATTCGGCACTGCGTCGCTTTAACTGACAATTGCGCGGTCGTGCAACGTGGCTCCCAAACAAAATTGACCTTTTTTCCCCACAAATAGAGCTTTCTTTTGGTGTTATTTGATCACCTTTTGCGGTTTTTATTTTTTGCGCTACAAACAAAAAAAGTGACAATTTTTGAAAAAAAACTACTTATCTTTTACTTTTTTGCTATAATAAATATCGCCAAAAAAACTCAAAAAATGTTTTCTCTCAGTTTAGGCCGATACGTATTCTTTTACATATTTTTGGTAAGAAAAAAAAATTGCAATAAGTGTTTATTGATTGGTTAACGCAATATTTTTTTTTTTTTTTTATCATGACTGCAACATTATGGCGGACAGATCGGACACTTTTGGCGCTATTTTGGGACCATTCACATTTATACAGCGATCAGTGCGATTAAATGTGTTGATTACTGTGTAAATGTGACTGGCAGTGAAGGGGTTAACCACTAGGTGACACGACACTGATCACCGCTCCCGATTACAGGGAGCGGTGATCAGTGTCACTAGGCAGAACGGGGAAATGTTTGTTTACATCAGCATTTCCCTGTTCTTCCTATCTGTGAGACGATCGCGTGTTTCCCCGCGGGCATCATGTCCGCGGGACCCGCGATCACTCACGGAGCTCGCGTCCGCATGCCGCTTCTTAAAGAGCAATGTACAGGTACGTTAATATGCCTGTACGTGCCCTACTGCCGACTTATATCGGCGTGAGCCGGTCGGCAAGGGGTTAAATGACAATTTTATTTATTTTTTAAATTGCATTTTAGTGTAAATATGAGATCTGAGGTCTTTTTGACCCCATATCTCATATTTAAGAGGTCCTGTCATGCTTTTTTTCTATTACAAGGGATGTTTACATTCCTTGTAATAGGAATAAAAGTGACAACATTTTTTTTTTTTTAAACTGTTTAAAAAATTAAAAGGTATAATAAATAAGAAAAAAAACAATTTTTAAACGCGCCCCGTCCCGCGGAGCTCGTGTGCAGAAGCGAACGCATGACTAGCGCCCGCATATGAAAACTGTGTTCAAACCACACATGTGAGGTATTGCCTCGATTGGTAGAGCGAGAGCAATAATTCTAGCCCCAGACCTCCTCCTGTAACTCAAAACATGCAACCTGTAGAATTTTTTTTTTTAAATGTCGCCTATGAAGATTTTTAAGGGTAAAAGTTTGTCGCAAATTTGAAGCGTGACATGTTGTGTATCAATTTACTTGGCGTAACATTTATCTTTTAAAATATCAAAAGAAATTGGGCTAACTTTACTGCTGTCTTATTTTTTTTTAATTCAAAAGTGTATTTTTTACAAAATGCACTTGTGAGACCGCTGCGCAAATACAGCTTGATAGAAAGTATTGCAACGACCGCCATTTTATTCTCTAGGGTGTTAGAACACCCAAACATTATACATTTTTTTTTTCTAAGTAATTTTCTAGCAAAAAAAAAAAACCTGTTTTTAACTTGTTAAAAACAAATCTCAGAGGCTCGGTCCTTAAGTGGTTAAGCAGTGGTACTGGAAAAAGTCTACATCTTTCAAGAAGACCATGATATTTATGCAGGACAATTCTCCATCGCATGCATTGAAGTACTCCACTGCGTGGATCGCTGGTAAAGGCCTTAAAGGTGAAAGAATAACATGGCCCCCTTCCTCACCTGACCTAAACCCTATTGTGAACTTGTGGGCTCTTCTTAAATGGGAGATTTACGGTGGATGAAAACTACACCTCTGAACAGTGTCTAGGAGGCTGTGGTTGCTGCTGCACAAAAAGTTGATTGTCAACAGATCAAGAAACTGACAGACTTCACGAATGGCAGGCTTATGACTTATTGAAGAGAAAGGTGGCTAAATTGGTCAATTTTTTTTTTTTTTTTTTAATGTTTGTAAATTTAGAGTTGTTTGTTTTCATCTGTTAAAGTGAGACTAATACACAAGTGAGATGGGAAAATTTTAATTTTTCATTTAGTTGCATAATAATTCTGCACACTAATAGTTGCCCAATAATTGTGGACACGTAGATTTTCTCCTAAGAAAGCCAAAAACCTCACTTCTACTTAAGTATTCAGGTTTGAGGTTTATTAACAAGAGCACTGTTGTTGTTCATTAATGAAATGAATCCTAAAAAAAACCCTATCCTAATAATTGTGCACACAGTGTATAACAAAGTTCAGAAAAGGCACCTTTGCCCTCCCTCAACCAAGGAGCCTTCTCTATATTATCCCTGACTTGAGCTTCAGTTCAAAGGTCGGACTCAGTACCTACACTTCTAATAATAGCAATTCACAAGAAGCCTTGTATAGTCCCATGTGAGCGGCCTATGCTAACCCCCCTAATTATCTCCTAGTGTGCCCCCACATACCTAAAGTTGCCAGGAAGTTTATGAATGCTGCAGGCAGGGTAGTCTACACTTAGAATGTATTTCTGTAAACATTGGGATACCAGAGTTGCATGCTTTTGTAGACGTGTCAAGGCACAGATTCCACACTTGTCCTAATAGAGACCCTGTCACCAAATAAAACATTGCAGGTAACAGTACAGAAAAATCAAGTATTTTTATTGCCACACTGAGAGATACTAGTGCTGAAATAGAAGCCTGATTTTTCCATTGTTATGAGTAGTAAATGCTGAAGTGTAAGCCTAAAGATGTTATGACCTCATATGTTATGTAATGTCATATCTTTTTCGTCTTGGAATACACCCTCCCCTGAATGGTAGATATAAGTAGCATGCGTTGTTTGTTCCTCCCAGGAGAGAGAGAAGGTCACACCCCTCATGATTAAAGGCTTTAAAGATGCGGCTGAAGAAGGAGGTACATCTGTAACTGGCGGCCAGACTGTGGTTAATCCCTGGATTATCATTGGTGGAGTGGCTACAGTGGTTTGCCAGTCGAATGAATTCATTATGTAAGCTCCATTTTCTTATGTTCTATTTACATTTAACATTATCTTCAGCTTAATGACTCGTGTTACTTTTATTCCATAAAATGATTAGTCTTGTCCATGACTGATATTTCAGGTATAGGTTCATGTTGGTGGGTTGAACAATCCACTGGTAGGTTACATTCTGGGACTTCTCTGTATTCACAGTTCCTCCAAAGTGAATACAGAGAAGTCTCGCTCGTCCTGCCTTATTCTGCATGAAGTTGGATGGGAAAAAAATAAAACATTAGGCCACAACATCCAGGCAAACCCAGGAGGCCCAAATACAAAGTTTTTGTTGCAAGTCCAAAAAGTGATTGGCGTGTTTTATATTTATGAGATGAGCTAAAATCTGAGATTTAGCTTTGCACAGAAAAGTCAGCAATCACACCATTAGAGTGCCACAGTCCCACAGGGAGGATTCTGTGAAACATCAGGAGATCAGTCTTGTGTGTCCCGAGGCATCTTTCTGCTCTGCAAGATTTATTTAGCCTGACATATGGATGAGCAGAGAACTATTTGTTGGTAGCCCATTGCAGGGTAAAACAGTAAAAGTGGCTCCATACTAGTTCTGGGCTCATGGATAAGGCCCCACCATCACTACCCCAGAAAGTCTGGCCTATAAATAAGAGAATTAGTGCTTTTATCAGAGCTAGGTGTTTTACTTTTATGAGATAAGCCCAATACTTATTTGAACCTGTTCTTTGCCCATGTATGGGCAGACTACAGTGTTACAAAGCCACAATTTTCTTTGTTTTGGATAGATTAGGGTAGGTCAAAACCCGTCGGTTTAGCTTTTGCTACCTCTCTGCATCCCCCCCCCCCCAATTTTTTTTTTTTTTTTAAATATGTATATCTATGTCCTCTCTGAGATGCAATAGGACATGAGAGAAAATCTCTCAAAAGTGAAAATAATTTTTCGTTTTTACCAGATTAGATGTCCGAATTGGAAAAGTTCTGAGTTTGAAATAGATTCCATTTCCCAGTGAAATCACCAAAACAGAGAGGGTGGTCCCAATTAATACAAATGGCATTAACCACTTCAATACCGGGCCTATTCTGGCACTTCTCTCCTTCATGTAAAAATCATCATTTTTTTGCTAGAAAATTACTCAGAACCCCCAAACATTATATATGTTTTTTTTAGCACACCCTAGGGAATAAAATGACGGTCGTTGCAACTTTTTGACTCACGGTATTTGCGCAATAATTTTTCAAACGCCTTTTTTTTTGGAAAAAAACTGTTTCGTGAATTATAATAACAATAAAAAAACAGTAGCTAGCCCAATTTTTTGTATAATGTGAAAGATGATGTTATGTCGAGTAAATAGATACCTAACATGTCATGCTTTAAAACTGCGCACAATCATGGAATGGCGCCAAACTTCATTACTTAAAAATCTCCATAGGGGACGCTTTCAATTTTTTTTTACAGGTTACCAGTTTAGAGTTAGAGGAGGTCTAGTGCTAGAATTGTTGTACATGCTCTAACGCAGTGTTTCTCAACTCCAGTCCTCAAGGCGCCCCAACAGGTCATGTTTTCAGGCTTTCCATTACTCTGCACAAGTGATTTGATCAGTTTCACTGCCTTAGTAATTACCACAGCTGTTTAATCTGAGGGAAATCCTGAAAACATGACCTGTTGGGGCGCCTTGAGGACTGGAGTTGAGAAACACTGCTCTAACGCACGTGGCGATACTTCACATGTGTGGTTTGAGCGGCGTTTACATATGTGGGCAGGACTTACGTGTGCATTCGCTTCTGAGAGCGAGCTACCGGGGACAGGGGTGTTTTTCAATTTTTTTATTTTATTTAAATTTTTTTTACACTCTTTTTTGATCACTTTTATTCCTATTACAAAGAATGTAAACATCCCTTGTAATAGGAATCTATGTGACAGGTCCTCTTTATGGAGAGAATGTGGAGTCAATAAGACCCCACATCTCTCCTCTAGGCTAGAAAGCATGAGATCGGGAAAAAAAAATTCACGATCTCATGCTGACAGTTGCGGCTTAGTTTATTTCCGGGTACGTCACACCCGGGCCTCTTATGGTCATAGAGATGACTGGTGACCATCTGGTCACCGGAAATCTCTATCGTCCTCATCCGGCGCCGGCTGGTTCTTTCTCCAGGCCCCCGATGGCACGGGAGAGCCCGGAGAAGCACCGGATGGCGGCTGGGGGGGTGGGGTGGGGGCACTCTCATCGCCTATAGGAACAATCAAGCGGTGGAATTGCCGATATGATCATTCTCATCGTGCACAGAATCGCAGGCAGCAAAGAATGATATCTGAATGATGCATCTAGCTGCAGGCATTCTTCAGATATCCCCCCCTAAAAGTCAAGGACATCATTTTACTATGGCCGGGTATTGAAGTGGTTAAAGACCTGTCGGGTGCTGGTCCAAAAAAAAAATTTATATTCAAGAAAGAATTGTTGATTCCCCATCACAGATCTTACTTAGCAGTTTTTTTTTTTTGCCTAGATGCAAGTGTTCTATAGACTAGTAGCCATGATGGCCTTAGCTTAGCCAATGTAACTTGTTGTTCCCCAGGCCACACAACGCAGTTCCTGGGGATGTCCTCGTGCTGACGAAACCTCTAGGCACACAGGTGGCTGTGAATGCACATCAGTGGTTGGATAATGTAAGTGGTAAAAGAAAGATATAGTAACAGACCAATTCTGTAATGATCCATAGTTACTTCCCTTTTATTTTTTTTGTCATTAGCCTGAGCGCTGGAATAAGATCCGTCTAGTGGTGACCAGAGAAGATGTTGAGCTGGGATATCAGGAAGCCATGTTTAATATGGCTACCCTTAACCGTACAGGTATACCTCTGTCCCCTTCATTTGCACTTGGTCAGATTCATAGGAGGAGCAAAGCTGAGCTTTCTGTCTGTGAGACCCTCCCAAGCTCAGTTTACTTAGTCTAGCTACGTATAGAGATCTGCAATAGTTAAAGCAGAACTTCACCCAAAAGGGAAAGTTCTGCTTCAAGTCGATCCCCTCCCTCCTCTAGGCAATCTGAGCAAAAGTTCAACCCCCCTCTTTTCACCCATAGCTTTGATTCTGGGACACATCACAGGTCCCAAAAAGCTAAGAGACCATTCACAAAACGTAACCCAATCACAGCTGAGCATATGTAAACAAAGACATTTTTTGGGGGGGGTTTTTCTCAAATTTTTTTTTTTTTTGTTTTTTTGTTTAAGCAAAAAATAAAAAACCCAGTGGTGATTAAATACCACCAAAAGAAAGCTTTCTCAAAAAAAAGAAACATTTTATATGGGTACAGTGTTGCATGACTCCACAATTGTCAAAGTGCGACAGTTGAAAATTGGCCTGGGCAGGAAGAGGGGTGAAAGTGCCCAGTATTGTGGTTAATGCTTAACCCCTTTTTGGGGGAGACATTTTTAGATTAAAAAGGAATGTAAAGATGTATACCAAGATCACTGTCAGCCACAGCAAATGATCTGAATTCAGCATGAAGAATTTATCTATTTGAATTCTTTGTTCTTTCAGCGGCAGCTTTGATGCACATGTTTAATGCCCATGCTGCCACCGACATCACTGGATTTGGGATCTTGGGCCATGCGCAGAACCTAGCACAACAACAGCAGAGCGAGGTCAGCTTTGTTATCCACAATTTGCCCATTATAGCCAAAATGACTGCCATCACAAAAGCCTGTGGAAACCGATTTAGTTTACTACAAGGAACATCAGCGGAGACATCTGGTGAGTGAACGTTTCCAAAGATTGATGATTTCAGAAATGCAAAACTGTGGCCTTGTATAAAGGTGGCGGACCCAACCACTGGAGTCTCTGGGAGATGAACCACAAGGAAGAAAACTGTGCAGTGACTCTGTCTTATAACTTATCAGCCACACAGGAAATGTATTTTTTTTAAATTAGGTTGGCCAACTGCTAGACCTTTTTATTTTGGTAAGAAGCAGGAAAACGCAATCATTGAATAGTTGTGTAAAGCCGGATCGAAGCCTGCATGTGTAATGCTACATTTCTCTGCGTGGTAAAAAAATTCACATACTGCTTGCTGGCAGAAGAATCATGTGCAGTCAGTCAGCCCAGCAGCTGTTACTGTAATGGAGCCACTGTGATGGCACTGCAGGAAATTGAATAATCTCTGTAAAGAACCCATACCAGTTAAACATTCTTTTTGCTTTATGCAGAGTTGGTGAGAGGTTTTAGATCTTTGCCATGGAGATGAGTTTTACTTGGCCATACAGCCCCAGGCTTAAGGTGACTGTTGCTGTTAGCTACAGCTAGTTTATAAGTGTACACAATGTTGTCTGGCAGGGCTGTCTGCATCAGAAAGACTACAGCTCCTTAGGCTAGGCAAGTGTAAAAAGATTTTTGTACTTGGCATGAACTTTTTTTTTCTCCATGGGGTTAAAGTGTAACTAAAGGAAAAACGTTATTCATTTTTGATAGGGTTGAGGAAGATTAGAACACCTATCGGGTTTTTTTTTTTGCTAGCTGTGTTCCAGTTAGGGAGATTCCCCTCTCTATTTGTCCTGTTTACCATTATCAAAAGTAAATGAAAATTCCAAATTTTGATTTGACACCAGAACAGTAATAGAGGGGAAATCTTCCAATTGGGACACTAGTTCTGGTGGGATTTCCTCTCACTTTCCTGTCTTGGTCATGGAACAGGAAGTGAAAGGAAACCTCCCAAATGGGACACAGATGGTAAAATCCTCCATAGTTCTATCCAAGATGGGAAAACAAGTTCTGCCTTTAGTATACATTACATTAATTCTGACACAAGGTGGTTCTACTGCTACCTACAAAACATTGGACACTAGAAAACAAAGCTGTCAGTCAGCCAAATATAAACACCCCCCCCCTCCCATCATGCTCCTGTATTGTGGAAAAGCAGGAGTGGATCCTAAAGATGGAGGGGAGTGTGACCCATGTTCTCCAGTAATCTCCCCCAAAAAATATTTTTTGTTAAGTACAAAAATCTGTTTCCTTTGTTTGGGAGGATACATAGCGAAAGTGTGTAAGGATACAGGGGAGGTTATATGGCCATCTGTGACCTAGTCATAGTAAGGCAGCAGGCTGGTCTCTGAAGAGAAGTGTGGCAGTAGTGGTGCAGGCTCTGGATGGAGAATGGGAAAGGCTATGAAAGCATGTGCGCAGTGTTAGGCATAGCTAAAGTGCATGCGCAATACAGGTGACAAACAGGGAGCCATACAGGCGCCTAAATTCACAAACAGCACAACATAGGCCTCCTGCCTAGCTGGAAAACAGTGTGTCGCCGAAGCTCTGTGCATTAACCTTTTTTGTGGACTTTATTAGTCTCATTCACACACATATATACGGATTAACTTTCACTGATTTATCTGAATTTATTATTGGTTAGCGGAACACTTTGGCATACACTGAGCTTCAAAAGGGAAAAGCCCCGCGACTTACTGTAGCCTCTAAAGCTGGAGAGTGCCAGGGCAGAATCTAGGGAACATGCCCCCATTCAAGCAGTGTTCATCACCTCTGGTGAGCATATTACTGAAGTAGTCCACAGAGGCAAGTATACCACAAACCTGGACCTGTAAGGTGCTCTGCGGCGGACTCACAGTACATTGGGTGGCTGGAGAGTGTCCAAAGCAGAATACAGTGCCCTAGGATCACATTACAGGCTGGCCTTGTATCTTCAGCATGGTGCGGTCTAAATGCACAGTCTGCAAGGCTATGGTGAGGAGCTGATCTGAAAAAGTGAAAGAAATTAGCTCTCTGGCACTGTAGTAAGCATTGAAGCTTGACTTGAAGGGGGAAAAAAAAAGGGATCTTGAATAAAGTATACTATAAAAGGAAAGGGGTTTGCTACGCTGAGAAGATCTGCATTCACCTAAGACACTAGCATAAAACTGAAACGAAGGGGGTATATCTGGCTGACAGCTTTGTTTGCTAGTAGTGTCCATTCTCCTGTAGGCAGCAGTATAAGCCTCTTGTCTCAAAATACACCCTGTGTCCCTCAGTTAACAAGAAAGTGAAAACCATTTCATGCATGTATTTTAATTAAAATTTTTCTGTCTCATAGGTGGCTTGCTCATTTGCCTTCCCCGAGAGCAGGCTGCTCGCTTCTGTGCAGAGATCAAATCACCAAAGTATGGAGAGGGACACCAAGCATGGATCATTGGCATAGTGGAAAAAGGAAACCGGTCAGCCCGAATTATTGAGAAACCACGAATCATTGAGGTGATCCCGAGAGGGGCCGGGAGTAGTGATAGCAGCACTACACAGAGCCTTGATGGACAATGTTAAATAAGCATAGTGCCTGTGATTGCTATAAAACGAAAGCTTGACATTTTAATCGCTGTGGCAATTTGAAATCATGATGGGGGCGAAACAAACCTGGATCAGAAACTTGATTTTTTTTGTAATTTTTTTTTTCTTCATAATGGAAACATTTCCAAAAGCCCAAAGACAATCTATTTTATTTTATTTTTTTTAACCTTCACTCCTCAGCCCAGGCCTGAGCAGCTGGGTTTGTGTGATGTAAAGGATGGACATCAAAGCCCTGAGGACCCCTCATCTATTTATGATGCCTGTTTCTGTTAAAACCCTTGAAGGGTTAGAAAAGGTTGAGAAACCCAGAAGAGGGGAACATGGCTAAAAACATTGGCTTGGGCCTTCACAATGTTTTCAATAAACTTCATGTCAAACCAAATAATAAACCTCTTGTTCTTGATTCCTACATTGGCTATACTCGCATTTTTTGTTTACAGAAACAGTTGTGTTTTCAGCTATTGTAACATTGATTGGAGGTCATTTGATGTGACATTCCCAAGGATTACATATCTGCATCTGTTTAAGTGTTTATCTACAGGTACACGTATAATAAAACTTAGCTGTAGGTAAAATTTAAAATCTCCTAAAACGTGCACCATTTAGGAGATCTTCCAGTGAGCAGCAGCCAGTGACATCACCACTGCATGTGCTCTGAAGACACGGCATACCTGAGCTTAGAGCTGCACGATTAATCGTATATAGAATCGTGATCTCGATTAATCACCCCCCCCAACGATCTCCAGCCTGGACCGGAGGAGAAGCTGTCGGAACCAGTGTGGAACGCAAATGGCGCTGTTATCGGAACTGACGTCAGTCAGCAGAGAGCATAGTGCCTGGACTGTGCAAGCGCAATCAACACGCTGCTCGCTCCCGATGCTCTGAGCTGGTTATTCATTTAATACAGCAAGGGGTGGATGCTTTTCTCAAAGGGGCGGATGTATGGTTATACATTGAACACAATGCTTGGGGGCTGGTTATTATAATGGGCGAATCCACCCCTTTGAGAAAAGCATCCGCCCATTATAATAACCAGCCAAAAATGGTACAGTTGGCAAGCCTACCTAATGGCTGCTGAGGTAAGATCAATAAAAAAAAAAAAATGGTTAAAAACAGCTAGGCAGCTTAAGTACCTTGTGAATGATATAGGGCAGCGTTTCTCAACTCCAGGCCTCAAGGCACCCTAACAGGTCATGTTTTCAGGATCCCCATTATTTTGCACAGGTGATTTAATCAGTTTCACCGCCTTAGTAATTACCACAGCTGTTTCATCTGAGGGAAATCCTGAAAACCTGACCTGTTGGGGCGCCTTGAGGACTGGCGTTGAGAAACACTGATATAGGGGGCGGAGGGAGATGCCACAGCCCACAACAGGATACCAGCCAGCAGACACACCCAGAAGTGTAATGCTGATGTTGGTCAACATAGTTCTTCAAGATCACAAAGATCTGGGGCACGGGTAGCAGGACAGGTATGTGTTAATTTTCACAACAGCTGCTTTATTAGTCTGCACAACTTTAATGCTGAGCTCTAGGTTTCATGTCACTTTTAAATAGTTTGGACCAAGTTGGTCCAAACTAACTATTTCCAACACCAAGCACTGTATGAACTGCATGTGGCTTCAGCTGCATACTGTACACAGTTCTGGGTTCCAGCTGTGAGAGACTTCCTGGAAAAAACAGGGTCAGGGTAAGCGGCACTCAGTTGTTTATGAGCAGCTTTGTGTTCTGTGAATGAACACAAAGATTCCTCTGATTGGAAGAGTCAATGATTGTGAGCTCTTCAGCTCATGAAAAAAAGCTTTGTATCCATTCAAAAAATACAAAGCTGCCTCTGAATGGCTGAGCACCGCTCAGACCATATCTGTTTTGTGCCAGGTGTGAGATGGAAATTCTATCTCACAGCTGGAACCCAGCACTGTGTACTGTTTGTAGCTAAAGCTACATGCAGTACTTACAGTCAATACAGCACTTAGTGAAGAAAATGGTTCATTTGGACCAGCTTGTTCCAAACAAGCTAGTTATAGTGACAGGAAACCTGGAGATCGGCTATACAACAAACTTATGTGCACTGTGAGAAAACCATAAAGCACAATCAATGTACTACATTGTTACATAGAGCCTGAACATGAAATACGCTGTCCCTTATGTAGGTCTATAAAACCTATACATAAAAAATACCAGATAATAAATGCTGAACTTGAACATTTGCTTGCTTGGTATGATCTGCATGTTTAGCCTAGCACATCTCTGCATTTCTCTGTGTCTGCATTTGCACTGGCATAGCAGTTCATTCATTTGAATGGGCTACTGTACCTGCAGGAAACATAGGGAAAAGGTCCCTGACCCTTTTCTAAAACTGCAGCAGAACAGAAACCACATGGTGCTTTGGCACAATTTGTTTCTGCGCATGGGAAAACATGCCACGTTTTCCAATGCGTGGGGGTGCTATTGAGAACTAATAGCACCACTGTGCATCTGGTAAACAGCACGTTTTTGCTTCAGTAGTGAAAACGCGTGCTTGGTACATGCCTACCTGTAATAGTATGAACATAGAAATATTGCTGGTAAGTAATGGCAGCTCCCATTTTTCTCATTACAGGGGTACTTTAAGCTATTCCAAAACAAATCTGGATTCCTTTTAAAGCAAAATATTTTAAAAGCAGCTGTGTTTTATTGAGAGACAGGAAGACACCAGTATGCCAGAACCAAGTCTGATAACAGGACCCAGCCTATGAAAACAGAACTCTGTTGCTCACAGCACCAAGCAGATTCTGCCTGTGATTTATCTAGTGCTTGAAACAAAGAATCTGATTGGTTGCTAGTGGCCATCAGATGCTTCATCACTTCTGAGCCACAGTTTTTATGATGACTGTAAATCGCTTAACAAGTATAC
This sequence comes from Lithobates clamitans, assembly GCA_037952925.1. Lineage (NCBI taxonomy): Eukaryota > Metazoa > Chordata > Amphibia > Anura > Ranidae > Lithobates > Lithobates clamitans. The sequence goes on from JBBGZY010000410.1 coordinate 4,817,942, forward strand.
TTGATTTAACACTGTTGTATAACATTTTCAACTAGTGAACACTTACTAAGACGTTTGAGCGAGCACTGTCTTTAGTCATCTTCCAGGGTGTCAGCAAAACTCCAATGTTCCAAAAACACCATCAACCTTTCTCTAAAATATATATTATATACATTCTTATGGTAGTAGAATATTTACAGTAATAAAAGGGGAGGGCCCCCAAACATAAGTAGCTGGAACAGCATATTTTGTTAATCATCCTTCAATAATTAGGCTTGTCAGATAAGAGAACTCCAGTGCACACCACGACAAGCCAAGGAATCTTTCACAAAGCAAGATGCACTGTGGCGAAATACAAATCCTGCCACAGATACCGTGCATTCACAATCGGGAGCAGATCTTTATTTCCAACGGGTGCTGTGATCTGCAGTCTTCAGCTCACTGTAGCCTAAGGCAGCAGGCTGAGCAGTCCTTAGCGTTAAGTGGTTATTGTATGCAATCCATGACATGGATCTGCAGTGTGTCCATATCTGGAGCTTTGTACTGACACTTGGGGCAGCGAAATTCCTGAGGTTCCACTACAGGATGGAAAGAAGGCGCCGGCACATTAGAGTACTGCGGAGGGTAGAGGGCTGTAAAGAAATTGCGAAACTTATTCATGTTCAAGTGGAAACAAATGACAGCAAAACACAGAGGATAAAATGGTGCTACTTACATGGTTGGTTTGATCGTGCGTTATCGACATGCCTGTTCCTCATGTCTTCCATTCTCGACCTACAACAGACACACATTATCTATAATGCAATCAGTTGTATGTGGGAACAAAGACAGATCTGACTACCCCCAGACTTGTTTTTTTTACCTTTCTTTCTTTAATTCCTCCAGTTGTTCTTGTAGTTGCTCCTTTTCTGCATGAAGCCGCTCCCTCGCCTGCCTTTCTGCCTGGAAGTCTGCGCAAAAAATATCAGCCTGGAGGGGGTAAAAAAAAAAAAAAAAAAAATACTATACACAAACTTTAAAGTAGAAAGTTGTTCACAAGATATGACCACTAGTTATGTTTTCCAGCTCTATACACAGACAACATGCTCACGGTAAGGGTTTGTCACACCTGCAGGCGTGCTGACTGCACGGCCCCTGGTGTTAGCTGGGAAGGGTTTATTTACTAAAGCTGGAGAGTGCAAAATCAGGCTCACTTCTGCAAAGTAACCAATCGGCTTCTAACCACAGCTTGTTCAATTAAGCTTTGCCAATAAAACCTGGAAGCTGATTGGTTTCTATGCAGAAGTGAGCCTGATTTTGCACTCTCCAGCTTTAGTAAATGAGCCCCACTGTGTGAAAGCAAGCAGATCCTGACATATCATGAGTGACATTTCATTAAAGCCTGGTATACGCTGGCTAAAAATCAGCCGATTCAACAGGAATGGACTTTTAGTCCATGTGTACTGGAAAACCAGCATTTGATCAGCACTTGCAGCCAAAAGGTGATCTGTGTATTCTGGCAGGGGGATGCAGTTTCTGTCACAACCTACTATGCTGCAGTACTTTTCAGTGCACACCATCGCAATGCAGTAGTGTAAAATGAGGCCAAAGGAAACCAGGCAGATTGCCTTGTCCTTGCATTGGAGCTGTGCTGGGCAAAGATGCAGGGAACCTGAATTTTCAGAACGAAACAATGGCAGCCACCATATCTCCGTAGAATCGCTACACTCACATTTCATGTTAGTAATGTGGAAGCTGCCACAACAAACCTAAAGCTGGCCATATACTATTTGTTTCTTCATTCAGCCAGCCAGCTAAACAGATTTCTCCATCCACACAAACAAGGTGGATGAAAGAATACCACCAAAAGAAAGCTGTATTTGTGTGAAAAAAAGATAAAAATTTCATATGGGCACAGTGTGGCATGACCATGCAATTCTCAAAGTGTGACAGCTGAAAATTGGCCTGGGCAGGACTCCTAATCTACATATGGCATGCCACAAAAAACAAAACAGGTGACCACACTTGCATCTCACGTCATTACTGTAGTAGTGATTGCTCACTCACTACCAGGTTGACCGTCTGTGGAGTCTCCAAATAGTGCTGACATATAGTCCTAATTGGATGTGCTGGAGGTGATTCAAATTATACAGTTGCATGCAAGAGGCATATCTTAGAAATGTGTCAGATCCAAGGTAAAGATAGTAACTTGAGCAACGTTCAGATATCTTTGACACAGTACAGAGCCAATTAATAGTCAGGCGGTGCTAAGGTGACAGTAGTCAAAGGAAAAATGGCCTAAATCAGAGTAGATTTGAATAATGCTACTTCAGGTGTCTTCTTTGACCATCACCAGTACACAGCTAGCGCTGACAGAATGTCCATCACATCAGACTATCCCAGGATCGGCATCTATCCCCAAGCCACATAGTTCGTTAATAACAGAATGTCAAAACTTAGATGCAATTATGTGTAAGTGAATGTTGTAGTGATAACATTACCGCCTTCCTTCCCAATACAGGGGTGCTGGCCGTGAACTCGGATGCTTCAAAGGTGGTATAACAGTCTTGTCATGTTCCCATCCATCGGGGGAGGATAGACCAGCGGGCGCTGTTGAATGTGCCGTGCTGTGTGTTTGCCAATTCTCCGCTCGTTTTTCAGCCGCACTGCAGCGGTATCTTATAGCAGATTACAGCTTCACTGATGACAGATTCTACTGTGTGGACAAGGTACTTTGCTCAAAGTTTCTCCGCTTCCCATGATGTTTGGGGGATCGCTGTACGTCCAGTTGAAGCTACGTGACATGATGTTACGAAACGTGTTGACGTAATTGCTGTGTGCGGACGCCGCTACAGCGATCCCCCAAACATCATGAGAATCGAAGAAACTTTGAGCGAAGTACCTTGCAACTGTATAATTTGAATCACCTCCAGCATATCCAATAAGGACTATATGTCAGCACTATTTGGAGACTCCACAGCCGGTCAACCTTCTGTTTGGCAACATATCCTTGGCAGCATCACCCTCGCTAGGTTTTGTTTCTCTGTTCCCCCGGGGGCCACACATGCATAGTTTCCCCTGTATTCTGCTTTTATATTTTTCATTTAACTTCATTCCTATTGGCGATTAGCCTGTGGAGTTTCATTGCATGTGTGGTTATACAGGCGCCTGCACCGTTTGTGTTCTTTGTGTGTTATTGTTTGTCTACTGTCTGTCTATCTGTTCCACTGGTACACCACATGTATCCCTACACCTGGTGTACTTTTCTATGGTTGTTCATAAGGACCAGCTACATCTAACTTCCTTGGTGAAGCAACATGTTTAACATTTCTGTAGTTTTGATATTTCAAAAAATTTTGTATTGATTTTTGCTCACTCCTTTTTTTTTTTTTATTGCCCTCACTGGCCACTGGTAGCTGTCTATGTTCCAGGGAGATACCCACTTGTGATTATCCTTGGAATATTTATCAATATGGCATGTCCTGGGTCAGTCACTCGTTAAGTAGTGAAGGAAGAATAAATGGGACGACCTTGCAGATTACACCTTCAGAAAAAGTTTTGATATGGCAGAATCCACTTTCAAATGCCATTTTTTTGCTTTTGCCCCTTATTATTGAACACAACCTGTTGGCAACGCTTGAGGTGAACCGCTGTTAACATGACCACTGTAGACTGGTTTACCTGGGCTTTGAGCACACCAATTGTCTCTTTCAGGCTCTTCTGCTCCTCCGTTTCAATCTTTAGTTTGTCTATGAGTTCTTGTTTGGCTACCAGAGCCTCTTCAGCCTCCTGCAGCTGTTGCTTTAGTTCTTGCAGCTGGAAATCCATGTTCTGTTTAAAGGAAATTCCATGTTAGTGAACCATCCTCAGAACTAACCACTCCAGCCATGGTTTGGATACTTCTCACCTTCACGAGTTTTTCTTGATGAAGGCCATTCTTGATGTGAGCATCATATTCTTGAAACAGCTTGTGGTATGCAGCCTGAAGTTGGGCCAGCTTCCTCCTATCGAAAAAAAAAAAAGTTTCCCTTCAGTTGGACTTACTTACTCAATATTGTTTATCCAAAACATTGTTCAATTTCACAATAGAGGCTTCATTAGGTCTCTCTTTATACATTTATGGGTGATAAGTTGACTAAATGCAACAAAAAAAACAAAAAAACAAATACATGTATAAAGTCAGCTGGCTTTTGGTGCTTTAACCCTTGTGCCACCAAGAATAATATCCATCTGTTCACTCCTACCTGACACTAACATGCATTTGGGTGAGGAATTGTATGTGATGTGCTGGCGCATAGTTAGGAGGACCCAGCATGTCACAAACCCTGCCACCCCATACTCCAACAGGAGCTCACAGATGGGAGAAGATTGGAGCCACTTCTGGGGTTCCCAGGGTGGACAACTCTACAGGCCAGCCAGTCCTAAACTGGCATTTCTGCTGTTCTCATACCTACTTTTGTCAGTAATTAGTTGGCCTACCCAACTGTCCCCCAAAAAATGTCCACTTACTAACATGTTTGGCCTATTTACCTGCTCGAACTACTTGTGTCCTATATGATAACAAATTTGTTGTAACTTAGTAACAGATCCCTTAGGCTCCTTTCACACTTTTGCGACTTAGGACTGCAAAGGCGCATGACAAGTCGTTCCACATGATTTCCAATGATAACCATTAATATATGTGCCACTTCCAGTCGTGCCGACTTCAAAGTAGTCCCTGTACTACTCTGGTCCGACGTTCACGTGAGTTGAGGTCCATAGATCTCAAGTTTACGCAGGCATTCCCTGAAATTGCACGACTTTAAAGTCCTGGCAGTGTGAAAGGGGCCTGAACCACTTCCCATCCGGGCCAATTCTGGCACTTTGCTCCTACATGTAAAAAGAATTTATTTCTAGAAAATTACTCAGAACCCCCAAACATTATATATATATTTTTTTTAGCAGAAACTCTAGGGAATGAAATGGCAGCCATTGCAACTTTTTATGTCACACAGTATTTGCGCATCAATTTTTCAAACCCTTTTTTTTTTTTGGAAAAGAAAAGTTTAATGAATTAAAAAAAAAAACAAAACAGTAAAGTTAGCCCATTTTTTTTTGTATAATGTGAAAGATGATGTTACGCCGAGTAAACAGATACCTAACATGTCACACTTTAAAATTGTGCACACTCGTGGAATGGCGCCAAACATTGGTAGTTAAAAATCTCCATAGGCGACGCTTTAAACATTTTTACAGGTTACATGTTTAGAGTTACAGAGGAGGTCTTGGGCTAGAATTGTTACTCCTGCTCTAATGTTTGGAGCGATACCGCACATGTGTGGTTTGAATGCAGTTTACATATGTGGGCGCGACTTACATATGCGTTCGCTTCTGTGTGCGGGGATGGGGATGCTTTAAAAAAAATTCTTTCTTTTTTTTTCTTTTTATTCAAATTTGTTTTATTTTTGCACTTTCCCTTTAAAAAGATTATTTTTTGATCACTTTTATTCCTATTACAAGGAATGTAAACATCCCTTGTAATAGGAATAGTGTGTGACATGTCCTCTTTATGGAGAGATGTGGGGTCTATAAGATGACATAGCACTAGCACTGTGCTATATAACATGCTTTAAAGGAACAGGATCTTTTTTTTTTTTTTAAACGCTTCAATTCATAGAACATCTGTTACTTCCTGACATCACTCTGGTTGTTATTTATTAAAAAAAAAAAAAAAAAAAAAGCTTTGAAAACAATTCTGATAATGTAATATTATAATTAGATTGCAGAACAGCCTGTAAGAAGGTTTACTGTAAATACCTATATTTCCTACGGAGTATTGCCAATTAACTCAATGCTTCCACCTTGGGCACTTATTGCAGTTAAGACCTCATAACAGCTCTCATGAATGATAGATCTTTTGTCACTGTATTCATTTAATTGAAACCAGGGGGATGCAGAAGTTCTATGAAATAAAGAGTTTGCCACAGCTTACGCAGGGCATGAGCCAGGATGATCCTACACAATCTGCAGGGCAGGAACAATGACAGGAAGACCAAACATCCCTGGAAAAACAGTATAGTGCAAACTGATTAAGCATAGCTAATATATTTCAAAGAAACCACTTCCCTCAATTCTTAAAAATACTAGTTACCTTGCATTATGCCAACCTTCTTGCTTCAATCATTTCCATGGCAATGACCCAGAACAAGTACAGTTGAGTTGGTCTTATCTGCATACTTTCAAGGCATGTAATTTCCGACTAAAAGCAGAGGATCTGCATGACAGCCAGTCAACTAGCATTTTCAGAAGTAAAGGTAGTGGCAGACCCCATAATTTTCTAAAGGCTAGTTTAAGTATATTAAGTTTTGTCTTTCTTATGCAAAAGAACTTCAAACTGTATTTCATCTAGGCAGTCAACTTACAAGGTATAATGGGCCTCAGATGTGGCAGTCTGGCCCCAGGAATATAGTTGAACTTTAAATTGTTTGTCACTGGAGCCAAGGAACAGGACAGTTTTCAACTTTTGTTACTGAGAAATTTGGGCTTGATGTACACTTTTGTTGCATTTATAATGCTTAATACACTTGAGTTAACAAGCCTTGACATCCTATTTTTAATGCTCTGCACTGATGCACGGTGTTTTGTAATCTGCCTTGCAGCAGACACTGCAAGATGTTCCATTGGTCCTGTACTAAGCAATGTAGCCTAATGTGTGGTAATGTGACCACTTCCCCTTTCTGGGTGTGCTCTCAGTAGCCCGGTTTGCTTTATAAGGCGGGAGGAGGCTCAATTCTGGGTATAGAGAACAGCAGGATGCAGGTCTTAGTTAGAAGCACTGTCCCTTTTGAGGGAAGGTGATACCATGAGGTTTATGACATGGAGAAGACATCACCAAGAACTTTATTAAGTAAATGGTCACTACAGCGACCTCTCCTGAAGAGCATTATTGGGACTTTGAGAAGTTTATCCTAGTCATATTTTAGGAAGCAATGCCATGTTGTTGGAACAGATACCACCACATGAGCTGGGACTGAAATGCCAAACCATTTTAGAATGTTCAGTAATGTTTATGAAAAGCCACTGCAATGGCTCATTATTGTTCATGTGTCCAAGTAATGTGCTCAAAATGTATTGTAATGTACAGCTGAATGAAAAGTAAGTAAAGCACAGAGCTAAGGAAACGCTTTAATTTGTAAAGTGCAAATCTGATCAGCCCAGGACCTCGTGGTTATTAGGGGAAGTGGTCGCCCTTCTAGTGGCGTGAGAAGAATTCCTCACTATATCACATGGGAGGTGATTTTGGCCCCCAAGTGTTAGTGGCCTTAGGCATTCGCCTAGGACTAAGTGTACAGAGCCCTAACTTTCCACCATGGCAAATTGTAAGACCCTGCATGAGAATGCTCCAGGCATGTGAGGAGCTGACATGGATGTGGATCCGGGGATGGAGTGAAAAGGGTCAGGAACCTGCCATTGTGCATGTGTGCGGCTGACATTAGGGGTCTGATGAGCACCAGAAAAGAAAACCAGTTCAGTGTCACATGTGGTTCTTTAACCCCTTCCTGCCTGCAATCAAGGTTTTCTGGCATGGTGCCCTGGGCCAAGGATACATTCATTTATGTTTTCCCCTTCAAGGACCAGCAGCCAGACTGCTGGCTTCCATTTGTCATTGACAGTCAGAGTCCCCACTACTGATCAAGAACTAAATCAGAGTTGTTCCTGAATATGTCATTACTATATCAACTGTGAGATAGTGATCACATACAGACTGAAGACTCAACCACAATAATGAAAGCCTTCAGCTTGTGGAAGAACACCGTCACATTCTGGTAGTATTGTTCATCTGCTATAACATGTATATAATAGGACAGTTGTCAGAGTCCTTTCACACAGCCATTGAAAGATGAAAAACTGGCAAATGGATGTAAACAAACGATCATCAATTTCCGTTCAGGAAATGGACCTAAACAGATACAAAATGGTCTGTTTTTGCATTGGTTGTTAGGAGCTGGCACCCGGCTATTTACAGATACTATAAATTAGTCCTAAAAAACGTGTACAAAAGTAAAAAATCATGCACAGTGCAGTCAATCTCAAAAGAATCGTGACAATCCTTCCACCAGAAGTAGTAAACAATCTTAACGTGTATGTGCTCCTATCAGACCGACACCAGGTCAACAAATGGGTGTGTTCTCACCTTAAAAAAATACCTTTAAAAAAATAAAGGTTGTAAAGTGTCTCTTCCCCTCTAAGAGCTGGGTAACGCTCATACTGACAAGCTGATGATATTTTATTCAAGAATCCTCTCCAATGTAAACAAGGATCATGAAAAAGATACAAAAGGAAAACAAATAGTGCTCTTTATTTTTTAAACAATGTCATTCTTTATTCCAGCCAGGAATCACATTCACAAGCACACAGTATTAAAAGGTAAAACAACAAGGCTGCAGAGCGGAATGGCTGAACCCCTAATGCTCTGCCCTACGCGTTATCGCAGAATGGCTCTCTTTCCCCTAAAAAAGGCATTTTGGCGTAACGTGTAGGGCGGAGCATTAGGAGCCATTTAGAGTGAGCCCTTTCCTCCTTTGGTGTTGTATGAGCAGCCTGAGTTTGTTTACTACTTCTGGAGGAAGGATTGTCACGATTCTTCTGAGATTGATTGCGCTGTGCATATATTTTTACATTTGCACATATTTATTTTTGGTATTCTGTGGTTTTGCACAGAGGACTTTCATGTTTATTTCAATTTACCAATGATATATGTTGGGAGCACACCTCCCTATCGTGGACTAGTATCGCCTGTTGGGGATCAGCACCAACCTCTACACCTACCTTGTGATTGGCTTCAGAGGTAGAGCGTGGTTTTGGGACTAAAGGAAGAGGTGAGGGGGTAGTGGGATCACAAGCGTTTCCGACAGGGAAGAAGTAGAAAGAGAAAGTACCACTGGAGGTAGAATACTCAGTGACAAAATGGAAGCTGGACTTCTTTTATTTGATAAAGGAAGGGTGTCTTTATTTTCAGCCACCTTAAAAAAGCCTATGCAACCAGTTACCAGTCTTATTCCTATGCCACACTTCCACCCTGTGTGCACTGGGTCTGTTGGCTCTGTGGGTGGATACAAAGATTTACCTGGATGGAACTCATCATACTGGAGCAACAGGGGAGGTACAAATGATTCCTCCATTTAAAAAAAAACTTGCATCAATGATTCCACCTAGCCATTAGCAGTTGTGCAAGTCCTAGGTGTATGTGCCCTTCAGAGCCCCACCATCAAATTCTGAACTCCAAGACTGATGAATAATATTCATATGAAACGGATTATATTAAGATAGGGCCCGAAACAATGACATTTTAGGTATTAAATTCGATTTTAAACACCAGTGGTACTGTATAAAAGGCTGACCACCTCAGTTTAAAAGGATAGATCCACATCACTCTCATCCTAAATCTACTTACATCTCCTCACTGGCATTCTGCCGCTCCACCTTCAGTGCCGTCTCTAGGCTCTGCACCTGCATCCGCCGCTGGTCCAGCTGTGTCACATGCTGCTTCATCTGCATCTCCCACTCTCGCTGCTGCTCTCTCAATTTCCACAGGCTGCAGTAGAACACACACTAGAGTAAGATCACATCTACAGTCCTTTAAATGGTGGCATACACATTACAGCATGGCCAATTAAAACAGAGAATGAATACATCACTGTCAATTCTAAATGATCAGTTTTAGGTGGACTAACCCTTTGACACTTTTTTATAACAGATTAACGAAGGACAAAAGTTTTCTATTAGTTTAGTAGGGGTGCAACGGATCAAAAAAAATAACGGATCGGATCGATCCTCGGATCAGAGTCACGGATCGGATCATTTTCGGATCAGCAAAAAAAAACGAAAAAAAAAAAAGACAAATCTTGTTACACCCACAGGAGTTTTAGATTTAAAAGCTATTTTCCACACAAAAACAGAGCTTATATGCATAAATACAGTATTTGTAGATCGGACGGACTGTTTAGATGTTAAATTTTAAAAGCAGCAGCAAACCTGCTGACCTTACATGGTTGCTAATGTGACAGAACACCTCTGATTTTCACATTTAACATTAAATGTGAAAATCAGAGGTGTTCTGTCACATTAGCAAATACTGTATTTATGCATATAAGCTCTGTTTTGTGTGGAAAATAGCTTTAAAATCTAAAACTCTGGTGGGTGTAACAAGATGTCCGCTTGCCCCCTTCTAACTCTATAATTACAGTACTGTGCAAGGGAGTGTGGGGTGTAGCAAGATGGCGGCGACGAAACGTCACTTCCTGACGATACAGCGGCCGCCCCTGGGTGTACCAAGATGGCCGCCACTCCGGAGCTAGGCCGAAGCCGCGGCCTTTCCTATGGCCGAGGCCGCCGAGCGCTCCGCGGATCGCGGGTGTGCCGATCTGCGGAGGCTGGCCCGAACGGATCACGGATCAGTGACGATCCGTTGCACCCCTATAGTTTAGCATAGAATAGTAAGGGGTTAGAATCCCTCGGAGGTGTTCATTGTGGTCTGTGTCACTGCTGGGGAGATTTAGAGCTTTTTCAAACTGCTAGCACAGCCGCGTCAGTGGTAAAGCGCCGCTAGTTTTAGCGCCGCATTACCGCTGTTATAGCGACGTTTTTAAAAGTGCCCGCTAGCGGCAGAGGAAAGGATTTAAACAGCCCACAAAGCACCGCAACCGAAGCGCTGCCCATGGATTTCAATGGCAGGGGTGATGCAGGAGCGGTGTATGCACCTCTCCCGCACTGCCCCAAAGACACTGCTTGCAGGACTTTTTTTTTTGGTCCTGCAAGCGCACCGCCCCAGTGTGAAAGCACTCAGGCTTTCACACTAGGTGGGCTTGAGAGGCGCTTTGCAGGCGCTATTTTTAGCGTTAAAATGTCTGAAAAGCGCCTTCAGTGTGAAAGGGGTCTTATTGTCTGTTTGTCCCTGGACTTAAAGCAGACCTTCACCATTTACATAACAACCTCCCATCTGTCTTCTCCCCATCCCTCTTATACAACCGCAGAAAGATTTTTATCAAAACTGTAAATATCTCCCTCCCTCTTGCTTGGCACCATGTTACACTCTAAATACAGGTAAAACATGCAACATGTTGCAAAAGGTGGAGTTAGCCTTTAAACAGAAGGAAACTCTAAAATGTTTAATTTGTCATCAGAACAGAGGAATCTTCAAATCCAGTACCAACTATCAAAGAGGAGATTTCCTATCTACAACGGATGAATAACAAAGAGAACTGACTAGCTTATTGCTATAAATATTTTTTCTTCCTCTTTACCAAACTCTCACCTATCCGGGTGCCACTAAAAACAGTCTTGGCTCTTTAAGAGGCCTACAAAAGGGGAACTGAAAACTCGCTGGTGAGGATTGACCATAGCTCTGTAAGGCTATGGTCAGATAATATACAAAGAGATGTTACAAATCTCCCCTTTCAAAGAAAAGCAGAAATCTCACTGACTTGACATCTGTTTGAGTCATACTCATGTCCAGGACCATAGGCCAATAAATCATCATATATTGGAGGCGTGACACAAGAACAGGTCAGTTCAAGCTCTGATCCTTCAGGTTTTATAACACATGCATTATTACCAACTATTACCTTAACTCATCACACAACCTGTTCCTCAGTTTACTTCAGAAGGGATACTAGAATGGTTTTATGTCGATTTTTAGTATTATTTGGTTTATATGTTTTACGCACTTTTGACCTTTTTATTGTTTTATATATAAACTCTTTAATTTTCCAAAAAAAATTAATACTTGACAAAGAACTGACAAATCATTATGGGGTAGCTAAAAAGACATCACATCAGACGTGTTTGATTAATCCTGGCACTAAACTGTTTGAAAAGGGAATCACTGCTGTGATGGCTGGTTGAGTAAACCAGCTTTTTCTGTGAAAAGAGGACTTGAGTGCCATCTCCTGGCTGGATAGACTACCTAATAATATTCTTTAGCAACTGGAAGGTCTCTGTGTGATCAGATAGGCATAGAGGTCACTGTTTCCTACTGCCTACACCTTTTTAAAGCCTATTTTAATTTCAGTTATAAAACCATGCCATGTTTTAGGTGTACCGGAAGCCACAGTACAGTGCAGATTACCATCCATATACCTTGTGACTGGTCATACTTGCCACGTATTGGCACCCCTTACCTCCCTTCCACCTTCTTCAGCTCCTGCTGCGAGGACTCCAGGCTCGTCTGACTCTCATGTAACTCTCCTAGTAAAGATGTCACCTGAGCCTTGACAGAAGCCTTCTCCTCAGCCAATAGCTACAAGGCAACAATGTAACAACAACATTACCAACATAAGCCGGTTAATATTTACAATCGATTTAACAGATTTAAACATGGACTTCACTGGGCAAGCATATTTGTAGTAATCGCACATTTTGAATCATTGTACAACTGATTTAAAAGCCAACACCTGCCTCCTCAGCATCATTCCTAGGGCATACCCGTACCTGTCCCCATAGACCTTCACCATGTGGCCTACTAGGAGCCGTACGGCCTCCTTGTGAAAAGTGTCCCGGCTGGACAATATGCATTAGAATCCCTATTCATTCCTATGAGAAGGCCATCCAACACAAGTTCCATCGGTAGATGGCCTTTAATAGAAGTTAATGGATTAAATACAGTGCATGTTCAGCCCAGCCAGGATACTCTACACCCAGAGATAGGACAGCGAAGCACTGATCCTTTGTGCTTTATGGCTTGTGGCATCTACCGCACTGTATTTGTAACATAGCCCAAGGAACCAGCAGGACTGAGAAAGGAAGCCTATTCTCTAGTACCACAATGACTGGAAGCCACCCACCTCTCAGCAAACCCTGTGAACCCATAAAACCCACAATTAAATGGGACCTAGGCAGATTAGGTGACTTCTAAATACAAAACTACAGTGCATGTCGGTGCAGTGGAGGTGAAGGAAGAAGTGTGTATTGGTGTAGTCGTGGAGAGTGAAGGAATGAATGTCGGTGCAGTGGAGGTGAAGGAAGAAGCGTGTGTTGGTGTAGTGGTGGAGAGTGAAGGAGTGAATGCCGGTTCAGTGGAGGTGAAGGAAGAAGCGTGTGTTGGTGTAGTGGTGGAGAGTGAAGGAGTGCATGTCGGTGCAGTGGTGAAGTAAGGAGCGTGTGTTGGTGTAGTGGTGGAGAGTGAAGGAGTGCATGTCAGTGCAGTGGTGAAGTAGGGAGCGTGTGTTGGTGTAGTGGTGGAGAGTGAAGGAGTGCATGTCGGTGCAGTGGTGAAGGAAGGAGCGTGTGTTGGTGTAGTGGTGGAGAGTGAAGGAGTGCATGCCGGTGCAGTGGTGAAGGAAGGAGCGTGTGTTGGTGTAGTGGTGGAGAGTGAAGGAGTGCATGTCGGTGCAGTGGTGAAGGAAGGAGCGTGTGTTGGTGTAGTGGTGGAGAGTGAAGGAGTGCATGTCGGTGCAGTGGTGAAGGAAGGAGCGTGTGTTGGTGTAGTGGTGGAGAGTGAAGGAGTGCATGTCAGTGCAGTGGAGGTGAAGGAAGAAGCATGTGTTGGTGTAGTGGTGGAGAGTGAAGGAGTGCATGTCGGTGCAGTGGTGAAGGAAGAAGCATGTGTTGGTGTAGTGGTGGAGAGTGAAGGAGTGCATGTCAGTGCAGTGGAGGTGAAGGAAGAAGCATGTGTTGGTGTAGTGGTGGAGAGTGAAGGAGTGCATGTCAGTGCAGTGGTGAAGTAAGGAGCGTGTGTTGGTGTAGTGGTGGAGAGTGAAGGAGTGCATGTCGGTGCAGTGGTGAAGGAAGGAGCGTGTGTTGGTGTAGTGGTGGAGAGTGAAGGAGTGCATGCCGGTGCAGTGGTGAAGGAAGGAGCGTGTGTTGGTGTAGTGGTGGAGAGTGAAGGAGTGCATGTCGGTGCAGTGGTGAAGGAAGGAGCGTGTGTTGGTGTAGTGGTGGAGAGTGAAGGAGTGCATGTCGGTGCAGTGGTGAAGGAAGGAGCGTGTGTTGGTGTAGTGGTGGAGAGTGAAGGAGTGAATGTCGGTGCAATGGAGGTGAAGGAAGAAGCATGTGTTGGTGTAGTGGTGGAGAGTGAAGGAGTGCATGTCAGTGCAGTGGTGAAGGAAGAAGCGTGTGTTGGTGTAGTGGTGGAGAGTGAAGGAGTGCATGTCGGTGCAGTGGTGAAGGAAGGAGCGTGTGTTGGTGTAGTGGTGGAGAGTGAAGGAGTGCATGTCGGTGCAGTGGTGAAGGAAGGAGCGTGTGTTGGTGTAGTGGTGGAGAGTGAAGGAGTGCATGTCGGTGCAGTGGTGAAGGAAGGAGCGTGTGTTGGTGTAGTGGTGGAGAGTGAAGGAGTGCATGTCAGTGCAGTGGAGGTGAAGGAAGAAGCATGTGTTGGTGTAGTGGTGGAGAGTGAAGGAGTGCATGTCGGTGCAGTGGTGAAGGAAGAAGCATGTGTTGGTGTAGTGGTGGAGAGTGAAGGAGTGCATGTCAGTGCAGTGGAGGTGAAGGAAGAAGCATGTGTTGGTGTAGTGGTGGAGAGTGAAGGAGTGCATGTCAGTGCAGTGGTGAAGTAAGGAGCGTGTGTTGGTGTAGTGGTGGAGAGTGAAGGAGTGCATGTCGGTGCAGTGGTGAAGGAAGGAGCGTGTGTTGGTGTAGTGGTGGAGAGTGAAGGAGTGCATGTCGGTGCAGTGGTGAAGGAAGGAGCGTGTGTTGGTGTAGTGGTGGAGAGTGAAGGAGTGCATGTCGGTGCAGTGGTGAAGGAAGGAGCGTGTGTTGGTGTAGTGGTGGAGAGTGAAGGAGTGCATGTCGGTGCAATGGAGGTGAAGGAAGAAGCATGTGTTGGTGTAGTGGTGGAGAGTGAAGGAGTGCATGTCAGTGCAGTGGTGAAGGAAGAAGCGTGTGTTGGTGTAGTGGTGGAGAGTGAAGGAGTGCATGTCGGTGCAGTGGTGAAGGAAGGAGCGTGTGTTGGTGTAGTGGTGGAGAGTGAAGGAAGGAGCGTGTGTTGGTGTAGTGGTGGAGAGTGAAGGAGTGCATGTCGGTGCAGTGGTGAAGGAAGGAGCGTGTGTTGGTGTAGTGGTGGAGAGTGAAGGAGTGCATGTCGGTGCAGTGGTGAAGGAAGGAGCGTGTGTTGGTGTAGTGGTGGAGAGTGAAGGAGTGCATGTCGGTGCAGTGGTGAAGGAAGGAGCGTGTGTTGGTGTAGTGGTGGAGAGTGAAGGAGTGCATGTCGGTGCAGTGGTGAAGGAAGGAGCGTGTGTTGGTGTAGTGGTGGAGAGTGAAGGAGTGCATGTCGGTGCAGTGGTGAAGGAAGGAGCGTGTGTTGGTGTAGTGGTGGAGAGTGAAGGAGTGCATGTCGGTGCAGTGGTGAAGGAAGGAGCGTGTGTTGGTGTAGTGGTGGAGAGTGAAGGAGTGCATGTCGGTGCAGTGGTGAAGGAAGGAGCGCATGCCGGTGCAGTGGTGAAGGAAGGAGCGTGTGCTGGTGTAGTGGTGGAGAGTGAAGGCGTGAATGTCGGTGCAGTGGTGAAGGAAGGAGCAAGTGTTGGTGTAGTGGTGGAGAGTGAAGGAGTGCATGTCGGTGCAGTGGAAGCGTGTGTTGGTGCAGTGGTGGAGAGTGAAGGCGTGAATGTCGGTGCAGTGGTGAAGGAAGGAGCGTGTGTTGGTGTAGTGGTGGAGAGTGAAGGAGTGCATGTCGGTGCAGTGGTGAAGGAAGGAGCGTGTAGTGGTGGAGAGTGAAGGAGTGAATGTCAGTGCAGTGGAGGTGAAAAAAGGAGCGTGTGTTGGTGTAGTGGTAGAGAGTGAAGGCGTGAATGTCGGCTCTAAACAGTAACATCACCCAAAAGCGATAATTCAGGTCGGACTACATGCTGGCAGTCTGAATCACTGCCTGGCTTCTTAAAGTTCTTGGATACTCTGGCAATGAAATCTCTGCACCGGGGTTCTTAATGTCACCTATCTAGCATGGCATTACGTGGGGGTCATGCCCTTTTTTAGATTTTGAAGCTGGAGATAATTTCTAAAAAACACATTTGGAAGCATGTATTGCTTAGGTATAGCTGAATTCACACCCAGATGCTCAGTGTTGACTAGGTGCATTCAGTCTAGCTGTGTTTACACAAACAGAAATTTTGTGCATCCCAGGGACATCTGCATGCAGAAGAAATGGATCTGGGAAGTATGAAGTTTGTTTATTCTTCCCATATCAATTTCTTTGGTATGAACACAGGAGGTCCGTGTGCATGAGGTCTTATAAGTCAGTCCAGTTTGATCATATAACATTGTAGTATGATAGGTGTTTAACCTGGAGCTGTCTTTGAGCTTCGACTCCTTTCTCTTTCAGCTGGTCCTTCAGTCCTGACACTTCCAGCTGCAGCCCCGTAATTTTTTCTTGCAGCTGAGCATTCCTGTTAAAAAAAGAAAAAGAAAATAAAAGCAGACTCAGGGATCAGTTTATTAAACAAACTGGACCAATTCAAACATGTCTGTGTAGCCCTAACAACCCATCAGCTCCCTCTGTGATGCCTGGGTTTTATGCACAAAACAACTTTCTCCACTTTATGTATACATCGCTATTCCTTATGAGACGCTCACCAGCTCTCTGTATCCTGGAGCTTCTTTTGCAGATCCTGCTCCTTTGCTGTACACCTAAAACAGACAGGCAGTTAGTGCTGTGTATGATCAGCTGCACAGCTACAGCAAACATAAGAAAGCCTCTATGCTAATACTAAACAAAGACATCCTTGTATATTATGCAATAACTTTGCATGGTGCTGTTCAGGATTTTGGCTACTAGGGCAAGTAGTTCCAATAAGCATATTAGTGGTTCAAAGAATAGATCTCTATGTAGAAAAGGGGATCTAATGGAGAGAGCAATTCACATTATTCTGCAGAGGATGTAATGTGAACACACTACTGCTAAACAAAGCAAGGATGCTTGTTTTATGTGGGTAACTGGCTGTTATACAGGCTTCCTCATTTTTATGGCCCGGCAGAGCTCATTATTGGGTTTGAGGGTTGTCTATATATTTGAACTCCAGGCACACCGGAAAGATTACACCTGTATTAGTAATGGCAAAACATAACACACTCTTAAAGTGATTATAAAGGTTTTTTTTTAAATAACAAACATGTTATACTTACCTACTCTGTGCAGTGGTTTTGCACAGAGTGGCCCCGATCCACCTATTCTGGGGTTCCCCTTACCGCTCCTCCTCTTCATCGGTTGCCCCCACGGAGAGCCGCTTTCCCTGGGGGCACCCGACACAGCAGGACTCGGCCCCGCCCCTGCTGAACTGGATTTGATTGACAGCAGCGGGAGCCAATGGCTCCTGCTGCTATCAATCTATCCAATGAGGAAGGAGACAACGGCTGGAGCTGCAGGGCTCATGCTCATCGCTGGAACAGACGGGTTCAGGTAAGAAAAAGGGGGGCTCTGGTGGCAGCTGCAGCACAGAATGCATTAAAGTGAAAAACCTTGAGGCTTTACAACCCCTTTAAGCCTAGTACACACGGCCTGAATATCGGGTGGCATTGCCCAATTTAATAGAAACTGGCCAACATTCTGGCTGTGTGTACTGCAGCCAGGCCAGCTTATGCTGAATGGGCACGACTTAAAAAGGTCTTCCAATCGGCTCCCGATCAGAGCTCTTAGCCAATGATGCAAAAGCTGCCATTACCCATGAGGCAGACAAAAACGCAACTTTGGAGCCAAATTCAAGCAGAGGAACAAAAAAAAAAAAATGTATTCACTAAACACAGTCAGTTACACTGCCAGATTATGTTTTTTATATAGTTACACAGTTAGTCTGGTTGAAAAACAAAAAAGACATAAGTCCATCTAGTTCAACCAATAAAAGGGGAGAAAAAAAATGTACAATCCTATACCCACAGTTGATCCAGAGGAAGGCAAAAAACCACAGCAAAGCTTGTTTCAATTTGCTACAGCAGGGGAAAGAATTCCTTTCTGATCTCCCAAGAGTAAATCGGATATTTCCTGGATCAACTTTACCTATAAATGTTAGTACCCAGTTATATTATGTACATTTAGGAAAGAATCCAGACCTGTTTTAAATCTACTGAGCTGGACAGAACCAACTCTTGAGGGAGTCTATTCCACATTTTGTACAGCTCTTACTGTGAAGAAGCCTTTCCGTATTTGGGGATTAAGTATCTTTTCCTCCAGATGTAAAGTCTGGAGGAAAAAAAGAGTCCCCTTGTCCTCTGTGAGGACCTTAAAGTGAATAACTGAACACTAAGTTCAGTATATGGACCCCTTATGTATTTGTATGTGTTGATCATATCCCCCTTAATCTCTTCTCAGGAGAGAATAAATTTATTTGCTCTAATCTTTCCTCATAGCTGAGCTCCTCCATGCCTCATCAGTTTGGTTGCCCTTCTCATGCACTTTCTCCAGTTCCCCGATATCCTTTTTGTGAACTGGTGCCCAAAACTGAACTGCATATTCCAGATGAGGTCTTACTAATGATTTGAACAGGGTCAGAATGATATCTCTCTCTCTGCAGTCCATACCTCTCCTAATACAAGAAAGAACTTTGGCTTCAGGTGCTGCATGGGGCTTGGGGGGATCCAGATGTGTGTCCCCCATCACTCAGCCCCCCAACTGCCCCCCGCATCCCCGATCCGAGCGGCATCCCTCCTTCCCCTCCGGCCCGCCTGCAGCTTCTCCCTCCACTGATCTCCGTGATCTGTCAGGCTGGGTAGCTCGGCGGGGGGGGGGGGGGGGATATGGGGACAGGGAGCGGTGCGGGTAAAGTTGGGACTTGATAAACATGCGTTTACCAAGCTCCCCCCTGTAGTAGAGAGGGACCAGGCAGTGATCACTACAGATCTCTCCCAGACCTCCCTCTGACACTGGCAGCTTATATAAAGTAACCGCGATTGTTACTATGTATCAGACTGTCATTTTATAAATAAATGAGGAATCTCTATACAGATTCCTTATTCAAGTAGAGTGCTGAAGAGACTTTCTCTGTCTCAAAAAAAAGAGATATGGGGGTCTGTTTAGACTAAAGACCCCCCCCCCCAAAAATAAAAAAAGAAAAATCTAAAGAATATAAAACTGTAAAAAAATGTAAAAAGGAAAAACAAAAGAAAATTAAAATAGCTAGACCCAGTGACTTTTTGGGGGGACGGCAAACCCCCCTCCAGGTCTGCCCGCACAGTGACACCCCCTACCCCCTACTCTCACCCCTCCACGGTGACAGTCTCCCCCCCCCCCGCACTCACCCCTTCTCGGCTTCCTCAGGAAAAGCCATATGACAATAGCGAATATTAATTCACTATTGTCACAAGTGGATGGGGGTCGGGTGCAATGCTCTGCCCCCGAGCCCAACCTTTTTCAAGCCAATTAGAGCCTCAGGCTCCAATCATGTGGCTTAAAAAAAAAAAAAAAACTCATACAAATGTATGGTCTGGCACCCCTGCATGCCTAATGGAACGGCGGCTGCTGGTAAGACCCCTTTCACATGGAGCGGACTGTTAAGCAGATCAGCCTGCTCAGCGATGACAGGTCCGCTCCGCTGATGCAAAGCGGTCACAGCCCACTATTCTCCATGGGGCGGTCGGATGGAAACGGACCAAATGTCCTGTTCCTTTGGATACCATCCGATCCGATCTGCTAGATGGATGGGGAATGGGATCCCTATCTCTCTGTTTTTAGCGGACTAGACTTGATCGGATGCAGGCGGGTGTAAACGGACATATGTCCATTTACATCAGCCTCTCCATAAAGAACAATGGGTGGTCCGATTGGGCCCAGCCTAAAAAAAAACGGACAATCGTTGTGCTTGTGTGAAAGGGGCCGAAGGCCTTGTTCACACCGGGCATACACAGCATACCTTTACAGGGATGCACAGGTGTTCCGTGCATCACTGTGCAGGCAGTCCCACTGATGTCAATTGGGATGTAGCACCTGCACGAACAGAGCCGTTGCTCCCAATTTTACATCCATGTAGGTCCGCATGCATGTCCCTGAGCTCACACTGTCTGCGTTCGGGGTCATGTACCCACACGGATGTCAGATTGGGAACAGCAGCTATGCTTGTGCAGCTGTTGCATCCCAATTTACATAAATGGGACTGCCTGTACGGGGATGCATGGAACACCTGTGCATCCCTGTGAAGTTAAACATGGCCCCCCATTGGTGTACACTTTAGCATGTCACATGTGAACGATGCTTTAGTAGCAATTTAGCAGGAATTTTGTAAATTATGTTGTGTTTATGTGGACCCTTATTATTTTAGTGTATTCTTATATATATTCTTGTATTCGAAAATATTGTTTTGATAAACATTTGCGCAAATATCGTGCTGCCTTAAAAATTAGTAGCACCTGCTTTTTATTCTACTTTGCCATGTGCTTTCAGAAAATGTATGGTTTGGGGGGTCTTTTACAAATTCTGAAAGCTGTAAGTGAAAAATTTAAATCTTCAGAAAAGGAAAACCTCCAGATTTTCTAAAACTTTTGCGTACCCCTCATTTTCACTGTTTCTCAAAAAGGCGTAATTTAAAATTTACAAATATTTGTCATTTATTAACTCAATACAGGTAAAGCTTTTATATTTAGTAGGAATTTAGCAAGAATTTTGTAAAATTTGCTGTGTTTGCATCTGCTAATAATGATTTTAGTGTATTTTTAGCAAAAATATCGCTTTGGTAAACATTTGCGCAAATATTTTGGGGCCTTAAAAATCAACAGAACCTTCTTTTTATTTTACTGGTCCTATGCTTTCAGAAAATATATGGTTTGGGGGGTCTTTCACAAATTCTGAATACTGTAAGTGAAAAATTTAAGTCTTCAGATTTTTAGAGAAAATTTTGGGTACGTTCGATTTTCACCATTTTGCAAAAAGGGGCAATTTAAAATTTACAAATATTTGTTTTTTATTAACTCTATACAGGTAAAGCTTTTATATTTAGTAGGGCTCTAGCAGGAATTTTGGAAAATTAGCTGTGTTTTTATCTGCTAATAATGGTTTTAGTGTATTTTTTGCAAATATATATGCTTTCAGAAAATATATATATATTTGGGGGTCTTTCACAAATTCCAGAAGCTGTAAGGGAAAAATGAAAACCTTCAGATTTGTAGAGAAATTTGGATATTTACACTTTTGCGTCTCTTCATTTTTCACCACTTTGTAAAAATGCGCAATTTAAAAGTTACAAATATTTGTTATTTATTAACTCAATACAGGTCAAGCTTTTATACTGAGTATGAATTTTGTAAAATTGGCTGTTTTTATCTGCCAATAATGGTTTTAGTGTGTTTTTTGCAAATATATTGGTTTGATAAACATTTGCGCAAATACCGCAGGGTCTAGAAAATCAGTAGCCCCTTCTGTTTATTCTACTGATCATGTGCTTTCAGAAAATATATGGTTTGGGGGTCTTTTACAAACTCTGAAAGCTTTAAGTAAAAAATAAAAAAGCAAAGGAAAGAAAAAAAATCACAAAAATGATCTGGCCACCTGAGTGTACAAAATGGATTACAGGGCCTGGCAGCGAAAGGGTTAAGGTCAGCTTGAAGTTGGAGACACCCTGTAAGGACGTTATTCCACTGCATAGCTTGGTGTCATCCGCAAACACTGAAATGGTCATTTTAATCCCAGACCCTATATCATTTATAACTATATTAAAAATATATTAAAAAGTAAGGGTCCCAACACTGAACCTTGGGGTACACCACTGCTAACCTTAGAACATTCAGAGTAAGAATCATTAACCACTTCCCGACCGGCTCACATATATATGGTCGCAGGTTGGCTCTCCTGCATGAATCACCGTATATGTATGGCGGCTCCTTTAAGAGCCATAGCAGGCGATCGCGGGGACGAGAGCCAGAACAGTGATTTGTCTGTTCTGACAGGGGAGGAGAGACAGATCATGTGTTCCTACTAAGTAGGAACAGTGATCTGGCTCCTCCTCTAGTCAGTCCCATCCCCTTACAGTTAGAAACACACCTAGGGAACACACTTAACCCCTTGATCGCCCCCTAGTGTTAACCCCTTCCCCACCAGTGACATTTATACAGTAATCAGTGCATTTTTATAGCACTAATCGCTGTATAAATGTCAGTGGTCCCAAAAAAGTTTAAAAGTGTCCGATCTGTCAGCTGCAATATTGCAGTCCTGCTAAAAATTGCAGATCGCCACCATTACTAGTAAAAAAAAAAAAAAAAAAAAAAAAAAATATATATAATATATATTATATATATATATATATATATATATATATATATATATATATATATATATATATATATATATATATATAAATAAAAATGCCATATATCTAATCCCTATTTTGTAGACGTTATAACTCTTGTGCATACCAATCAATATATGCTCACTGCAATTTTTTTTACCAAAAATATGAAGAAGAATACATATTGTTCTAAACCGATGAAGAAATTAGTTTTTTTTGGGGGGGATATTTATTATAGCAAAAAGTAAAAAAGTTAGTTTTTTTTTTTTAATTGTCGCTCTTTTTTTGCGCAAAAAATAAAAACCACAACGGTGATCAAATACCACCAAAAGAAAGCTCTATTTGTGGGAAAAGGACGTCAATTTTGTTTGGGTACAACGTCGTACGGCCGTGCAATTGTCAGTTAAAGCGACACAGTGCCGTATTGCAAAAAATGGCCTGGTCATTAGGGGGGCAAATCCTTCCGGGGCTGAAGTGGTTAACCACGACTCTCTGATATCTGTCTTTTAGCCAGTTTTCTATCCATTTACAAACTGATCTTTCCAAGCCTGTAGACTTTACCTTACACATGAGCCATTTTTGGGGAACTGTCAAACGCTTTTGCAAAAATCCAGGTATACCACGTCCACAGCCAGCCCCCTGTCCAAGGTTTTACTTCTCTCCTCATAAAAATAAATCAGGTTTGTTTGACAACTTCTGTCTTTCACAAATCCAACTCTCCAGTATCTTCCAGACTATAGAAGTTAAACTAACAGGTCTATAGTTACTTGGTAAAGACTTTGATCCCTTTTTAAATAAAGGCACCACATTGACCTTATACCAATCCAGTGGTACTATTCAAATCATTAAAGTGTCCCTAACAATGGCTTTGAAATTACAGAGCTCAATACTTTTAGGATCCATGGGTGGATGCCATCTGGTCCAGGTGCTTTATCCACCTTTATTCTGTCTAAATATTTCTGGACCATCTCACTTTTGAGCCATAGTGGATCATTTGGGGCTGTGTCAATACCATCCTCATTATGAACATGAGCTCAACCACGCTCCTTTGTATTTACAGAGCTGAAGAAAGTATTTAACCACTTACAGACCAGAAGATCTTCCCTCTTAATGACCAGGCCATTTATTGCAATACGGCACTGCGGCGCCTTAACTGACAATTGCACATCGTGCGACGCTGTACCCAAAAAATATGTACGTCCTTTTTTTCCCACAAATAGAGCTTTCGTTTGGTGGTATTTAAACACCTCTGCAGTTTTTATTTTTTGTGCTACGAACAAAAAAAAGAGCGACAATTTAAAAAAAAAAAAAAAAAAAAAAAAAAAAAACAATATTTTTTACTTTTTGCTATTATAAATATGCCAAAAAAATGTGTAAAAAAACGAATTTCTTCATCAGTTTAGGCAAATATGTATTCTTTGGTTATAGTGTCTAGAAAACGGGATATATTTTATGGAATTTTTATTATTATTTTTTTTTACTAGTAATAGCAGCGATCTGCGATTTTTAGCAGAACTGCAACATTGCGGCGGACAGATCGAATACTTTTGACACTTTTTTGGGACCATTGACATTTATACAACAATCAGTGCTATAAAAATGCACTGATTACTGTGTAAATGTCACTGGCAGGGAAGGGGTCAACACTAGGGGTCGATCAAGGGGTTAAATGTGTCCTAGGGAGGTGTTTGTAACTGTTGGGGGATGGGACTGACTGGAGGAGGTTAGAGATCGCAGTTCCTAATCACTAGGAACAGCACATCTCTCTCTCCTCCCGTCAGAATGGGGATCTGTCTGTTTACATTGACAGATCCCTGTTCTGGCTCCCTTTTTAGAGAGGTGGCAGGTGGCTGGCGGAAATCGCGGCCACCTGCCGCACGTGCCTGCTATGGCTCTTAATGTAGCGAACATACAGCTCTGGCGATTCGCGGGAAGGAGCAGACCTGCCACAGTATAATGACAGTGGCTGGTCGGCAAGTGGTTAAAAAAATGTGCCTTCTCTTTGTCCTCAGTCACTCACTCCAGATTATTTTGTAAAGGGCCTACATGCTCAGACCTGACCTTTGTACTATTCATATATTTGAAGATTTTTTTGGTTTGTCCTATCTTTTGCAATCTGTTGTACGTTTTAAATTTTTGCGGCATTAATTTCCTTTTTACATATTCTGTTCTATTCTTTGTAACAATTAAACAATGATAGTGTTGCTTTATTTTTATATTTTTTTTAAAGCTCTTTTTCTATTATTTATAGCTTTTTTAACTTTGGCCATGAGCCACATAGGTTTTATTTTTTAGCCTTTAAACTTATTGCCCATGGGAATATACTTTGCAGTGAGTTGACACACAGTCAACTCACTGCAAAGTTACATGTACAGATCTCCCTGTATACATTTCAATAAAGCCGCGGGAGAGGAGGAGAAGCGGCTGTCAGCTGCTTTATTCAAATGTATACAGGGAGATTGGTGATTGTAACTCCTCCCCAGCGCCGCACCGATCACCCCTGACTGTTCAGGTATCAAAGCAAGCATTGGAGCATTTGCCCGAGTACTTGCTCGGTATCGGCACCGATACTAGTATCGGGACAATCCTAGTAATAATCTCTGAATGGTTTGAGATTACCAGATCCAGCAGAGCATCATTAATAGTTAGGGCCTCTATGAACTGAACCATAAAATTGTCTTGTAGTAGGTTTATACATGTTTGCCCTTAAACTGTTCCTGCAGTGCAATTACTGCAATCAATTTCTGGGGTAGTTAAAATCTCCCATTATTCTCACTAGGGCGGCAACTAATAATTATTTTCAGAATCGATTAGCTGGCCGACTACTGTTTCGATTAATCGGTTAATAACCTTAAAAAAAAAGTGTGGTGTATAATTTAGTCAATATGTAAAGTTTAAAAAAAAAGGCAATTTATTCTTAAATATCTCTATGCAGTGGTAAATATAAATAACCAACTATATGGTTAGAGAGCAAAATATCTAATCCACTCTGAGAATAACAGACAGAAGAGATATACTGTATATACTATTAGAAGAGATATACTGCATATACTATTAGGATATATACTGTATATACTATTAAAGGGTGAATCTGGTAAATATCAGACTCAGAGATCAAATTTTTTTATTAAAAAAAAAAAAAAACAATGTCTTCCTTTCATATTTCATTTTTAGAATGTTTGTTTGATTTTCTAATCGTTTAGTGGGGTCAAATCGACGTTTATTTTCAACCACAGTGATGGGAAAAGTTGGAAACGGAAAACTTCTTGGTCAAAGGAATTTTCAGACAGTGTATGTGGTTTTTGTTCAGAAATGACAATTTTAATAACAAAATGTTAAAAACAAGTGAAAATTTCAAACATTCTTTCATTCAGCGAATGTACAAAGATTTTTCGTCTGAAAATTGATGCGTGTGACCAGCATAAGGCTCAGTACACACCTATGCAGTTTGCTTTTGAACTGTTTCTGCAGTGCTTTTTGCTGTGCGTTTTGATTTTTGCGCACATGCTTTTGCTGCGATTTGCATTTTTGCAATTTTTCTTGGCCAATTTATTGTTGGGCAGGTTAAAAAGCACAATTGTTGCAAAAACGCATTACATGCGTTTCTGTAGCTTCTCCATTGAAGTACATTGAACCAAAAGCATCAAATTGCATTAAAAAAAGTTCCTGACCGTTTCCAAATACGCAGCGGCTAAAAAAAGCATAGATGTGAACGTGTCCCATAGGAAACCATGTAAATGAACTGTAGTGAGTTTCTGCAAAAAGCACCAAAAAACACAAACACATAGGTGTGAACCAGGCCTAAGACGTTTAGTAACATAATGGGGTTACTAAAAAAAACTAAATTTAGCTCTTTATAGTACAAAAAAAGCAGATAATCACTACTGTAAGGGGTTAATTTTTTTACTGTAGAACTGTGAAAGTAATATTTACAGTAGCAATTATTTGCTCTTTTTGTACTATAAAGGGCTCATTTTAGTTTTTTTAACCCATTATGTTCCTGGCCGATTAATTGATTATGAAAATAGTAATCGATTAATTTCATAATCAATTTGTTGTCAATTAATTGATTAGCTGTTTCAGCCCTAATTCTCACTGTCCCAGCCCTTGCAGCTCTTTCTATATGTGCAAGGAGATGAGTCTCCACCTCCTCATTAACACTGGGGGGCGGGTCTATAACAAACTCCAGTGATTACCTTTGTAGTATGCACACCCATGTGCAGTTCCACCCAAAATGCTTCAGCCTCATCACACTCCCCATCAACTGGGTCCTCTTTCACACAGATGCCACCACCCCTCCGTTTTATCCTGTCTTTCCAAAAGAGAGCATAGCCAGGAATATTAATAGCCCAGTCATGTGAAGAATGAAGCCAAGATTCTGCAATACCAATTAAATCAGTTCTCTTCATGCACCAAAGCTTCCAATTCACCTATTTTGCTTGGAAGACTTCTGACATTGGTGAACAAAAACTTGAATTCATGGTTACATTTTACACATTTTTTTTATTTTAGTACAAATAGTACAATTTCCAATAGTTGTTTGTAAAATTGGAACCTGCTTATCACCTGCCATAGCCCCCCCCCCCCCCATCTTTCCCTATTCCACCCACCAATAGGGAGTGACACTTCTGACCTGTCTACCTAATGGTTTATGGTTGCTTAGCATTCAGTTTTAAACAATTGTTTCCAGTGTCCCCTTAACAGTCTTGGTGATCAGAACCCACCTGGCTCACCCGAATATGTCAAGATCTGGCCATTACTATAGCTACCTAAATCAGTGGGCAAAAAAAAAAAAAAATCTATCTAGCTCATAGCTGTCCACAAATAATTAGAATTTCATCTGTCAGATCGGGTAGGATTTCACACTCCAGAGCAGCTGGTAAATATTGTGGACTTAAAAGATCAAAATCATATCTGAAAGTGTGTGTCCCGACTTTGCACACGCATAGTAGTTCTCCCCTCACCCTATCAACTCACCATTCATTTGTACCTTGCAGGACTTCTATTTCTGTAACCGCCTTCCGGACAGCGGGTTCCTCCTGCAAACAACACAAACAGTCAGTAAATATAAACAAGGAAAATGCTGAACAGCCCACTGATCTGCCAATCCCTCACCCGAATCCTGACCCAGTCTTTAGTTGGCAGCCCAAACAGTCGATTCTTTTCACTTTCCTTTAAGAGATCACCCTGTGACAAGAAAGGACAAAAAATAAACACGGTTACATAAAATGATATTGAATGCAAATGGTTAAAAGCACAGAACAGTGACAAAACAGAAAGCAATGCAGAATTTACTTACATATTTTCACTATGCGCAGTAAAAAAATAATCTTTGATAAAAAATAAAGTGAAATGTATGATTCTCTATACGCAATGGAATGCGATACAAAACCTTTTCCTTTCTGCTGCAACCGGGTTTCCGGGAAATATGCAGCAATTCTAGAGTTTACCTGATGAATCTTTTAAAGAGAACCAATCGCCAAAGGGCTTATGCAAAATAAAGAAAAAAAAATCATGTGCTATATCTTTGCAACATATATACATTTCTCCATGTACATGTATTGCAGGAATGTACTGAATTGGGGGTTTTATTTCCATACACCGTGCGCTGGCTACAGATATTAGAAGGAAGCCAACCATCTAAATTGAAGATCTTTCTACAAACATGCAAGAATGGATTAAAGAGCAAGTTCACCTTTAGCAACATTCCCCCTAGCAAAAATCTTATGCAATTTGATATCTTTTGAATAGTACATACCAGCGCTCCTCCTGTTGCACATGCAGCTGTGGGGGTTGAGAGGGGGGCTCTCCACAAAAGCCACTGGGCCTTTGATTCACCTCTGTCCTGCTTTTTGTAGGATGGGCGGGACACTTAAATTTTTCACCCCGCAGTGGTTGCTCAAACTGAGCATGTGCACAGTCGCTCGAATGCCCCGTACACACGGTCAGATTTTCCGACGGAAAATGTGTGATAGGACCTTGTTGTCGGAAATTCCGACCGTGTGTAGGCTTCATCACACATTTTCCATCAGATTTTCCGACACACAAAGTTTGAGAGCAGGATATACAATTTTCCGACAACAAAATCCGTTGTCGGAAATTCCGATCGTGTGTACACAAATCCGACGCACAAAGTGCCACGCATGCTCAGAATAAAATAAAGAGATGAAAGCTATTGGCCACTGCCCCGTTTATAGTCCCGACGTACGTGTTTTATGTCACTGCGTTTAGAATGATCGGAAGTCCGACCGTGTGTAGGGGGAATTAGAGAAGGAGAGAACAGTCTGAATGGCTCGGAACGTTCGCTACTATCTGAGCTCAGCCAGTGCAGCTAGGGAAGGACAGAGGTCGCTGCACTCGCACCCAGTTGGAATGTCCCAGCGGTCCAAATGGCCTCAACATTTTCTTTTCCTATTAATTAGGGAATTCTATTATTTGATGCTGTTATGCACACTTAGCAGCAAAATTTTGTATTTGTGAAATCAGTACTGTTAAGCTGGTGATAGATGGATAGAATTTCAAACAAAATGTCTTAGAAAAAGTCTAAAGAAAATAAGAAATGCCTAAAGAAAATTTGTACATATTGAATGTTGTTCAAAAGATTGTGTTTGTTTTCATCATTTGATTTTGGGATAAATGGACTTTACCAAATGAAAATCACATATAATGTTAGAAATCTGTTTGAGAAAAGGTTTTCCATCCTGTGCATTTATTTTTTCTGGCCACTGTAGTCGAAAACAAAAAACTTTCTTAGAACATTTTTTTCCTACGCATTTTTGGGGAACATTCTACCCATCTATGGCCATCTTTAGACCTTAAAGCTGAGTTCCAGCTGTTTCTGTGTTTATTAAAAGTTAGCAGCTACAAAAAGTGTAGCTACTGACCGTTCATAAACACACACTCACCTGTCCCATGATCCAGCAATGCGGCCACCCGAACCCTCGATTCTCCCCCTCGGTTCTCTCCGGCATCACAAGTGTGGGCACCTGGCTGTAAAGGGCTGACAGCCGGGGGCGCACTGCGCATTGACTGACCAGGCAATCTTCTGGGACCTGCGACGTGTCCCAGAAGATTGACATGCCAAATGTAGCATAGAAGGGAGTGTGGAGTCTTTTTAAAGCGGAAGTTCCACTTTTGGGTGGATCTCAGCTTTAAGAGGCCTCAACAAGCCTCTCACACAAATTTCAGGTGGAATAATAGGATTTGGACTTACCTCTAAAATTCTTTACTTGGAGTACTGTACATGACACAAGATCTTTAGTCTTAGTCATGGATTATATGCAGCCTCCTTCAAGCAACTGGACACCCACGATGCTCCAGGGACATCACCTATATGACCCCCTACCACTTTCGGCAAACCTCAGTTTTATAGGAAGCAATAGAGAGATCAAAACAAAAAAAAAAACAAAAAAAAGGAGGGGGGGGGGCTGTGTCCTGTACTGTACCCCAAGAAAAAGATTAGCATTCAAATACCCAATTTTGTTAATTGTACACAGGATCTCAGTCTTAACCATAGAATGTCTAAAAGCAATCCATCTGAGATATGGGCAACACAGTAAATAAACTACTCAAATCAAGGCAGGAACATTGGACTGGAGGCAGTGGTCAGGGCAAACAGTACTGGGGCCAATTGGAGAGAGATCCAAAAAGGACATACCCTCAAAGGGATCTTCAGGGACTGAGCTCCACTGCAGATGGACCACATCCCTGGACCTGTATAGCACCCTGCGGCTACCTCAATGATATGCACTACATGCCAAGGTCAGCACCCACGCAGGATCCAGAATCCAATGCAACGTTACAGGCACCACAACATCTTCTTCCAGGCATGGTCTGGTTCCATCCCCCAAAGCTAAGCCAAAGAGTTACCCTATCAGGAAACCTGCAGAGATGGAGGAGTTACAGCGGCTATACTGTAGCCAAGAATATTAATAGAAGATTCTTGAGGAAAAAAAAAAAAAAAAAAAAGGTAGGCGTCTCTTAGTAGACAGAAGACATCCATCACCCAAGGGCATAGGTCCGTCACCCAAGGACAGTGTCCCATTGCAACTAGATGCCTTTTTTTCATTGCCTTACTTAGAGAAAGATTAAATTTATTGCTGGACATTTGCTATGACTTCCCTTTAACACATTAGTTACTTTTAGGTAACACTATAAGTACATTTTACCTGCAAGTAATGTAAGTACTAGTATTTGACTCGGTATCAGATTCTTGTAAATGTCTTGAAAAACAGCACTTGAGACTGGAAGAAAGAGGGAAAGCACTAGAAGCCAAGCATGTGAGCTGCATGCACCGGTGCAGACAAGGAACATGCTGCAGCAGAGGGAAGTTAGATCACCAGGGTGGCTGTGGTGTCTGGCAGGCTGCATAAATCTCAGAGTCAAATAGACGTAAATACAAATCCTTCTTTCCAATGCCATTACACAAATAATTACAACCTGTGTAAAGTGAATTCCCCCTTTGCCTCTATAAAGAACCCTATGCTTGAATCTAGGAATTAAAAAATGCCAAATGTGCTCTTCAAACTAATTGCAGGAAAGGCTCCTGTGCATACCTTTGTCCTCTGTTTCTGAAGACCCCCTTCTCCCCAAACCAAGGAGCGAGCAGTTCATATATTAATCCTAATTTGGGCTTTCACAAGGAGCCTTGTTTAGTCCAAAGCAAGTAGCATATGCTAACCCCTTAATGATCTCTTGGCAGGCCCCCACAAACCATTTTTCGCTACTCTACTAAGTTAGAGGTCTGGCATCCCATATAGCACAACATGTGTCACAGTGACTAACAAAGTGGAGCATGCATTCTATTGTGGGACTCAGAGGTGTGCTAGAGTTCTGGTTTGAGGCTTTCATTGAAGAGAATATACAAAGTATATCCTGTACATACAAATACACAGGGTGTTGACTGGCAGGCTGCCACAATGCCACCCAATATTTTGGAAGTGCTAGTTTCCTACCATGTTTATCCTCTGGCTTCAATATTTTGTCCATTACCTGGAACAAACATGCAAATAAGAAAGCCTAATTTGGGGTCAATCCACTAACGTATACTGCATGCGATAAGGGCATCATATTACTCATTTGCATAAATTATTGCATGCGGTAAATGAAGTCCAATTCATAACAAAAAATATAACGATTATGCGGTATTTACTGGAAAAAAAAAAAGTGCCGATAAATATCGCTTTAAAAACTGCTAAGTCCAATTCACAAACAGACCAGAGAGTAAAAAAGCATGTAATATTTACCACCAGGGTCTTGCTGGCGGCATCACATGTGATAATTGTCAAAAAACAGCGTGGGGGTCGAGGGGACCCCACGCTGTATTTTGCCAAATAGCTGGTTGCCAAGGAGTGGGCCGGGAAGCCGGCTGCCTCGTCCTTAACAAACCTGCTGACAGCTGAGCATAAAAAAAAAAGGTGACAATTAAAAATGATGGAAAAAAAAAAAAAACGCCAAAACTTTAACTTTAACTTTTTTTTAAAGTTTGCTTTAAAATGTGGACAATTTTCAGGGAAAGATGGCAAATGGGCTATGTATAAAAAAATAAATAATAATAATAATTAAAAAAACACTACTAAAGTAACAAACTCTCATCGTGCCACACAGAGCAGAAAAGCCACTTATGAAAACTTCTGGTGTGTTTAAGCTGAGCAGATAATAAAAAGGACCTTCTTCCAGAGCAACAAACCGGGCTGTGCATCCCCCGATACGCATTTCTGGCACACGCCAAGCACTCCCTAGTGCAAATCATTGATAAAGGACAGGCGTTCAGTGAAGTGTTCATTTGGCATTGGGCTGTACTACAAGATAATATGATCTCTCTCTTTGAACACTCTTGCAATCTGTAGCACTTATAAGAGGCTTCACTTAGTAAAAGAAGGGAGCTCTCACCTGCTCAGCTCGGGGTGGCCCCTGGTGATGTCGTGCTGACTCTTTGATGGATTCACACATACTGGGGGTTAGCGTTTCACAGGAGGAGGACAGAGAGCTCCCAGGGCTGTTAGCCTAATGATATACAGCACAGCAGTCAAGCAGGGGCCAAGCCAAGGGGTCAGGCACAGGAAAGAATATGCAGGAGGCTCTAATGCAATGGAAAGGTGATTGTGTTGTGCTTAGCAACTGGATTCAAGCATTCGAATCTGTAGCAGAGTTTTGGAAATCAAAAGCAGCTATATATAGATTGCAACACCAATGATATTCGCCAACAAGCCCAGCTATGCTTGGGGAACACAGACAGGCCTATACTAAACAGTCTAAATCTAAAAAGGCCCCAATGTGGAATTGCTGGAAATGAAAATTGCTTGCGTGTAGCAGCCAATCAGTGTTTAGAACAAAGCTAGAACTTCAGCCCAAACTTTGCTAAAGATGAAACCTGTTGTAAGAAAATTGGAGGCTGCATTGCTGGCATTTGCAGTCATGTTGGCCCTCTTGCTGCAAAACTGAGTCACTGACCAGAAGAGTTACTCAGATAAGGATTTCTCACACCAATCTGACTTTATTCTGCATACTTGTTTTGGGTGAGTGACTCAGTGTTAAAGCCAGTGGGTGACCAGACAGGCAACTAGTCTCCGAGTCCACACTGGGGGGGATTCACTACAACTTCCTGTCTTGTCACTGATACAGCAATAAACATTTGGTAATCTAAACTTGAGAAAAAGTCACACGCTTCTATTGGGAATGTGGGTAACAGGGACACTTATTTACAAGTACTCATCCACTAATGCTAGAACTACTAACTATATATAAATGTGCAAAGCGGTAAAAAAAAAGCATTAAAAGCAAATAGGCCGATTTAGAGAGGCCGCTGCAGGCATGAAAGAAAGCTTTAAGCCATTCCAGGAAATCAAGCATATATTTTAAAGAGAACCTGTGACAACTGGGGGATATGTTAGAATGTATAGATTAGTTCTTCAAAATGGTTAAATTTGTGCGAGCCTCCTCTATGAAAGATGTACATTTGCCTCTTATTTACACTTAACCACTTTAAAGAGGAATCCAAAGCTAAATGTCTGATTTGAGAGCTCCACCCACCTTGCACTGACAACTAATGTCCCGTCAGCCGTCTGACTAAAAGCACATAAAACATTTCATGTCCCACTACCTACAGTACTGTGCAAAGGTTTTAGCCAGGTGTGAAGAATGCTTTCAAAAATATATAATTTTAAAGTGAGTGACCAGAAGAAAAATCAAAATCAATATGTGGTGCGAGTACCCTTTGTCTTTAAACCAGCATAAATTCTTACACTTGTAGAAAGTCAGGGATTTCACAGGATTAGAGACAAGTGTATAATTAACCAATTATACCAAGCAGATCATTAGACCATCAATTTCATATACATGTTAAAACACAGTCATTAACAGAAAACCTGTGTAGGGGGCTTAAAAAGTGGGTGAGGAACAGCCAAACTCTGCTACTAAGGTGAGGTTATGTAAGACAGTTTCGTGTCACAGGTCATACACCATGGCAAGATTGAACACTGAACTGCAACAGCAAGGTCCCTCCCATGAAAAGATTTCAAAGCAGACTGGGGTTTCCAGATGTGCTGTTCAAGCTCTTTTGAAGAAGCACAGAGAAACAAACAAAGCTGAGGACCGTAGACGGAGTGGTCAACCAAGGAAACTTAATGCAGTAGATCATGCTTGCTTCCCTTTGATATCGGCAGATGTCCAACAGTGCCATTTGCCCAGAACTGGTGGAAACCAGTGGGACCCAGAGACAACTGTCTACCATATGGTTATGTCTGACCAGAAATGGTCTGCATGGAAGAATTGTGGCCAATACCTCCAGTGCAGAAACAAGGCTAAGCGACCCAAGTATGCACCAAACATAGGAACTGGGGTGCAGAAAAATGGCAGCAGGTGCTCGAGACTGATGAGTCAATATTTGAAATATTTGGCTGTGGCAGGAGGAAGTTTATTTATGAAGGGTTAAAGAGCATTAAAAAAAATTAGTGTCTGCACCGTATTTAATCGACGTAAAACACGCACCACTTTAAGAGGGAAGTTTCAGGAAAAAAAAAAAAAAAAACTTAAATTTTAAAATAAGGGTCAGTGCTCTGCAGCGTCACCAGTGCCCATCAATGCAGCCTGATCTATGCCCATCTGCAGCCTCTAACATGCCCATTATTGAAGCCTGTTTAGTGCCCATCTACAGCCTCTAGCAGGCTGTGTGTAATGCAGGGGCGCTCGTCCCTTCCTTCCACTCCGAGGCAGCAGGGATCGGCGTATAACAGGCACACACGATTTCCCCCTGATTTTCAGGGGGAAAAGGTGTGTGTTATACGCCAATAAATACGGTACTTATCCATCATGCCATACCATCAGGGTGACATGTGATTGGCCCCAAATATATTCTGCAGTAGAACAACCACCCCAAACATACTGCCAAGGTCATTGAGAATTATCTTCAGAGTAAAGTACAAGGAGTCCTGGAAGTGATGGTTTGGCCCCCACAGAGCCCTGATCTCATCATCATCGAGTCTGTCTGGGATTACATGAAGAGACAGAAGGATTTGAAGCAGCCTACGTTCAGAGATGATCTGCGGTTAGATCTCCAAGATGTTTGGAACAACTTACCTGCCAACTTCCTTCAAAAACTGTGTGCAAGTGTACCAAGAAGAATTGATGCTAGTTTGACAATTTTTATTTGATTTGGATTTCTCTTCTGTTCACTTTTTTTTTAATCATTTTCCTAATTGATAAAGATAAACTATTCTATGTCTGAAAGCATTCTTCATTTACAGCATTTTTCACACCTGCCTAAAACAGTGTATGTGCACACCAAGTACCAAATACCTAAGCTCTGGAGCTGTGTTCATACAGCTATGCAGACTCAGGAGCTTGAGGTCAGACAACTGACTGAGCAGCAACAATCAGACCTTAGCTGTCAAAGTAAGTAAAACCAAATAAATGGGTGAAATATAAATCTTTCATAAGTCTGTGCAATTACAATAATTTAGGAATGAACATTCAGATTCTTGTCACAACATGACCGGTCCTTTTTAAAATAAAATTTATAGCAACCAATCATATCCTAGTTGACATTATTCATGTGAAAGGTGAAGGATTATAAAATGATAAAAGATGAACATATAGTTGGAGGCAAACCCCTTGCATTTAATTTTTGAAACTTTGCCGTTGATGTCTGCATGCCATATGAAGGCCACCACCAAAAATCTCCATGAATTGTGGTTTCCCTAATGTCACTTTCCTAGTGTTTAGATATAATGCCTTGAAAAAAGTATTCATACTCCTTGAAATTTTCCACATTTTGTCATGTTACAACCAAAAACCTAAATGTATTTTATTGGGATTTTATATGATAGATCAACACAAGTGGCACATAATTGTGAAGTGGAAGAGAAATGATAAATGTTTTTAAATTTTTTTTTACTAATAAATATCTGAAAAGCGTTGCTTGCATTTGTATTCAGCCCCCTTTACTCAGAAACCCCTAACTACAATCTAGTGGAACCAATTTCCTTCATAAGTTACCTAATTACTAAATAGAGTCCACCTGTGTGTAATTTTAACTCAGTATAAACACAGCTGTTCTGTGAAGCCCTCAGAGGTTTGTTAGAGAACCTTAGTGAACAAACAGCATCGTGAAGGCCAAGGAACACACCAGACAGGTCAGGGATAAAAGTTGTAGAAAAGTTTAAAGCAGGGTTAGGTTTTAAAAAAAAATCCCAAGCTTTGAACATCACACGGAGCACTGTTCAATCAATCATCCGAAAAGTATGGCACAACTGCAATCCTACCAAGAAATGGTCATCCACCTAAATTGACAGGCCGGGCAAAGAGAGCATTAATCAGAGAAGCAGCCAAGAGGCCCATGGTAACTCTGGAGGAGCTGCAGAGATCCACAGCTCAGGTGGGAGAATCTGTCCACAGGACTACTATTAGTCGTGCACTCCACAAATCTGGCCTTTATGGAAGAGTGGTAAGAAGAAAGCCATTGTTGAAAGAAAGCCATAAGAGGTCCACTTTGCAAGAAGCCATGGGGGCACACAACAAACATGTGGAAGATGGTGCTCTGGTCAGATGAGACCAAAATTAAATGTTTTGGCCTCACCATCCCCACCATGAAACATGGTGGTGGCAGCATCATGTTGTGGGGATGATTTTCTTCAGAAGGGACAGGGAAGCTGGTCAGAGTTGATGGGAAGATGGATGGAGCCAAATACAGGACAATTTTAGAAGAAAACCTGTTGGAGTCTGCAAAAGACTTGAGACTGGGGCAGAGGTTCACCTTCCAGCAGGACAACGACCCTAAACATACAGCCAATGGAATGGTTTAGATCAAAGCATATTAATGTGTTGGAATGGCCCAGTCAAAGTCCAGACCTAAATTCAATTGAGAATCTGTGGCAAGACTTGAACATTACTGTTCACAGATGCTCTGCATCCAATCTGTCAGAGCTTGAGCTATTTTGCAAAGAAGAATGGGCAAAATATTCACTCTAAATGTTCAAAGCTGGTAGAGACATCCCTAAAAAAGACTAGCAACTGTAATTGCAGAGAAAAGTGGTTCTACAGAGTAT
This sequence comes from Lithobates clamitans, assembly GCA_037952925.1. Lineage (NCBI taxonomy): Eukaryota > Metazoa > Chordata > Amphibia > Anura > Ranidae > Lithobates > Lithobates clamitans. The sequence goes on from JBBGZY010000410.1 coordinate 4,854,615, forward strand.
TGACTCAGGGGGGCTGACTTTTTGTTGGTCTATCACATACAACCCTAATAACAACCCCACATACAACCCCAATAAAATACAATTCCGTTTTTGGCTGTAACATGACAAAATGTGGAAAATTTCAAGGGGTATGAATACCTTATCAAGGCACTCTACACATCTTTCAGACATCTTCCCTCTCACATCACCCCTCTCTTCATTCACAGAGAATTGTCATGAAGGAAGCATCTCAGAAGTGGATGTATGTCACCCTAGTGAAAGGACACCTTGCCTCCATGCTTATGTAGACATCAACGGCATTTACACAGTAAGGTTAATGGGGGAGGGGGTTTGGGATAGGTTCACACCTTTGCGTCTGCATTTTCCTGCTTTTTTTGATGCATGATTTAACGAGCACTGACGTGCCTTTTTAGTGTGTTTTCATGTGTACTGTTTCTTTTGGACATGTAGTACTGGTTGCTAGGGGATGGGAGCTTTTTGTCACATGCAAAAATGAATGTTATATGCAACTTTATGCTCTGCCATTGAAGTCTAATATGCCAAAAACACACCTGTACTATTTTTCCCCAAAATACAGCAGTGCAGAGGTGTGAATGGGCTTTATAGAAAAGAATAGCAATAAACATGTGCCTTAAATCTAAGAGGTGCAAACAGGGCCTTAGTACCTCTTCAAAGACTATCTTCTGAGCAATCTGAGGACAGACTGATTCCTCCATAGCAGTTCCGTCAGTTGTCGCAATTTGTTCATCTCTAGATGTCACCTCAGCCAGCTGCTTTTTAGCTGCTTCAAGTTGAACTTGCAGAGAATCCCGTTGATTTGTCAGTCTTTGTACAAGGATTTTGGCCTCGTTGAACTTGTATGTAACGAATGCCCTCTCTCTCCTCTGCGTAGTCTGAAACTCAACCATGTCGCTGTGACTTTTCCGCAACATTGCATTACTCTGTTCCAAGGCCACTGGTGGAGAAAAAAAAAACCCATCAGAACATTTAAAAGGAAAATATATAGTGTATTTTTGTCATGTTTACTGTAAAGCAAATTTTTATTGCAACTTACAGGTTTTCTTTCATGTGCTTGTTCTTCCCTTATTATATATGTTATTTATAGAAATTTTGTTGATTAACCACTGGGGGATGCAAGCAGTCAATCTGCAATTACTCAGATTCCCTGGTCAATGAGACTCACTTTGTTCATCCAGGCCAATGTGAATATGGCTGCGTAAAGCCCATCCCCTTAACTACCCTATGGTTAGTCAGGGTCATACTGCCTGTGCAAATCAATGACAGGCTGGCTGAAGCAGTGGCTGTATGAGTATATATGCAATTTATATGGGCCCTAAGCACAGAGGGCCTGCGCTTGGCAGTGTGAAAGTCCAAATACACATATAAACAGTGGGATTCGCTTGTATACCTTTACAGCCACAACTACAGCCAGTCTGAAATTGACATGTACAGGTGTGCTGTATCCTATATGATCCACTGAAATGAAGTAGCAAAAGCATGGTCCGATTTGTTCCAACAGGGAGAAAACTGCTTCCCGATTCTCTAATGCCGCTTACACACGAGCGGACTTTTCGACCGGACTAGTCCGGCGGACTTTCCTAACGAACTGATTTGCCTACAGGATCACACTAAAGTCCAACGGATTCGTACGTGATGACGTACGACCGGACTAAAATAAGGAAGTTGATAGCCAGTAGCCAATAGCTGCCTTAGCGTCGGTTTTCGTCCATCAGACTAGCGGATTTTTCGACTGGACTTGAGTCCGTCGGAAAGATTTGAAACATGTTTTATGTCTAGGTCCGTCGGACTTTTGGGGAAAAAAAAGTCTGCTGGAGCCCACACACGATCGAATTGTCCGACGGACTCCGGTCCGCCGGACCAAGTCTGTTGGAAAGTTCGCTCGTGTGTATGTGGCATTGGGCAACCAGATAGTCCCTAGATCAATAATGTCTGGTGTTATTACTTTTATTACTGATGTGTTGTGTCACACAAATAATGTCATTTTGTGCTGATTTTCTACTATATACCAATGGTATGGTGTTTGCTATATGCTGTATTTGATTTCAGAATTTTCATGAATAAAGAATGTAATAAAAATTATCTTTAGCTTTCATTATTATCATAGTATCATAGTAGTTAAAGCGGGGTTCCACCCAAATTTTGAACATTATCTCTATGCATTCTCTTCCTTGCCTAGATGCTGACATGCTGTGTAAAAAAATTTAAATCGCCGTAATTACCTTTTTTTTTCTAATCTTCTTAGCACTTCCTGGTTTTCCTCCCATGGGAGTAGGCGTGTTTCTAGCCTCTCCCAGACCTCCCACAGTCCCCTGGGAGCTAGTCTAAGGCTTCCCAGCATGCATTGTGCAACAGCATCATCACAACATCTCGGTGAATGCTGGGAGCACAGCATTCACCGCATCCAGGAAATACATGCTTGTGGGCTTCAAATGCCCACAATGAAGATGGAAACCGCCTTCATTGTGGGCTTCAAATGCCCACAATGAAGATGGAAACCGCCTTCAGTGAATTTTATAAGTTATTCTTTACAACGAAATCGAACACAGGCGGACTTATTACACAGAACATGTGAGTAGATAATCATGAGAAGAAAAGTTTGTGAATGAACTCCAAAAAAAAAAAAACGATAGATAGGTGGACCCCCGCTTTAAGGTTGATTTAAAGACAATAGTCCATCCAGTTCAACCTGTGTAGGTGTACGTGTGTCAGTGTCTAGAATTATTTCCCATATCCCTGTATGTTGTGTTCCTTAAGATGCACATCTAGGAATCTCTTAAAACTATCAATACTCCCCGCAGCCACCACCAACTGTGGAAGAGAGTGCCACATCCCTATGGCCCCGACAGTGAAAAACTCACTTAGCAGTTTAAGGTTAAACCAATTCTCCTCCAATCTCAATGTGTGGCCCCGTGTCCTCTTACACACCTTGAGACTGAAAAGGTTTTTTCTTATGCTGGGATCACCATTGAGGTATTTGTAAATCGCTATCATGTCTCCTCTCAAGTGTCTTTTCTCCAGTGAGAATAAGTTTAGGGTTTGCAGTCTTTCCTCATAATTTAGATCCTCCAGTCCCCTTATTAGTTTTGTTGCCCTTCTTTGGACTCTCTCCAGTTCCAGCACATCCCTTCTGAGGACTGGTGACCAGAACTGGACAGAGTACTCCAGATGTGGTCTAACCAATGTTTTATAAAGTGACAGTATTATTGTTCCATCTCTGGAGTATATCCCTTTTTTTAATGCATGCTAATATTCTCCTTGCTTTGGTAGCTGCAGCTTGACATTGCATGCTATTGCTCAACCTGTCATCTACTAGGACCCCCAGATCCTTCTCTATCCTTGATTCCCCCATCAGTTCTCAACCTAGTGAGTAGTTTGCATTTGTGTTTTTTGCCCCCAAATTACTTTACGTTTCTCCACATTAAACCTCATTTGCCATGTAGTTGCCCACTCCAATATTTTATATAGGTCTTTCTGCAAAATGTATATATATCTTGATGTGAAGTTATTGCTCTGCTTAATTTTGTGTTGTCCGCAAAAACTGAGTTTGAGCTACCATATTTATCGGCGTATAACACACACAGGCATATAACATGCACCTTCATTTTAAGAGGGAAGTTTCAGGAAAAAAAACGTACTTTTTAAATAAACAACTTTGAAGCAAATTGAGGGTCAGTGCCAATGAATGCAGCGTCCATCTGCAGCCTGATCAATGCCCATCCGCAGCCTGCTCAATGCCCATCCTCAGCCTGATCAATGCCCATCTACAGCCTCAATGCAGCCTGATCAATGTCCATCTGCAGCCCATCTCCCATCAATGCAGCCTGATTAAAGCCGTTTTTCAGCCTCAATGCCTCACCATCTCTCATCAAAGGAGCCTGAACCATGCAGGAAATCACGAGCCGTCATCTCCTGTTTACTCGGCTCTCACACACACAGTCCCACCTCCGCCATTGGCATTGGATCAGCTCCTGTGATAGACAGAATACTGGTCCAATGCCGGTGGCAGAGGCGGGACTGTGTGTGTGACGTGAGAGCCGAGTGGGAGAGTAAACAGGAGATGACAGCTCATGAATTCCAGCGACGCTCGTCCCCCTTCTTCCCCTCCGAGCTACACTATCAGCGTATAACACGCACCCGTGATTTGCCCCCCTTTTTTCAGGGGAAAAAAGTGCGTGTTATACACCGATAGCACGGTACTTATCCAATTCTTAATATCATTTATGAATACATTGAATAGAATTGGTCCCAAGACAGAACCCTGGGGCACCCCACTTACCACTCCAGACCAGTCTGAGTACATGTTATTTATCACCACCCTTTGGACGCGCCCCTGTAGCCAGTTTTTAACCCAAGAACAAACCTTATGGTCCATGCCTGCAGACCTCAGCTTGTAGATTAAGCGTTTATGGGGGACTGCATCGAATGATTTTGCAAAATCCAGGTAAACTAAATCCACGGGCCTTCCCCTGTCTAGATGGCAGCTCACTTCCTCGTAGAATTTTAACATATTGGTCTGGCAAGAACAATCTTTTCGTAAACCCATGCTGATGACTACTTAAGATATTTGTTTCCTCAGCAAATTCTTAGATATAGTCCCTTAGCATCCCCTCCAATAATTTACCAACAATTGATGTTAGGCTAACTCGCCTGTAGTTCCCAGGGATTTGTCTCTGTCCTTTCTTGAATATTGGTACCACATTGGCTTTTCTCCAATCAACTGGTACCACTCCTATCAGTATGCTGTCCGCAAAGATTAGGAACAATGGTCTGGCTATAACCTATTATCCAGTGATTCTGCCACAATAGAATATGTACAGACACCGCCTGTGTTTGGGTGAAACATTCTGCCCCCATCTTCAAAATGTGCTTCAATGTTGTCACCCTGTTATGGTGCCCTTCTGATGGAGAACAAAAGCGGTTGTTCCGATTGTTTAGGGTATACAGCACTTTAGAAAACGAATTATATACTTAGGATTTAGATTCTTAGATGTGATGGCTGCTTTAGTTTTTTTTTTTTTTAAGGCTCTTTTACCTGGTGATCTGGCCAGTAAGTCTGTTGTTTTTCAACAGAAAAAGCTGTCCTGCATGTTGCAGCAGTTGGAGGGTTGAGTCAAACAATTAACCACTGAGAGGGGTGATTATAGTGAACTTATATTTATTCATGTAAAACCTTTATCCTAAAAAAAGGAACAAAACTATTACTGCAATAATTTTAATAAAAGCGTCAGCTTCAATTTGTTAGTGTATCTAAATCTACTAGTGCTTCCAATACTCCCCTCTCCCCAGACTTACAATGATGCTGTCTAAAAGGGGTCACTGTTGCGCCTTCATCCAGAGTGGAGGCACTCTAATACAGGGAGGGAGTGGTACAGGCAAGATCACTAGGTAAAAGAGGGAAGGGAAAAACCCTAAAAAGTGTGTGTGCGTGTTTCATTGAGTGACCACGTGTCCTCTTAAACAAACTGAGACTGAACAGGTTCCTCCCTATGCTAGAATCACCATTAGGATATCTGCATATTGTGATCATATCCCCTCTTAAATGCCTTGTCTCTGGAGAGAACAAGCTTAAGGTTTTTCTAGTCGTTCCTCATCACAGAGGTCCTCCAGTCACCCAATCTCTCCAGAGGATTGGTGACCAGAACTGGAGAGTATATTCAAGATGTGGCTGAACCAGAGTTTTGTAAAGTGTTAGAATTATAGTTTTCTCTCTTCAGTAGATACTTTTTAACCCCCAGGTGCCGACGGTATGCAAATATGTGGCCTCTCGATGGGAGGGCCTTGGCACCGAGGCCGCATATTTGCATACCAATTTGCAGAGACAGCTGTGCCAAGAGTGCCCGCCCTGCATGCTCCCAGCATAGTTACCAACGGCTAATGGAAAGCTCCCGATCGCTTCTTGCGAGCAAAGACAGCCAATCACGGCAGTCTCATGATCATACACCCCGCCCCCAGCATCTGAAACCCCTTGAAGGGATAGGAGGCGTCAGCGCAAAGGCTAGTCTGCTAGCCTCGCTTGCTGCAGCTTGGCATTGCATGCTATTGTTGAGCCTGTTATCTACTACTGTTTGAACTAGTGTCTTTTTTCAACCAGACTAACCATGTAACTACTAGGACCCAGAGAACCTTTTCCATCCTTGATTCCCCCAGGAGTTCTTCCCCTAGCAAGTAACCTGCATTCGTATTTGTAGCCCTCGAGTGCATTACTTTACATTTATCAGAATTAGACCTTATTTGCCATGTAGTTGTCCACCCCTCTATTGTATTGAGGTCTTCCTGTAAACTTGCTATATGCTGTTGTGAAGTTATTACCCTACTTTTCTTTGTATCATCAGCAAACACTGAGATTGAACGATTAAAACCCACCTCCATAATTTATAAACAGGTTAAAAAGAATTGGCTCCGGACCATTCTAAATATACGCCATTTATTACCACCCTGTGGAGGTGTTCCTGTAACCAGTTTTCTATCCAGGTACATAAATTGTCATCAATGCCAACAGACCGCAAATTTGTCAATTAGGCATTTGTGGGGAACTGTATTAAATGCATTGGTAAAATGCAGACACCGCATACACACATCTATCCAGATGATAGCTCACTTCCTCATAGAATGTTGATAGGTTGGTTTGGCACAAACAATACTTCATAAATCCATGCTGGTTACTATTAATGATACAAATTTCATCAACAAATTATTGAATAAAGTCCCTTTACAAACTTTTGATGTTAGGCTGACCTGTCTGTAGTTTTCAGGCATATATCTCTACCCTTTTTCAATACTGGTACCAAGTTAGCTTTTCGCCAATCAGCCAGTATATTCTGGTCAGTAAGCGGTCCTTAACCACATGCCGACCAGCCGCCGCAGTTGTACTGCAGCAGAATGGCACAACGGGGCAAAATGACGCTTCGCCCTGTGGCCACCAGATTAGAGGTCGACCGATATGGGTTTTTCTCTGGCCGATGCCGATATTTAGAAATCGCAGTGGCCGATGGCCGATATGTGATGCCGATTTTTTTGGGCCGATATATTAGGCCGATTTTTTTTTTTTTTTTTTTTTCCCTTCAGGTCATAAAATCTAACAGTTAGACCCCTTTCACACTGGGGCGTTTTTCAGGCGCTTTTGGGCTAAAAATAGCGCCTGTAAAGTGCCTGTAAAATGGCTCCCCTGCAGTCTCAGTATGAGATCCCGAGTGCTTTCACACTGAGGCGATGCGCTGGCAGGATGTTAACAAAAAGTCCTGCAAGCAGCATCTTTGGAGCAGTGTATACCGATCCACCACCACTTCTGCCCATTGAAATGAATGCGCACCGCTGCCGAAGCGCCTGCAAAGCGTTTCGGCAGCGGTGCTTCAGGGGCGCATTTAACCTCTTCCTCGGCTGCTAGCTGGGTTATAAGCTCCCCGCTAGCAGCAGAATAGCGCCGCTAAAATGACGGTAAAGCGCCGCTAAAACTAGCAGCGTTTTACCGTCAACGCATGCCCGCTGCAGTGTGAAAGCAACCTAAAGTGATACAGAAAATTTTTTACATTTAAACATTTATTAAATAAAACAAACCTCCAATCAGTTCACTTGTATGTAGAATTTAGATTAAAAAAAATATAAAAAAAAAAATTATATCTTAAAAATAAATACACAAAAACAGGTAATCAAAACTTTTGGACAAAAAAAAATGGGCTAACTTTACTGCTTAGTTTTTTTTTTTTGATTTATTAGTGTATTTTTTTTTAAAAATTGCGTTTGAAAGACCGCTGCGCAAATACCGTATGACATAAAATATTGCAACAACCGCTATTTTATTGCCTAGGGTCTCTGCTAAAAAAAATATATATAATGTTTGGGGGTTCTAAGTGATTTTCTAGCAGAAAATACAGGATTTTTACTTGTAAGCAACAAGTGTCAGAAAAGATTTAGTCTTTAAATGGTTAAACTGAGAACTTCTACACACAAAAGCTCAGCTCATTCAGAAGTGTAAACATTGTATCAATTCAGGTTCTTTTTATCAGATTTGGCAGGCTGCCCAGAGAGGGGGAGAAGTCCCTTCAGAGAAGAATACAGGCAACTTGTATTGACTTCAGAAGTCATTTGCAAGTCGAGCTGAGTTATATCGGCCTTTTTATCGGCCGATGCCGATTAAGTAAAAAACACCAAATATCGGCCGATATATCGGTCGACCTCTACACTAGATGCACCGATGCGAGTGCCCGGCAGTCTTAATTACCGCCGGGCTCCAGCGATCACACGGGGAACCCAGAACCGTGTGTGTAAACACATAGTTTCCGGTTCTCTGAGGGGAGAACTGACAGATCCTCCATTCATACAGAGTATGAACAGAGGATCTGTTACTTTCCCTGCACAGTCCACATCTCCCTTCAGTTAGAACACAAACTAGGACACACTGCCAGTGACATTTTTACAGTAATCAATGCATTTTTAATCGCACTGATCGCTGTATTAATGCCAATAGTCCCAATGTATCAAAATTGTCCGATGTGTCCGCCATGTCGCAGTCATGATAAAAATCGCTGATCGCCGCCATTACTAGTAAAAAAAAAAAAATATTAATAAAAATGCCATAAAACTATCCCCTATTTTGTAGACGCTATAACTTTTGCGCAAACCAATTAATATACGCTTATTGCGAGTTTTTTTACCAAATATATGTAGAAGAATACATATCGGCCTAAACTGAAGAAACATTTTTTTTTTATATATTTTTTGGGGATATTTATTATAGCAAAAAGTAAAAAATAATGCGTTTTTTTTTTTTCAAAATTGTCGCTCTTTGTTTATAGCGCAAAAAATAAAAACCGCAGAGGTGATCAAATACCACCAAAAGAAAGCTGTATTTGTGGGAAAAAAAACGACGTCAATTTTGTTTGGGAGCCATGTTGCACGACCGCGCATTTGTCAGTTAAAACGACGCAGTGCCGAATCACAAAAAGTGCTCTGGTCTTTGGCCAGCCAAATGGTCTGAGGCTTAAGTGGTTAAAGATTAAGAATAATATACAAATTTAAAGATAAGGAATAATGGTCTAGCAAAAACCTGGCTAAATTCTTTAAGAACTCTCGGGTGTAAGCTATCTGGTTTTGGCGATTGATTCACATTAAGATTTTCAAGCCTTTTTAAAATACTGGCTTCTATTAGCCCACAAGGGTACATTCCATGTTGTGTTACCAACAATACAGTCTTGTTTATTTTACCCCTCCCTTTCCTTAGTAAAAGCCAAGGAGAATAATATAAATTAACCCAGTTGCTTTCTCCTGGTCGCTCATAACTAACTTCCCCTGACTATCCTTTTGGGGCCATTTGTTCTGTCTTTTACTATAAATTGTAAACTTTTTTTTGTTTTTTGCTTTTTTACTCTCCTCTGCTATGTGTCTCTCTTGGTCTATTATCGCTTTCCTGATCATACTCCTACAGTTTTCCTATTGCATTCTTTGTAGTGTTGGTGACCCCTTGGCCTTAAATTTTTTAAAGGGCAGTGGTTTCTTTTTATTATGTGGTTTTACACTCAAATTAAGCCACCCACATTAAACTTATATATATATATATATATATATATATATATAATTTTTTTTACAGTTTTCAAAAATACAGATAGGGATGTAGGCAAGATGATATATTAAGCCAGTTAGCGGACATCTGCATGACAAAAGCTCATACAACTAATGACAACACACCCATTAACCACTTGTCGTCTGTATAACTTACCTATATGGAGGAAAGGTGGCACCGCTGCACTGGATCACGTACCTAGTACGTGATCCGAAACTTCTGGGTCTGGGGTGCGCATGCGCAAACCAATCAATATACGCTTATTGGGATTTTTTTTTAACCAAAAATATGTAGCAGAATACACATCTGAAGAGAAGAGTTTTCAGGGATCGCCTGAAGGCAGCAAGAGTAGGGGATAGCCTGACTAGTGGAGGTAGCAAGTTCCAGAGGATGGGAGAGGCGCTGGAGAAATCCTGGAGACGAGCATGAGAGGAGGAGACGAGAGCGCTTGAGAGTAGGAGGTCTTGAGAAGAGCAGAGAGGACGATTTGGGTGATATTTGGAGACAAGATTGGTGATGTAGCTCGGGGCAGAGTTGTGAATGGCTTTGTATGTTGTGATTAGTATTTTGAATTTAATTCGCTGGGTGATTGGGAGCCAGTGTAGGGATTGGAGAAGAGGGTTGGCAGACACTGAGCGGTTGGTAAGGTGGATCAGTCTGGCAGCAGCATTCATTATAGACTGAAGAGGGGATTGTCTATGGAGAGGCAGGCCAATGAGAAGGGAGTTGCAATAGTCAAGGCGATAGATAACAAGGGAGTGAATGAGGAGCTTGGTGGTTTCATTTGTTAAAAAGGGGCAAATTTTAGTGATGTTATGGAGGTGAATTCTACAAACTTTGGACAACGATTGGATTTGAGGCTGAAATGACAAGTCAGAGTCTAGGATTACATCTAGTACCCTGGCGTGAGGGGAGGGACTGATGGTTGCATTGTTGATTTTGATGGAAAAGTCATGGAGGGGGGCACGGGCGGGGGGGGAATATTAATAGCTCAGTTTTAGAGAGATTTAGTTTAACCACTTGCCGACCGCCGAACACCGATGTACGTCCTAACTTTGCTGGTAGATATCGTTGTTATGGCAGCAGCTAGCTAGTCTTTTTGACCCCAGATCTCATATTTAAGAGGACCTGTCATACTTTTTTCCATTACAAGGGATGTTTACATTCCTTGTAATAGGAATAAAAGTGACACAATTTTTTCTTTAAACAGTGTAAAAATAAAATCATATAAAATAAATAAGAAAAATAAACATTTTTTTTAAACGCCCCGTCCTGACGAGCTCACGCTCAGAAGCGAACGCATACATGAGTAGCGCCCGCATATGAAAACGGTGGTCAAACCACACATGTGAGGTATCGCCGCGATCGGTAGAGCGAGAGCAATAATTCTAGCCCTAGACCTCCTCTGTAACTCAAATCATGCAACCTGTAGAATTTTTTAAATGTCGCCTATGGAGATTTTTGAGGGTAAAAGTTTGACGCCATTCCACGAGCGGGTGCAATTTTAAAGCGTGACAGGTTTGGTATCAATTTACTCGGCGTAACATTATCTTTCACAATTAAAAAAAAAAATTGGGCTAACTTTACTGTTGTCTTGTTTTTTTATTCAAAAAAGTGATTTTTTTTCCAAAAAAAAGCGCGCTTGTAAGGGCGCTGCGCAAATACGGTGTGAAAAAAAGTATTGCAATGAGCGCCATTTTATTCTCTAGGGTGTTAGAAAAAAAACGTATATAATGTTTGGGGGTTCTAAGTAATTTTCTAGCAAAAAAAACCTGTTTTAAACATGTAAACACCTAAAATCCAAAACAAGGCTGGTCCTTAAGTGGTTAAGGAAGTGGTGCGACATACATTTTATTTGGGTACAGTGTCACACGTGCAATTGTCAGTTAAAGCAACGCAATGCCGTATCGCAAAAAATTGCCTGGTCATGAAGGGGGGAAAATCTTGTGGAGGTCAATTGGCTAAAGTAGTCTGCTATGGATTACTATACCCAATATATACAGTCAGATACAGAGCATTCCTCCCACATCCCATCTGAGATTTTAAGACAGCAGAAACAGACCAGAAGAACTTACAGTTCCAGGTTTAACTTTAGTTCTTTTATATTTGTTGCCTTTCGGAATATACTGGCTAACAATAATTATGTTCTTAAAGCACTCTCATTTTTCCTCAGTGTTTGATTCTAGAATATATTCACATTTAGGGGTAGATTTACTAAAGCTGGAGAGTGCAAAATCAGGCTCACTTCTGCATTCCTAAGCAGAGAACCAATTTATGACCAATCAGCTTCCAGGTTTTATTGCCAAAGCTTAAGCCAGCAAGCTAAGGTTAGAAGATGATTGGTTTCTATGCAGAAGTGAGCTCTCCAGCTTTAGTAAACAAACTCCTTAATGTCTTGAATCATGGAGTGCAGTTTAGTAAAGTTGGGACTCTCTTGAAATTCAACATTCTTGTCTTACCCTCATGTCTCCATTTCCTGTGATTTACAATGAACTTACTGTAATTACCATGTGATCGCCATTTCCCAGGTTCTCCCTTACTTCCACATCTGTGTTTGTAATTAGTAGCTCAAGCAGAGCCTTATTTCTAGGTGGGGCATCCACCAACTGACTCATGAAATGGTTCTACATTTAATACGCTTTAAGGCTACAGGCCCGTACACAAGATCATAAAATCTGAAGTACAATTTTGTCCGCTAAACGATCTGTTGACATTCTGATCGTTAGTATGCTGCTTTTGACAGCTGATTACGAATTTTCATCAGACAAACTGGATCCGCAGGCTCAAATTTTTGTCTGATAAGACCACCACGTTCGATTTTCTTTTCATTAGTACAGTTTTTGGCCCAAAAAAACCCCACAAAAACCTGAAGAGCAAGACTAGGCATGCTCAGAAATGAAAGAACACATACAAAACAATTCAACACATTATGTCACTTCTGATGTTGAATTCTGTTGTACGAAAATTTTCTGATGGAGAGTAACCTCTTCACTTTTGATTTTAGACTAGCATGCGACAAAAAACTGATGAAAATTTGTCCAATAATCTGATCGTATGTACAAGGCTTACAAGAGCTCAGTTTAACCTCCTTATTGAATTTAAGTATTCAAAAAAGACACCGAACGCTAGCAGACCTACATTTTTTTAACCACTGTAAGAGGCTCTTCAGCTTATTGTGACAGCATTCCACCTATTCTGAGATAATACAAGTGCAAATGGCATTATTGCATTCAACAGGCTATGTGCTCACCCTTCAAAAAAAAAAAAAAAAAAAAACACAAGGAGAGAGAGGCGCCTCTGGGTGTAGATATAGGGCGCGATTAATAGACACTTAACATAGGCAACTCACATTTGAGAAGTCATAATCAGGCATTCGATTTATTTTATTTTACTGCTTTCCTATAATCAAGTAATTAATTTATATAGATGGACAGATGAGCCATTATTGGTAGCAGAAGTATATACAGAAAATATACACATAGATGTATACATACATGTACTTATATACACAAGCATATCCATGATAGTCATGGTGTTGATAGATGATTAAACATGGGAATAAGGGAAGGGAGGGAGGGGGGAATTAATTATTGAGAGGGAGAGAAAGAAGGGGGGGATTGATATAAGGAAGTGAAAAATGGGAATGAGGATTAATTTTTAAAAGAATTAGCAGAAATAATTATAGTGTAAGCAATCATATTCTTCCTGGTCAGCATTAGCACAGCCAATACAAAATAGATGTTGATTAGGTGTAACACACTGCATATAAGCAATATGTACACAACCATACATATATTTGTACATAGATCCTGATGGTATCATGTTCGCCAGGAAAAAGAATAACAGAAATATTGATAAATACCGGTAGTGGGTCAAGGTAACTACAATTAAAGGGAAATGGGGTCTAAGATTGAACGAATACCCGCCACTCCCAAAAGAAAGACCAACCTGAGAAAAGTATAGATATAAAGTTGTTAGGTATATGGCATAGCTGGTATAAAATACAACCACAGGTAACATGTGTCTATGCCTATATAGGCCAATATAAATCTGGTACTCATACTAAAAGGATGGTGGCTATCTCAATCCCTTTGTTAATATCTGCTGCTGAGAAAACATCTAGATTATAAATCCAGTATGTTTCTCTGGAACATGGTTTTTTTAATCTTTCAGCTGCAGAGAGGGATCTACTCGATGACCAATACTTTAAAGTCCAATGGTGGCTTTGATAAACCTCTGCAAAATGTCACGGGACACTATGTGGGTCCTCACCCTCCTCGATAAACCACCTATGTTCGCTGAACTTCTGCTGTATGGCTCGGATTGTTAGGCCACAAGGACAAGCAAGGTCATACACCACAAAGTCTGTTGAACAATTATAAAATTCTTTGAGTTGGTAAGTTTTACCTTTTGGTACAGAATGATTTTTGACCATGCTGTACAAACTTACATGTTTTGCAGTGCTTTACGACATTGGTACATACCTACCAATGGTATCAGTACAGGCACAGTTGGAGGAGCTATAGTACATTTAAAATTAGCTTGGAGCGTTTTTATTTTGCAAATTTGAGGCCCTAGAGTATGTAACCCTAGGGTGTGTGGGGAGAATGGTTTTCAGGTGCGGGTCTTGTATAATATCCCAATGGTTTGATAGTATGTTTTCCATCTTTTTATATTGTGAATAGAATGTAGTAACAAACCTACTACATTCCATTCACAATATAAAATGATGGAAAATATACTATCTAACCATTGGGATATCATACAAGACCCGCACCTGAAAACCATTTTCCCCACACACCCTAGGGTTACATACTGTAGGGCCTCAAATTTGCAAAATAAAATCGCTCCAAGCAAATTTAAATCTACTATAGCTCCACCAACTTTGCCAGTACTAATACCATTGGTAGGTATGTACCAATGTCGTAAAGCACCGTGCAAAACATGCAAGTTTGTACAGCATGGTCAAAAATCATTCTGTACCAAAAGGTAAAACCTACCAACTCAAAAGAATTTTATAATTGTTCATCAGAATTTGTGGTGTATGGCCTCATTTGTCCTTGTGGTCTTATCTATGTTGGCCGAACAATCTGAGCCTTACGGCAGAGGTTTGGTGAACATAGGCGATTTATCGAGTGGGGTTGAGGACCCACATAGTGTCCTGCGACATTTTGCAAACGTCCCATCACAAATCCATCATTGGACTAAAAGTATGGGTAATCGAGCAGATCCCTAGATCCCTCTCTGCTGCAGCTGAAAGATTTAAAAAAAAAAAAAACAGAAACATACTGGATCTATAATCTAGATGTTCTCTCACCAGCAGATATTAACGAAGGGTTCGAGATAGCCACCATCCTTTAGTATGAGTTGTATATTGGTCTATAAAAAGGCAGACACATGTTACCTGTGTTTGTATTTCATACCATCTATGCCATATACCTAATAACTTTATATCTATACTTTCTCAGGTTGGTCTTCCTTTTGGGGATGGCGGGTATTCGTAAGTATGGTTACGTTCAATCTTAGACCCCCCATCTCCCTTTAATTGTAGTCACCGTGACACGCTACCGGTATTTATCAATATTTTTGTTATTCTATTTCCAGGTGAACACGATACCGTCACGACCTATGTACAAATATATGTATGGTTGTGTACATATTGCTTATATGCAGTGTTTTACACCTAATCAACATCTATTTTGCATTGGCTATGCCAATTCTGACCATGAAGAATACGATTGCTTACATTATAATTAATTCTGCTAATTCCTTTAAAATTAATCCTCACTCCCATTTTTCAATTCCCTATATCCCCTCCCCCTTTCTCTCCCTTTCAATAATAAACCCCACCCCCCCCGACTCCCTTCCCTTATTCCCATGTTGAATCATCTATCAACACCATGATTATCATGGAAATGCTTGTGTATATAAGTACATGTATGTATACATCTGTGTATATATTCTGTATATACTTCTGCTACTAATAATGGCCCAACTGTCCATCTATATAAATTGATTACTTGATTATAGGAAAAATCAGTAAATAAATCTACCCCCCCCCCCATTTAATAACTAATTGTAAATCAATTAGGTAATAAAATCATTAAAATTATTAAAAAATAATTGAATTATATTTTCTTGACTCCCCTATTTATTGTAACGTTTGCTGTATAATTATGCAGTTTTATAATCATGTTCCTATCATTCACGATTTATCATTTGTGATTTTTTATGAGTATTTATATGGTTTAGTCGTCGGTAATAATGTTGCTGCATGCTATATATTTGTCATGGTACATTATGTCTTTTTATTACCTTTTTTAAAGTCACTGTTTAAATGCTTTTAATTAGCCAGTATTACCCTCACTGCCCCTTGTTCGTTTAATAATTGCCATTATCTAGTGATGTCTCTTACCAAGATATAGAGTCAGCTATTGCCTCAGTGTGCTGCCAATTACTATGTACAGATTACACTGGCACCTCCCTCCTATGCACGTTATATTGCAGCGCCCGAGTTCCACAAGTTAGCTTGAAAAAGGAGCGCGGCTGCCGTGTCATCCGCAGTGTCCATGCTCAAGAAATGCGTTGCTTTCCAGTGACATCCATCCTTGCCTGTCTACCATCTGCGCCTGAAGCCTCGCCCTGAGCTGTCTCCACCGCGGCCGGCTTCTTACAACTAGCAGTGCTGTAGCGAGCCTAGCGCTTCTCCCCCACAGGATTGGGCTCTCAACTGATGACCAGATTTCCCCCTTGCAGGGACTTCTCCATGCCGGATTATGACTTCTCAAATGTGAGTTGCCTATGTTAAGTGTCTATTAAACTTGTCCTATAACTGCACCCAGAGGCGCCTCTCTCCTTGTGTTTTTTCAGTGCAACTGGAACATGGTTTCTGTTCCCATATGACAACAGCCCTGAGTGTTGGACCCTCCACTACCACCCTTTATGGTCCTTGGACTGTTAAAACAGATTTAAAGATCATGGACTATTATCACCTTACATTTCCTACATAGATCACTATGCTTATTCATTTTTATGCCTATACAACACTGTGGGATATGTTGCTCTAGTTCCCTGCGCCTTTACTTGTATTATTGTGCTCACCCTTCAGCCCAACTAAGGCATGTAGCACATGTGTAAAGAAATGAGCTCTCACAAGTAACCAATAATGGACCACTGCGTTATTTTATGCAAAGGAACAGTTTCTAAGAGGTAGGAAGGTGTCTACCTGGTTCCTGGAATTTGCCGACAACTGCTGTATGTATTCATTTATCAATCTGCTACAGCTGGACAACCTCAGTTGTGCATAAACTATATATATATTTTATTATGTCATTACACACACACAGGAAATTTTTGCATAACGTCAATTACAGTCTATTACCCAGTACGTCTTGTCCCAGATTACAACATAAGGAACTCTGATGTAGAACATGTGGCTGCTTTTTTTTTTTTGCTTCCTCTTAGATTCCTGTGACTGCTGATATAGAATATGGTAGCCGTTATCTAGTTTTGTGGCCAATATATCCTGAACCACAATCGGCATGCAATTTCCACCATGAAAAATTTCTCACTTACTTCCTCACAGAATGAGAACAGGTTGGTCTGACTTTCATAAATTCATGCTGGTTGTCACTTACGATACCTTTATCACAGACAAATTTCTGTATTGAGTCCCTTAACATTTCCTTAATACCTTATATACTACTGATGTTAAGATAACTGGTTAGTTTCCTGGCATCTTGATCCTTTTTTGTAAACTGGTAGCACATTTGTTCTACCCCAACTAGTTGGTACCATTACAGTCAGTAAGGTCTTTAAAAAGTAGAAATAGTAAAACATACCCAGGCCATCATCTATTTTATGTTCAGTGCAGCAAAAATCGCTATAGCGACTGCCTGAAAGAAACTGATAGTTGACTTGGCGGTAATGAGATGTACGCTGACTTGGATCATGTTACATAAAAAGCTGGTTAGTATTCTGAAAGACAGATCTGCTAGGTTTGGTTATGTTTGGGACCTTTGGCCTAAATACCTCTAACCTTTGGACACTTAAAGAGAGTGCGAGACGGGGCATTGGGTTCTCTGACAGACCTCTTGGTTAACTTTCCCTTGCTTTTTCTTTTCTCTCCTCCTTTCTCTTTTCTTCTTTAGATTTCTATGGTTTTCATATCTGCAATTTGCTATGTAGTACTTGGAAGCGATTGTGATCCATGTTGGCTGGCCGGTGGGTTATGGAAAAGCTGAGCTATGTCTGTTTTCTGTTTCTTGTGCGGACATCTTGGGAGTCCTGGTAAGGTGGTTTATCTCTGTGTGACAGACGAGCTCTTGTGGTTGTTAATGATTGAAGTTGATATTACGATACGCTATTTTGCAGGTTACGTTTGTCATTGATATATTGATATCACCCACCAGTGCTGTGGGACCAAACTGTCTCTCTATTTTGATACTACCGTTTGTGGACAAGTTTTATACTCTCCCTTTTTTTCATAAATACTTAATAAAAAAATATTGAAAGAAAAAAAAAAGTGGCTTGCCTAGAACTGAGCCAAGTTCCTTAAAGTGGTTTTAGAAGGACAACGTTTTTTTATCTTTGTGCATTCTATGCATGAAGGTAAAAAACCTTCTGTGTGCAGAAGCCCCCCTAATACTTACCTCAGCCCCCTCTAGAACCAGTGAGGTCCACGAGAGCCTTGCTTCTCCGGGGACTCGCATTCCCAATTGGCTTTTGGCAGCAGAATTAGCCATCGACTCCTGCCGCTGTCAATCACAACCATTGCACAGAGCAGGCAAGTATAAACATGTTTGTTATTTAAAAAAAAAAAAAAAAAAAAAAAAAAGAGTTTTACTTTCACTTTAAAGCCTCGTACACACGATCGGATTTCCCGCAGACAAAAGCATCAGACTTTTGTCCGAAGGGCATGTGCCGTGAACTTGTCTTGCATACACACGGTACACAACTGTCTACCAACAAACACAAAAGGTAGTGACGTACTAGATGTACTACGAGTCGATAAAGCGGAAGTTCAATTGTCAGGCGCCACCCTTTGGGCGCCTTCTGCTAATTTCATGTTAGTAGAAGTTTGGTGAGTGTTGATTCGCGCTTTTCATTTTTCGCTTTTCAGTTCGTTTCTGAACATCCGTTCGTCAACCAGCCATGTTGCGGAATTGGAGGAAATAACGTGTTATTTATTATTGGCCTTGGGAGTTATTGCTTTGACCCAAGTCCAGTCCAGGAACAGGAGGAGGAGGATTTCTTGGACCAAAAATTGGTTGCTTTATTAATCGTGACCAATTATGTCATATGCCATTGCTGCGGGAGTTTTAGGAGAATAATCTAGATGATTTTCTGAATTATCTCCAGATTACGGGCCCCTGCCGCAGAAAATCGGACAACTGTTGTCAGATGGAGCGTACAAACGGACGGATTTTAGGCCAACAGTCTGTCAACACACAATTCCCGTCAGAAAATCCGATCGTGTGCTTTAGGATACATGGGAGTAAGCTATCTGGACCTGGTTATTTGTTTACATTAGGCTTCTCTTGTACCCAGTTTTCAGTCACCCACAGAGGTACCTTCAGTGAAACATCACATTGTCTGTGAGATGGTTTGGCCATAACATTTCTTTTGACTGGATCAAAAGGATAAGTTCACTCTTTTTTACAGGTAAAAAAAGAAAAAAAGTGCATTTACTTATTTATTTTCTAAGGAGCATGCAGAGTATTGTACCCCTGATTAGCAGATCGCAGATGCAATGTCAGGTTTCTGCAGACTAGCTACAGGATAGCTGTCTGCCCATACCTTCTATAAGGTTAAGCATTTATTCAAGAGCAGAAAGATCAATAAACTACAAGAGCACTCATCACCAAGTTGTCAGCCGCTAAGACTGATGGTACTTGTAGCCTATCCAGTCACAGGAAACAGAATGAATGATGTGACCATGTGGGAGCGGAGCGTCATTTTGTATTTGAACTGTGGCAGTGGGTACGTGGAGAGGATCCCCCATCTGTTGTCAAGGAAAAGAGGGGGGTTTGGGGGAGAATCGGGGGTGCATGCTATGTTACATCCTAAAAAATGGGTGTAACACGCTCAGAAAGATGAACTAAGCCTTTAAATTGATGCTGGGTAACACATTATCCAATATACAGATGAACTTTCGATCTTTTATAAATGAAAGATCCACTTTGTATGGCGAGCACTTTGCCCATTAGTGTTTAGATGGCAGTGAAATCTACCAATACATGAAAATACACAGCATTTGGAGAACATTATCTCTTTGCTATGATAGCAAAGAAAAATAAAACATAATTTATACAAAAATATCTATACTGGTGCCTATTAAAGTCCCATATTAATTATTTGCAATTGTGTCTTGTGACAGGGATGATGGTACTTGTCCCAAAAGGATTTCTCATACCCCTCAAAATTTGTTCAATATCGGTTTATTATCTTTCTGTTATGGACTCACCATTTTTGTAAATATTTTATTATATATTTTTATGTGACAACAATGAAGAAATGACACTTTGCTACAATGTAAAGTAGTGAGTTTACAGCTTGTATAACAGTGTAAATTTGCTGTCCCCTCAAAATAACTCAACTGTCTCCTTTAAAGGAGTGAAAGGCCACTTCAACAGCCATGAATGGAAGGGGGATTGGCAGTACCAAATTTTTCTCATTTTTTGGGGGTTTTTGCACACAGGTGGTTGACACAACCAGGAGGATGAGGCTGCTATTGTGGGTTCATAGAAGGCGCTATCTCACCTGGTATTTAGAGGGTGTAGAGCTCCATATCCCCTTACAGTGTTCATGCATACTACTGTCCAACTATGAGAGGTGACTAGGACAGGTGGTGTCCCCCAATTTGCCGCTATAGAAAAACCCTCAGCTGCCCCATTTTTATTCCTATGCGGACCCAATAGTTTGGACAAAGTCTGGGGGGAAAAAAAAACAAAACAGTTGGAGCTGTGGTTAGGAATGGGGTGCTGTTACAATTTACTTCCTTAAAATCCCAACACCAGTTACCCAATTGCCACCTCTTTCAACATCTACAGTTTCGACATGCCTTCTGCACCAAGTTTGGCTCTTCCAGTTTGCGTGTGCGGGTTGGAGATTTGGAGGCTCTACAGAGATATGGTGATATGAGCAAAGCCTTATCCACTATATATAAACACTTACTGATACATCTAAGGTTCTTCTATCTTACCTTAACACCTGATTAACAGATTTCCCTTAATTATATGGTGATGACTGGGATGATATGTGGGGGCCCTCCTTCACTAGACTTGTATCAACGAGAGATCACCTCATACAATTTAAGTTCCTCCATAGAATCTACCTCGCCCCTGCCAGGCTGGTGACAATTTTCCCCACAGATAATCGTCCGATTGTTGGAGGTGTGCTTTCCCCCAGGCCAACTTAATTCATATATCGTGGCATTGCACTGCTATTCAACAATTCTGGTTGGAGGTGGTGCAATGTATACAGTCTGTTATGACAATCATTCTGTTAAAGTTTGTCTATTAGGTCTGATTGACCCACTAGCTCCCACGAAGACGATACATACCCTACTCACTCTACTTTTTTTATTATGCCATAAAAAGAATTATTCTTTTGTGGGAAAAAAAAAAAAAATCACGGTCCCCTCCATGAAGACCTGGAAGGCATTAATAAATAAAGCAGTACCCCTACACAAAAAGCTACATATGCAAATAGAGGAGTACCAGTCAAATTAGATAAAATGTTGGAAGGTTGGGTGAGTCATATTTATTGAGTGCCTATTATTTAGAATGCGTTGGAAGTTTGCCTGGAAATTTGTGGAGCCATTATATTGCTGTTCATGTGATTTTAGCAATGAGGTGGGAGGTTTCCCCCCCCCATGTGCTTACTGTTTGCTGTGAAGCTTTATCCTTGTATGCGACACTCAATGTATTCAATGGGAGCTGGACAGACTGCTGGCGCTGTTGCATTGTAGTGATGGTTTGTTTTTTGTTGTATTTTATGTTTTATACTTGTGTACTAAAACCAAAAAAAAAAAAAAGGAGTTAAAAAGGACAAATAAACGCTCCAATGATCAATGGAAAAAATGTCCAGAATTTATAAAAAGGACTCCCATTCTAAGGTTCTCAAAATTTTTAACGATTATTCTTTCCCTTCTTCACACCCAGCCAGTTCTGGCCTTTTATAGTTGCTGCCCAAGATGATCCTGAGTCTATGGTACCCTCCCTTCTTTCTTGCTTTACTTTCTTAGGTTCTTTGTACGCTCTCTGGTTGCAACCATTACTGGGAAGCCTGCTTTTATGAAACTTGCCAAATTATGCATATTTTGGTATTTGAATCAGTCTCCCTGTACAGTCAATGGAATCTTACAGTGTTTATGATTTATTTGATTACAGTGTAGATTTGATATTCTGTGTAATCTCATAGCCCCCTGCATGGGTGAACTTGTTATGTTTTGGAAAGCAAAAAAAAAAAAAAGGAGAAAGACAGCACAGCCAGCCTGGTGACCAAACTTGTCCCTATTGCACATAGCTAGGTCACCTTCCTTTCTCAGCCTGTGATATGAAATTGAAGAAGCAGCAGGAAACTGATGAGTCTTCCCTCTGCTCTCTACTCCGCTCAGTACGTTCCCAATCAGCTCTTGTGTATGCATGGGACCCGACTAGCTCCTAGTGCAGCATTTAAAGTGAGAGTAAACTCCCATGGATGATTTTTACCTGTTGGTAAGCCAATTAGTAAGGCTTAAATATAAAAGTAAATGGTGCACTTGTTCCACAATTAAATAGTGTGTAACAAAATGTGTTTCAAAAATGTATCAGTATCACCAGAATAAAATTTTGAATAGTGCACTTACCGTATATACTCGAGTATAAGTAGAGGTCGACCGATATATCGGCCGGCCGATATATCGGCCGATATTTGGCTTTTTTTACTTAATCGGCATCGGCCGATTGTGCTGATAAAAAAAGCCGATAATAGCTTCAGCGGGACTTGCAAATGACTTCTGTAATATAAGTCAGTGCAAGTTGTCTATAGTTTGTTTTCTCTCCTCCTCTGGGCAGCCTGCCAAGTCTGATAAGAAGATACATTTGTATCTTTTGGTTCTTTTTATCAATAGACTGAACTCCGTGGAGAAGTTTTCAGTTTAACCATTTAAAGACTAAATCTTTTTTGACATTTGTTGCTTACAAGTAAAAATCCTGTATTTTCTGCTAGAAAATCACTTGGAACCCCCAAACATTATATATATTTTTTTTAGCAGAGACTCTAGGGAATAAAATAGCGGTTGTTGCAATATTTTATGTCACACGGTATTTGAGCAGCGGTCTTTCAAACGCATTTTTTTTTTTAAAAATTAATGAAAAAAAAAAAAAAAATAAGCAGTAAAGTTAGCCCATTTATTTTCGTCCAAAAGTTTAGATTACCTGTTTTTGTGTATTTAATATTTAAGATATAGTTATTTTTTTTTTCATCTAAATTATACATACAAGTGAACTGATTGGAGGTTTGTTTTGTTTAATAAATGTTTAAATATAAAAAATTTTCTGTATCACTTATTACTTAAGGCTGCTTTCACACTGGAGCGGGCATGCGTTGACGGTAAAACACTGTTAGTTTTAGCGGCACTTTACCGTCATTTTAGCGGCGCTATTCGGCTGCTAGCGGGGCGCTTAAAACCGAGCTAGCGGCCGAGGAAGGAGTTAAATGCGCCCATGAAGCGCTGCTGCCGAAACACTTTGCAGGCGCTTCGGCAGCGGTGCACATTCGTTTCAATGGGCAGGAGTGGTGGAGGAGGGGTATACACCGCTCCAAAGATGCTGCTTGCAGGACTTTTTTTTATTATCCTGCCATCGCATCGCCTCAGTGTGAAAGCACTCGAGCTTTCACACTGAGACTGCAGGGGAGCCGTTTTACAGGCGCTATTTTTAGCCCAAAAGCACCTGAAAAACGCCCCAGTGTGAAAGGGGTCTAACTGTTAGATTTTATGAGATGAAGGGAAAAAAAAAAAAATCGGCCCAATATATCGGCCCAAAAAAATCGGCATCATATATCGGCCATCGGCCACTGCGATTTCTAAATATCGGCATCGGCCAGGGAAAAACCCATATCGGTCGACCTCTAAGTATAAGTCGAATTTTTCAGCACATTTTTTAGTGCTGAAAGTGCCCCCCTCGACTTATACTCGAGTCAAGCACTTTTCTGCAGCAAAAAATTTCATTTTTCCGAACCGACTTTGGGGCCCCGTATCTCAGGGCCACTTGGTGCTAGGAACACCAAATTTGGTGTGCAAACCCAGTGGAAAGGGTACAACATATCCAAAGCTGAAGTTCCTAGCTCTAAGTGGCCCTGAGATACGGGGCCCCAAAACCGGTTCAGAAAATGTCATTCTCTGCTGCAGAAAAGCGCTTGACATTTTCTGAACTGATTTTTGGGGCCCTGTATCTCAGGGCCACTTGGTGCTAGAAACCCCAGCTTTGGAAATTTTATGGTGCTAGTTCCACTGGGTTTGCACACCAAATTTGGGGTTCTTAGCACTAAGTGGCCCTGAGATACAGGGCCACAAGTTCGGTCAACTGTGTCCATCTGCAGCAATGTCATTTCGGGACCCTTTGGGTTCAGAGACCCCAAATTTTGGCTGCAGCTAGGGGGCATCTAGGAACCCTTAACTACCGAGTTTGAAGTTCAGGGGACCTATGGCTGCAAATGGGCACAGTGATGCTGCAAATGGGCATTGTTGACCCTCTTTTCCACTTACAGTAGCTGTGCATTTCTCACCCTCGTCTTATACTCGGGTCAATAAGTTTTTCCCATTTTTTTGTGGTAGATTAGGGCCTCGACTTATACTCGGAACGACTTATACTCGAGTATATACGGGTAACTTGTGTATAATGACCACATTTAGTGAATCACTACAAAAATGTGCAAATATATAATATATATTGACCAAAAAATCCCTTATATTGCACAAACATATAACGTCCACATCAAATGTGATAACCAAAAATATATAACAGAAAAAACAAAGTCAAAAAATGTATTGATCTCACAATGAGTGAAGGTGCTCTATCAGTAGACTCTTGTCTTCTATTTATTATTGTGCCAAATTAAACAAATATCCGCCACCAGTGAATGAAGTGGCCGCTCACCTTAGAACAGGGGGTCAGCAACCGGTAGATCTACCGGTAGATCGCGGTCTGGATTTGCTGACCCACCATTCCAGAGCATCAAACCGAGTGCAATGCAGAGGAACTACTTGTAAAGTTGGAGCAAGAGCCACATAAGCTGATGCCTCCTCTGTAGTGCTGGTTCCTATCCCATGCAGAGTGATCCCAACTGCACTTCATCTCTTATCCCGGCTAGTGGACTCTCACTAGTGAAGCAATACACTGGGCAGAACAGTATAGGATGGCTTTCCCACTGATGTGCTGCAGTTTATACACACACCTTGGGTGCAATGTACCTGCAGCTTGACTGTGCCTAGCCATAGACGTCTCTTATATCCTACTGTTTTACTACCCCCTAACTTTAAGTGTGAATGAGCACAAGTGCTACTCCTTTGAAAAGCAATCAGAGTGTGTGTTGATAGGCGGTGAGGAGACAATATGTTTCCTTTTCACCACCTAATTTGCAATGCAATACACGCATTTGCGACACGGTAGTCCTGCAATTAGGTTTAAATCAGGTGTGAGGAGGCGACACTATGACCGGTGATCTTTGACTACTCCCGTGTTGTTCAGGTAGATTTCCACCTCTGGAAGGTTGCCTACCCCTGCCTTAAAATAGGACCATAAAAAGGTCAAAAAAACACCCTTGGATCTCAATAATGTCTCCAGATCCTGTATAATTCCACGTGCTACGATCCATCTCGCCAGAGATCCCTTTGCTAGGACAAGCTGGATCCACTCCTCCATTATATGTTCAAATACAAACAATGATACCACTTTTATTTAACATATCGATTTGCACTCACACAAAACATTTTAAACCAGCATAAGTATCAGGGTTAAAAGCTCGGCTGATCGCCTTTTCGCCACCTTCTGGGTATGCAAGATGGCGGAAGTGACATCACTGCATATATAAGGGATTTTTTTTGTCAATATATATTATATATTTGTTTGCAAATTTTTGTAGGGATTCACTAAATGTGGTCATTATGTGCAAGTTAGGTGCACTAGTCTAAAATTTATCCTGGTGATATGAATACATTTTTGATCCACAATTAAATAGTGGATATGAAATGTGTAACAAGTGTACCATTTACTTATATTTATCATTTGTTTGCAGAGTTCACTCATTAAATGGTTACAGCTGTTCATTGGGAGAATAAGGGCAATTGAGCATATAGTAACGCATAAGTATTTCTATATTATCTATAGTAAGGCTTACCTACGGTACAGTAAATATTTACATGTGAAGCTGCTTGTGATATCACCAGTGCATGCACTCTGCAGAAATGGTATACCGTTGAGCTTCAGAGCCCTGTGCCATAAACATCAGCTCCCGCGCACATGCGTGGGAGCGACATCATAGTGGCTCGTCCAAAGGACCGGAGCCCGCCAGCCTGGAAGGAAGATCTGGTGAAAATGGAAGTCCTGTCAGCGGTGACAGCGTGCCGTTTTAGGGCTTTCTTTTAAGGCAAGTTTCACATAATGTGCTAGAATGAGATGCATACAGGCACATTATAAAAACTTTGCCTTGCAGATTTTAAAAAAACAAAAAAATAAATAAATAAAACCACACACATGCCAGTTTACTACCCCTGAATGATTTTTCTTTTACATACATAACTGCATTCATTGGTTATTTCCTACCTTTTACTAAAAGGAAAGAAAAATGAACAAGTGACACAGTCACATCTGGTTTATTAGAACGGTTCAGTCGGTAAGCTAAGCAGGTATAATAGAATGTGCTGCTAGAGTGAAGACTTCCAGACTTCCACATAAACATGAAACATCCCCTGACCTTTCCTAAATGTGCTGATGTCATGCTGAGCCTGGCTCAACCTATGAAGCCACACCTGGTCATTGATATGTTGTGGCTGGTGCACAAAGCCACACTGCCATTTCAGTGTGCAAGGTAAATGTGTGAGATAATGGCTTATACATCATTCTTGATTTTAAAAAATAAATAAATAAAAATCTGCTCCTCAGCTCCCCTAGGCAATGAATACAAGGTATTTGCCTAGAAGCATTGTGAGCGTTTCTATATCGGACATGTCTCTCTCACACGCACACGCACGAGCCTGGTTCACACCATAGAAATGCATTTTTTCCCCCCTTCTGTTTTTCTTCAACTTAACTAAAAAAGGACATGCACATTCTGGTGCATTTTACCACATTACAGTACAGTTCAGTCCAGAAAATTAAAGCAGGATGTTCTACTTTTTTTTGGAACTGGCCGCACTGGTGTGAACTACGCCATTGAAAATCATAACCTGCTATCCATGCGTTTTTCATGCAAAAGCCGGCATGGGGTGTGAACCAGCCCTCAGGCAATTGCAAAAAATCCTGTAAAGTAAGATCGCTTTAAAAAAAATAAAGCATACAAGTCCGATGTGACTTATATAGGCGGTGACCCCGCCCCCTTATGCCGTCACAGTCCCTGGGCATGCTGGGACTGTGACTGCATAAGGGGGCGGGGTCACTGGGTGATGTTGACCACGCCCCCCTAAAACGTCACAGTCCCAGCATGCCCAGAGACTGTGACGGCATAAGGGGGCGGGGTCACCGCCTATATAAAAGTCACATCGGAGCGCTCAGAGAGCATACCAACCGGAGAGAGCGTCGTGTCAACATCGGAAGAAGAGAAGAAGGCAGATGGCAGAAGTACAGGCCCCTGCTAGAAAAAGAGCGCTAAAAGAGCAGAAGATAGCAGGGGAGCCCGGCACAATGCACGGAGAAGAACAGGAGAGACCCCCGAAGCCGGAAGAAGACCCCCGGAGCTGTAAAAATAAATAAATTACTTTAAAAACCTGTGCAGTGTGTTTTTTTTATTGACACTTTTTCCTTAGGTGAATGGGTAGGGGTACCATGTACCCGATACTCATTCACATAGGGTGGGGCGGCTGGGATCTGGGGGTCCTCTTATTAAAGGGGGCTCCCGGATTCCGTGTGTGGGCAAGTCCGTTCATTCTGAAAGTCCGCCATAACTCCGGCGAAAGTCCGTCGGGAAGACCAGCGGACCTAGTCTGCCGGATAGTCCGGTCGTGTGTAAGCAAGTCCATCCGTTCAGAAAGGCCGGCGGTAGTCCGCCGGAAGAACGTCGGACCTAGTTTCCCAGAAAGTCTGGTCGTGTGTACGCGGCATAAGATTCCTTGTTCTTCTATTTAGGTTGTCAATTTATAAAAACTTTTAATTTCATAATTTCTTTAAAAAACCATCTTCACTTTACATCATTTTTTCATAAGTACCTAAAATACAGTACTACATACAGAAAAGGTTTTGACTCCGAACCAACATTAGCAGCCCTGCCGGACTACCGAATTCTACCTATCTGCACCCCTCTCCATATGCATACTATAACTTAGACTAGGTTCACATCTATGCCATTGAGGTTTATGTGTTTTTCCAGTGTGTGTTGCATTTTTGAACATACGTATTTGATGCATTTTTGTTTTTTTTCTTCTTCTCCTTAAAATTGTAAATAGCCAGTTAAGGAGCGGGCAGCTGTCAACAGCTGTCAGGTAACTGTAAAAAGAGAATTGCCGGCAAAAGAAACAAAAAAATTGAGAAAAACAGACCTCCCCCCCAAACCCCCAAATCAGGCCCACAACATTTTTTTTAAACTTTTGGAGCGCCCCCCCCCCCCCAAATTCATACCAGATCCTTATCCAAGCATACAGCCCAGCAGGCAAGGAAAAGGAGGGGGGTACAAGCAAGCGCCCCCCCCCCCCCCATGAACCATACCAGGCCAGATGCCCTCAACATAGGGGGTTATGTGCTTTGGGGGGGGGTTCCTGCCCCCTTCCAAAGCACCTTGTACCCATGTTGGACAAGAGGCCTCTTCCCCACTGCTCTGCCCAGCTGTGGGGGGGGGGGGGGTGGGTGGGGGTGCCGTCAGGATGCTTATAGGAATCTGGAAGCCCCCAGGTCCCGCCCCCCCATGTGAATTAGTATGGGGTACAAATCACCCCTCCATGTTGAGGGCATATGGCCTTGTATGATTCAGAAGGGGGCACTCGCTCCCCCCCCTTTCCTGGCCTGCCGGGCTGCATGCTTGGATTAAAGTTTGGTATGGATTTGGGGGGGGGGGGGGGCACACCGTTTTATTTTTGGTGTGGGGTTCCCCTCAAAATCTGTACCAGACCCAAATGGCCTGGTATGAATTGGGGGGACCCCACGCCATTTTTTCCTTTGCCCACAATTCTTTTTTTTCCATTCAGCTGTCAGTGGGGAACCCCCGTAACCAGCTGATGAGTCAGTAGGTAAGGACGCAGCAGCTGCCCGCTCCTTAAAGTGTTACTAAACCCACAACAGTAAAATCAGTCTGTATATGCAGCATAGCATGCTTGGTATACTATACACTGTGGAACTTAAGGGGTTAATCCTCTGCATTGTGTAAAGAGGCAGTTTTATCCTGTATGCACAGATACTTCCCTCCTGCACTATCTGGGGTAGGTCAGCTAACACAGGCAGGGTAGCCAACCTGCACATGCTCAGTTGTGTCTTTTATGCAGGAGAGAACATTTCCTTGTTCTCAGAACTAGCAAGGTCACAGGATGTTGACATCACACATGTGGGCGTGTATAGAGGCTGTTGTGGAAATCTCCTCCTACCTGAACACACAGCTCTGGACAAACACTACAGTTTATCATGCAACTGTGGTATACAGATCATCCAAAAAAGGTATATAGTGGCAATATTTTAATGTAAAAAGAAGATTTATAAGCTGTGGGCACTGTGGGTGGGCAGATGAACTATTTTCAGATCACTGGGTTTAGTAACACTTTAATAACGGCTATTCAGTTTATTAGGGAGATGCACCAAAAACGCAACACGCAACGTTTTTGGTGCAGGTCCATTAAAGTCTATTATGTGCAAAATGCAATCTGCTGTGGGAAAAAAGTCCCTGACCCTTTCTAAAAAGGCAGCGGCTGAAAAACGCATAGATGTGAACGTGTCTGATAGAAAACCTTGTTACATGGACTGTAGTGCATTTCTGCAAACCGCACTAAAAAAAACTCATAGGTGTGAACCTAGCATTAGACGTATTTTTACTATAGGAGTAGTTGATGCTTGGAACAGACATCCAGCAAAGGTAGCAAGTTAGACATCAGTAAATTAAACGTGCTTGGGACAAAACACAGATTTAAACTATACTCAAACAAAAAAGGTAAAATCAAAAAAGGGGTAGACTTGACAGATCACTAGGTCTTTTTCTGCCATCGCTTGTTTCTATGACTTCTCTTCCAGAAAATTAATTCTTCTGCCTTGACTCCTAAGAGCTACCCACAGGACTGTGTAGGAAATAGACTCTTGGGAGACATAGTATCTCACATGCCCAATTTGGACATTTTCACTTAGGGGTGTACTCACTTTTGTTGCCAGCGGTTTAGACATTAAAGTGGGGTTCCCATTTAAAAAAAAAAAAAAATTAAAAAAGTCAGCAGCTACAAATACTGCAGCTGCTGACTTTTAATTGGACACTTACCTGTCCCTGGGTCCAGCGATGCGGGGGATCGAAGCCCCGCTCGTCCCCCCCCCCTCCGCGGCGCCGACATTCTAACTGTGGGCGCCCGGCTGTGGCTTCACCGCGCACTGTCACTGGCCCCGCAATCATCTGGGACCGGTCACGTGTCCCAGATGATTGACAAGAGGGAGGGGAGAGAGGCGATCTCCCTTCCTGCGCCAAGGGAAGTGACGTCAGGAGCCCAGGCACTGAAGGAGGCAGACTACGAGGGACCCCCTAGCAACAGGCATTTAGAGGTGAGTAAAAAAAAAAAAAAAATCCTCCAAATGTTTTTTTATTTTTTTTAAACACATTACTAATTTTTTTTTTTTTTGGGTTGGAACTCCACTTTAATGGCTGTGTGTTGAGTTATTTTGAGTGGACAGTAAATTTACACTGTTATGCAAGCTGTACACTCACTACTTTACATTGTAGTAAAGTGTCATTTCTTCAGTGTTGTCACATGAAAAGATATAGTAAAATATTTACAAAAATGTGAGGGGTGTACTCACTTTAGTGAGATACTGTAGTTCTGAGGAACCACATCAATAGGAACTCAGCAGCTGGCCTTGCAAACATTTTACAAGCTTGGTGATGTCATAGGGAGCAACAAAAGCCATTTCTCACTACATGAAAAAAAAATTATTAATAATAATGTTGAGTAATGCTTGGTAGAGCAAAATTTAGGAGGCAAATTTAGGTATAACCTGGATGTACACATAAAAAGCGTGTTCCCTTCATCAGGTGACTGTAACCTGATAAAAGGGAGCCTATGTGACCCCAAAATGCCATGTCATATATTGGTTGTGACTTTATAGGGTATGTGCTGAAAGGTCAAGTTTTTTTCCCCCCTTTTTAAATAAAATAATGAATACACATTTTTGCAAGAAAAAAAACATAAAAAAGTAAACTACCATCAGTGGATTACGGGTGCAATGTCAGGCTCCTGCAGATACCTACACCAGTTTTTTTGCCCATACCACTCTATGGGCCTTTACTTAGAAAGCTAGATGTGTCAGTGGACCAGGAGGTTGCTAATTAGCACCCTCACAGTCCACTGAGAACTACAACCCGTCTGCAGCAGTTGGGACTTGTAGTTTCTTTATTCACAAATTCCCACAAATTTTAAAATGTGACAGTGGGTGCAGGGAGAAGAACCCCTCCCCATTGTCACAGGGAGAGGGAGGGGGAGAGGGAGGGGGGAGAGGGAGGGGGGAGAGGGAGGGGGGAGAGGGAGGGGGGAGAGGGAGGGGGGAGAGGGAGGGGGGAGAGGGAGGGGGGAGAGGGAGGGGGGATCTCTTTAAAATATGGGTGTAAAATGTTACAAAAGGTGAACTTATTCTTAAGGCCCCTTTCACACATGCAGACCATTCGTTGCATCAGTTCAGTCAAGTATTTTCGAAGAAAAAACAGATTACGTTTTTGTCTGTCATCAGTTATTCATCCGTATTAACATCAGTTTTTCACATCTTCCAGCTAGAGTCCTTAACCACTTGAGTCCCAGAACAGTTTTTTTCATGCAAAAACAGACAGTTTGTCTGTTTATATCCGTTTTTCGTCTGATTAGTTTTTTAACGAAAGAAAAATAAGGGTTTGATCCGTTCCAAAAAAACTGACGTTAACAGAAGCGGATGTAATCGGGTGTACATGGATGATCATCCATTTACACCCATTTTATCATAGAGATGCATTGATATGCGTTTTTCATCTGTCAATGAATGGATGAAAAACAAACAGCCCGCAAGTGTGAAAGGGGCCTTAAAGTGACTGTAAAGGTTGTTTAAAAAAACAAAACAAAAAAAAAAAACACAAACAAAACAAAAACACACAAACACATGTTATACTTACCTCTCCTCTGTGTACCTCCTTTTCTGGGGTCTCCTGGCTGCACTCCTGGCTCCTCCTCCGCATCGAGTGCCCCCACGGAGGGCCGCATTCGATAGGGGCACTCGTGCAGGCGCGCTCCTGAGTCCTGCTGCTGCGTCAAATGACACAGACAGCAGGACTCGGCCCTGCCCCCCATGTCACTGGATTTGACTGACAGCAGCGGGGGACAATGGCTTCTGCTGCTATCAGTTTATCCAATGAGGACCCGAGACAGTGGCTGGAGTTGCTGGGCTCATTCGCGTCAATGGAAAGATTGGATTTAGGTAAGTAAAAGGGGGGCTCTGTGGGGCAGCTGTACTACAGAAGGATTTTCACTTTAATGCATAGAATGCATTAGGGCGAAAAACCTTGAGACTTTTCAACTCCTTTAAGTTGAAGCAGGGTTTACATTATACACGAGTAACTATGAGATCTCTCACTAAAAATAGAAAACGTGGTAAATGAAACCATTTAACGTTCTTAACTACTCACTTTTCAAGTCCTGGTTTTCAATCCACAATCGCTGATAGGCCTCGGGACTGGATACTTCAGGCGGGAGAGTGTCCGTTTTTCCCAGAGACCCATCCTCAGGGCCATCCTTTGTTTGAACCATTTCCCCCGTCTGCCCTCGGGCGCTCATTCACTGCACACAGTTCCTTCAGGTTACCAAGCTGCACAAAGAGTGGTCAGAGAAAAAAAAAAAGAAGAAGATGGTCACATGAAATCCTTCTTTACATGAAACAAATATCCTTCATTAAAATTTCAAGTCAGTATCTCCAGTTATTGATTATGACCCAGTGACGTGGAGTACATCGGGTGATGGTGTAAAGACCTTTCTAAAGTCTGATTCACTCAGCATAAGTGAACTCTAGAAGCTTTTCCCCTGTTCAGATGTCCTTTCCTCAGTAACACAGCAGAAGGCCTGACAACAAGAATTCATAAATCATCTGATGTACAAGCAATAAAGGGCAGCAGCTATTGTTCTTTCTGTTGCGGATGATGCAATGAGAAGACAATTCAGCAGCCAGGGGCTGTGTGCCATCCCAATCCTCCATACAGCAGTGTGCCAGTTTCTCTAATCTGCCGCTTTCACTTTTATTTCTCAGCTCTAGCTGACAGCTGACTTCCTTTTAAAATTCCCAGGTCATATGATGTGGAGAAATGCCAAAGACAATAACATTTAGTGG
Source organism: Lithobates clamitans (assembly GCA_037952925.1). NCBI lineage: Eukaryota > Metazoa > Chordata > Amphibia > Anura > Ranidae > Lithobates > Lithobates clamitans. Next base: position 4,887,909 of record JBBGZY010000410.1, read on the forward strand.
CGATAACACAGAATAGTCACCATAAAGGCACTTGATGGCATTATAAAATAGTAATCATAGGCAAGTCACAGGATAAGGACAGATAAACACTTACTGAGAAACACACACACTCACAGCTTGGCACAACATTGCATGAAATCTGCTCCTGATTCATGCAGTAATTCTGTGTGTTTGCAGTGAGCACAGGGAATACAGAATAGGTAAACATGACGGAAAGCTGTGCTGCGTTCACCACACTGAGATTCAGTTGTAGGGATCCCCAAGGGGCTTGTTTCATGAGTAAACAATAGTCACCTCCTTCATTTGTGGCCATTCTCCTAAAAAGAAATACAATAAACTTGGAGACATTGGGATAGATTTACTAAAAACTGGAGCACTCAGAATCTGGTGCAGATGTGCATGGTAGCCAATCAGCTTCTTACTTCAGCTTGTTCAATCAAGCTTTGACAATAAAACCTGGAAGCGGATTGGTTTCTATGCAGCGCTGCACCAGATTTTGCACTCTCAAGCTTTAGTAAACAACCCCCATTGTCACTCTCCTTTAAAAGGCAAACTGGGGGAAATTACTAAAAAATGATGCGGACAGAATCTGGAGCAGCTGTTCATTGTAACCAGATTCTATCTTTAGGTGGTTCAGTTAACCACTTGCCGACCGGCTCCTGTACATATACGTCGGCAGTTTAAAGATGGATATCTCGGTAACGGCAGCAGCTGCTGCCACAAGCGAGGTATCAATCTTTTGAGCCGGCGGTCCCGTTTACGATAATGGTGGTCTCTGCGGTGGATTCGCTGCGAGATCACCGTTATCGGAGGCGGGAGAGGGGCCACCCCCCTCCCGCCGCTCTCGGCCTCTTACCAGAGCCGTCGGCATCGGCGGAGGCGATCAGACCTGTCCGTGGCTGGGTAGGGAGATGAGTGAGGGGAAGATGGCCCCCACCCGTCTCCATACTATAGCAGGGCGGAAGGGACGTCAAAACGCCACTTCCGCCCATACATCTTAAAAGGCATATTTTTCTGTTGTCATTTTTTCCAAATGACAACATTTATTTTTTTATTGCATTTTAGTCCAAATATGAGATCTGAGGACTTTTTGACCCCAGATCTCATATTTGAGAGGACCTGTCATGCTTTTTTTCTATAAGGGATTTTTACATTCCTTGTAATAGGAATAAAAGTGACCCATTTTTTTTTTTTTTTTAAACAGTGAAAAAATAAATAAAATCAAGTGAAATAAATAAGAAAAAAAAAAAAAACATTTTTGAAGCGCCCCGTCCCGACGAATTTGCGCGCAGAAGCGAATGCATACGTGAAAAACGGTGGTCAAACCACACATGTGAAGTATCGCCGCAAGCGCGAGAGCAATAATTCTAGCCCTAGACCTCCTCTGTAACTCAAAACATGAAACCTGTAGAATTTTTTAAACTTCGCATATGGAGATTTTTAAGGGTAAAAGTTTGACTCCATTCCACGAGCGAGCGCAATTTTTAAGCGTGACATGTTGGGTATCAATTTACTCGGCGTAACATTATCTTTCACATTATAAAAAAAAAATGGGCTAACATTACTGTGGTCTTATTTTTTTATTTAAAAAAAAATGCACTTGTATGACCGCTGCGCAAATACGGTGTGACAAAGTATTGCAATGACTGTCATTTTATTCTCTAGGGTGTTAGAAATAAAAAAAATGTATAATGTTTGGGGTTCCAAGTAATTTTCTAGCAAAAAAAACAACTTGTTTTTAACTTGTAAACACCGAGTCTGAAAAAGAGGCTCGGTCTTTAAGTGGTTAAAAGCGGGAGTAAACTCAATACTTACCTTTGCTTCAACGGTCCGACACCAGTGAGGTCCCTCGCCGGCATCTTCTTTCCAACTTCTTCCAGGTACCAGGTTTTGTCACAGGAAGACACCACTCCCATGCAGGGACAGGAGTCATCCCAACACAGGCACTGTGCCAGGATGTAAGCTGAACATGCACAGCTCAGGGGACATGCTACAGAAGACTGAGTAGGCAGTAAGGTTTATTTGATTGCAGAAGAGACATTGCAAGCCTCTTCTGCAAAAAAAAAAAAAAAAATCTGCCTGCTCACAGTTTAATATTAAAAGAGAAGTATGGGTTTTACAGAAACAAACATTTATACTCACCCAGGTAGATGCAGCGTTGATCCGATGATGCATCTGTCCCCCACCATCTCTGCACTGAGAACTGAGTGATCAAAAGTCCATTAATTGCTCAGTTCTCCCCTTCGCTCTGAACAGAGCTGGTGTCTCACTGGAGCACCGTGCTGTGCAAGGGGAGGGAGCAGCTGGCTCAATGTCTCCATGGCTCGCTGAAAGGCTAAGCCAGCTGGCGGTCCAGGCATCTGGGTGGATCCTGACTGTAAAGTCGGGATTGATCCAGAGCCTGGACTGAGTGAGTGATGTCAGCCGACTGCGGCCTTTAGCCCATTGACAGCTGAAAAGGGGGTCACAGGAGTGCAGAACTAACTGCACTCCTGTGATCTATAGGAGAAATATAGCCAAAAAAGCTCTGGCTGTATTCTCCTTTAAACTTTAGTACACCTTTAAGCTTTCAACGATAAAAAAAAGATAAAAACAGACTGATCGCCATGCACAGCTGATCCAGGTTCTGGCTGCTCCAGCCTTTGTAAATTCCTATAATTCCCCACTGAGAAGGTCTCTTCCCACTACCTGCTGTGGTGACATGTCCACAATCGAGAGGAAGTCTCTTTAAGGCCGGGTTCACACTGGTGCGACACGACAGCCGTCCTACTCTGGATCCGACTTTTCCCCGCGACTTGAAGCCGACATACGTCTGACTTTCAATGAACGAGGATCCGACTTGGATCCCTGCCAATACCAGGCACTGTGTTTAGTATGAATCTTGAGGGGGAACTCCACGCCAAATTTTAAATAAAAAACCGGCATGGGTTCCCCCTCCAAGAGCATACCAGGACCTTCGGTCTGGTATGGATTTTAAGGGGCACCCCCTACACCGAAAAAAACGGAGTGGGGGTCCCCCCAAAATCCATACCCGACCCTTATCCGAGCACGCAGGCCGGCTGGTCAGGAAAGGGGGTGGGGACGAGCGAGCGCGCCCCCCCCCTCCTGAACCAAACCAGGCCGCATGCCCTCAACATGGGGGGGTGGGTGCTTTGGGGCAGGGGGGGCGCCATGCAGCCCCCCCACCCCAAAGCACCTTGTCCCCATGTTGATGAGGACAAGGGCCTCTTCCCGACAACCCTGGCCATTGGTTGTCGGGGTCTGCGGGCGGGGGGCTTATCGGAATCCGGGAGCCCCATCGTACCCCTACCCATTCACCTAGGGGAAAAAAAGTGTCAATAAAAAAAAAAAAAAAAAAAACACACTAAACAGGTTTTTAAAGTAATTTATTAGGCAGCTCCGGGGGTCTTCTTCCGGCTCCCCCGACCTCTTCTCCCGCTCTCTGGTTCTTCTGCCGGGCTCCTCCGCTATCTTCTGCTCTTTTGCTAGCGGTGGCCCGGTCTTCTCCGTCTTCTTCCCTCCGGTCTTCTTCCGATGTTGACACAACGCTCTCTCCCGCTGTAATGCCGTGTGCGAGGGGCGCAACAACTTATATAGGTATTGGGCGTGGTCACCGGGTGATGTCATTCGGTGTCTCCGCCCATTATGATGTCACTGTCCCATCATGCCCCGGGTGGTGACGTCATAATGGGCGGAGTCACTGGATGACATCACCTGGTGACCACTCCCCATCCCTATATAATTTGTTGCGCACCGTGCACACGCCATTACAGCGGGAGAGAGCGTCGTGTCAATATCGGAAGAAGAGAAGAGGGAAGAAGACGGCGGAGAAGACCGGGCCACCGCTAGCAAAAGAGCAGAAGATAGTGGAGGAGCCTGGCGGAGACTGCGGAGAAGGAAGAGACCCCCGAAGTCGGAAGAAGACCCCCGGAGCCGCCTAATAAATTACTTTAAAAACCTGTCTAGTGTGTTTTTTTATTGACACTTTTTCTTAGCTGAATGGGTAGGGGGCCGGGATCTGGGGGCACCCTTATTAATGGGGGCTCCCAGATTCCAATAAGCCGCCCGCAGACCCCAACAACCAACGTCCAGAGTTGTCGGGAAGAGGCCCTTGTCCTCATCAACATGGGGACAAGGTACTTTGGGGTGGAGGGGCTGCAGGACGCCCCCAAGCTGAGGGCATGCGGCCTGGTATAGTTCAGGAGGGGGGGGCGTCCTTTCCTGACCGGCCGGGCTGCGTGCTCGGATAAGGGCTTGTATGGATTTGGGGGGACCCCCACGCCGTTTTTTTTTCGGCGTAGGGGGTTCCCCTTAAAATCCATACCAGACCCAAGGGCCTGGTATGCTCCTGGCGGGGGAACCCATGCCGGTTTTTTATTTAAAATTTGGCACAGAGTTCTCCCTCAATATCATCTAAGCACAAGTCGCATGCCAAAGCCGGATCATGCAAGACGGCAATCCGACTTTGATCCGACTTCAATGATAGTCAATGGGCTGAAGTAGGATCAAAGTCGCACCAAAGTAGTACAGGGAGCATTTTCAAAGTTAAACCGACTTGTGTCGGACCAGTTAGGACGGCTCCCATAGGGAAACATTGATTTTCACACCTCATGCAACATGAGCTCCCAACGTCAGAGCGTTTGTCGCACTAGTGTGAACCCGACCTAAAGTGATGGGAAGTTCCACCTTTGACAGTTGTTAGCAGAAGTGTTCAGAAGTGAAATCAGAGGATTTCCCCTCACCTGCTGTTCCACTGACAACTCTCATCAGGACAGAAAGTGATAAGGGATCTCCCAATAGGCATACAGACAGCAGTAAAAACCCAAGAGATTCCAACCCTTACCTGCGCACAAATTTAGGGGGGTTAATTTTAAAAGGCAAATTTTTTTTGGACAGGTTACATTTAATATGCTAAGTTTTAGCAATCAATTGATCAATTTTAAGAACGCTAAAGAATTTGGTTGAAGTGTATGCCATATACTGTACATCTCTGAAACACATCCTATGCAGTTTTACCCCCTTCTAAAATGCTGCACACAGATAAAAATGGCCACTGTTCTGCCAGAAACCCATTGTGCTTCTAACTTCCCGTTTGTACTGACAACAGTGCTATCTCCATCCCTCTCACTCCATGTGCATGGGAAGAGGCTCTTGGGATATGTAGTTGTGGGAGTGAGCCTACATCGATAAGAACTGAGCTCCCAGCTGCTGTCCCTACAAGGGTGATGGTAACAGGGAGTAATAAAGCCATGTTCCTCTGCACAAATTGGGACATGGTATAGGGGAGAACAGGAAGGTTTGGGGGTTAGGTCAGGTAAAGCTTTGCCATACATGGTTAGGGGCCAGAGACACTGTATGAGTAAACACTCATTTTAGTTTTAATGCCAAAAAAAATAAATAAATAAATAACAGTTCCAAAAGCTAACATACCACATTTTTGTGCTTTTTCTTTTTTCAGGAAAGGAAAGACTAAAATATTACTGCTGCCCTCAGATCTCAAGAACCCCCACTTCGTAACAGCTATACAGTCCCGCCTTGTAAATAGGTTAGCAGGACACAAACATCAAAAGCCAAACACAGTTCAATTGGATGAACTTTTGTAACGTGGCAGCTCTCAGTGTTAGAATTATGGGGGGGGGGGGCACAGGTCAAACGATTCACCAATGTGACAGCCGTATCCAAAGTCTGTTCAGCCCCCAATGTTGGTCTGCACCTTTGCAGCCATTGTGCTACCTGCTGGGTGTTTGGTGTGTCCTGTACCTTTAAGAAGGGGTGGGCTCCCTTCAGTCCACCTGCCCTCACTTATCCATTAGAATGCATGTGCCTCCACTGTGGGGACACCCAAATTTTAGTGTTAGGACCACAGATTACAGGGTGCCGTGCCGTGGCTCTGTGGCTTACTGAACCCCTGTTTTTAATGCATACTGTTAGACAGGTCAATTGGTTGTCTGCGAGCTGGTGGTAAGTAGGCTTGGAATTTTTTCCTGGGCATTCCCCAGGTTTTTTGTTGTTAGGTGTCATTATAGAGCCATCCATCCGGCTGGTTGGGAGGTCCTTCTCTTTAAAGCCCGGTACACACTGCAAGCTTTTGTCGCTCATTCTGCCGGGCTGAACAACAAAAAAACCTGACAGATTGCTGTACCAACATAAGCGATGTTAGTGCTGCGATCTTTCCATCCCTAAGCAGCCCAACCAAGAGGAGGAGGGGTGGTAGCTCCTCAATTTTCTGCTTGCCAGTTTCAGTGGGATGAGGTTCTGCTCTCCCGACCCCCCCTTTGTGAGTGCGGGGGGGGGGGGGGGGTCAGGACAGCTGACTACCAAGGGGATGAAGTGGTGTTGGGGCAAAGCTGAGGCACAGGCATGAGGCTGCGCCAGTGCAGAACTAAACAGCAGGAGAGAGGTGGTAGCAGGGCAGAGCGGAGGAACGGAGGTAAGCTGGTGCTAGGTCAGCATGGCAGGAGATGAGCAGAGGTGGGAGTGGCTCCTGTCCCAACTGCGTCTCCTGCAGCATGGCACCCGAGGTGGATGCCTATTCTGCTTCTGCCTGAACCCAGCCTTGTTAAGAAGCTATAAAAGCACACACTGCACTGCCTACATGCAAATTCTCTTGTTCTCTAGACATCTCCTCAATGCGATAGGAACAGGTCTCCATACATCAAGCATACATTTTTTTGGAAGGGTAGAGGGGTATAGCATTACAATAGAACTTCAGCCAAAACCCCCATTTTATTTTTATTTTTTTAAACCAAGCATCATACTTGCTTTAATAAGTAGAATGTTCCTCTATGACATATTGTAATGGTGAACTAAGGTCAGAAAATTTCACTTGGAAATATGGGGAAAACCCACATGGCAAACCCAGGTTATAGATGATACAGAAGGTGGTTTCCCTCTGTAAATATTTCACCGGGTCAAAGATGACAGCTCCATCTGATTATTCTTCCTTGTAAACTCTGCAACAAAGGTGTTCACAGCTTTAGAACTTCTGCATACTGATTCTGCAAACATTTGCCATCACATGTGATCTCTCAATTATAGAGATACTAAGCTAGCTTAGGACTGATTGTTATGTGGAAAAACTCTTTACCTTTGTACTTGCTGTTTGTACTAAGCGTTGCTCTATGCTTTCTATTCTATACAAGTCTTTACATCACCAGGCAGAGATGGTTAACAGAGCAACCACACCATGATATGTACTTGGCACCAGTGGGGGTGCGTCCATTAAGGCTGCACAGGTGCCGCCCCCTCTCTCAAGCCACCCCCCTCTGTGTATAATAGATTCATGCATTGCATGAATCTATCAATGGCCGCTGCCGCCACTCCCTATTCAGGCATCCGGCCCCTTTTCTGACGCCGGGCATCTGAATTACATTGGCGGGGGTGTATTTTTGAAGCACCCGATTAGAGCCATAGGCTCTAATAGGCTTTAAAAAAAGGTGAACTCGGAGTGCAAAGCATTACGCTCGGAGTCCACCCAGGTTTGTTAGCAAAGGGAATGAATATTCGCTTTTCTAACACTGAACTGCCTCTCCGCCAATCAGAAAGCGGGGGTCTGTTACCCGTCACCTAATTGGCTGAAAGGACAGGCGCTGTGATTGGATGCCTATCAGGAGGAGGCACAGAGGACACAGCTTGACCCTGTCTGACCAGCTGCAAGGTCCCACAGCTTGCCGCCGTCACCCGCTGCCTGACCCGGGCAGACGGCGAGCAGGCGAGTGGGGCACAGTAACTGCGTTTGGTGGAGCACAGTGGCTGCCATTGATGGGTTTTTTTCAGAATTTTTCAGCTTGTTTGTGCCCAATCCCCCCCCCCCAAAAATTTTGAGCACCAGCCACGACTGCTTGGCACACATGCTCAACATGCACATATTACAGTAATAAAAACATATTCCCAGCTTAAAAACAACACTGTAGTCTGAAATTTAAAAAATATAAGCTTTTATAATAGCTATGACACATTTCATCTTTTTCAGCACTGTCTCAACCCAAGAACACATGTAATATATATAGCAGATTACCAGTCCTTAAATATGGTGGCTGAATTTCTTTTTTTTTTTTTTCCCAGGCTTTTTTTCTTTTTTTTTTATCTGGTTATCATGCAAGTGACGCGATTACTTAGGGCAGTGATGGTGAACCTTGGCACCCCAGATGTTTTGGAACTCCATTTCCCATGATGCTCAACTACACTGCAGAGTGCATGATCATCATGGGAAATGTAGTTACAAAACATCTGGGGTGCCAAGATTCACCATCACTGACTTAGGGTGACAACCCTCACCATACTGGATCAATGGAGGAGACGTTTTGTTGGCCTAGAGGAGAGAACACCTCCACTGTCCCTCATTGCACAGGGAGTGGTGTTCTGTATATCACAAAAATTCTTTTACATTTAGCGCACAGATATGATAAGTCAAAGGCAAAGTCAGAAGACTAAGGGAGTAAATAAGTGAAGTTCATTGTTGAGACTCATTCACACAGGGACTTAAGCCTGTAGAGTGTTTAGGCAGCTGGGAGTGACAGATATCAAGGACAGAAGCAGTTGTATGGATCTTACTGCATATCAGGGCATTTACATCCGTACAGAACAGATGAATGGTCCTGGATACGCTCTGTCTGCCTCCAGAGTTGTGCACCTGTCCCTGAACGGATGTACCGTATATACTCGAGTATAAGTCGAGGCCCTAACTTACCACAAAAAAAAAAAAAAAAAAATGGGAAAAACTTATTGACCCGAGTATAAGACGAGGGTGAGAAATGCACAGCTACTGTAAGTGGAAAAGAGGGTCAACAATGCCCATTTGCAGCCTCACTGTGCCCATTTTCATGCCTCACTGTGCCCATTTGCAGCCATAGGTCCCCCGAACTTCAAACTCGGTAGTTAAGGGTTCCTAGATGCCCCCTAGCTGCAGCCAAAAATTGGGGTATCTGAACCCAAAGGGTCCCAAAATGACATTGCTGCAGATGGACACAGTTGGCCGAATTTGGGGCCCCGTATCTTGGGGCCACTTAGTGCTAAGAACCCCAAATTTGGTGTGCAAACCCAGTGGAACTAGCACCATAAAATATCTAAAGCTGGGGTTTCTAGCACCAAGTGGCCCCAAGATACAGGGCCCCAAAAATCGGTTCAGAAAATGTCAAGCACTTTTCTGTAGCAGAGAATGACATTTTCTGAACCAATTTTGTGGTACCAGTTCCACTGGGTTTGCACACCAAATTTGGGGTTCCTAGCACCAAGTGGCCCTGAGATACGGGGCCCCAAAGTCGGTTCGGAAAATGAAATTTTTTGCTGCAGAAAAGTGCTTGACTCGAGTATAAGTCGAGGGGGGCACTTTCAGCACAAAAAAAGTGCTGAAAAATTCGACTTATACTCGAGTATATACGGTAAATGCTCTGATGTACAGGAACATACATACAGCTGCTCCTGTCATTGATTTTTAACAGGCTGCAGAGAACATCTGTCACAGTTTTGTGGGAATATCTGTACAGTCACTGCGCCTGTCAGCAGGTCATTGATTTTTACAAGGCTGCTGGTAACAGTTGCAATAAACACCCGTTAATCCTTCTTGCATAAACACATGCTGTACAGGCCTCTGAGCCTGTGTGAATTAATAACATACACTAAAACCTGAAAGTAAATGCTCCAGTTTTCTCCAGAGAAGAGACATTGGAGTATACTCACCAAAGCTGAACGTGTGTGAGATGTTTCTAATGCTCTTCTCTTTTTATACAGTGTACAGGAAGGATTTTGTCCTGTGTACTGGAGAGGCCATCTCACAGCATTCATATACACAATGAAGTGTGGGGTGTGCCGGGGGCAGGATATACAGAGAAAGCAATAAGTGTGCTGGGAGAGGGAACCCACTGAAGCCAGAATCCCCATGTAAAAATGACACTAAGGCATAGTTCACCTTTTAAACTGTGTTTCATCTTATACTTCCACCCCCTTTCCTGATTCATGAGGTGCACCCTTCAGGGAATCCTGTTTTCTTTAAATTCAACATTGCGCATGCCTCTGCCTGAACAGCCACAAGATCCAATAATTAAAATAAAAAGTAAATGGTGTAGCGCTAAAAAAAGTTCATTAATAATATAAATTTGCTGTAGTAATCACAACAGCTGCTCCTGACCCCTCCACAGCTCAGAGCCGCTGGCTGAGAGTCAACAGCTCTCTGCTTACTGAAGACCGAGAGTGATCAACGGTCTGATCGCTCAGTTCTCAGCGTAAAGGCGGCAGGGGACAGATTGGATCGATGCTGCATCCACCTAGGCGAGTATAAAGGTTTTGTTTTTTGAATAAACCAGTGTTTTCTGAATGGCGCCCATGCCAAGCAAGCAACCTCCTGTGTTCAAGAAGCAGCAGGGTAGACACTTGGCATGGGACCTGGAAGCTAGTGGAGATCGCTGGAGTAGCAGTGTCGATCAGGGATTTCCAGCTTCCAAAAGGATCTGCCAGGTATGAGACATACATACTAACATCGGTCCAAGTTGGACCAATGCAACTATGCAAAACTGTTCTCATCTCCCACTTCAGCGACAGTAGTGACTAGGACAAAGAGGGCCGAATCTGGTCAGAGAGGTCACAGACCACAAATGGAAAAAAACAAAAAGCTGACAGAGGGTCTAACTCTATCTATCTATCTCTATCTATCTCTCTATTTTCAATAAAGGCAAAAAATACTTGTTGATCTTTTAAGAAATTCAGAGCTATCCTGTGTCTCAGAATTTCCGGTATTATCTTAACGTGATTGTAAAGGTTTGCTTTATTTTTAAATAAAAATAACAAACATGTTATACTTACTTGTTCTGTGCAATCGTTTTGCACAGAGCAGCCACGATCCTCCTTTTCTGGGGTGTCACACCAGTGGTCCCGGCTCCTCCCCTTCATCAGGTGCCCCCACAGAAAACAGCTTTCCCTGGGGGCAGCCGTGCGGCGCGCTCCCGAGTCCCGCTGCTGCGTCCATTGACACAGACAGTGGGACTTGCCCCCCCCCCCCACTCCTGTGTCACTGGATTTGATTGAAAGCAGAGGGAGCCAGTGGCTCCTCAATGAGGACAGACAGCAGCTGGAGCCACTGTGCTCATCGCTGAATCGGATGGGCTCAGGTATGAAAAAAGGGGGCTCTAGGGGCAACTGCAGCAAAGAAGGTTGAGACGTAAGGTTACACGGACACAGCCCACTGTTCTCTATGGGGCTGTCGGATGGAAACAGACAGCATGTTTGTTTCCATCAGATGGATTGCGAACGTATCCCTGTCTGTTTTAGCAGAACGGATCGGATCAGATGCCTGTGACAGCGGACACATGTCCACTGACATCCGCCACCCGATAGAGAACAAGGAGCCTGAGAAGAGGCTCCCCAGTTATTATCTTGAGACTACAAAACAATTAGTCTTTATGTTGTAGATTATGATGGGGGGGGGGGGGGGGGCTTGCGAAGTTTAGCGGAAGAAAGCTAGGAAGGACATCACTTAAAAGCAGTAAAAAAAAAAATAATAATAGTGGCAGGTACTCAGGATCCTGCATAAAAAAAAAAAAAGGGACCATCGTTCCAACATTGCCTATACGCACATATGTGTACAATTAGCTGGTTAGGTTATTCCCTAACAAAGTGCCGCCAACTATAGGTGACAACACTGATCATTGTATTCTGATGATGGTGAAGGCTCCCCACTGTCAGAATACAATACCACATGTGGATGGGGGAAACAAGGGATTTTCTTTCTTTCAACCCGCTGGTTAAACAAAAAAGAAAAAATGCATCATGTGTGGGCTGCCTTAGTGACACTTTATTTATAAGTCGTTCACTAGGCAGCGGCGGCAGGCGAAGGATGACTTCAGCCTACAGTCATTCAGAATAAGAGACTAGCAACACGACTCTGGCTAAAATGAGAATCAGAATTTGTTTGCTTAGAATAAAGATCATGATTTTCTCACAATTCTCGTGGCGCAACATCATCTTTCACATTATACAAAAACAATTGGGCTAACTTTACTGTTTAGTTTTTTTTTTTTATTCATTGAAGTGTATTTTTTACCAAAAAATTGCGTTTCAAAGACCGCTGCGCAAATACAGTGCGGCATAAAATATTGCAACAATCGCCATTTTATTCCCTAGGGCAGTGATGGCAAACCTTGGCACCCCAGATGCTTTGGAACCACATTTCTCATGAACGCTACAGTGTAGTTGATCATCATGAGAAATGTAGTTCCAAAACATCTGGGGTGCAAGGGTTCGCCATCACTGCCATAGGGTGTCTGCTAAAATTTATTATATATAATATATATAAAAAAAAAATAAATAATAAAAAAAAAAAAATTATATATATATATATATATATATATATATATATATATATATATATATATATATACACACACACACACACACACACATACATACATACATATATATATATATATATATATATATATATATATATATATATATATATATATATATACACTAACATACACACAGTGGGGACAGAAGGTATTCAGACCCCCTTAAATTTTTCACTCTTTGTTATATTGCAGCCATTTGCTAAAATCATTTAAGTTCATTTTTTTTCCTCATTAATGTACACACAGCACCCCATATTGACAGAAAAACACAGAATTGTTGACATTTTAGCAGATTTATTAAAAAAAAAAAAACTGAAATATCACATGGTCCTAAGTATTTAGACCCTTTGCTGTGACACTCATATTTAACTGTCCATTTCTTCTGATCCTTGAGATCTTTGTACACCTTCATCTGAGTCCCGTGTGTTTGATTATACTGATTGGAATGGATTAGGAAAGCCACACACCTATCTATAGAAGGCCTTACAGCTCACAGTGCATGTCAGAGCAAATGAGGATCATGAGGTCAAAAGGAACTGCCTGAAGAGCTCAGAGACAGAATTGTGGCAAGGCACAGATCTGGCCAAGGTTACAAAAAAATTTCTGCTGCACTTAAGGTTCCTTAGACCACAGTGGCCTCCATAATCCTTAAATGGAAGACGTTTGGGACGACCAGAACCCTTCCTAGAGCTGGCCGTCCAGCCAAACTGAGCTATCGGAGAAGAGCCTTGGTGAGAGAGGTAAAGAAGAACCCAAAGATCACTGTGGTTGAGCTCCAGAGATGCAGTCAGGAGATGGGAGAAAGTTGTAGAAAGTCAATCATCACTGCAGCCCTCCACCAGTCGGGGCTTTATGGCAGAGTGGCCCGAAGGAAGCCTCTCCTCAGTGCAAGACACATGAAAGCCCGCATGGAGTTTGCTAAAAAAACATCTGAAGGAATCCAAGATGGTGAGAAATAAGATTCTCTGGTCTGATGAGACCAAGATAGAACTTTTTGGCCTTAATTCTAAGCGGTATGTGTGGAGAAAAACAGGCACTGCTCATCACCTGTCCAATACAGTCCCAACAGTGAAGCATGGTGGTGGCAGCATCATGCTGTGGGGGTGTTTTTCAGCTGCAGGGACAGGACGACTGGTTTAAATTGAGAGAAAGATGAATGCGGCCAAGTACAGGGATATCCTGGACGAAAACCTTCTCCAGAGTGCTCAGGACCTCAGACTGGGCCAAAGGTTTACCTTCCAACAAGACAATGACCCTAAGCACACAGCTAAAATAAGGAAGGAGTGGCTTCACAACAGCTCTGTGACTGTTCTTGAATGGCCCAGCCAGAGCCCTGACTTAAACCCAATTGGGCATCTCTGTAGAGACCTAAAAATGGCTGTCCACCAACGTTTACCATCCAACCTGACAGAACTGGAGAGGATCTGCAAGGAGGAATGGCAGAGGATCCCCAAATCCAGGTGTGAAAAACTTGTTGCATCTTTCCCAAAAAGACTCATGGCTGTATTAGATAAAAAGGGTGCTTCTACTAAATACTGAGCAAAGGGTCTGAATACTTAGGACCATGTGATATTTCAGTTTTTCTTTTTTAATAAATCTGCAAAAATGTCAACAATTCTGTGTTTTCTGTCAATATGGGGTGCTGTGTGTACATTAATGAGGAAAAAAATGAACTCAAATGAATTTAGCAAATGGCTGCAATATAACAAAGAGTGAGAAATTTAAGGGGGTCTGAATACTTTCCGTCCCCACTGTGTGTATGTGTAATTATATATTATATATATATATATATATATATATATATATATATATATATATATATATATATATATATATATATATATATATATATATATATATATATATATATATATATATATATATATATACATATATACATATATATACACATATACACACATACATATATATACATACATACATATATACACACACACACATACATATATAAGTAGTTACAATGTTTATTGTTGGCAGGCTGCTTTTTTTTTTCTTTTGACAGCTGAGTGAGCAGAGAACTCTACACCTGTTACATGAATGAATCGGGAAATTTTGCATAGAGATCATGAGGGGGGGGTTGATTCGAGATCACAATTTTGCGTTTACTTTTGTGCGACGGAATGGTGTACACACGATCGGACTTTCCGACAACAAGTTTTGTTGGCGGAAAATTTGAGAACCTGCTCTAACACATTTGTGTGTGGAAATTCCAACAGCAAATGATTGATGGAGCATACACACGGTCGGACTTTCCGACAACAAGCTCACATTGAACATTTCCCGTCGGAAAATCCGACCGTGTGTACATGGCATTTGATTTGCAGTTGCAAAGGTGCTGCACATGTGATCAGTCAGGACACAAGCCATTTGATGGCTTAACAATTGGTTGAGAGCACAAGCAGCTGTGACAGTTATCATTCACATCAGGCCTTGAATATCCCAGTTTTGGGAAACAGATCAATGGGTTTAGTTCCGCTTTAAGAGTTTTTTTGTTTATGGCTGCATTTTAATTGGTTGGACAGTTATACGGAAGGTTTCTTTATTGGCACGTGGATTACTTTATTGGCACGTGTGACCAAGGTCAACACACATAAAAACAACAAATTGGAGAAAAAGAAAGTAATGGCAGTAATAACGGAACAAACATTCTAAACAAAGAAACTGTACACACATATACAGAAAAGTCCTTCCTATAAAGCACCTCAGTTAAAGCGGTTGTATCCTCCTCTCGCACATTTTTACCTACAGGTAAGCCTATAAAAAGGCTTACTTGTAGGTAAAATGATTACCTCCTAAACCTGTACAGTTTAGGAGATATTCACCTTGAATGCAGCCACTGATGTCAGCGGCGCATGCGCTCTGCAGGTCCGAGGGATGCTGCTGGAAATCAGAGCTCCTTGCTGCAACAAAGGACTCCCACGCATGTGCAGGAGTGAAGTCATTGCGGTTCGGCCACTCACGGCGCTGGAGCAGCGAAACCCGGAAGAAACACTGAGGCAAAATGTCAGCTCCCTCAGTGGTGACTGGGATGAGATGCAGGGACCTCATTCTAAAGGTAAGTATTTCATAATGAGCTAGTATGCGGTGCTCATTATGCCTTTGCCTTACAGGTTTTTTTTTTTGGTCAGGGTATACAACCACTTTAAAGCAAGGTAACTATCAAAGGTAATCTGTAATAACAGAACACAACATCGCACTTACCTGATAAAAAAAATAAAGATGAATTTGGTGTGTGGCTGTCAGATTATCACAGATCAGTCATATCTTAGGGGACGCTCTTTGCTTCTGTCCAGTGCAATGGAATTCAGCTAAAGAACAAGACAAGCAGCTGTTAGTCTGGCATACCATCAGCAGGGCTATGCTTACCACAGAAACTCAACTATAAAGAGACCCTGTCAGGTATCTAAGGCATCAAACCATTAGGTGTCCCAGGAACAAAAGACACTATACTCCTAGCCTGGCCTTCCACCCTCCACTGTTTCCAGTGTTGCCGCCTCCATCATTGTCCGTGACATTAGACACTTCACTCAGGGACACACAACGGGGGAGATTTACGAAACTTGGTGCACACAGAATCTGGTGCAGCTGTACATAGTGACCAATCAGCTTCTAGGTTTTGTCAATGCTTAGCTAGGGTTCACACTATTGCGATGCGGGAACCAGCGAGATTCCAGTGCCAGTTCCCGCATCGCATCTCCCCCGCAGGGTGTCAATACAAAGTTAATCACATGTGATGTCTGTGTTTGCATATGTGTGAACCCAGGCTCAAAGTGATAGTAAACTTTGCAAACAAAAAAAAAAAAAAATATATATATAATTCACTCTGCGAGGCAATATCATAATGATGAGAGATGGCACGCTGTCACAGCTGACTGGGCTTCCATCTTCACCAAGTCTTCCTTCCGGGTTGGCAGACTCCGGCTGTCAGACTGCCTGAGCTGAGATGACGTCACTCCTGTGCATTAGAGCTGCACGATTAATCCTTAAAAAAATAAATAATCGCGATCTCGATTCAACCCCTCTCACGATCTGTATGCAGAATTTCCCAATTCAATGTAATAAGTGTAGAGTTCTCTTCTCACTCAGCCAGCAAAAGAAAACAAAAAAGAAAAAAAAAAAAAACGGGCAGCCTGCCAAGTTTTACACAACATTGACTGCGCTGGTAGAGAACTATAAAGATTGTAACTTTTTGTTCTTAGATCAAAGGAATGAACTTCGGTCTGTAATAGAGGGTAGTTTAACCACTTGCTTACAGGGCACTTAAACCCCCCTCCTATCCAGACCAATTTTCAGCTTTCAGCGCTGACGCACTTTGAATGACAATTGCGCGGTCATACAACACTGTACCCAAATGAAATTTTTATCATTTTTTCACCACAAATAGAGCTTTCTTTTGGTGGTATTTGATCACCTCTGCAGTTTTTACTTTTTATTAAAAAAATGTAAAAAAACTAAATTTTTTAAAAAAAAAAAGTTTATTTTTTTATATTTTGTTATAAAAATTTTTAAACGGGTAATTTTTCTCCTTCATTGATGTACGCTGATGAGGCGGCAGTGATGGGCACTGATGGGCGGCAGTGATGGGCAGCACTGGCAGGTGGCACTGATTGGCACTACAGGTGGGCATTGATAGGTGGCACTGTGGGCACTCTTAGGTGGCACTTTTGCGGGCACTGATGAGGCAGATGTGCCTCTTCCACTTCGGGACCGATGTCCCTCACATCCGATCCGGTGATCGGCTTTTTTTCTACTCGCGCTGTCAGCGTGAGTAAAAAAAAAAAAAAAAAAAAACGATTACCGATCTTTTGTTTACATCATGTGATCAGCTGTCATTGGCTGACAGCTGATCACATAGTAAGGGGCCGGGACCGGCCCCTTACACAGATCGGTGATCAGCCGAGTCTCAGTGACTCGGTGATCACAACGCGCCCGGCGCGCGCCCTGTAGGGCGCGCGCAGGGAGCGTGTCATATGACGGCCTCCCGGGAATGTAGGTCCGCGCTGTGGCCGTCATTCGGCCATAGCGCGGATGTCTAGAGGTTAAAGCGGACCTTCAGTCATTTTTTTCAACTTTCCATGAATTTTCCATGTTTTTTGCCCTTGTTGTTTTAACTTTGGATAGTAAAACATTTTTTTTCTGCCAGTAAATACCTCATACAGCCCACTTCCTGTTTGTCTGGCAAAAACCATAAGCTTATGACATCATGCACAGCTCCCTCACCAGGAAGAGGGGGGGTGAGTCATAAGAGGGCCAATGAGAGCTTTAGGGCTACAGAGCTGGGAGATGTGCCTCTGTGCAAATCCAGGAAGTGAACAGGCAGCAGCTTCAGCTGCCCACAGTTAAAATGGCTGCAGCCAGACTCAGTGGACGGAGATTTCTGCAACATATTTGGTAAGTACAGAATCACAGTATATATAAAATAATATGCACAGTGGTTGGAGGGAAGCTTCAGAATGGCAAAGATGTTTTAATTACAAACTATGTGAGCAGACTGCACTGCCTCTTTAACCACTTAAAGACTAAACCTTTTTCTGACACTTGTTTCTTACGAAGTTAAAATCAGTATTTTTTGCTAGAAAATTACTTGGAACCCCCAAACATTATATATATATTTTTTAGCAGAAACTAGGGAATAAAATGGTGATTGTTGCAATATTTTATGTCACACTGTATTTGCGCAACAGTCTTTGAAACACAATTTTTTGGGAAAAACTACACTTCAATGAATTAAAAAAAAACAAAAAACAAAAAAAAAACAAAACAGGATTTAGCCCAATTTTTTGGTATAGTGTGAAAGATGTTACGCCACGAGAATCATGAGAGAATCGCGATCTTTATTCTAAGCAAAAGAATCGCGATTCTCAATTTAGCCAGAATCGTGCCGCTCTACTGTGCATGCGCACGGGAGTCACTGTTTACAGCACGGTATGCCGCTCCTTCAGAGCACATGCGCCGATGATATCACCAGCTGCTGCTCTGTAGAATATCTCCTAAGCGGTGCACGTTTAGGAGAGATTCAGTTTACCTACAAGTAGGTATTATTTAAGCTTACCTGTAGGTAAAAATGGCTGAAACTACTTTACTACCACAAGCTGAAGTTCAAATCTGATTGGTTAACTACGCACAGCTGTCCCAGGTTTACTAAATCTCCCCCAATGACCATACTTTCACAACATCTGCCTGCAAGCAGCTCCTGCCAGATTCAACTATATAGGTCAGAAACACATAAGTGCCGGTTAAGGTGTACGTAAAGTCAGAACTTGCTTTGGACACAATGGATCCTCTGTCAGGTTTTTACTGGTGTGGACAAATCCATCCAGCACCAAACCCTAACCGCCACAATGACAGAGTGCATGGCCAATGGTGATACTATAAACTTACATGAAGAAAATGCCAGCACCACAGAGTAAACCTCAAAATCATTTTAAGGAGGTCATCATCCAAAGGTTCCAAAAAGCAGAAGGAAGCATAATACAACAAATTCTTTGCTTCCACTTTTCATAACCTTTGGACAATGATCTCATAGGAGTCAATGAAAAGGTTACTCTGTTGGCTTCTTCTACGTCATGCAAGATTTTCATTGCTCCCTGTGGTAGGTTTATCTCCCCATTGGTTCTGACGGCTGTTGCCACTTTAGCAGCAAATGACATTTACCAAGGGCCCATTCACCCCAGAAACTGCACGTAACTGCGTGTTTTTTTCTTTGTACCTATGCATGCAATTTTTTTGCATTTTACCTGCAGCTGACACGCATTTTTCTATCTGAATTTGTCTTGTGAGGTCACTTCCTTCTTGTTCCTTTCCTTGGTCTTCTATGTGTTGCAGTGCGTTTACATGCGTTTGTAGTGCAGAAACATTCTGCAATGGTGTAAACTATGCCCATAGGGTAGCCTGGATTTTGGACTGTCTATGCAGTTGGAGTGCAGTCCAAAATGCATCCAACTGTTAGGTATGAAAGGGCTCTAAGACCCCTTTCACACTGAGGTGTTTTTCAGGCGCTACAGTGCTAAAAATAGCGCCTGTAAAGAGCCTCAGCTGCAAACCCCGTGTGAAAGCAGGAGTGCTTTCACACTGGAGCGCTGTGCTGGTAGGGCGTCACAAAAAGTCCTGGCAACAGCTTCTTTGCAGCGGTGAATACACCGCTCCTCCCCATTGAAAACAATGGGGCAGCCCTGCTATACCGCCCGCTGCAGCGGCATTTTGCGGGTGGATTTAACCCCTTTTCGGCCGCTAGCGGGGGGGTTAAAACCACCACGCCATCGGCCGAGTAGCACCGCTAAAACTGCTAAAAATAGCGCCACTTTACCACTGACACCCAGGGCAGCTCAGTGTGAAGGAGGTCTAAATGTAAAAGTTACAGTAGCAGGAAGTGAGGGTAAATCTTCCAATGGTGACAGCAGTTCTTAGGAGGAGCAATCCTCTCTATATGTTGGAATCTCTTCTTACTACCGGCTGTGTCTCTGGGCCCAGAAGAGAAGGTAAAAATCATTGTAAGGGGGTACAGACCGCTAGCATTGAAAAAAAAAATAAAAAATGTTTGAACAAAGAGCTGACAGGCAGGGAGGGGAGGGGGGAGAGGACAGAGGAGAACATGGATGACGGAGGCATGTAAACTGACCACGGTGTCAGGGCTCAGCAGCCATGTTATATCGTGGTCAGTTTACAAAGGGGAGGGCAGAAACAGGCAGGATCAGCCAGGTATTTCCGGTGTTATAGGGGGCCAAATGACACAGCACAAGCACTGTGTTGTATAACATGCTTTAAAGGAACAGGATTTTTTTTTTTTAGGTTAACAAACACTTTAAAGGGTATTTTTTTTTACCAAATGCATTCTCTGCATTAAAGTGGAGTTCCACCCACTTTTACAACTCTTCAGCATCCCTCACTAAACTGTGCACTGTAAACAAATTGGATATTTTTTTATTTTTTTTCTCAGCACCTACTGTATATCTGCTGTATTCATTTTTCACTTCCTCCTCCCTGGCCGCGGCCCATCGCATCATTTCCTGTTTGCAATGCCTTCTGGGAAGGGGCGGCAACTTCCTCTGAAACTGCCGTTGCTATGGAAACCTGACCTGAAACCTATTACACTGCTTGTGCTGCACTGAGCATGTGTGAGATCTGCAAGGATGAGATCCAGGAAGAAATACAGTCTGGCTTCAGATGCCCACACTTAAGATGGCCACGGCCTGCTGTAAGTTTATAAAATAACAAACTACTGCTATAAACTAACAAAACAGACCTTAGTTTACAGACTAACTTTACTAGAATACAATAAGCTTGTGTATTATAGGGGTATTTTTATTTAAAAAGTATAATTTTGGCCGGAACACCACTTTAAGGTTAAAAACCTTCCATTATCTGATGCCCTCTATCCCTAAACACCTGAGTTCTCTCTCAATCCAGCACTGTCCCAGCTGTAGCACCATTGCTCTCCCTTCCTGCTCTCAAAAGGAGACTCAGAGAGCAGCAGGAGCCATAGGTTGTCATCAAATCCTGTGCGGAGAGAGTGAGGGGTGTGTCCGAGCCACGCGGTGTGCGTTTAGGGGTGAACACAGCTCAGCTCGGAAGCACGCCCGCACTGGTGTCCCTTCAGCACACAGCTTGCTGATGGGGCACCCGCAGGAAAGAAGCAGTGAACAGCGCAGGCCGAAGAGTCCATAAGAGTAGTTAAGGGACTGCTCTGTGCAATACCACTGAAATTTTAATAAAAAAGAACAAAAAAAAAAACCTTTACAGCCACTTCAATTTTTCCCAAGTGGGCCACATGACCAACTGAGACTGCTGTGGAGGATCAAACCTAAGTTTAGTGCATAGTAAAAAAAAAAAATATGTTTATTAAACCAGCAGCCTTAGGTGAACACTGGACTGAGAAGGTCTGCAATTTAAAATACATATAGAAAACAAAAGAGCTGTCACCGGGAACAATAGGTACAACTGCTCATAAAATAGTGTGCATGATCACGATTATCACAAGCGAGTGACTGGCAGGCTCAGAGAGAGAACTGACAGAGCTGCAGACACTGGGACTGGAGGGAGAGAGCCTGAGATTGGTACAGCGGGGATTTCTGCAGATCTGCAGATGGAATGAAGAAGAGGTGCATAGCTCCTGGGGTTTGCAGCATGACTTGGGTGGGTAGGAGTGTCGGGATGTCTCCTAGGCAATGCTCTTGTGCCAGAACAGAGCCATACCAATCAGCTCCTCAGGCTCTCTCCTTTGAATAGGGTCACAGCTCGGGTCCGTACCTGTTCCCACAGCCACAACCACCGGCACCGTGAAAACGCAGGAGATGCGATGCCATTAGTTCTAATAGCATGCTGAATGCACTGGAAATGGCACTGCACTTGAGGTTCCTGTGTGGGCTGCGATTTCTAAAATGCTGCAGGGACCTTTTTCCTGCGTCTCAGGAAGCACGGCAGGCCCATTCAAACGAAAGGGCTGCTGTGCCTGTGCAAAACATGTGTGAGAACCAGGGTGGATAAAAATATAAAATATGGATTTTTTTTATTTCAATCGATTGTTTTGATTTTTGTCAAATTTATTTTAATAAAATGCCTTTGAGAGTAAAAATCTAATAATAGTTGTCCATTTAGAATACATTAATAATTTAGTTTATTCAGCTTGGAATGGAGCTTAGTTATGTAGCATGTGGCTGTATTTTCGGCAATATTTACATTTTTGGTAAACTCATTCAATGAATCCAAGCTCTGCAAGCTGAGATAACATGCACTGCATTGATGCATTCACACAATTCATAGTAACAATGAGATAAAACAACATTTAGGAATATTCTTTTATTCCATTGTTTTGCAAATCTATGTACACTACAAACTGTATGATTGAATCGGTTCTGATATCGCTGTTTTACTAACCTGACAGCTTATTATTCTAAATAGGAAACCTTCATTTTGTTTGCAAATATTAAAAATTCTAACTACCAGCAAGAATGGAGTCCTTACATTTAAAGAGCACCTGTCATTTCAGATCCATCATGGCAGCGCCTGTTAGCGGGCATCCACTCACCTGCTGCCGCCACATCCCTCACCTTGTTGCGTCACTGACGCATCACCAGACGTCCTATTAAAGTGAATGGGACTGTCGGTGAGACAACAGCGGGTCAGAGGAGGAGCCAGGACAGAGATGACTGTAGCTCTCCAAAAATTATGACTTAAATCAAGCCATTTTACTAGCGAATCAAATCAAATCCACCCTGATGAGAACCTAGACTTCCAGTTCTTGTAGCTTTCCACACAGACATCTGTCAGCATGCCTCTCTGAGCCGATGTCTTGCCGAGAAAGTTCCCTCGGCGGATAAGGACCCCCCCCGTACTGCGCCTGCGCAGTACCAACTACTATGAGCCGCCGGAGATAGCCGAAGCTCAAGATCTTCAATCAGCTGTACACGGCGCCTGCGCTCTGGGTCCAGGTTCCTTCCCCACCATCCAAGTGGACCTAGAGGGGGAATAAAAAAGAGCCGAGCGAAGGCGAGGCCGTGCCCGAAGCGTGGCGAGCGAAGCGAGCCCGCGAGGGGCCCTCTTACAGGCGCCGTGTGCAGCTGATTTTCACCTTTGGCTATTTCCACCAGATCCTACTGCACAGGTGCAGCGCCTGCGCAGTAGAGGGGGGTCCTTATCCGCTGAGCGGAACTTTCTCGTCAGAACACCGGCTCAAACAGGCATGCGGACAGCAGAGGCATTGCAGGCCAGACAAGCACAGTCAGTCAAAGAGCCAGATGAGGCCCCCGGGGGGCCACAATTAGCCCACATCTTATCTGGGGCAATGCAAACACAGGCTGCCTAAGAACACCCACTTCTCCAGATTGACAGCCACCAATCAGGGGCCTCTGATATTTAGAAATGATATCATCTCTGCACTTGGTATAACTACCTGAAAAAAAAAAATGGCAGTGGCAACCACAATATCCACAAACAGATATCAAACAATAATAGTAAATAAGTGCTGTGCTATCTCTCTTTATATATACAGCCAATAAATTTTAGCTCAATCCTGGGTGTTAATACCTGTGCAGTATAATACAAGTGTGCAAAAATGAATAGAATAGAGGAACAAGTTTAGAGCAGGTTAAACCCAAAACTGAGATATGTTGCAGCTTACCACTCATTAGACTTGGCGGCTGCATTTGTTTTCTTTAAGGCTTTTCCCCTCTGTTTTCACCTGGTGATCTGGCCAGTAACACACCTCCTGTATTAGTGTGCCTCCAATCTGGAGGAATGAGAATAGGGGCACAGCAGACATCAGCATTGTCAGTCTGAGGCGGGGGAGGGGGGGGGGGTATTAAATGTATTAACAGATTTAAATACACTGACAAATTGAAGCAAAGCACAAGCTCACACTTTCTAATCAGTTAAAGCTGTTTTTTTTTCTTTTGGTATTAAAAAAAAAAAACAAACAGTATGGTATCGATAGGTTATATATATATATATATATCAGAATCCTTCCAGCGGTTACATGTTTTTTAGCCTTTGAGTTATAATAGATCAAATGTTTGTTGTACAAAGGCTAAAAAAACCTGTAACCACTGGAAGGACTCGTACACTGATATGGATATACTCATATATATAAAACATGTGATACTGTTTGGTTATTTCCTCATTATCCTCACTGTAGTTGCTTGCTGTCACTTTGACGCGTTTCACGGGTTTCCAGCCAGCTTCATCAGGAAGAAAAAAACTACAGCCAAGCTCTATCCATATATTTAAAACAAAACAACATACAAAAAAAATGTGAATACTCCACAGTAACGACCAGTTGTTGTCAGTTTCCACAGCCGATAGGACAGAACCGTCTTGTGAAGTATTTGGTGTCACTGAATGGTGAGGTATTTATCCATAATAAAGTGTGTGGTGACAGGGAGCCCAGCGGGGAGGGAAGTCAAGCAGACGAATCCCTTGTCTCTGATTTGTGAGAAACACGAAACGTGCAAAACGCGTCAAAGTCACAGCAAGCAGCCCACCACCCAACTACAGCAGAGATAATAATGAGGAAACAACCAAGCGGTGTGATCCGTTTTATATACGAGTATCGATATCGGTGTACGAGTCCTTCCAGTGGTTACAGGTTTTTTTAGCCTTTGTACAATAAACATTTGATATATTTTAACCATTTCTTTTGGTATACTGTTAAAGTCCTTAATCTAGTGTCTAGGGGATTTTTTTTTTGTGTAGATTCTTCCATAAGATGTGGTACCAGACACATCATGTCTTACATTTAGAAGGTCATTGTGGGTATTCCTTCCTCCCATCCAGTGGCGGTCCGTCCATTAGTGGTGTAGCCCCCCCTAATCCATGCGCCCGGCCTCTACATGCAGGGCAGCCGGATGTATGGATTTCAATGTGGACCTTTTTTTGAAGCACGATATTAAAGCCGGAGGCTCTAATTGACTTCAAAAGGGTGGACTCGGGGCTGAGAGCACTGCCCCCTCCCCCAAGCCCACCCACTTGTGTGTAGCGGATATTTGCTAAAGTCTTCCTGCTTCTCCTCCCAGCCAATCGGTAAGCGGGTCCTGAGACCCCATTGGCCGGGAGTCGGAGGAATCTCAGCCAATGGGGACCCCCTGTTCTGTTGCAGCCGGGAGGAGAAGCAATGGCCCCGGCAGCGACAGCCTCTTCCAGGAGCTCTACCCTGAATTCAGCACCTCGTCCTCCTCCCCGCACCTCCATCAGGGGGGGGGATTGTGGCGGTAGTAGGAGTGGATCGTTGCCTATCGAGCACCGAGGGGGTGGGGGGTGCTTGTAGTACGCGTGGATCGCCACTTAGATCGATTGAGAGCCCTGCAGGGAGGGGGGGGTGATGGAGAGCCCCCCCCCCCTCCAAAATATTGACCACCAGACTCCACTGCACCCATCTATCTTTTTTCCAAATGTGATATTTGTAGAACTCCTCCGATCTGCTTATATCAGGGCTGAGCGCTCCTGAGAGGAGTACTGAGGCAGTGGGGGGCTGGGATGTTTCCAGGAAGCCATGTACAGCACCCTGCCAGCCCCTATCAGCCATGATCTGGGTCTAAAATAAAGGGGGTGATAAAAATGGAAAATGTTTTTTTTTTTCTTTTTACAAATGTTATGGATGTGTTGCTGGGAGGAGGAATGTAATCTCCAATACCCCATTGTGTGGTGTATACAGTCCTAGTGCTGGGACTTGTAGTTCTGTGCCCCCCTCACACCAGTCCTGAGTCCTGCCCCACACTCACCTCCTGGGTGAAGTCTGCTCTGTGTACCTGGCACACCACTCGGGCTCCTCACAATCTCCCCTCAGATGTTTTCTCTCGCTCTTCCGGGTTACTTCCCAACTACATGACGTAGTCAATAAGGGACTTTTTCTGGGCGGTGAGTAAGAAGATTAAACAAACACCGGAAGTGGGGCAGGACTCGGCCCCCACCAGTAGACGGAAGTGGGGCTGGCTAGTAAACGCCAACTTCCGGTACATGATGTGTGCGGCTCTCCTGATACCTGGGATGTTTTCTCGTGATTGGTTGCGCGCCTTCGGGGTGTGTGTTGATTGGCCTAAGAAGGAGGCGCGATCTCTGCTCCATCACCTGCCGCCTTTAGCAGCCCGCCCACCAGCGTCAGAAGCAGCCTGTGATAGGACAAGAGGATTGAACTGGATGGGAGGAGCAGAGCAGGTGGGCAGAAATGGGGAGCAGAGCCAGTGTGGGTGAGTGCGAGGGGAGGATCCTCACACTCCTCCTCCTCCTCCCTATTGTAGATGTAGAAACGTCCAGTCCGAGTCTGTGTGCTGTGATCTGCTACAGGGGGAACCCCCCTCCAACACAGTCCTGTTATCCCTGGGGGGACCAAACGACTGCCATGTGCCAGATCCCCTATATACCTACCATAGAGTCTTAGATACCTACCATAGGGTCACCTATATACTTACCATAGAGTCTTAGATCCCCTATATACCTACCACAGAGTCTTAGATCCCCTATATACCTACCATAGAGTCTTAGATCCCCTATATACCTACCATAGAATCTAAGATCCCCTATATACCTACCACAGAGTCTTAGATCCCCTATATACCTACCACAGAGTCTTAGATCCCCTATATACCTAGCATAGGGTCACCTATATACCTACCATAGAGTCTTAGGTCCCCTATATATCTACCATAGAGTCTTAGATCCCCTAGATACCCAGCATAGGGTCACCTATATACCTACCATAGAGTCTTAGGTCCCCTATATATCTACCATAGAGTCTTAGATCCCCTATATACCTAGCATAGGGTCACCTATATACCTACCATAGAGTCTTAGGTCCCCTATATACCTACCACAGAGTCTTAGATCCCCTATATATCTACCATAGAGTCTTAGATCCCCTATATAAGTACTATAGAGTCCTAGATCCCCTATATACCAACCATAGAGTCTTAGATCCCCTATGCCAGTACTATACAGTCCTCGATCCCCTATACACCCACCATAGGGTCACCTATACACCTACCATTGGGTCTTAGATCCCCTATATACCTACCATAGAGTCCTAGATCCCCCTACATGCCTACCATAGAGTCCTAGATCTCCTATATACATACCATAGGGTCCTAGACCCCCTATATACATACCATAGGGTCCTAGATCCCCTATATACCTTCCATAGTCTTAGATCCCATATACATCTACCAGAGTCCCAGATCTCCTATATACCTACCATACGTTCCTAGATCTCCTAAATACCCTCTATAGAGTCCCAGATCTCTTGTATACCCACCATAGAGCACAATGTACCCAGGTAGATCTCCTACCAACAATAGTGTCACATATATACCTACCATCATGTGCCTGTGCTCAGATTATATCCCATATCTCCTGTATACCCTCTATAGTGTCCCAGATCACCTATATAACCACCGTAGAGCCATCTGTATACCTACAATAGAGTTCCAAATCTCCTGTATACCTACCATAGAATCACCTACCTTATACCTATCATAGTAGCCCAGATCTCCTTTATCTCTGATTCCTACTGTATTAAATTGTATTGTAATTGTACTGTTTGCCCCCCCCCCCCATGTTGTAATCGCCGCACAAACTGGCGTTATATAAATTCTGTATAATAATAATAATATAGCCACCATAGTGTCACCTATTGTATATACCTACCATAAGGTGCTTAATCTCCTATATACCCTCTATAGCAGCCTCTCTTAACCTTTTCAACACAGAGGAACCCTTGAAATTACTTTCCGGTCTCAGGGAACCTCTGCCACAATACTATATCTACAATTTCTAATACAGTATATCCGGAAAGTACTCACAGCGCTTCACTTTTTCCAGATTTTGTTATGGTTACAGCCTTATCTCAAAATGGATCAAATTCATTGTTTTCCTCAAAATTCTACAAACAATACCCCATAATGACAGAGTAAAAGAAGTTTGTTTGAAATCTTTGCACATTTATTAAAAATAAAAAGTTCCATGTCCATAAGTACTCACAGCCTTTGCTTGTTGAAGCACCTTTGGCACCAATTACAGCCTCAAGTCTTTCTGAGTATGATGCTACAAGTTTAGCACATCTATTTTTGGGCAGTTTCTCCCATTCTACTACCCAGGACCTCTCAAGCTCAGGTTGGGTGGGTAGCGTCGGCGCACAGCCATTTTCGGATCTCTCCAGAGATGGTCAAGTCTGGGCTCTGGCTGGGCCACTCAAGGACATTCACAGAGTTGTCCCATAGCCACTCCTTTGTTATCTTGGATGTGTGCTTAGGGCATACTTACCAACTGTCACAAATTTCCCGGGACATTCCCAGGATTTAGCCCCCTTTCCCGGATTTAGCCATTCCTGGGAAATGTCCCGGGAAATTCTAATTTTACCGATTTTTTTTTTTCGCCGCCGCTAGAGGTCTGTGGCCGACGGAGACAATGTCTCCACCGGCCGCCATTTTCCCGGAGGCCAAATTACTATTTAGTAATGGCCGGGTGACTGCCAATAGAATTTGAGCTGTGGCACCACCCACCTCCTGCCCCGCTGCGACCTGTTGTGGGAAGGGGCGGGGTGGGCGGCGCCGCAGTTCAATTGGTATTGGCAGCCACCCGGCTATTTTGTCCCATTCTGCACTGCTGGGAATGCCTGGCTTCATTGGGGGATGCCTGGTGTAAAGACAGGACTCTGCTGGCAGTGCCTGATGCAAGCGGGGACTCCACTGACATGCCTGATGCAAGGGGGGACTCCGCTAACATGCCTGATGCAAGGGGGGACTCCGCTGACATGCCTGATGCAAGGGGGGACTCCGCTGACATGCCTGATGCAAGGGGGGACTCCGCTGACATGCCTGATGCAAGGGGGGGACTCCGCTGCAATGCCTGATGCAAGGGGGGGACTCCGCTGCAATGCCTGATGCAAGGGGGGGACTCCGCTGCAATGCCTGGTGCAAGGGGGGGGACTCCGCTGCAACGCCTGATGCAAGGGGGGGGACTCCGCTGCAACGCCTGATGCAAGGGGGGGACTCCGCTGCAATGCCTGATGCAAGGGGGGACTCCGCTGCAATGCCTGATGCAAGGGGGGACTCCGCTGCAATGCCTGATGCAAGGGGGGGGACTCCACTGCAATGCCTGATGCAAGGGGGGGACTCTGCTGCAATGCCTGATGCAAGGGGGGACTCCGCTGCAATGCCTGATGAAAGGGGGGACTCCGCTGCAATGCCTGATGCAAGAGTAGACTCAGCTGCAATGCCTGATATGTAAGGGGGACTCAGCTGCAATGCCTGATATGTAAGGGGGACTCCACTGCAATGCCTGATATGTAAAGGGGACTCCGCTGCAATGTCTGATGTAAGGGGGGACTCCGCTGCAATGTCTGATGTGAGGGGGGACTCCGCTGCAATGTCTGATGTGAGGGGGGACTCCGCTGGCAATGTCTGATGTAAGGGAGGAGTCAGCTGGAAATGCCTGATGTAAGGGGGGACTTCGCTGCAATGCCATATGTAAGGGGGACTCCGCTGCAATGCCTGATATGTAAAGGGGGACTCCGCTGCAATGTCTGATGTAAAGGGGGACTCCGCTGCAATGTCTGATGTAAAGGGGGACTCCGCTGCAATGTCTGATGTAAGGGAGGAGTTAGCTGGAAATGCCTGATGTAAGGGAGGACTCCGCTGGGGACACCTGATGGCATCTGGTGGCAGGTGACACGCTCAGGGTTCCCACTGATTCTGCATTATGGTGAGTTAAATAATTTCATTCTATATTACAATGTAATTATAGAAATAATGCACTTCAATCGCCCTGACACCATAACAACCATGGTGCCGGGATGATTGAAGCGCCAACACCAGGTGTTTGGAGTATATTTATCTGCTGATTTGTTAAACTTTCTGGAATACACATATTTCTATTGTTGTGTAGGATCTGGGCCTGCTTCCACTCCATCCCTCTTTCTTTCTCTCTTTTTCTTTCTCTGCCTCTTTCTTTCTTTCTCCCTCCATCCCCCATTCATCTCATATCACACCCCTTCCGAGCCACGGCCATTTAAGACACGCCCACTATTCCGCTCAAGCCACGCCCCTTTTTCACTGTGGCGCACCACATTTTCTATTACGGTATGCCCTGCCTACAAACGAATGCCCCACCCCCTAATTATAGCAGGCTCCACCTACATGCAAAAAAGAGTCCCAAATTTTTATTTTTGCAATGTTGGCAACTATGGCTTAGGGTCATTGTCCTGTTGTAAAATGAACCACCGCCCCATTCTCAGGTCCACAGGAACATGTTTTCATCAAGGATGTCTCTGTACGTTGCTGCATTCATCCTTCCCTCAATCCTGACTAGTCTCCCAGTTCCTGCCGCTGAAAAACATCCCCACAGCATGATGCGGCCACTACCATACTTCACTGTAGGGATGGTATTGGCCATGTGATGAGCAGTGCCGGGTTTCCTCCAGACATGACGCTTGCCATTCAGGCCAAAGAGTTCAATCTTTGTTTCATCAGACCAGAGAATTTCTCTTCTCCTGGTCCAAGAGTCCTTCAGGTACCTTTTGGCAAACTCCAGACGGGCTGTCATGTGCTTTTTACTGAGGAGTGGCCTCCATCTGGCCACTCTATCATACAGGCCTGATTAGGGAGTGCTGCAGAGATGGTTGGTCTTATGGAAGGTTCTCCTCTCTCCACAGAGAAATGCTGGAGCTCTTGTCAGAGTGACCATCGGGTTCTTGGTCACCTCCTTGACTAAGGCCCTTCTCCCTGATCGCTCAGTTTGGCCAGGCGGCGCGCTCTAGGAAAAGTTCTGGTGGTTCCGGACTTCTTCCATTTACGTATATAGAGGTCACTGTGCTCGTTGGGACCTCCAATGCTGCAGATATGTTTCTGTACCCTTCCCCAGATCTGTACCTCAATACAATCCTGTCTAGGAGGTCTATGGACAATTCTTTGGGCTTCATGGCTTGGTTTGTGCTCTGACATGCACAGTAAACTGTGGTACATCATACAGAGAGGTGTGTGCCTTTCCAGATCATGTCTAATCAACTCAATTGACCACAAGAGGACTCCAATCAAGTTGTAGAAACATCTGAAGGATGATCAGTAGAAACAGGAGGCACCTGAGCTCACTTTTGAGTCTCAAGGCAAAGGCTTTGAATACCTATGTACATGGGATTTTTTATGTTTTTTATTTTTAATAAATTTGCAAAGATTTAACAAAAATTTCTTTTACATTGTCATTATGGGGTTTTGTTTGTAGAATTTTGAGAAAAATAATGAATTTAATCCTTTGTGTGGAATAAGGCTGTAACATAACAAAATGTGGAAAAATTGAAGCGCTGTGAATAGTTTCCGGATGCATTGTACATCATTAGTGTGATGGTCATGGAGTAGAATGTTCCTCACACTTGTGGTCATTGGAAAGAATTACCCCCTTACAGACGGCTAAAAAGATCATTGGTGTCAGTGGGAACTTATTTAAGAAACAGCAATTGCTCAAGGAACCCCTAGCACCCTCTGGAGGAACCCTAGGGTTCCATGATCCCTGCTCAAGAAACCCTGCTCTATAGTGTCCCAAATCTCTTATATACCTACCATGGAGTCACAGAGCTCCTATATACTTACCATGGCATCACATATACAGTGGATCCGGAAAGTATTCACAGAGCTTCACTTTTTTCACATTTTGTTATGTTACAGCCTTACACCAAAATGGATTAAATTCAATCTTTTCCTCAAAATTCTACAAATAATACCCCATAATGGCAACATGAAAGAAGCTTGTTTAAAATCTTTGCAAACGTATTAAAAAAATGAAGTCCAAGGAATTGTCTGTAGACCTCCAAGACAGGATACTGGTTTTAAAAAGTTCAGTGCATGCAAATAATTTTACCCTTTTAACTGGGACTGGGCCGACTTCTCAGTCGGTAACCGGTACTATAGAAGGGACGGACTGCACCTAAATGAGGAGGGTGCAGATCTGCTGGGAATGAAGATGGCCAAAAAGTTAGAGGGGTTTTTAAACTAGGCGATGGGGGGGGAGGGTCCAGAGACAGCGATAGCCAGCGCAGAAGATATTCCAGAGGGTAGTATTGGGGGCATTAGTGGTAGGTTAACCAAAGCACAAAAACACAAGGTGAGTATAGTAGCAAGTCCTAGTTGCAATCTTGAAACACCCAATACGAGGACAATATGCGACCGGTCTAAACTATGTGGCATGTTCACCAATGCCAGGAGCATGGCGGACAAGATGGGTGAACTAGAGATACTGTTGTACAAGGAGGATTTGGATTTTGTGGGAATTTCAGAGACCTGGTTCAACAGCTCTCATGATTGGCTGGCAAACATTCAAGGGTATACCCTATACCGCAAGGATAGAGAGGGTAAAAAAAGGGGGAGGGGTATGCCTATATATCAAGAATAATGTACAAGTGAATGTGAGAGATGACATCACTGAGGGGGCTAGGGAGGAGGTGGAATCTTTATGGGTAGAGCTCCAAAGGGATGAAGCTAAGGGGAAAATAATACTGGGAGTATGCTATAGGCCCCCAAACCTGAGGGAGGAAGTGGAGACGGATCTCCTATCACAAATTGGATTAGCAGCAAGGATGGGAAGTGTTATCATAATGGGGGATTTTAATTATCCAGACATAGACTGGGCGGAGGGAACCGCGCATTCATCTAAGGCTCGCCAGTTCCTTAGTGTCTTGCAGGACAATTTTATGGGTCAGATGGTAGACGCACCAACTAGAAATAAAACATTACTAGATCTACTGATTACCAACAATACAGACCTGATAACAGATGTGGAAATACGGGGCAATTTAGGTAACAGCGATCACAGGTCAATTAGTTTCAGTATAAATCACACAAATAGGAAACATGAAGGGAACACAAAGACACTAAATTTCAAAAGAGCCAACTTCCCTTAAACTACAAACCTTGCTAAAAAGCATAAATTGGGAAAAAATATTAGGAACAAAGAATACGGAGGAGAGATGGGTTTGCTTTAAGAGCTTATTAAATAAGGGCATTAGCCAATGTATCCCATTGGGTAATAAATTTAAAAGAGCGAACAAGCCTGGATGGCTTAACTCCAATGTAAAAATGCATATAAAAGCAAAGGAGAAGGCCTTCAAAAAATACAAGGTTGAGGGATCATCCTCAGCATTCAGAATTTATAAAGAATGCAATAAGAAATGTAAGGGTGCAATTAGGATGGCTAAGATAGAACATGAAAGACACATAGTGGAGGAGAGCAAAAAAAATCCCAAGAAATTCTTTAAGTATGTAAACAGTAAAAAAGGGAGGACAGACCATATTGGCCCCATAAAGAATGAGGAAGGACATCTGGTTACAAAGGATGGGGAGATGGCAAAGGTATTGAATTTATTCTTCTCCTCAGTCTTCACGAGTGAATCGGGGGGCTTCAGTAACCAAAACTGCAGTGTTTATCCTCATGACACAACACAGGAAGCACCTACATGGTTAACAGAGGACGGAATTAAAATTAGACTTGAGAAACTTAACATTAATAAATCACCGGGACCAGATGGCTTGCATCCGAGGGTACTTAGGGAACTCAGTCAGGTGAATGCCAGACCGTTGTTCCTAATTTTTACAGACAGTCTACTGACTGGAATGGTACCAGCTGATTGGAGAAAAGCCAATGTAGCACCAATATTTAAAAAGGGCCAAGATACATCCCTGGGAATTACAGACCAGTTAGCCTAACATCAATAGTATGTAAACTCTTGGAGGGGATGATAAGGGACTATATACAAGATTTTAGTAATAAGAACGATATCATTAGCAGTAATCAGCATGGATTCATGAAGAATCGTTCTTGCCAAACCAATCTATTAACCTTCTATGAGGAGGTGAGTTGCCATCTAGATAAAGGAAGGCCCGTAGGCGTGGTGTATCTGGATTTTGCAAAAGCATTTGACACAGTTCCCCATAAACATTTACTGTACAAAATAAGGTGCGTTGGCATGGACCATAGGGTGAGTACCTGGATTGAAAACTGGCTACAAGGGCGTGTTCAGAGGGTGGTGATAAATGGGGAGTACTCAGAATGGTCAGGGGTGGGTAGTGGGGTTCCCCAGGGTTCTGTGCTGGGACCAATCCTATTTAATTTGTTCATAAACGACCTGGAGGATGGGATAAACAGTTCTATCTCTGTATTTGCAGACGATACTAAGCTAAGCAGGGCAATAACTTCTCCGCAGGATGTGGAAATCTTGCAAAAAGACCTGAACAAATTAATGGGGTGGGCGACTACATGGCAAATGAGGTTCAATGTAGAAAAATGTAAAATAATGCATTTGGGTGGCAAAAATATGAATGCAATCTATACACTGGGGGGAGAACCTCTGGGGGAATCTAGGATGGAAAAGGACCTGGGGGTCCTAGTGGATGATAGGCTCAGCAATGGCATGCAATGCCAAGCTGCTGCTAATAAAGCAAACAGAATATTGGCATGCATTAAAAGGGGGATCAACTGCAGAGATAAAACGATAATTCTCCCGCTCTACAAGACTCTGGTCCGGCCGCACCTGGAGTATGCTGTCCAGTTCTGGGCACCAGTCCTCAGGAGGGACGTACTGGAAATGGAGCGAGTACAAAGAAGGGCAACAAAGCTAATAAAGGGTCTGGAGGATCTTAGTTATGAGGAAAGGTTGCGAGCCCTGAACTTATTCTCTCTGGAGAAGAGACGCTTGAGAGGGGATATGATTTCAATTTACAAATACTGTACTGGTGACCCCACTATAGGGATAAAACTTTTTTGCAGAAGAGAGTTTAATAAGACTCGTGGCCACTCATTACAATTAGAAGAAAAGAGGTTTAACCTTAAACTACGTAGAGGGTTCTTTACTGTAAGAGCGGCAAGGATGTGGAATTCCCTTCCACAGGCGGTGGTCTCAGCAGGGAGCATTGATAGCTTCAAGAAACTATTAGATAATCACCTGAATGACCGCAATATACAGGGATATGTAATGTAATACTGACACATAATCACACACATAGGTTGGACTTGATGGACTTGTGTCTTTTTTCAACCTCACCTACTATGTAACTATGATACTGGTTTTAAAAAGTTCAGTGCATGCAAATAATTTTACCCTTTTAAGCCCTCTTTCACATGAATGGTCAGGGGACAGTAAAAACAGATGAGTGAGCCCCAGTTTTACTGCCCACTGGCAACCCCCACCCATGTCTAAAATACAGCTAGAGGAGGCTTCTCAAATGCAATGGTTGTGGCACTTTGCAATGCATCACAGCCACAAAAAATTACCATGGCATTCTGAGTTGACTATCAACCAAATCAGCCATTAAAGTAAAGAGGGCTGCACCACAACTGCAAGCCAAACACTTGGCTTGTGGTTGTGGTGCATTAGCCTCTCTCCCAAGCCGAGCGGACCCACCCCCCGCCCGAGCCAGCCGGCCCGCCACTTCAACCGAGCTGAGCGGACCCACCCCGCCTTTCCTCCCGAGCGGGCCACGCCGGAGCCAGCCGGCCCACCTCTCCTGAGCCAAGCGGAACCAGCCCCCCACCCGAGCCAGCCGTCCCGCCTCTCCTCCCGAAGCGAGTGGACCCACTCCCTGCCCGAGCCAGCCGGCCTGCCTCTTCTCCCGTGCTGAGTGGACCTACCCCCAACCCGAGCCAGCCTGCCTCTACTCCCGAGCCGAGCGGACACGCCCCCCCCCACCCGAGCTGAGTCGGTATGACCCCCTGCCCAACCCGCTTATCTACATCCCTGCCCCTGAGAAAGCTCTTTACCAGTTCTGTAATGCCGAAGGTGTTTTGTAGCTTCTCCATGTGACTTCTTCAGTTATAATGAGCGCCAGAAAACTACCCAGCATTTATATCCAAGCTGGTAGCACCAACACCTTGATCCAATCACTATGGAATATGTAGATGTTCTTGTCCAAGAACAGGATGGGAGGTGTGAAAATTGTAGCACCTACCTTGTTCTAGTCACGTAAACCCATCCTTGGAGTCAGGAAGGGGAGGGTAGACCTTAAAAGGACCCTACAAAAAAAAAAAAAGAGACAAGAACATGGAATTTTTTCTTTAAAGCTTTATTAAAAAATGACATTAAATACTTAAAGTGGGTGCAGCTCCCCCAAACCCCCCTCTCCCCCAGCCACCCCTAATACTTATCTGAGCCCCATCTCGATCCAGTGATGTGCAATGAGAGCAGCGGCTCTCCCGGGTCTCTCTCTCTCTCTCTTTCATTAGCTTACACAGCAGAGTGAGGCCTGCTCGAGTTCCCCCATAGGAAGAGGCTTACTTATGGGGGTACTCGGCGGGGGGATCCAGGACCGCTGGCAGGGGACCCAAAAAGAAGAGGATCAAGGCTGCTCTGTGCAAAACCATTACACAGAGCAGGCAAGTCTAACATGTTTGTTTTTTTAGCCTGGGTTCACACATGTGCTGTGCGAATTGAAGCTCAGGTTTCACTGGGAAGATAAAAATCTGCTGTTCAAAGGAATCACTGCGATGTAGCTGCGGATCAGTGAGCAGGGAGAGGGGGAGGGAGGGGGAGGTGTAGTGAGGAGAAGGAGAAAATCCTTGTTCAGAAAGCAATGCATCTACGAATCAGATGCGTTCCCATAGGAGATAATAGGCTTGTAGTTCGCACCGCAATGCCCAAAAAATGCACACGTTTTTGTGCAGTGCGAATGCAACGCACATATGTGAACCAGATACATTCAAATGAATGTATTTTAAAATGTCCTGCGAATTGAATGCGGTGTAAGTCGCATCTAATTCGCATAGGTGTAAACCCGGGCTCACTCCTGACTTCTGTCAGCTAAGAACAGGAAACAGAGGCTACAATTCACACAGCCACATCAAAATTGGACAATAGACGATCGGAAATAAACGTGGCCTGGTCTGATA
Source organism: Lithobates clamitans (assembly GCA_037952925.1). Lineage (NCBI taxonomy): Eukaryota > Metazoa > Chordata > Amphibia > Anura > Ranidae > Lithobates > Lithobates clamitans. The sequence goes on from JBBGZY010000410.1 coordinate 4,924,619, forward strand.
AGTGTCGATTTCAGCTGAGACATTCAGATTGTAGGGTCAGAATTTGGTGTAAACATGAAAGCATGGATCCATCCTGACTTGGATTAACGGTTCAGTCTGGTGGTGTAATGGCATGGGGGGGATATTTTCTTGGCACATTTTGGGCCCCTTAATACCAACTGAGCATCATTTAAATGCCACGGCCTCCCTGAGTATTGTCGCTGACCATGTCCATCCCTTTATGACTACAGTGTCCCCATCTTCTGATGGCTCCTTCCAGCAGGATAATGCACCATGTCACAAAGCTTAAATCATCTCACCACTGGACAATGAGGTCCCTGTCCTCCAATGGCCTCCACACTCACCACATCTCATCCAATAGAGCACCTTTGGGATGTGGTGGAATGAGAGATTCACATCATGGATGTGCAGGCGACAAATCTGCAGCAACTGTGTGATACTATTATTATTATTATACAGGATTTATATAGCGCCAACAGTTTATGCAGCGCTTTACAATATAATTGTCCATATGGACCAAATCTCTGAGGAATGTTTCCAACACTTTGACGAATCTATGCCATGAAGGAATGAGGCCGTTCTGAAGGGCGACCAACCCGGTGCTAGCAAAGTGTACCTAATAAGGTGGCCGGAGATATACATAAAAAAAAAAAAAGAAGGTGATTGAGTCGGAGGTTAGTCGCTAGAAACGGAGCGAGTTGGAGGTTAGTTGCGAGAAACGGAGCGAGTCGGAGGGTAGTCGCGAGAAACGGAGCGAGTTGGAGGTTAGTTGCGAGAAACGGAGCGAGTCGGAGGGTAGTCGCGAGAAACGGAGCGAGTCGGAGGGTAGTCGCGAGAAATGGAGCGAGTCGGAGGTTAGATGCGAGAAATGGATCGAGTTGGAGGTTAGATGCGAGAAATGGATCGAGTCGGAGGTTAGTCGCGAGAAATGGATCGAGTCGGAGGTTAGATGCGAGAAACGGATTGAGTCGGAGGTTAGTTGCGAGAAACGGAGCGAGTCGGAGGTTAGTTGCGAGAAACGGATCGAGTCAGAGGTTAGATTTGAGAAATGGATCGAGTTGGAGGTTAGATGCAAGAAATGGATCGAGTCGGAGGTTAGATGTGAGAAATGGATCGAGTTGGAGGTTAGATGCGAGAAATGGATCGAGTCGGAGGTTAGTCGCGAGAAATAGATCGAGTCGGAGGTTAGTCGCGAGAAATGGATCGAGTCGGAGGTTAGTCGCGAGAAATGGATCGAGTCGGAGGTTAGTCACGAGAAATGGATCGAGTCGGAGGTTAGTCGCGAGAAATGGAGCGAGTCGGAGGTTAGTTGCGAGAAGCGGAGCGAGTCGGAGGTTAGTTGCAAGAAACGGAGCGAGTCGGTGGGTAGTCGCGAGAAATGGAGCGAGTCGGAGGTTAGTTGCGAGAAATAGATCGAGTCGGAGGTTAGTCGGAAGAAACGGAGTGAGTCAGAGGTTAGTCGCGAGAAATGGATCGAGTCGGAGGTTAGATGCGAGAAATGGATTGAGTCGGAGGGTAGTCGCGAGTACATGGACAGCGGAGTCCATTTACCCCCCGCCACCTATAGCGCATTAACACAGATCTGCCCGCTCTGCTCCAATCAGAAGGGGACCTGTGAGCTGATGGAAATGGAATCCACCGGATGTGAAAGGGGCTTAAGGCTGAACCAGAGAAATCCTAACATGTGGGGTTCAATCCATAGATTCTCCCATCCAATGCTAAACTTGCCTAATAACTTGAGGCCTTCCTATATGACAGAACCTCTGGTTACCTGAACTGCCAAATGTTCCCTCCGCTCCTCAGAGAAAGGAGAACTGCACATATCTGTGTTGTGTTTGAAGTTCACACCGCAAGTTGTGCAGTCCGGATGCGTTTCTACATGCGTGTTTACACTCCTTTTTGATGCAGTCCAGTAAGTTTTTGATGCATTTTTCCCCCTAATTTTAGTATGCACTGTACATGAACATGTGAACATGTTTGCTCACCCAGACTTATAGCAACACTCGATCAATCCTTCTCTTCAACACCAATTTAATAAGTACTTAAAAAGTGTTTGTTACCCCAACATTTCACATTGCTGATAGGTGCCTGCTGTACCATCTACTTGTATGAAAAGTCTCCTGTTCTCTTTGTATTACTTCCTTTGTGTGAAATCCCTGGTGTTCCTACCAGTCCCTCTGCTTTCCTATTAGAAACTGACCACACTAAGTAAAACAACACACCGTGGTCAGTTCTCTAGCTATGCTGGGAACTCAGCCTGCTCTCTTCCAATGGCGGCTGGGGCTCCATTTTTTTTTTGGGATGGGGGTGGGGGGCATCAAACAAACCAAACCATACCGGCGTTCGGTCCGTCAATCAAACCCTCTACCCCCTTCCCCGTCACTCGCCCCTCCATCCACCAGCCCAGCAATTACCCCATTTAGGTCGCGGCTAGCTTAGAGCGGCTTCCCCCCTGTCTCTCCTCCTCGGCGGCCAATACGATCGCTTCTCCTCTCAGCCAATTGGGTCTCAGGACCCGCTTCCTGATTGCCCGGGAGAAGCAGAAAGACAATAGCGAATATTAATTCGCTATTGTCACACAACTGGGTGGGCTCAGAGCGCAGTGTATCGCCCTGAGCCCACCCTTTTTTGAAGCCAATCAGATCCTCGGGCTCAGAGGATCATGTGCTTCCAAAAAAAAAAAAAAAAACACCATTGAAATCAATGTGTCCGGCGCCCTGCATGTAGATTAGGAGGCCAGCGCCCCTAATGGAGCAGCCGCCACTGCTCTCCTCCAATGATCAGACTTGTTCTGACAGTTCAGTGTGCTGCTGCTTCTCCCCCCCAGAACTTATGCAGCTGAAAACAGATTATGTGATCACTTATAAAAAAGTTTTTTTTTTTTTTTTTTTATGTCTATACACAAATGTTTTGCCTTTCATTTCAGTTTTAAACTGAATAGGTTGTTTTACATGGTGAATGCTTACAATCACTTTAAAAGTGGTTGTAAACCCCAACACACCACTTGTACCTATAGAGAAGCCTAAGGCTTATCTGTAGGTACCGTGAATATCTCCTAAACCATCATCAGCACATGCGCCCTGAAGAAACAGCCCATTCATGCTTTTTCTTCACCTTCTGTGCTGTTACCGGCGGCTCCCGCGCGCATGCGCGGGGGTGACATCATCGCGGCTCCGGCCAATCACAGCGCCTGAGCCCGCAAACCGGGAAATAACTCTGGCAGACATGTCGCCGGTCACAACGGTGTACAAGGACCGCTGCCGGGGCTTCAATCTAAGCTAAGCATTTCATAATGAGCTAGTATGCTATGCATTACTAGCTCATTATGCCTTTGCCTTGCAGGTTTTTTTTTTCCCCTTGGGTTTACAACCACTTCAAATCCCCAGGTAGAAAAAAAGTGTTATAGAAATAATATTATCACCATCATGGCAGAACCTGCAAAAGGGAAGTCTTTTAGTACCAACTCTTTTTTTGGCTCTGATGCTGGAAGAAGTAAAAAGGAAATGTCCCAATAATCCATATCCTTTGGTAACGCCCACCTTTTATCATTCCCTCCACCAGTTGTGGCAGCATGGCACACTTTAGGCTGGGTCCACACCTATGTGGGTTTCCCTGTGCATCTTTTGGTCCGTTCCAGGTCCAAGTTCAGCCAAACATTGAAGTCGGACCTGAAACTGAATGGAGACGCACCGGACCCCCTGCTGTGAGCCACTGCGATCTATAGTGTGAACCCGGCCTCAATCAGCCTAACCATGAAAGAACCAGTTGGTTGTGTTTGCCCCCTGGCCAATGGTTTCCAGGCCTTGGCTGGGAGTTGGGTACATGACGGGTGTCAGACTCTGAGTGACAACTCTGACATTTGTCATGGAAGGATGGAGGATCAGATAGGAAGTCTTGACAGAAGCTCTCTTATATATCAGAAAAAAATTAAGATAAAAAAATAAAATGATGAAAAAATACTTTAGTGCAGCCCATAAATATTCAGTAAAGCCCATGTGTATTCAGCAGTGTAGTGATGACTCAACAGTTTCAGCAGAGTTCAGAAGAGTTCAGTCCCATCATTTGTGCAATAATCAAGTGAAGCACCAAATTAGTCATTTCACCGAAATGAAAACTCACTGGGGTTGAGTTACTAAAGGCAAATAGACCATGCACTTTGCAAGTACAGTTGCACCCATTTTCCCCAGGGGCTTAGTGCATGTAGTGAAGCCTCGCTTTGCAAAGAATTCCAATTCAGGTGCAAAGAAAACATCATTTTTTGCTTGCACACAATTGGATGATGGAAATCAGCAGAGCTTCACTAAGTTCTGGAAAAAAAGGAGTGCAACTGTACTAGCAAAGTGCTCAGTCTATTTGCCTTTAAGTAAATCAACCCCATTGAGTTGCATAGATAAAATGTTCTTGAAAAAATATTTAGTTTGTTTCTCCTTTATTTATAGGGTATGTTTTTTTTTTCTTGCGGGGGTATTTCTAACGTCCTGCAAGCGCACCGCCCGGGATGTGAAGGCACTCAGGCTTTTACACTGGGACTGCAGATGAGGCATTTTTCATATTTTTAGCGCTAAAGCGCCTGAAAACCGCCTCAGTGTGAAAGGGGTCATAGGCTGGATTCACACCTATGCATTTTTAGTGCTTTTTGCATTTTGCAGATTTGCACTACAGAACGTGTTCCATAGGAAATCATGTTAAATGGACTGTAGCGCAAATCTGCAAAATGCAAAAAGCGCTAAAACTGCACAGGTCTGAATCCAGCCTTAGGCTCCATTCACACTAGCGCGTTTTTTGATGCATTTTGCCTTTGGCAGAAATGCACGGGAATTTTTTAACATGGGTTCCTATGGAACATGTTCACATCAATGCCTTTTTGTACCTCTGCATTTTTGGAAAGGGTCAGGGACTTTTTTTCATGCAAAATGCAGCGTTTTGCATGTAATAGAATTCAATGGACCAGCATCAAAAACGCAAGTGCAGCGTTTTTGCAGTGTTTTTACAGCGTTTGATGCGTTTTTGGTGCGTTTTTTTTTTTGTTTTGTTTTTTAGACTGTATATAGTCTAAAAAAAACTGTAAAAAAAAAAAAAAGCAAAATGCTGCAAAAAACGTTGTAAAAACGCTACAAAAATGCTGCTCAAAAACGTGGCAAGCATCACAAAAAAAACTCCAAAAACGCTCAAAAGCAACATGCATAGAAGTGAATCGAGCCTTAAGGTTTGACCTCATATTAAATGGTTTTGGTAAATCTGAAGGAAAAAAAAAGTCTACAGAAAATTGTACAGTGTGTATCCAGCTTTAGGCTTAATTTTCTTATTCAATTTTCTTTGGATTTACCTTCAACTATGTTGTGCATGCACATTGAAAGGGTTTAGGTTTGACCTCATATTATATGGTTTTGGTAAATCTAAATGAAAATTGAATAAGAAAATCGTATAATGTATGGCCAGCCTTAGACCCCTTTTACACAGTAAAAGCGCCTGTGCCGTTAGCGCTAAAGCGTCGCTAGTTTTTACGTCGCTTTGGAGCTGTTTTAGCGGCGCAGTTTTTACCTTAAAAAAAAAGGTTAAAAAAGTCCAGTTTTGCTGCACTTCCGCTTTTCAGGCGCTTTGGAAGCGCTGCCCATTCTTTGCAATAGGCACAGCGTTTTGGGAGTGCTAAATACAGCGCTCCCAAACCGCCCCAAAGATGCTGCTTGCGGTACTTTTCCCAAGGTCCCGCAAGAGCACCGCCCCAGTGTGAGAAGACCCACTGCAATGAATGGGAGGCGCTTTTCAGAGGCTATTTCTAGGACTAAAGCGCCTGAAAACCACTTCAGTGTGAAAGAGGTCTTCGACATCAAATTGCCTATTGAGGCGTTGCCCATAACAAATCAACCAATTCGGCGTAAGGCCTCTTTCACACGGAGGATCCGTATGTCTGTTTTTCATCCTTCCGTTTTCGGATGAAAAACGGACATACATGTATCCCTATGGAGCGTCGGATGTCAGCGGTGACATGTCCGCTGACATCCGACCCGCTCCGATCCGAAAAGTGTAACGGAGGAAAACCCTACTTTTCCATCCGTTTTCGGATCGGATCGGGTGATGACGGACTCTATGGTCCGTCATCATCCAATCCCCCATAGGGGAGAGCGGCGCTCTGACAGGTCCGTCGCTGCACAGTGTGCAGCGATGCACCTGTCATCTTCCTGCTCAGCAGGGATCGGCGGAGCGATCCCTGATGAGCAAGCGGGTGTTCACGGGGCGGATCATCACTGATCCGCCCCGTGTGAAAGAGCCTTAAAGAAATAGAAAAAAAACGCGCTAGAGAGCAATTAAACACCTTGAACTGCAGCAAAAAAACACTAATATCAGTGTAATAGACTAGAAAGGATAAAACTAAGTGCGCTTGCAATCCGGTGATCAAAAATGTGAATAGAATATAACTGAATAAATGACTAATATAAATCAATATATGGTGAATATATTAACTATCAATGGTTACATAATAAATATCAGGTTCAAAAAGTGCTTGCAAGTAGATTATAAATTCAAATATTAAATAGAATATACATTGAGTGACCTAACATAAAAATAATCAATTCCATAAATTGCTAAATAAAAAATCGAAAGTTCATAAATTGCTAGTGCGTTGGAAATTACAAGTAATAGTAGTAAAGATAAGTTCAGTCTATTCATAGAAAGTTCGAAGAAGGCGCACCAATCGCATGAAGGAGAGTCGCGTATCCACAGTTCATTAGACACAGCCCATGTGAGTGGAAAAGGAGGAAGGAAATATGAAGGGAAATCCAAGCAACCGGTGAATCCAGGGGACAATAAAGATGGACTCTTACCAGAAGCGATGGACCTCCTTAATAGCAAGGTCTTATGCGCGTGCAGATACAGCCCTCTGCAGGGACAGATGGATGGCGGTGTCCGGATCAACCGATGTGTGCCGCGTTCCAACAGGAGGCAATTCCAGCACGTCAACCTAGAGGGAGGCACTCGCTGGTCCCGAGAGCCATGAGCGCAAAGGAGGCAAAAAAAAGTCAGATAGTGTAGTAAAATTTAAAATAATTTATTGCTTCATAGAAACAGAGAGCACATCTCCGCCATACAATGTATAAAAGAATGTTAAAAAAGCCGGCATACAAAGCGAACACCCGTGTACAGCAAACATGGGGCGAACAACGTGATGGCGATGCCGCCATCCATCTGTCCCTGCAGAGGGCTGTATCTGCACGCGCATAAGACCTTGCTAATAAAGGAGGTCCATCGCTTCTGGTAAGAGTCCATCTTTATTGTCCCCTGGATTCACCGGTTGCTTGGATTTCCCTTCACATTTCCTTCCTCCTTTTCCACTCACATGGGCTGTGTCTAATGAACTGTGGATACGCGACTCTCCTTCATGCGATTGGTGCGCCTTCTTCGAACCTTCTATGAATGGACTGAACTTATCTTTACTACTATTACTTGTAATTTCCAACGCACTAGCAATTTATGAATTTTTGGATTTTTTATTTAGCAATTTATGGAATCGATTATTTTTATGTTAGGTCACTCAATGTATGTTCTATTTGATATTTGAATTTATAATCTACTTGCAAGCACTTTTTTGAACCTGATATTTATTATGTAACCATTGATAGTTAATATATTCACCATATAGTGATTTATATTAGTCATTTATTCAGTTATATTCTATTCACGTTTTTGATCACTGGATTGCAAGCGCACTTAGTTTTATGCTTTCAAATCAACCAATTCGTTTTCATTTTACATGGTGCTTGTAAATATTTCCCTTTGATTTGTTGGAAAAAAAAATTTTTGTTTTTGGGTCTTTTTTTTTTTTTTTTTTTTTTTTTTACTTACATATTTATTATAGTTGCATACCCCAATAAAAAAAATATTTTTTTTTTTATAGTTTTATATTTTATTTTTATATATACACAGTAGCTGCATCTTTTGTTTTCTTTTCCTAGTGGAAATCATCACAACGGGTGATAACCCAGCTGCGGACAGTTCTGCCAGAACAGGTTAATAGAGGGTGTAGTGATTTGTGGGTGACACCTCCTCCTCCTCCAGCAGAGTGCATTGTGTAGGAGTGATCAGGGAGGAGGAGAGAGGAAGCAGTGGGCGGGGCTGACAGTGGGGGAATGCAATCTTTGGGGTGTGTTTTATGGGGAGGGAGATGTCATCCTTCTCTTCCAGCTCCGCCCCCCTCCCCCTGGTCTCATATACACAGGACTCCCAGCATCCAGAGATCACAGTGACAGCACACCGCCCACCCCCCTGATAAACCTCAGGACCAGCTGAACCTTGGAGAAGAGCCATCATCCACAGTGAGTACCCGATCTCTGCACTATAGATCTGATCTGTCTGTCTGTGTGCTCTGCTGAGTTTACACAAAGTACACTCGCACTTCCTTTAATAGGGCCCCTTCCATGTGAATCCACACAAGCTCTGTACAGACAGCCCCGAGCTTCATAGCCAACATCTGAGCTTCTTCAGAATCTACACAAAAGAGAAGATTGTGCCCTGCAGTGTGAGGCAGCATTGTCTGTACTTACCGCCCCCCAATACTCCAGAATTGTGTCTGTTTTGTAGATCTGAGTCGCTAAAACTCCTTTTTGATTTTTATAAAGTATCATGTAATACTGGCAGCCCAGAACATGTTATAACCTGGCTTATACCCGTGTGTGTGTGTGTGTGTGTGTGTGTGTGTGTGTGTGTACACACGTGTGTGTGTACGTGCGTGTAGATCTGTTTTGCATAAAAGTTTACTGTAAGTTTTTTTAAAGGAGAACTCTACAAAATCTGGATCAGGGTGAAGTGAGTAGCTATTCAGGGATTCACATTGGCCACTACACTGCAGCACAGCAAAAATGATCTCCCTCCCTGTTCTGATCGGTGGGCAGTACATGACCCATTTAAGTGAATGGGTAACGGTGAAACAAGCTTTTAGGCGTTAGAATGGTCATTGAGGAGGCAACATTTCACCTCCTTACCGCTTGTTAAATGCTCTTTGAAAAGTGATCCACCACAGATCGCTCTTCAGACGGCTAACATGTAAATGAGCAGGACTAAACTCCCAAAAATACTCCCCTCCACTTTTTGGCGATGCGGCAGTTACATCCCTTGCCGGCCGCTGTCATTCCCCCCCAAGCTACATTTCGAAAATAGGACAAAAAAGAAAAAAAAAACCTGACAGGTTACATAGGTTGGACTTGAGTCTTTTTTCGTCCTCACCTACTATGTGTGTTATTATATGTCAGTATTACCTTGTATATCCCTGTATTTTGCGGTTATTCAGGTGCTTATCCAATAGTTTCTTGAAACTATCGATGCCCCCCGCTGAGACCACCGCCTGTAGAAGGGAATTCCACATCCTTGCCGCTCTTACAGTAAAGAACCCTCTACGTAGTTTAAGGTTAAACCTCTTTTCTTATTTTAATGAGTGGCCACGTGTCTTGTTAAACTCCCTTCCGCAAAAAAGTTTTATCCCTATTGTGGGGTCACCAGTACAGTATTTATAAATTGAAACCATATCCCCTCTCAAGCGTCTCTTCTCCAGAGAGAATAAGTTCAGTGCTCGCAACCTTTCCTCATAACTAAGATCCTCCAGACCCTTTATTAGCTTTGTTGCCCTTCTTTGTACTCGCTCCATTTCCAGTACATCCTTCCTGAGGACTGGTGCCCAGAACTGGACAGCATACTCCAGGTGCGGCATTGCATGCCATTGCTGAGCCTATCATCTACTAGGACACCAATCCCCATACTCCAATCCCACATTAATATTTTGCATTTAGTTCTACTTTAAAAGATTAAACCAGTCATTAAAATCTCATACTTTTTAGCATGCCAATAACATTTTGGAAGTAATCTTCAATATTTTTAAATGTGCAGCTTTTAGAAAAATAAATACCCGGTGATCCTGCCATGAAGATCATTGTTTAGGTACTTACTGTTCTAGTTACTCTGATTGAAAAAAGACACGAGTCCATCTAGTTTAACCAATAAAAAGGGAAGAAAAAAAAAGTTCTCATGTCTCCTAATTGTGTGTCATCATTGTCACCCTAAAGCAGGGGTCTTTAAAAACTGACGGCCCTCCAGCTGTTGCAAAACTACAAGTCCCATCATGCCTCTAGCTGTGGGAGTAATGCTTATAACTGTAAGCCATGCAATGCCTCATGGGACTTGTAGTTTTGCAACAGCTGGAGGGCCACCAGTTTGAGACCTCAGCCCTAAAGCATGGGCTCCCCATGCAGTCTAGAGGTGGCCATGTCTGCATTCATAAGGTAGACATGGTCCACTGTTGTCACCATCAGTGGAGGGCATGTAGATGGAATGTGGCTGAGACCAGCATACCATTAGTATATTACTGTTATGCCTGCCAACTATGCTATATGAGCAAGGTCTCATTCACTTCTTGACCTCCCGTCTCCAAATATTTGAACAGCAGTGGCTGTGGAGTATGTGTCGGCATTCTGTCCAGGCCAACAACCCACCAAACCCTCAACCTGAAAGAGAAACACCTTCAACCATTGACCTTACAGAAGACTGTTCTGTATGCGCTATGAGGTGCATTTTGCGGGGTGATGGGTATAGCTCATAACTCACATTTGCTTGAAGATTGCTGAACTTGCTGTTTGTGCCGCCATGTTGGTAAAAAGATGATCAAGAAGAGGGAAGCTTTTGGTGGCTCAGGTGCCTTATACCATATCCGTTATGCATCAGTCCATGCACATCCCCGCTACCCTAATTGTTAATCAAGCAGTGCTGAGATTGGTTGGTCAGTCTGGTGGACCTGTCAGTGACAACAGGTGAGTGCAATAGACCATAGGCCTGCTTCTAGAGTGCTGATCCCTTGTTGGCCGAAATGGTGCAGCCTGTTGCTGACCAGCAAAGGAGTGACAATGGAGAAGCAAGTAAATGGTTGTCTTTGCTCGCCTAGGAATCCTGTTGCAGCTAGAGATGATAGCCAGTGTTTATAGGGCAATGGTTCTCAACCTCAGTCCTCTAGTACCCCCAACAGACCACGTGTGCAGTTTTGCTTTATCTAGCACAGATGCTTTTAAATCAGAGTCAATGGCTTGGTATTTTGGACAGCTATTTTATCTAAGAGAAATTCCCAAAACATGGCCTGTTGGGGGTACTCAAGGACAGGGTTGAGAACCACTGCTATAGGGGAACATGCAACCTCCTCCAACGTGACAGTGCTTAGGTGTAGCAGCCAATCACTAGGCCCAAGCACTGGCACATGACCGAGCGAGTGCCGGTGTTTCGTCACATATGGCGACCCATCACATTTGGCTACGGAAGTGCCGATCCGCTGAGACATTTCGCACTACACATGCGTAACTTGCCGATATGCGTTCCAAAAGTTTTTATGACAATACGGAGCAGTGAAACCGTCAGATAATGTAACGGAAGTGACGTTACAGACAAGCTCTTCTGTATAATTATTGACTGTAAGACACCACTTTACAACAGGGCCGCTCGCCACGCTTCAGGCACGGCCTCGCTTCGCTCGGCATAATTATAATGGAACTCTATGTCCACTTGGATGGTGGGGCTTGAGCCTGGACTTAGGGGTGGAGCCACATAACTGCGCAAGCGCAGTTCAACGTCACACTATCTGACGGTTTTAGTGTGCTGTTTTAGTGTTGGAAGGCATATGTCGGCGTCGCGCATGCGCACTCCAGCGAGTAGCCAAATGTGATGGGTCGCCATGTGACGATACACCGGCACCACTTCACCAGCATGCAACTCTGCCAAGTTTAGCACCAGCTGTGTGGGAAGAAGGAGCGCTGGCAAGGTGAGTATCAGTTGGTCAGGAGGGTCCCTGCCTAGGATGGACTAGGTGATGGTATCTCTTTAAAGGAAAATGCCATTTACCTGGCTGTCTCACGCATCAATCGTTTTCTAAAACACTGAACCAACACAAGCATGCAGTTAGCAAAGTCAGAATTCTCAGCTTCCAGAATATTGAAGTCATTAGATCAGCAGGACATTCGGGCATAAGGAGAGGTCAGGGTGAGTAGCCCACATACATTCCAATCATGTGTTGCAGTTAAAGTGCATGTCAGGCCAGAAACTTTTTTTCTAGTTTTGAAAAGAGTGAGGAAGGATTAGAACCTCTGTCTGGTCTTTACTGCGGCATCATTGGAGAAATTTCACGTCACGTACTCTCATGGTGACAACTAGAGATGGGCTCAGGCAGGGGCGTCGCTAGGGGGTGGCTTTTGGGGCTATAGCCCCGAATCTGGGGCCAATAGCCCAGAGTCTCTGCAGGAGTCCCCAAAGGGGAGTGGAGGCTCTCTGGGGACCCTTATGTAAGTGGGGGCTCTCTGGGGACCCTAATGCAAGGGAGAGGCTCTCTGGGGTCTCTGATTTTAAGGCAGAGGCTCTCTAAGGACCCAGAATTAAGGGGGAGGCTCTCTGGGGACCCTAATGTAAGGGGGGGCTCTCTGGGAACCCTGATGTAAATGGGGGGCCCTCTGGGTACCCTGATGTAAGGAGGAGGCTCTCTGGGGACCCTAATGTAAGGGGGGACTTTCTGGGGACCCGGATGTAAGGGGGGACTCTCTGGTGACCCTGATGTAAGGGGGGGACACTCTGGGGACCATGATGTAAGGGGGCTCTCTGGGGACCCTGATGTAAGGGGGCTCTCTGGGGACCCTGATGTAAGTGGGGGGCTCTCTGGGGATATATATACACACACACACGTATATTACTGTATATACATGTGTATGCCCGCCCAAGCGTATGACTTTCTTTACTACGCTGCTATGGGCTCTAGCCCCAGATCTTTTGTAGACCTAGCAACGCCCCTGGGCTCAGGCATGTTCGGGATCCTAGTCCTAACCCACCTGCCCGGTCCCGCCAGGAAGCCAACCTTGCATACTGCTAATCATAGCTGCACTGACCGGGAAAGGTCTCACTGCCTATGATTAGCGGTATGCAGTATCGGCTTCCAGGCGGGATCGGGCAGGTGGGTTGGGACTAGGATCCCGAACACGCCTGAGCCCATCTCTAGTGACAACTAGGGTTGCCACCTCATCCCTTTTAAACCCGAACACATATGAATTACACAGGTTCTGAGGCTAATTTAATGCAGATAAGGTACCAAGTGATTTTAATTACCGCCTTAGTTAGTCACAGAACCTGAGTTATTCATATGTGTTCGGTTTTAAAGGAATGAGGTGACAACACTTACCAGACAGGAAGTAGGAGAAAATCAATTGGGTCATAGATATTGGGGGAGATTGGTTAAGGTTGAAGTTTTTACTTCTGTCTGTGTTACTGTAAGAGTTCTCACTTCCTGTGTCTGGATAAATGTTGTCATCAGGACAGGAAGTGAGGGGAAATAGTCTCTAACAGAGCCCCATATAGCAGTAAAAACCTGATGGGGATTCTAACCCTTACTCAATCTGTCCAAACTAAGTACAAAAGTTTTGGCTGGGCATACACTTTAAGTGCTAAAGCCAGAAGACATTACTGCTTTCCTTGATTTGGAATACCATATTGCCCAGTGGAAAAGGTTGATGGGGCAGGGATTTCATGGGCAAGCTGTGGCATGTTGGAACTTGTAGTTCTCCGGTAGCTGGGCGTTGCCTAACCTGGCTCAAACATGCCAACGCCAGGCTTTGCAGTTTGTTCTGTTCATGGCTTGTTCTCCACAATCTTGCACAGTAGAATCATAGCGAAGGGTTAATCTTTACTTTGCGGAACAGTCAGGAGTTAAAGGGCACTGACAGGCAAGCAGCTTGTCATACGGCGTACAGCTTGCAGCACTGGGGTTGCATAACAAAGCAGTTACACAAAGGCGTTTGCACAATGTGTCTCTGAAACAATCCGTGGACAGATCGCCCTCTCTTATCCAGCACACAAAGGGTTAGTGGCTATATCTCTACCTGCTGGTGGCAGAGAGAGGTGTATAGAGGGTGTGTGTGTGGGTGGGTGAAGGCGTTTGCTGTATCATGATGACTTTGCTTTGCCTCTGTGTGTGTGTGTTTTAGGCTTTTCCTAGGCTGTGTATGTACCTTGGCAGTGCGATTGCCCCTTCAGACAATGCTGGGGCCACACCTGGCACCCTGATCTGCCAGGGCTTGCCTTGTAGATCAGCAACAGGCTGTGTGAATACTGCTTCTAATGTAGACACAATGGATTACCTCCATTCCTGCAAGTCATAGGAGGAGAGTCACGTCTGCTCTTCATAATCATTTCTGATCATCTTCACGTAAAATGCAATAGCTATTGGATATATTTTATGCTGGCCATAAACCTGAAATGACAGAGACAATCCCATATTAGTCATGTTGTTAGGACTGCCTTTTCAACCTAATTACCTCCAGAGGAACCCCGGAAACAATTTTAGGTCTTGGGGAACCTCTGCTAGGAAAATGCCCCTTTAGACTGGTGGTCATTCAGAAGAAGGCCTCCCTTAGACCCCTTTCACACTGGGGCGGTTTGCAGGTGTTATTGCGCTAAAAATAGCGCCTGCAAACCGACCCAAAACAGCCGCTGCTGTTTGTTCAGTGTGAAAGCCCGAGGGCTTTCACACTGAAGCGGTGCGCTGGCAGGAGAAGAAAAAATCTCCTGCTAGCCGCATCTTTGGAGCGGTGTATTCACCGCTCCTGCCCATTGAAATCAATGGGACAGCGCGGCTATACCACGGCAATACCGCAGCTATAGCTGCGCTGTACGAGTGGTTTTAACCCTTTTTCGGCCGCCAGCGGGGGGTTAAAACCGCATCGCTAGCGGCCGAATACCGCGCTAAAAATAGCGCTGTTTTACCGCCGACGCCCCCTACCGCCCCAGTGTGAAAGGGGCCTTAGACCCCTTTCACACTGGGGCGGGTTGCAGGCGTTATTGCGCTAAAAATAGCGCCTGCAAAGTGACCCAAAACAGCCGCTGCTGTTTGTTCAGTGTGAAAGCCCGAGGGCTTTCACACTGAAGCGGTGCCCTGGCAGGAGAAGAAAAAATCTCCTGCAAGCCGCATCTTTGGAGCGGTGAAGGAGCGGTGTATTCACCGCTCCTGCCCATTGAAATCAATGGGACAGCGCGGCAATACCGCAGCTATAGCTGCGCTGTACGAGTGGTTTTAACCCTTTTTTCGGCCGCCAGCGGGGGGTTAAAACCGCATCGCTAGCGGCCGAATACCGCGGTAAAACAGCGCTAAAAATAGCGCTGTTTTACCGCCGACGCCCCCTACTGCCCCAGTGTGAAAGGGGCCTTAGACCCCTTTCACACTGGGGCAGGTTGCAGGCGTTATTGCGCTAAAAATAGGGCCTGCAAACCGACCCAAAACAGCCGCTGCTGTTTGTTAAGTGTGAAAGCCCGAGGGCTTTCACACTGAAGCGGTGCGCTGGCAGGAGAAGAAAAAATCTCCTGCGAGCCGCATCTTTGGAGCGGTGAAGGAGCGGTGTATTCACCGCTCCTAAACCGCTCCTGCCCATTGAAATTAATTAATGGGCTATAGCCGCGCTGTACGAGTGGTTTTAACCCCTTTTCGGCCGCCAGCAGGGGGTTAAAACCGCACCGCTATCGGCCGAATACCGCGGTAAAACAGCGCTAAAAATAGCGCTGTTTTACCGCCGACACCCCCTACCGCCCCAGTGTGAAAGCAGCCTTACAGTCAGCTAAAAAGATCATTGGTGTCATGCTACTGGCCCTTCAGGTGGAAATCTGGAGGTACCATCAGACAGGAGCTCAATCGGCCACAGCTCAAGGAACTCCCAGCAACCTCTGGAAGAGCCCTAGTTGAGAATGGCTGAGTTAAAAGGGTAGTAAAGTCTTTTTTTTTAACTTGTACCTACAGGTAAGCCTATAATGAGGCTTACCTGTAGGTGCAGTGAATTGCTCCTGAACTTGCAGTGTTTAGGAGATATTCATGCTGGATACAGCCATTGATGTCACCGTGTGTGCGCTCTGAAGGTCCAGACCTTCAGAACTCTATGACACAGCCGAGGGCTCCCGTGCGCATGTGACGTCATCGTGGGCCAGGCCACTCATACAGCCGGAGCCTGAGAACCTGGAAGGAAGAACCGGGGAAGATGGAAGCCCTGTCAGTGGTGCCAGCGCACTGCTGGAGGGCTTCAATCTAGGGAAGGCATTTCATAATGTGCTAATATGCAATGCATACTAGCACATTGTGCCATTGCCTTGCAGGGTTTTTTCTTTCATTATATGCTGCAGTTTACTACCACTCTAAAAGGTTTATGTATAAATGTTTCTTTGTATGGGCTGTTTGTGCATTAGCTCTCACTCGCACCTGAACGATCTGAAGCACGTTTCCAGAAGTGTTTCAACGCTTAACACCAAATTTCCATGTTCTTATATTGCAGTGGCCTGCAAACTTCAGCCTGGGGGCCAGATGTGGCCCTTGCTAGTCTTTATCTGGCCTTTGGGGCACTATGACACCAATGATGGGGCACCATTCCCCCTACTGACAGCATCAACGGGGCATTATTCCTCCCATTAAACCAATGATGGAGCATTTTCTACTCCCGCTGTCCACAGTCCGGCCCCCCTAAAGCCTGAAGGACAGTAAACTGGCCCTTTGATTAGAAAGTCCATCGATGGGCAGGCTGGTTGTACTGAAGTCACTTAATTGACCGACTTCAGTACATTCAACCTGGCAGTTTTTTTTTGTTTTTGTTTTTTTGCCCGATCACTCCCGGTGGCTATAGCAGCCAGAAGTGATCATTGTATTCTGCCATTGAGAGCCTCACCGCCAGCAGAACACAATAGCTCCGTGGGAGGGATTCCCCCATCAACATGGACTGTGCTGATAGGGGAATTCAGCAATTTTCTTTCCTTCAACCCATGATTGAAGGAAAGCAAAATGCTTAAAGTGGACCTTCAGTCATAATTTTTTTTAATTTTTTTTTTAACTTTCCATCTATTAAATCTTCTGCCCTTGTTGTTTTAACTGCAAGTAAATACCTTATACAGTACTTACTTACCCACTTCCTGTTTCTTGTCTGGTAAAAAGCCTAGGCTTATGACATGCACAGCTCTCTCTCTCTCTCTCTTGTGAGATTTTGCCTGGAAGGGAGGGGGGGATGAGTCATAAGGGGGCCAATGAGAACTGCAGAGCTGGAGGTGTGCCTCTGTGTAAATCCAGGAAGTAAACAGGCAGCAGCTTCAACTGCCCACAGTTAAAATGGCTGCAGCCAGACTCAGTGGAGGGAGATTTCTGCAGCATATTTGGCAAGTACAGACTCACAATATATATAAAATAATATACAAAGTGGTTGGAGGGAAGCTTCAGAATGGCAAAGATGTTTTTATTACAAATTATGTAAGCAGACTGCAGTTCCTCTTTAAGCTTTGCGGATGATTTTAATGCCTTGCTACTGAGAGCTTGAACCACCAGTTGGCAGTCATTAGACTAGAACTGCAGGGGTAGGCAACCTGGGGCCCTCCAGCTGTGGCAGAACTACAAGTCCCATCATGCCTCATGGAGTGACTGTAACTGCCAGCCTTGCAATGCCTCATGGGAAATGTAGTTCCACAACAGCTGGAGGGCCCCAGGTTGCCTACCCCTGGAGATTTTTAGTAGCTCAATCTTGCCATTAAAATGAATAGCAATGGAGTAGAAAATGATGGCTAAATAGAAGGAACAAATGGCTTTCAATGGAGGAAGCAACACAAGTAATGTAGCACAGCATAGCAGGTCATCTGACCGGATCTCCTGGTGCTCTAATCATCACCAATTGACTATTACACTATGCAACTTGTAAAGCTTATTCATTGGGATCCATCTGCTTAGCAATCAATGGCTTCCCTTGGTAATCACCAACACTACTAAACAATCTGCTGTGTATCTGTAGCCTATTGGGGTGATTGGCAGCAAATAGTTACACAATTGTATACGTGCGCCTGCAGGTCGGGAATCCCTTGGCCGGTTATGATTGGTGCAGGTAAAGATTCAGGTGGGTTCAGACTAGGATCTGCACATACTTGGGCTCATCCCTAGACCTTCATCTCTCAGCTCTAGCCTTTAGGTTGGGTCTACACTGGAGATCCCAGCGGCTCACAGCAGGGGTCCGGTGCATCTCCATTCAGCGTTTCAGGTCCAATTTCATATATATATATATATATATATATATATATATATATATATATATATACACCCTTTTGGCTGGTCTGTATACCACAGTCAGTGATAAACTGCACAGTTTCTCCAGTGCTGAACATGGAACATGTTCCCAAAGGTGAACTTATCCTTTAACCACTTCAGCTCCGGAAGGTTTAACCCCCTTCATGACCAGGCCATTCTTTGCGATATATAGCACTGCGTTACTTTAACTGAGAATTGTGCAGTCGTGCAACGCTGTACCCAAATAACATTTTTATCACCCCCCCCCCAAATAGAGCTTTCTTTCTGTGGCATTTGATCACCTCTGCGCTTTTTATTTTCTGCGCTATAAACAAAAATTTAAAAAAAGCAATTTTGAAAAAATTTAAATTTTATTTATATATATATATATATATATATATAATATCTCTAAAAAAAAATGCAAAAAATCTAATTTCTTCAGAAATGTAGGCCAATATGTATTCTACTACTTATTCTTGTTAAAAAAAAAATCCCAATAAGCGTATATTGATTGGTTTGCGCAAAACTTATAGGGTCTACAAAATAGGGGATATTTTTATTGAAGGGTTTTTTTTTTTTTTTTACTAGTAATGTCGGTGATCAGCGACTTATCGTAGGACTGCGATATTGCGGCAGATAAATCTGACACTAAGTGACACACTTTTTTTGGGGGGGGGGGGGACCAGTGACACTAATGCTGGCCATACACTATACGAAAAATCGTTCGTATAGACACTTCGTTCGTTTTTCGGCAAGTTAATGGGCACAAATCGATAATCGGGAAGTTTGGAAAATTTCTGCCGAACGTACGATAAATTGCAAGGTTAATGTGTTTCCTGTCCGAACTGTCTGCACTAGGTATATGTAAAAAAACGAACAAAAAATTATTTATTCATGTCCACTGAACAATTTATCGGTCATTACATGATGGCACGATCGTTTGCGGTCACGGTCGAACGTTCGTTTTTCGAAAATGGGTTCGGCCGATTTTCTGTATAGTGTATGGCCAGCATAAGGCAGTGATCAGTGCTACAAATATGCACTGTCACTGTACTAATGACCCTGGCTGGGTAGGGGTTAACATCAGGGGCAATCAAGGGGTTATCTGTGTCCCTAACCTGTGCTTGGTTACTGTGTGGGATGGGATGCGCTTGTACTATGGGAAGGCAATGAAACACAGCATCAATACTTTCCCTACTGACAGAACGGTAGTCTGCCTTGTTTACATAGGCAGGCCGCCGTTCTGCTTGTCCCCCGAACAATCGTTGGGTTCCGGCGGACATCGAGTCTGCCGGACTCGCTGATTGGCTCCCGCTGTGTCCAATCACAGTGGGAGCAGGTCGCCGGCAGCAAGTGTGCGTGTTCCAGACCTGGAAGTGCAGGTCATGTATCATGTACAGAAACTACTTTTTGGGAATCTGTGCTAAAAATATATATATATATATATATATATATATATATATATATATATATATATTATGCGGTTAAAGTGGAACTAAACTATCTTTTATTCATTTTCAATACTTCTTTAAGGTACTTGTATAGGGCCATCAATTTATGCAGCGTTTTTTATATATATATATATATATATTGTACATTCACATCAGTATTCAAAGCAAACTCACCAATCAACCCATGGGGGGAGAGATTTACTAAAACTGGAGCTCTCAGAATCTGGTGCAGCTGTGCATGGTAGCCAATCAGTTTCTAACTTTTAGCAGCTGGACAATAAAAGCTGGCACCTGATTGGTTTCTATGCAGGGCTGCACCAGATTTTGCACTCTCAAGTTTTAGTAAATCAACCGCACTGTGTTGTCCTAATACAAGCCCACTTGTCCAGTATTTCAGATGGATAACCCTAATTGCAGAAAGCAGATTGACTCTGCAGACGTCCCACTCTTGTGCAGCATATGAAGCCACACCAATATATACACATCACGTGTTCTTCGCTCTAATTAGAAATTTTACAGTCCAGTTGCAGAGCATAATACATGGTAACCTCAATGACTTTGTTGGATGTGAAGGGAATGGCTCTGGGAGGGGTGTGGGGTATCTGTACAATTCAGTGCTTATCAATGTTTGTGATCATCCCAGACTGCTTTGTTATTGACTGTCAGCCCAGGTTCACACTGACAGCGGGAATGAAATTGTGCGCGTTCAGCTGAACGCGCACAATTTCATTCCCACATTTGTGTCCCGACTTCGGGGGCGATTTCAAAGACATCTGTGCGGGTTCCTGCACAGATGTCTTTGGAAATCGCACCCCAAAGTCACCAAAAGTAGTATATAAACTACTTTTGGGAATCAGTGCGGCGTCACACCAATTTGGACAATGCAATAGCCGCCGATGTGGCATGCAATTTGACATGTCCAATCGCATAACAAATTGCTGCAATGTGAACCAGGGCTAAGGGTTTAATTAAAGTGACACTAAACTTTGCATTAAAAAAAGTGTGGTTGATCTAGATGGTCTTTTTAGAATCTAACTTTGTATTCTTAACTCAAGAAAACTCCCTTCCATTTTTCTCAGCCTCCACCAAATTCATTTCTTTCAAGGCCATAAGTTGTGAACGTAAGGATTACATTTTGGAGAATAAGGATATCATTTAGTGTCACTTCAAAGCGTGTTCCCTAGAGCTTACATACTCTGCCATCACAGTCTTTCTTTATGTGTATAAGATTTCATGAATGTGTAGTTGGTGACATTTATCACCCTTCTCGGATGTGCATCACCTCTCCTTTCCTCCCCCTACAGAGCCCAAGATGAGTGCAGCGCAGGAGCATGTGCACCTGAGCAGGTCGGAGATGTGTGGTATAATGAGGGAAGAGCTGTATAGTGAAGAGGATTTCCAACAGACACAGACCCACATCTTCATTGTAGTTGGTGCTTCGGTAAGTCACCCTTATTTTTTCTGCTGCAACCCTAAACTGCAGCCCTGGGCACCGTTTTCTAATGATGGTATGATTACTGGTAATGCCAACCCTGGGCACCATTCTCTAATGATGGTATGATTACTGGTAATGTCCTCTAATGGTGGTGCTGAGTACTGGTAATCTTTACCCTGAGACCTCATCTAATGATGGTACTGTATGAGTACTGGTAATCTCAACCCTGAGCACATCCTCTAAAGATGGTACTGGTAATCTTAACCCAGGGCACACCCACTAATGATGGTACTGTACGAGTACCAGCAATCCCAATCCTGGACACATCCTCCTAATAAGTTCAAGGTGTGGGTGGCACTGCGTTTGTTAAAACTTTAGCATCATTCATCCTGGAGAGTACTGTAAGCACTGAACTTCCAATACTGAAAGGTATAGCTTTGGCAATCGTACAATGATAATAGCAGGTCACTCTCTCTCCACATTGTCCAATCCTAAAATGTTTTTTTTTTTAAATTCAAAGAATACCAAGGCATTCTGTGATTGGATGAGGGAAAATTTTTGATGTTTATCCACCCTTTTCTCCTGTCCCATCTATTCACAGAAGCCTTATATTCTGGGACAGGATGTTTTAGGAGTGGATGAGGTATAGACCGAGCAACCCACTTTCCTCACTGTACTATCTCTGGAACTTTAAGTTTCAGCACCACAAGTTTGTTTTTACAGTAATCTCCAAGATGAATAAAAGTAAGAGTTTTTACCAACACAGCACCACCTACATATAGTACACCCATCTTCGGAACAGATTTTCTTTTCTTTTTTTTCTCTTTTTATTTCCATTATACATCATGGGGTAGTCCCCATTCAGGCAACCCCCTCACCCACCAATACCGTCACCTTACCTTGGGAGCCCTAACCCTGTGTCGGATTGTTTGTGATACTAAAGCTCAACTCCGGGAATTGGACAAACTCTACCATTGCAGAGATGAGGTGTAATACTTGGGCCTTGTTCACATGGGCGTACTACAGCATAGTAATTTAAATAAGAATAACGGTTTACACTTCATGTCCACAGGTACAATAATTACTTCCCTCTTTCAACCCCACCACTCTAGACAAAGTTGCAAAAACTACTTGCTAACATCCACCTTACCACCTGCCCTCTGGATCCTGTTCCCTCGCAAATGCTACGTTCACCCTCTGGCTCAATGCTACACTCTCTAAACCACATCTTCAATCTCTCCCTCTCTTCTGGCATCTTCCCCAACTCTCTAAAACATGCACTTGTCAGACCCATACTTAAAAAGCCCTCACTGGACCCAACAAATCTTAACAACCTACCCATCTCCTTGCTCCCCTTCTTATCCAAACTTCTTGAACATCTAGTCTACAACCGAATGAGCGTCCACCTTGCTGATAATAGCCTTCTTGATCCCCTTCAGTCTGGATTTCCTCTTCAACACTCCACAGAAACTGCTCTCCTAAAACTAACAAACGATCTACTAATGGCCAAAACCAATCGACACTATTCTGTACTCCTACTCCTAGACCTCTCTGCTGCCTTTTGATACTGTTGTCCACCCCCTCCTCCTCAGAAAAACTCCACGTCTTTGGTCTCCGTGACTGTACTCTTCGCTGGTTCTCTTCCTACTTATCCAACTGCACTTTTAGCATTTCTTACAACTCTACTTCCTCCTCTCCTCTTCCTTTCTCTGTTGGGGTCCC
Source organism: Lithobates clamitans (assembly GCA_037952925.1). NCBI lineage: Eukaryota > Metazoa > Chordata > Amphibia > Anura > Ranidae > Lithobates > Lithobates clamitans. The sequence goes on from JBBGZY010000410.1 coordinate 4,947,306, forward strand.
CCAAGGTTCTGTTCTTGGACCTCTATTTTCAATCTACACCTCCTTCCTGGGTCAGCTGATAGCCTCCCATGGCTTCCAATACCACCTCTACGCTGACGACACCCAAATCCATTTCTCTACCCCCTCAGTTCACTCCCTCTGTCTCCTCACGTATCACTAATTTACTATCAGATATATGAGTCTGAATGTCACACCACTTCCTCAAACTCAATCTATCGAAAACCGAACTTATAATTTTTCCTCCCCCATATGCCCCTTTCCCTTCCCCTGATCTGTCAAAATCGATGGCACAACTATAAACCCATCCCCGCATGCCAAGGTTCTAGGTGTAGTCCTGGACTCTGAACTCTCCTTAAGGCCCCTTTCACACTTGTGCGACTTCATCGGCACACGTTTTTACCGCAATTTCGCGGGCACGATTTTACCGTGAATTTGCACGATTTTGCCGCGATTTGGGATCAGTACGATTTTGCCACAACTTTGGCATTAACAAATGAAAACATACATGGTGTGAGGCTTGTGCTTACAGCTTGTGCTTACAAAGTCATACTGAAATCGTGTCTATATTATTCAGGTACGATTTGCATGCTACTTGAGGGTTTAACATTTAGGTCTATGGAGTACAACTTGCATGGAAGTTGGACCAAAGTAGTGCAGGGACTACTTTAAAGTTGGCACGGCTTAGTCGTGCCAATATGAATGGTAGTCATTGTAAATCATGGAGAATGACTTGTCATACGATTTTGTACTGCAATCGTGGGACAAGTCGTATAAGTGTGAAAGGGGACTTAAGCACCACGTCCAATCACTGTCCAAATCTTGCCGCCTCAACCTCCGCAACATCTCCAAAATACGCCCCTTTCTAACCAATGACACAACAAATCTCTTAATTCAATCACTGGTCATCTCTCGCCTCAACTACTGCAACTCCCTTCTCATTGGCTTATCTCTACATGGTCTATCACCTCTTCAATCCATCACGAATGCCGCTGCCAGACTCATCCACCTTACCAATCGCTCTGTGTCTGCTACTCCTCTGTCAATCCCTCCACTGGCTTCCTCTCGGCCAAAGAATTAAATTCAAAATACTAACTACTTACAAAGCCATCCACAATTTAGCCCCCAGCTACATCACTTGCCTAGTCTCTAAATACCAACCTACTCGTTCTCTTCGTTCCTCTCAAGACCTCCTGCTCTCTAGCTTCCTCGTCACATCCTCCCATGCTCGCCTCCAGGACTTTTCCAAAGCCTCTCCAATCCTATGGAATGCCTTACCCCAATCTGTCCGCTTATCTCCTACTTTATTAGCTTTTAGACGATCCCTGAAAACCCTTCTCTTCAGAGGAGCCTACCCTACCCACACCTAACTGTATTTTCATTTTTTCCATCAGCTCACCCCCCACAGTTATTACCTCTTTGTTACACTTGACCCTCCCTTCTAGATTGTAAGATCTAACGAGCAGGGCCCTCTGATCCCTACTGTATTGATGTGTACTGTCTACGCTCATGTTGTAAAGTGCTGCGCAAACTGTTGTAGCTATATAAAACCTTTATAATAATAATAATAGACAACAAAGCTATTTAACTTGTAGGACGAGACCTCCTTATAGGTATGAATTATATTAAAATAGGACTTAACCACTTGATAGAAAAATAATGTTCTTAATAATAACCAAAATTAGTGTGCACTGTAAATTGCCTCCAGCATTGTTTCCTTTTTGCTGGAGGCTGCCATTTTACTGAAGCCCAGAGCCCCTGAGCAGCAGTAAATCTTTATGCTGTCAGCAGATCAGCCTCTAATGGCTCTGATTTTTGACAAAGTGCCAAAAAATAGACAGCAACTAAGTACATGCAGAGCATGGTGAGGCAGTGTATTACTGGATTTTAAACAGTATAGGTACTTATTTGTAATGTTTTACTATACCTGCAAAAAGGGGCCAGCCTGAAGTGATTTTGCAGGACTAATGCCTAGTACACACAATAAGAAAATCGGACGAAGAATACCGCTTTCAGAGCAATCGCCTAATAATCTGATTATTAGTACACAGCTTTTGAGAGCTGATCACAACAGTTCATGAGAAATTATCAGACGGGACAAGCATGAAAATGTTTCTTGTGCGATAACAGAACAAATTATTTTCATTTAATCAATACAGTATTCATCTGTAAAAAAAAAAAAAAAAAAAAAAAAAAAAAAAGAGTTAACAAGTCTGCACAGAAACAAAAGAATACAATACATTACATCATAACAGGAAGTTGTATTGTTTTACAAAAAAAATTGAAACCAGTTGGTTTTCAATATGAAACTAGCATGCAAAAAAACAAAAAACGGACAGTCGCCCAATATTCTCATTGTGTGTACGAGGCATAAGACACCTAGGAGCCAGGTGCAGAACTACACCCAATTACAATCACACTTGGCCAAACATAAAAGGTGGATCACTGAAGGTCTGTATTATTCTTCTAAAACGTGATGACTTCAGCAGTAACTAAGCCCAGTACATTATTGGTGTTCATGTTCTAATGGTGGTAAATTCACTGATTAAATCTGACCATTATGGGCAACAGCTTCCAATTTTTATTTCAGGTTTTAGAAATCTCATCCTGGATACTGTGCTAAAAATTAAAAAAACAAAACAAAACTGGATTTTGTTTAGAAATGGCTCTCACTACCTAAACTAGTAGAAGGGAACAAGTCAAATGTCATGTAAGCTTGGATGTTTTTTGCAAGGCAATGAGGTCCCCCAGTTCAGGTCACCAGCATTGTCACACACAACTGCTGAATTGTGTCATTTTGTGTGCACACTGTGTAACATAATAGAGGAAGACAATCCCTTGCTTAATTACCATTAGGCAAACACGTTGGGTTGCTGTGAAGCCTCTAATTTACAGTGATTTCTACACCATATCCTGTTGATTGCTGTAACAACATGACATACACAGCCATCAATGTGTACTATATGTACAGTGCCTTGAAAAAGTATTCACACCCCTTGAAATTGTCCACATTTTGTCATGTTGCAACCAAAAATGTATTTTACGTGATAGACCAACACAAAGTGGCACATAATTGTGAAGTTGAAGGAAAATGATGAATGATTTTTAAAATGTTTTACAAATAAATACAGGGGGTCCCCGGGTTACAAACAAGTTAGGGACTGTAGGTTTGTTCTTAAGTTGAATCTGTTTGTAAGTCGGAACAGGTACATTTTTTAAGTGTAGCTCCAGCCAAAAAAACTATTTTTAAGCTTTTTGGATAGCATAGAGAAGGGTTATCACCCCTGTAACATTTGTTTTGCTGTGTGTGCCCCTGTTCAGAAGATTTCACCTCACTTTCTGTCCCAATGACAATTGGATTTTGAAAATTTTGGGTTGTTGTGGAAACAAGCCTTGGTGATAAAGCATCAGTGGAGGTACCTTTTCCCCATAATAGCTCTTACAGGAGAGAATTTCCCTTCCTAGGGGTAGATTTCCTCGTGCTTCCTGTTGTCTGCCTCAGTTTGTAAGTAGGAGTCGTTTGTAAGTCGGATGTTTGTAACTAGGGGACCCCCTGTATGTGAAAAGTGTGGGGTACATTTGTATTCAGCCCCCCAAGTCAATATTTTGTAGAACCTCCTTTCACTGCAATTACAGCTGAAAGTCTTTTTGGTGATGTCTCTACCAGCTTTGCACATCTAGAGAGTGACATTTTTTTGCCCATTCTTCTTTGCAAAATATCTCAAGCTCTGTCAGATTGGATGGAGAGTGTCTGAACAGCAATTTTCAAGTCTTGTCACAGATTCTCAATTGGATTTAGGTCTGGAATTTGACTGGGCCATTCTAACACATGAATATGCTTTGATCTATTCTAAACCATTCCATTGTAGCTCTGGCTGTATGTTTAGGGTTGTTGCCCTGCTGGAAGGTGAACCTCCCCCCCAGTCAAGTTGCACACTCTTACAGGTTTTCTTCTAAGATTGCCCTGTATTTGGCTCTATTCATCTTCCCATCAACTCTGTCCAGCTTCCCTGTCCTTGCTAAAGAAAAGCATCCCCACAACATGATGCTGCCACCACCATGTTTTATGGTGGGGATGGTGTGTTCAGGGCGATGTGCAGTGTTAGTTTTCTGCCAGACATAGCATCTTACTTTAAGGTCAAAAAGTTCAATTTTGGTTTCATCTGACCAGAGCACCTTCTTCCTCATGATTGCTGTGTCCCCCACATAGCTTCTCGCAAACGGGACTTCTTATGGCTTTCAACAATGGCTTTCTACTTGCCACTCTTCCATAAAGGCCAGATTTGTGGCTTTCACGACTAATAGTTGTCTTAGGGACAGATTCTTCCACCTGAGCTGTGGATCCCTGCAGCTTCTCCAGAGTCACCATGGGCCTCCTGGCTGCTTCTCTGATTAATGCTCTCCTTGCCTGGCCTGTTAGTTTAGGTGGACAAGACAATTTTCGGATGATGGATTGAACAGTGCTCTGAGATGTTCAAAGCTTGGGATGTTTTTTTATAATCTAACCCTGCTTTAAACGTCTCCACAACTTTATCCCTGACCTGTCTGGCGTGTTCCTTGGCCTTCATGATGCTGTTTGTTCACTAGGGTTCTCGAACGTACCTCCTGAGGGCTTCACAGAACAGCTGTATTTATACTGAGATTAAATTGCACACAGGTGGACTCTGTTTACTAATTAGGTGACTTCTGAAGGCAATTGGTTCCACTAGATTTTAGTTGGGGATATCATAGTAAAGGGGGCTGAATACAAATGCACCCCACACTTTTCAGATATTTTATTTGTAAAAAAAATTTGAAAATCATTTCTCTTCCTTTCACTTCACAATTATGTGCCACTTTGTGTTGGTCTATCACATAAAATCCCAATAAAATACATTTGTTTTTTGATTGTAACATGACAAAATGTGGACATTTTTCAAGGGATATGAATACTTTTTTTAAGGCACTGTAAGTAGCTTTGTGCTTAACATTTTTGCCTATTATCAGTTTGGTAGTGGGTTTGAATCCAGCTTTGTCTTTGTGCTTTCCACTTGTTTGAGTGGACTTCATCCAGGCAATTCAGATTGCCAGTCCTAAAAGCTATAGGTAGGTTAATTGACTCCCATACTAGTTGCCAAACGGTATGTGTATAACTGTAGTAGCCAAAGATCCCATTATGCAAAGGTTTGGGGGAAAAAAAATACAAGCACTGGTAAAGGGAGTCTTTTGGACAAGCTCACTACCACCTCTCCACCATGTTGGTAACCAAGGAATGCACTGCTTCTTGACAGTGAAATGTAGACTCTCCCAAAATGGCTGAGCTGAACTCAGTCATGACAGTTTGGTGTCCACTTTGTGGTTCTGAAGGTTATTACCTCACCAGTGCAGTGCCCTATTTGATCCAGCCTTGGGGAATGTACTGTTTTAGTTTAAAAAGCCTTCCCCAGAATGGCCACCAAAGACCACACTAAAAAGTAGCAGAAAGGTATTTTTGTAGTAAAGTAAATCATGTAGGGAGCTGGAACAATAGGAATCTCAAGGGATAAAACATTTTCTCCACTTTAGTGACCCAGAGTGAATACAGAGGACTCGGATGGTTGCTTGCTTAGCAGTCCTGAGAGTGGTCCTGAATAGGACTGAGGCGCAGAATCTAAGATACCGCCTGGTCTTCACCAGAGCTCCTAGTGGTGGAGATGATGGAGATGATGCGCTACAGGCGGTATTCAGGTTGCAGTCCTCCAGCTCACCCAAAAGTAGGTGAGTGACTCTTGCAGCACCAGGGTGCTGGAGGCACAAGACAGCACGGTACAAAAGGGAAAAAAGAGAACACAGGGATACACTGAGAAATAAACAAGAGACATGGAATAGAAGTACCCAAGTGCCGATAAGGCAGGGCAATCGGGCTGGTCCAGAGGAACAAGTAATAGAGCTACGGAGGTGACATGAAACGGAGTGCCTGTAGGAGTGTGAGGTGACAAAGCAGGACACTGGCAGGGGGACACGGGGCTGGGCGCTGACTGGGGCACACTGTGAATAAGACAAGAATCAAGCTGGTAGACCCTAGGAGCAAAGCAGGAAACAAGTTGAGGAATACAAACACTGGGGATCACAAAAAACACAGAAACTAGTAGCACAAGGATCATAGAGAGAACACACTTATGCCCCGTACACACGGTCGGACTTTGTTCGGACATTCCGACAACAAAATCCTAGGATTTTTTTCCGACGGATGTTGGCTCAAACTTGTCTTGCATACACACGGTCACACAAAGTTGTCGGAAAATCCGATCGTTCTGAACGCGGTGACGTAAAACACGTACGTCGGGACTCTAAACGGGGCAGTGGCCAATAGCTTTCATCTCTTTATTTATTCTGAGCATGCGTGGCACTTTGTCCGTCGGATTTGTGTACACACGATCGGAATTTCCGACAACGGATTTTGTGGTTGGAAAATTTTTATATCCTGCTCTCAAACTTTGTGTGTCGGAAAATCCGATGGAAAATGTCCGATGGAGCCTACACACGGTCGGAATTTCCGACAACACGCTCCGATGGGACATCGGAAAATCCGACCGTGTGTACGGGGCATAAGACTGCTGGGGGATCTGGTTGGTAGTGTGAGGATGCGTTGCTTTAACACTTAGCAATCCACAAGCCAACCTTTTAAAACGGTGCTCCCTCTGGGATTGGCCAAAAGCTGACATGCATAGATGTGAACTTGGCCTGAGAATAAATTGTTCCACAATGCTTGCAGCTGGAGAGAAAGAAGTCGCGGTATGGATTAGATAATATACATACGTTTACCCAACTTCTGTAGTGCAGTGGGTGATATCCTGGAAACACTTGTGCAGTTGCAGGAACATCTTGTTAGATTTGGGCTACTCTACATTCTCTGGGATCTGGCAATATCACCCTCTCCTAGGCACTGAAAGCGGGGTTCCACCCAAATTTTGAACAATTTTTGTATGTATTCTCTTCCTTGCCTAGATGCTGACATGCCGTTTAAAAAAATTTAAATCGCCGTAATTACCTTTTTATTTTTCTATTCTTCTTTGCACTTCCTGGTTCTCCTCCCATGGGAGTAGGCGTGTTTCTAGCCTCTCCCAGACTCCTGGGAGCTAGTCTCAGGCTTCCCAGGATGCCACTGAGCATGTGCGGGAACAAGCGGTGAATGCTGGGAGCACAGCATTCACCACATCCAGGAAATAAATGCTTGTGGGCTTCAAATGCCCACAATGAAGATGGAAACCGCCTGCAGTGAATAATATAAGTTATTCTTTTCGACAAAATCTGACACAGGCGGACATATTACACACAATATGTCAGTATGTAATGCTGGGAAGAAAAGTTTGTGAATGAACTCAAAAAAAACCAAAAAACGATAGATAGGTGGACCCCCGCTTGAAGGAGAAAGTCAGGTAAAGGTGAGTATATTATCTAACTTTTCCTCCCACAGTTTGTTTTTTGTTTTTGCACTTTCATCCAGCATTTTGGGGGTAGGAGGCGCCGTTGAATAAGAGGAATTCATCACAGAGGTACAAGGTCTGCCATAAGACCATTCAAATACTTTAGTGTCCATAATCTGGTAGTAGGTGCCCTTTAAATTGACATCCTAGCTCTTGTATGCAGCCCTCAGGCCTGTCAGCACTCAGTGCTCAGTATAAACACTCTCAGCTGATTGTTGTAGTGCAATTATTATCACAGTCTTTGTTTGTTTTTAGGCTCCTAGATCTACTTGGCTGTGTCAGAGTTACTCAGCAGATTATCCAGAAATTCCCTCTGCCTGAGTCCCACCCTTCCATTCCCTGGTGTCCTGCCACTCCCTACCCGCTATGTTGAGAATGTTCATTCATGTATATAACTTATATCTACACTCCACTTCTGATCACATCCCATCACCTGTTGGTGTGTAAATAGAGGCACAATGATTTCCCCCATTTTTTTTTTTTTCCTGTCTTAAACCTTTAGAAGAGCTTTGCAAACCAGCTGACATTAACCAATTGTCTACTGGGGCAATTTTTTTCCTTTTTTGCACACGTTAAAATCTGCAATTTTTTTGCTAGAAATTACTGTAAAGTACAGTATATATTTTCTGGAGTCCCTGCAGAACAAAATGGTCATAGTTTTCAATTTTTCTTTTATGCTGCATGAAATTTATTGCGCAGTTATTTATCAAATGCATATTTTCAGGAAAAAATACACCAAAATGAATCTTAGTGTAAACATAATATTATACCCATTTTTTTTTGGTAAGAATATAAAATATAGAGTTGTGGCGAAATGGATACCAAACACGTCAAGTCTTAAAATTGCTTATACCTGTGGAATCACAAAAAACAATGGTACCCAAAATTCTCCATAGCCGACCCTTTAACGACAAGTCTTTCTAGGCAATAAGTTTGGAGTTAACCGTGAACTGTGGCCCTAGAATTATTGCTGTCACTCTGCCGTGCCTGACGATGCCTTGCATGCGTGGCGTAATTTGATATTTACATGCATGCGCTCGCCTTACACTGTGCTTTTATGTAGGGTGGGTGACGGGGGTGCTTCTATTTTATTATTTTTACACTTTAATTTTTTTTAATTTTTATTTTTTTATTTTATTGCTATCACAAGGGGGCTAAGCAATGGCAGGTGACAGGTACACATTGGCAAGTAGATACATCCCACAAGAGCTGCAAGTTTTGGACTTGTCCTAAATCAGTGGTTTAGCCCTTGTAAAGGTCACTCCAAAGCCTTGCGCTTTTGTATTTATTTTTAATATATATATATATATATATATATATATATATATATATATATATATATATATATATATATATATATATATATATATATATATATATATATATATATATATATATATATATATATATATATAAATAAATATCTAATTATATCTCGTTGTTGCTCCATCTAGCTAACCCTCCTGTTTTGAATATCTCTCTCCACCTTTCTTTTTGTGTTTTGTGTAGCTCTCTCTTTTTTTTTTTTTTTTTACTGATTTCAACACAACAACTTCATGTTCACTTTAAAGACAAATTATATACCTTGAATTGGGATTTTTGAGGCAATGTAATGATAGAGAAATTGTTAAATTAAATTAAAAAGAATTTTATTGGTACAAAAACGAATAGAATATACATAGACGTACACATCAATCTATTTTTTGGAAATATTGAATAATTATAAAAACATCGGATACATGAATACATATGATGCACCCTACTGCTAATTACATGTACCACCCCAAATTGGTGCGATGGCGTCCTGTTAGCAGATTTCCAACGCGTTTCAACTTTTATTGTTAATGGTGAAGTCTTCCTCAGGGAGGGACTACATCACATTCTAAAATTTCAAACGGCATGATTACTAATATATATATATATATATGGATGTATATCGCCTATATCTAAAACAATCGCATTTTAATGAAAAAGTGGTATATGCGACTTACATTGAGGCATGTAGCTGTGAAAATCTTGTAAAAACTTCATGTTCACTTGCTGCGCCTAATATATCCCATCCACTTTCAGATGCCATTGTAACAAGATAACCAATGATATTCACCTTACCTGTCAGTGGTCATAATGTTATGGCTGATCGGTGTACATTAAATAGGGTAGCTGTAAAATCAGGAGCCCCAATGCTAGCATCAGGTGAAGCCTTTTCCCTGACCTGCACCCTCCTCCATCTCACTTTGTCCCCTGTGAACACTTTTGCAGAGCATGTTAAGTGGACAGTTGATGGTCACATCCCCTACGGCCGCCATGATGAGTCGTTCCAATGCTTTCCCCCACTCCTCTTGCCTGGGTTTTGTTACAGATCACACGACACTGTCCAATCAGAGTGCTCAATAAATATATGCATGATGTCAGGGCAGTTAAAAAGTGGTGAGCCCTCTACAACAGGCCCCCTTTACCAATAGACCCCTTCCATATGGTCCTTCTGGCAGTCCATGTTTGACCTGTGATTACACAGATTAAAACTGGACTACAATGTATTCCTATGGGTGGGTCTGTCTTTATCCCACCCACATCGGGTTGTCGGACTGAATACAAGACGTGTGCCTTTTATTGACTTGGCCGGATGTGAATGGATATAGGCAGACACACATTTGATTATTCAGCCACCTTTTAGATATTACATAACTAGATGGAGGAAAGATCGGAAAGGACATGGATGTCACATATGAGACATCGGTTTCCATTCTGATCTGACTTAGCAGAGGATCAGTCTAATATCTCCTGCTGAGACATGGAGGGCGCCCTCAGGGCAGCCATTTAGGCCTGGGCCTGACCATCAACATTCGTAGCTGTCCCATGGAATCCGACATCCCCCATATATTCTGCAAAAAGAAAGCCCAATACAACAAAGATAAAGTTACAGCACAGGCCCATATCCAGCAACATTGTCAATTAATTTACTAAAAAAATGATTTCTAACAACTTGTCTCCAGTTCAGTGAACACTCAGCCAGGCTACAGGCAGCACAGCTCTTCCACATGGCTGAGCTGTGACTGCAGGGAGAGGCGGAGTGCAGATGATATCACTCCGCCTTCCCCTATCTCCAGCTGCAGTCAGAACGAAGTGAGCTGCATAGGCTCTCCGCAGCTGCCCTGCTAAAGCAATAGTATATAGAGTGCTTCTCCCTCACTATCTCTGAAGGTGCTGAAACACCGTTCCAGCACATTCCGCCAGAAAAAAAAGCCCTGGCTGTAACTATGCAGTAAGGTAACAACTTGTTGGTTTAGGGGCCAGGGTCCGTACCAGCAAGCTGTATTTGCTACTAAAGAGCAGCAAAAACTCGGTTGGGGCCTGGGCCCCCTACATGTGTATGGGCTGTCCCCCTCTGACAGCGGCCTTGGGTGCCTTTTAAAGTAGATGCAAACTCCTAAAATCTATTAAATCTTAACCTGTTGATGTAGCTTTTAAGTGATTTTAAAATGCCAACTTTCATTTAAAATAACTGTTTGATCCTGAAATCCCGTGCAGCCTTCACTGGAGTACATGTAGATGGACAGTTCCTGCAGAGGATCAGCAGCAATGAAAAAAATAATAGAAGCATTATTTTGGAAAAATGTCTTTTTTTTTTAATATGCAGTACTTTTAGCAAAGTACTATATTATGTTATTACATGTTATGGTTTACATCTAGCTTTAACAAATTGCATTGTGTTTTATGTTAAGCGGTCTGTTCAGATTCAAACAGTAGGTGTGTGTGTGTATATGTATATGTGTGTGTGTGTGTGTGTGTGTGTGTGTGTGTGTATATATATATATATATATATATATATATATATATATATATATATATATATATATATATATATACATACATACATACATACATACATACATACATACATACATACATACATACATACATACATAATAAGACATCATAGAATATATTGACGTTCTGCTTTTGTGTTCTACAGGGTGATTTAGCCAAGAAGAAGATCTATCCAACCTTATGGTAAGAGGAGTAACATTTAATCAGATTTTAGTATACGTTTCTGTTTATAAAGTAGTCTCTACATTTCATCTTCCTTCCCCTTTTTTATTTATTTATTTTTGTATAAATAGAACTTTATGATAGTAAAACACTGTTATCTGCCCGGCATCTTTATTCAATTTTGAGCAGCTTTTGGCTCCCTTGCAGGGCAAAGCAACAGGTTCTCTTTTTAAAGTGGAAGCAAACTCTTTCTAAACTTTTCCCTACCTAAAAGTTTAGTATACTGTACAGGAAGTCATGAATGGGTCCTGGACTGGAGGTACTGTATGTGTCCCTATCCCTTTTAAGGGGGACCACTCAGTACTCAGGGGTTCTCACCTGTGCAGGGTGGGGGGTTCCGTGGTGATCCAGTAGAGGGGAAAACTGATTTGCAGTTCTCCCAGGATTAAGTCCTGATATGGGTATTGGAATTCAAAAGCTCGGAGAGATCTTGGGTGGGGAAAGAACCTCCAGTCCTGAATATAGGTACTCTGGCCCTGAAGGGGTTAACCCACCTGCAAAAGAGGGCTGAAAAGGGAAAAAAACAGCCACCAGGTGCCCATGAGTTATTGTATGGAGCAAAACACAGTGATCTGTTGCTGGGCTTCTGGGACCTTTGCCTGGACTCCTGAAGTAGTTGGGAATTTTGAATCTTGTTGTGGGTCAAGTTTATGCTGGCAGGCTTGTGATTCACACATTTGCTATACTCCTTTGCACAGCCAGGAACAACACTTTACAAATTCCTGGTTCAGTTTTATGTTTCCCGACGGGGTGACCTCCCTGCCACTTGGACAGAAGTAACGATACTCCACCACTGTCCAATGAGCAGGCTGGAGGTAGCATAGGTAACTGCCATGCCAACCTAGATAACGTCTCCCGCCTGGCTGTGCAGTGTGACTAAGACCCCATACACACTATTAGATTTTCTGCAGATTTTTGTCTTTAGATTTACCAAAACCATGTAGTGGAAGGGCCTGCCTGATTGAATACAAATTGAAACTCTTAAGGTTTGACCTCCATATTATATGGTTTTGGTAAATCTAAAGACAAAAATCTGTAGAGAATCTAATAGTGTGTATGGGGTCTAAGGTGTGTAAAGCCCCATACACACCATCAGATTTTCTGCTGATTTTTGTCTTCAGATTTACCAAAACCATGTAGTGCAAGGGCCTGCCTGATTGCATACAAATTGAAACTCCTAAGGTTTGACCTCATATTATATGGTTTTGGTAAAATTGAAGGAAAAAAATCAGCAGAAAATCTGATAGTGTGTATGGGGCTTAAATCACAAAATTGGATGAACAGAGTTACAAATCCTTTGGCATGTATACAGTTTTCAGATAAGTATTTAGCGGTTTACCTGGCGTGCCACCTTTTTTTAATGAAGGTCTATAAAGATTCAGTTTACTAGTCCTATACAGTGATGTGTAAATTGCAGTAAACCATAACAATCAATCAGATCTCATAATTTTATGATTATCACATTGACTGGCTGCTGCAAGTTAATGCCCGTTTTTATATTTGCTTTCAAGCCTGGTTGCACCTTTAGTGGAATGGTACTTCCAGGAAGAAATGCTAAGCACTATGCTGTGGTGGATGTGCAGGAATGAGATATTTTACTCTGTTTCTGTATTGCAGGTGGCTGTATAATGATGGACTGCTCCCAGAGGATACCTATATTGTGGGTTTTGCCCGTTCAAAACTCAATGTACAGGACATCAGGAAACAGAGTGAATCGTACTTTAAGGTAAGGATTTTATGAACGGTGGGTAGGCGCAGAGTGGCTCTACACATCGTAGAATGAAACTTCCAATGGAAATGGACCAAATAGGCCAAATAAAAGGGTGTCCATAGAAACAGATGATGGTTGGGTGTGCACTACGTTTTGGGGTGCACAAAGATTCCTGTTTTGGGCCTGTGTCGATTTGGCTTTGGGCTTGTGTCAATGTTATCAGTTGGAGATGCTTCTGAGATCATTAAGAATTCATTGACAGGTGCAATGGACCTCCTTAGTCTACCTTTTTTTTTTTTTAAAGTGACAGATCTGTACCATGTCTAGAATCTGCTGCAGCAATAATTGCTTTTATAAAGCCAAAGAAAAACACATTTTTCCCAGCAAGCTGCCTTTATTTTGCTCAGCAACAGCTGGGGAGCCAGTGTGAATGATGAGGCCACAATGTAGTGCACTGGGAACAAGTTTAGAGATTTTTTGGATACATTCTGGTGTCACTTTGACTTTGTATTAGGAGTAAGGGGTGCGTAAAAATTGGTCTTCGGGTGTTGGTGGCGCCTTCCCACCGTAACCCTATAGAAGTAATCTTGATGAAAGCAAGAATTGGCCTTGCTGTAAAAAAATTGCACCTATCAAACAGGTTAAAAAAAATTACTCTTTTGGGTGTCGAGGGCGCCTTCTCACCATAACCCTATAGAGGTGCTCTTGATGAAGGCAAAAAAATTGCAATGATATGCATATGATTGGTGTTTTTTGCCACGCTGATGTGCCTGAGACAGTTTTCAGATGGCAACAGTGCAATCTGCTGCAGATGTGCCGAAAAAGGCCCAGACAGCTGAGCTTTGGGGAGTGGGCTGGGAGATAACAGCTGCAGAATGTGGTGGAATAGGGTGGCTGCTCTCTAATCTCTTGATGTCGGCCTCCTTGGAGTTGTGCCGCCTCACCTTCAGTTTCCTCCTCTGCTCTATTTGGCACCCAAGTCGCATCAGTGACTTCATCTTCCTCCTTCCTCTTCCACTGGAGACAACTTGGCAATATGCTGCGGCTTGGGGCAACATGAATCCCAATTTGTCTACCACTGTTCCTCCGATCCTCAACACCAACATCTGAATCCAGTAATGGCTGGGTATCATCAAGGAGCAAGTGTCTGATGCTGTGGTCAAAACTCAGCTAACTCCTCAATGGCTGATGTTGGGGCTTTGGCAGGAATAGATGTGGACAAGGAGGCAGGTTTATCCACTCTGGCAACTGCAGGGGACTGCACACTTGTCTCTGCTTGCGTGTTGGAGGATAAGGAAGTTTCAGTAAGCCAGTCCACCACCTCCTCTGCATGCTGTGGCTGGATAGCAGGGGCAAACTCACTAAACAGAGGAAATGATGCCCTGCCTGAGGACTAACCACCATGTCCACCTTTGCCTGTGGACACATTTGTTGCTGGCCCCTTACAGTGCCAAGGGAACGCCTGCCTTTCCTTGCTGTCCTCCCAGACATTATACACTACAGTGAAACTACCTGAGCTGTCCCTACTCTAGCTGCACACTATGCAAAGCTGAATGATGGTCCTCCTCACTACACTCACACTGACACTAAACTAATATTCTACACTGACAATTGAAGCAAAATAGCACAGTATAGCATACAAACTAACTAATGGCACTGAACAGAGATCTGTTCTATCTCTCCACGCCGAAATCACACTAAAAATGACTGCCATTGAAAGAATACTTTTATACTTTGGGGCGGGAATGAGCCATGATAGGCAGGGCCGTCTTTAATTTTGATTGGGCCCTGGGCAAACATTTTCTTGGGGCCCCCCCTCCATTCTGAGACATACAAAAAATAGCAGGTAGACTCAAAATCAGTTTACTGCAGCAGATCACGCAGCGATTGCAATTGTTTGCCAGAGGTTACAGCCTATCATTACTGCTCAATGGCTGGTTTCTAGAGGTTTCAACACATACAGTAATTTCTGCTTGCCAATTGGTTTCTAGAGGTTAATGTACATTATTAGCGCTCACTAATTGGTTGCTAGGGGTTACAGCACATCTTTAGCACTTACTGATTGGTTGCTAGAGGTTAAAGCAGATCACTACTGTTTGCTGATTGGTTGCTAGAGGTTCATGCACATCATTACCTCTCACTGAGCAGTGGAGCAATCCCAAATAATTGAGCAAGTAAAGGGGCACATTAATACACATACTACAGGACAGGTTCAGAGACTGCGGACATACTGCAGGAAACAATCAGAGACTGCGGACATACTGCAGGAAACAATCAGAGACTGCGGACATACTGCAGGAAACAATCAGAGACTGCGGACATACTGCAGGAAACAATCAGAGACTGCGGACATACTGCAGGAGATTACCAGAGACTGCAGACATACTGCAGGAGATTACCAGAGACTGTGGACATACTGCAAGAGACAATCAAAGACTGCGGACATACTGCAGGAGACAATCAGAGACTGCGGACATACTGCAGGAGATTACCGGAGACTGCAGACATACTGCAGAAGATTACCAGAGACTGCGTACATACTGCAGGAGACAATCAGAGACTGCGGACATACTACAGGAGATTACCAGAGACTGCGGACATACTGCAGGAGATTACCAGAGACTGTGGACATACTGCAGGAGACAATCAGAGACTGCGGACATACTGCAGGAGACAATCAGAGACTGCGGACATACTGCAGGAGACAATCAGAGACTGCGGACATACTGCAGGAGACAATCAGAGACTGCGGACATACTGCAGGAGACAATCAGAGACTGTGGACATACGGCAGGAGACAATCAGAGACTGTGGACATACGGCAGGAGACAATCAGAGACTGCGGACATACTGCAGGAAACAATCAGAGACTGCGGACATACTGCAGGAGACAATCAGAGACTGCAGACATTACACAGGGGATGGTCAGAGAACTTTCAGCAATGCACAGCTTTACAGTTAAATAACACAGCTCAGGGTTTAAACAGTCAGGCATTTTATGGGTGTAAGGACATACCTGGCCAGCCAAACTCACTACATACATTCAGGACTGTGGGCGGGGCTTCCACTCTCTGCTCTCACTAAAGCAGCTGGGAGCTCCAATGATGCTTTGTTGGGTGGGCCCTGGGCCCACATCACCCGTGAATTGTCGCCCTGATGACAGCTTTACAGAGCGCACAGAGGACATGGGAGGATGTATTCCGCGCTAGCCAGCTGAGAGGGGCGGGGCCGGGAGCTCCACTGACGCTCTGACCCCGCCCATGTGCAGCCTGTGTACTGGGTATAGAGCGCCTGTAGTGAGAGCCAGTGATCGGAGTGGGAGTGTCATTGGAGCTCCCGGCCCCGCCCCCGGACCTCTGTATTCACCAGTCAGTATAAAGGGGGCGGGGCCGGAAGCTCCACTGACACTCGCACTCCGATCACTGGCTCTCACTACAGAAGCTCTTTTCCGAGTACACAGGCTGCATGTGGGTGGGGTCAGAGCGTCAGTGGAGCTCCCAGCCCCGCCCCCTCTCAGCTGGCTAGGAAGGAATACATCCTCCCGTGTCCTCTGTGCGCTCTGCAAAGCTGTGATCTGGGCCCCAAGTCACGGCTAGCGCGGGCCCCCCAACAAAGATTGGGCCCAGGGCAAGTGCCCCGTTTGCCCTGCGCTAAAGACGGCCCTGATGATAGGATAAAGTCATAAGTGTCCAATCATGCCTTTGACAGTGCTCTGTGCCCTGACTGGCTGAAGCTTTCACTGCTTCAGCCAATCAGGGCTTGCAATGCACTGTTCAGCGCCACAATGCATTGTGGCTGGTTGGGGGGGGGGGGGGGCGTTTGTTCAGCGAAAGTTCTGCCCGGATTTATGCTCGGCCCGAACCGTTCGTCCATCCCTAGTTGTCATAGCAAAATATTCCTCTAACGTGCCTGTTCTGCATTTTGAGCGGATAGCCGGGATTTATAACAAGCTCTACTTTGATGCAAAGACTGACGTCCCCACCATGTGGAATACCCATGTTACTACTTCTAAATGTCTGACTGTTTTTTTTTATTGTGCCATAGGCCACAGCAAGTGATGCACAGAAATTGGACTCATTCTTTAAGAGGAATTCCTATGTATCTGGACAGTACTCAGATGAAGCTTCTTTCAAAGCACTTAACCAGCATTTGCAGTCACTGCCTAATGGGAGCAAAGCTAACCGCTTATTCTATTTGGCAGTACCACCGAGCGTGTATCATGATGTCACTCGGAACATCAAGTTAACCTGCATGAGTGCAATGTAAGCAATGATATTCTTTTGTCTTTAGTGTTGAAGCATTATATATATATTTTTTTTATAGGACATGGGTCACATGCTCAGATGTGTTATAAAACTACGCTATGCAGGCTGCATTCTTCTGCTTTAAAGTGGTATTAAATTCAAATAAAAAAAGAAAAAATACAGGAAATGTTTTTATGACAGAGACCCAATTGGTCTGTCATTAATGCTTCCCCTGTCAGACAGCGGTAATGTACACTGAGCCACGCATGCACAGCTCACAGATTATCTCACCAGCTCTGTGCTGTGATGACGTGACTCGTGTGCTCATGTGCAGGAGTGACACCATCATAGCCGGGCCATTCAACCAGCTGAACCATGCAAACCCAGAAGGAAGACTGGGAGAAGATCCAAGCGCTGACAGCACAGTGCTGGAGGCTTCCCTTGACAGGTGCAGTGCATATTATGGGTAGAATCTCCTGGGGGGTGTTTAGAAAATGGGTTTTTAGCAGAGTTTAATTCTGCTTTAAGCTTGCTTTAGACATCAAAATATCAGATATGTGGGTATTTTGTAAGGTGGGTAATTTGGACAAAAAATCCTTCATATCACATTTAGATCACCCAAGCTAGGGCTGCATTAAGGCTAAGTAAGAATCCCAACTTCCTCATTATTAACCCTAAATATGGGCCTCCCAAAAAACCCTACACTGCAAGATTCATTACATCTAGGGGTGCCAGAATAAATGGTAATCCCTATCTTACTCCATGCTTTAGCCCCCCCGCATCCTCCTCTCTAAGCCATTCACGGCCAGGGTCGCACATTCACCCCCACTATGTACAATACAGTATTTACGTCGTTATGAGGGACCACCCACAGACTGGACCTTCGAGCAGATGAGGGCAGTGCTGGAAATTGCTGCAGATGGGGATAGGGTAAGTAATCCTGTCTGTTCCTCTACCCCCTACACATAAGAATAATTTAACCCTGGCAGTTCAGAGAGCCTCCACCACAAGCGTAGATTTTAGTTTTTTGTTTTTTTTCTAATTCCTGGAGTTTGGCATTAAAGTGGAACAAAAGGGGGTTGAACCTGCCTGTCCAATGCTCCCCCGCTGGTGGTGGCATGTTCTTCTGTGTGCCAGTTTTTGTCCATCTTCATTGGCCTGAGCAGGATGACATCACTCCTGCGCAGATCTCGTGCTGGCACCATTCCAGCACTGTAGGCTGAGCTGCGCAGCTCAGTTTACAGCACCAGGGAAGACCATGAACAGGCAAGTAGGGGCATTTTATTGCCGAAGAGGCATTGCAAGTCACTTCTGCCACAAAAGCCTGCCTGCTCACTGTTTGTTACAGCCGAACTTCAATTCTATTAAAAGGAAACGCTCATATGTCCAATTTGTATATCACCCTTATCCATCCTATTATCTATTGCATTATCCAATCTGGAGGGATTGTCCTGTGATAGGCTGGATGTGAGGGAGTTGGGAATATCACCGGTGCAAGCCTCTCCTGCTTTCGGCTGTGCTTAGGCTGTTTTGCTGAGTCTGGTGCAAATGATCTGAATGGGGTACATTTCTGTTCCAGTATTTTGCCTTGTGCTTGTCAAATGAGTTACGCACATGTGCACTCTTGTCAAGTTACACGAACCCTACAAAATTGCAGTTCCAAGTGACAGCCCATTCACAGCAACAGAATGTCTCAACAAAAATGGTTTGAGAGTTGATTCAACAACATCTCCTAGTGGCTTTGTAAGTGGTAAATATGAAATGTTCTTTAACAGTGATACTAAAGGATAAAATTTGGGGGGGGGGGGGGGGGGAATTAAAATAGAACATTTTTTTTATTTCCTTACTTTCTGTAACAATATTGCACAGAAAAGTCCCTTACCACCTCTTCTGACCCTAACCTGTCTCCTGTCTGCGCTTCCCCATTCCTCCCTTCTTCTGGTGCCTTCTTAGCAAGTCAGGTGCTATGGAGGCAAGTGTGCATCCCTAGACGCACACAGTGCTAGCAAGCCACGCCCCTGTTCCCTCCTCACAGGAGTTTGACAGCAATTGGTGGGGCCTGTGGCTGCCCTCAGTGTCCCCTGAGAGAGCAGTGGTGCTGGAGCGGTGACAGGAGCCAGGTAAGTGTCTACAGATGGGGGTAGAACACGTAGTGGGACGTGTTTACCTTAAAGTGGATGTAAACCCAATGTCATCCTTTCTAAACTACTGCCATAGGGGTTATCTATAAGGATATACATGTCTCCTGCATGTATCTTTACCTGTCAAATGTCTCCCCTCTGTCTGTTATGAGAGCCGAAAAACTGCAGATTCTGTGGGCGGGTCTGTTGTCTGGAGCTCAGTGGGTGGATTCGTGATGTCAGTAGACTCCCCGCCCACCTCTACACTCCCCACCCACCTCTACACTCCCCTTGTCAATATGCATTTTCTCCTGTGTATTTCTTACACTGAACTTCTGCTATGAACTCTAACATCCAGTGAAAAGACAGGAAAGTAACCACATGACTTCAGCATGCCAAATCATGCTGAGGTGTGAAACAGCCAATCCTTGCAGAGCTGCTGAAGAAAGGAGTGGGGATGGGAACTAAAAAAATAATGCATGTCTTAGACCCCTTTCACACTGGCGCGGTTTGCAGGTGCTATTGCTCTAAAAATATCGCCTGCAAACCGACCCGAAAAACAGCCGCTGCTGTCTCTCCAGTGTGAGGGCTTTCACACTGGAGCAGTGCGCTGGCAGGACAGAAAAAAAGTCCTGCTAGCAGCATCTTCGGAGTGGTGTATACACCGTGTATGGGCTCCTGCCCATTGAAATCAATAGGACAGCGCGACTATACCGCTGGCAAAGTGCCTCTGCAGAGGCGCTTTGCTGTGGTTTTTAACCCTTTCTCGGCCGCTAGCGGGGGGTAAAACCGCCCCACTGGCGGACGAATACCGACGGTAAAGCGCTGCTAACAATAGCGGTGCTTTACTGCCGCCCCCGCCCCAGTGTGAAAGGGGCGTTAGGCTAGTGCATGGATTGCTCAGAGCTGGATTAACGCTTTGTGGCAAGACTGGGCTCAAATGATAGGAAATCTTATACTCTACATTATGACATAAAAAAAAAAAAAAAAAAAAGAATTCGGGTTTACATCCGCTTTAATACAGGGAATGCATTGAGGTAAAAAAAGTTTTGACTTTAGAACCACTTTAATAATTACACTTGAACATAATAAAGTTACAGAATCACCATACATTATTTTGTTGAATGGACGAACAGCCCATGCACTGGCAGAATTATGATTGTGTTGTCCTGGGAGCATTTTTCTAACCATCAGCAAATTATTATTTTTTTTTTTTTCCCCTTATTATGAAGTGGCTGGAATCGGGTGATTGTGGAGAAACCCTTTGGGAAGGATTTGGAAAGTTCAAACAAGTTATCTGAGCACATCTCTTCACTCTACCAGGAGAACCAGATTTATCGTATTGACCATTATTTGGGCAAGGAGATGGTACAGAACTTCATGGTGCTCAGGTTAGATCAATGGACAGTCCTTTTACTTGCATAATGCCTGCCTCTAATATTTTACTGACCATCTCTTGACGTATTTAGATTTGCCAACCGGATATTCGGGCCGCTGTGGAACCGGGATCACATCGCTTCAGTGGTGTTGACCTTCAAGGAACCATTTGGCACTCAGGGTCGTGGAGGATACTTTGATGAATTTGGAATTATCAGGTAATATTACCAGTGTAACAGGTATATCTGTTGGTCACCCCTAGGGATGTTATCTCATTCTTTGTGTATCTCTGTTCTCTAGAGATGTGATGCAGAATCACTTGCTGCAAATGATGTGCTTGGTAGCCATGGAGAAACCGGTGTCTACCAGCTCTGATGATGTGCGCGATGAGAAGGTAATGGGCCAATTTGTATTTTGTAATTGTGCCTTCTGATACCTGAAGCAAATCTCATTTTACCAGTTCCTACACAAGCTATAGTTACAGTTAGTCAGGTTGAAAAAAAAAAAAAAAGGACAGTTCAACCAATTAAAAAAAAAAAAAAAAAAAAAAAGAGAATCTATAATCCCATATACACAATCCTTCACCCACAGTTCATCCAGAGGAAGGTGAAAAATCCCAGCAAAGCATGATCCAATTTGCTACAGCAGGGGAAAAAAAAACCTTCCTAGATTTTTTTTTTTTTTTTTTTTTTTTTTTTTTTTTTTTTTTTTTTTTTAGAACCACCTCTGTAGGGAGTTTTATAAGCTACCCATAGAATGCCAGCCAACCTAATAACCCAGGTTGGACTTATGTCTGAGCTCTGGCTTGACCTCCAGTCAGTAACAACTGACTGGACAAGCTAGAAAACCTACCCCATTGATTCGTTTTATTCTTCTCTGTGTTGGGCAGCAATGGGAGAACAAATGCCTGTAGCTCCCCCTCCCATTAGCCATGAATGTTTTGCTGAACCCTCCGATCCTACCTAGGCGCTTGTAACCTGAAAGTGCGATTGGCATCCACTACCAGTCATGTGATCACCATGGCTAACCACAGAGATCAGAGAGAGCACATCACAGAGCATTCTAGAACTGCATTTTTTTTTTAAATTTTGTCCATTTTCTTTTCATATAAATATATTCAGGATATAAAAAAAAAAAAGTTAAATTAAAGCCCCAGAAGTGCTAAAGATACCATGTGAAAATGGTATGCAGTTTAATTTAAAAATTATTGCTGAGTAACCTAATGTGTACCAAAGCTTCAAAAATTAGATCTAGTTGGACATAAACAGTTAATAGATTAGTTCTTAAGAGCAGGACTGGTTTCCCATTTGCTCCAAGTTATGTTCTGTGCATGATTCTTGTGTGTTCACCAGAGTGCTATGTGCATTAAGGCATTTCTAGCAGGTACACCTACGCCCAGAAGTTATTAAATACTGCTGAACAAGGATAATAAACTTTCTATTTCAAGATCCCCCCCCCAGCCTCCTTATACTTACCTGAGCCCAATCTCAATCCAGCGCTGTGCACAAGAACAGTGGCCTTCTCCACTTTCTCCCTCCTCAGAGACAGCAGCGGCACCCAATGGCTCACAGCCGAACCAAACTGTGCTGTGTGTGTCTATGGATACACCGAGCCAGCTTGGGAGTGAGCGGCTTGCTATGGTGGACACTCGGCAGGGGGAGGAGCCAAGATCTTTGGCAGGGGACTCCAGAAGAGGAGGATCTGGGCTGCTAAGTGCAAAGCCACTGCACAAAGCAGGTAAGTATAGCAGGCTTGTTATTTTTTTTTAAAAATGGCTGGCCCAGACAATCTATTTGCATCACTAACAGATACGGCTGCTGGGAGAGCTGTATAAACTGTATGTAGCCTCGGCTGTGTTTTGGCAATGGTATGGGGACTTTCAATAACGTTCCCAGAACAAAATTAGGTCTGGCTGAGTGATGAAGTATTGTATCTTATCAATCAATACAGGGCTTCCTCTGGCTGAGGTGAAGATTGCGACATCTTCCGGCTTGTGTACCTCATTCATTCATTGAGGAAATACAATGCTTTCTGTGAATGGCTGAGCAGTACTCAGCCCGACTCTATTTTGTTCAGGGAATTGGACGGGAAGTCTCCATTCCCCTGCCAGAACACAGCACTGTATACAGCATCAGCTACAGTTTATACAGCACTACCAACAGGGGCATCTGCTAGCGAAGCAAACCGTTTGTGTGGACCAGACAAACTATTTAAAGTCACAAGAAACTCGGAGTTAGGCTTTAAATAAATTTGATCTCCTTACAGGTGAAAGTACTGAAGTGTATTCCTGAGCTGACCCTTCCCAATATTGTTTTGGGACAATACGTTGGAAATCCAGAAGGAAAAGGTGAAGAGCAAAAGGGCTATCTGGACGATCCCACAGTACCTAAAGGATCTCTCACCCCAACATTTGCCGCTGCTGTGCTGTATGTACAGAATGAACGATGGGATGGTAAGAGGTCATTCCGTCCTGTCTCTGCTCTCATTCTCAGTATATCTATTTCTTATTGCAGCTTGAGGCCTACAGCTGGCTGACGTCTATATTGGCATTTTTAGATGATGCTCATGTTTACATATGCAGTAAGATGGCACCTATAAGGCTTCTAGGCATCAGGTCATTCTTAAACTGTAAATAACTAGAATACAAAGACAGCTGATTGGTTGAAGTTGTAAAGTTTGCAGAGCTGATTGGGTGAAGTAGGACACCTTGCACAGTTGATTGGTTGACACGAGACATATTTGCTCTTTGTAACTTTTTTATTTTAAATATCACAAGCTGTGTTCAGAGGTGAAGCACTCAGGTGTGATTGTCGTACCTCCCAGGTGTCCCGTTCATCATGCGTTGTGGGAAGGCTCTGAATGAGAGGAAGGCCGAGGTGAGGCTGCAGTTCCGAGATGTTCCAGGTGACATTTTCCAAGGACAGTCTAAGAGGAACGAGCTGGTGATACGAGTGCAGCCCAATGAAGCCGTTTACACCAAGATGATGACCAAGAAGCCAGGGATGTTCTTTAATCCTGAGGAGTCTGAGTTGGACCTTACATATGGGAATAGATACAAGGTATCTGCAACACATGTAGAGAACAGGTCATGTGATGTGGGGTTCATACTTAGAGGGGCTCCTTGATAAAATAAAAAATTGCACAATAGTTATGTTGCGCATAGCTACATTTTATTTCTGTATCTCTGTCTAGCTACTACTATATGCAGACACAGTGGGGTTGATTTACTAAAACTGGAAAGTGAAAAATCTGGTTTCTATGCAGAGCTGCGCCAATCGGCTTCCAGGTTCTCTCATCAAAGCCTAATTGAACAAGCTAAAGTTAAAAGCTGATTTGCTACTATGCACAGCTGCATCAGATTTTGCACTCTCCGGATTTAGTAAATCGACCCCAATGGGAGTTGAGTTTTTACCTCGACAATGACATGCTGGCCTAAATAAGCCATAGACCTCATGAGGAATATCTCAAGACATTGACCCCAAATTTTATATTATGAATTTTGTACCTGAAGGACCTAATTAGCAGTTACATACATAAGAATGACATGTTACTATGTCATTGCGTTTAGTGGAATTGTTGCTTATTGTTTGTCTCTGGTGCTCTTACAGGATGTGAAGCTGCCAGATGCTTACGAGAGGCTAATCCTGGATGTGTTCTGTGGGAGTCAGATGCACTTTGTGCGCAGGTAGGTCCCTGTCCGTATGACAGAGTGGTAGGTGGATGTCTCTAGTCCTGTATCTGTAATTGTTTTGTCTCTTTATTCTAGTGATGAGCTGAGGGAAGCCTGGAGAATCTTTACTCCTATTCTGCACAAATTGGAGCAAGAGAAGATCACACCCCTGCCTTACAAATATGGGAGGTGAGTAAGCCAATCGCATGAGAGAGAACATATTGGCTATTTAAAAAGGAAAACGTTTTACCACTTTTCTGTTTAAAGTGTATGTAAAGGCAGAATGTTTATTTTACATGGAGTAGGGAAGGTTTGGACTCTTTGGCAGGATTCCCCCTCTCTATTTGTCCTGCTGACCACTGTTACCAAGGCACAAAGAGTGGAATACCATACTTTCAGAGTTGTCACTAGAGCAAGAAGTGGGGGAAAAATCCTACAGTGGGGACACCCGTTCCTATGACAACTCACTAGGATGGGAATTCCATTCACTTTTGAGAGATTTCCTCTCATTTCCTGATGCATCTTTGGGACAAAGTGAAGGGAAATCTTTCCAGCAGCACGCAGACAAATCACCTGATGGGGGGGGGGGGGGTTTAACTCTTCAACATACTTTCCTAAACAAAAAAAATAACCATAAAAAGGTTTTGGGAAGGAAAAATGGACTAACTCTGTGCCCTAAGCACAAGTACGCATGAAGTAAAACATATCATTTTTTTTTTAATTTATACAAAGATATAAAAAGGACAATGTATCCACATACAAAGAAAGCAAGAAAAAAAAACAGCAATTTTCATTGACATTAAGTGTCAGTGCAGTGCAATGTTGCTGTATAAGAGAAGACCTGCATGGTGCTGGATCAAATTGGGCCCAGGTAACTATAAGGGGGGGGATGCTGTCACCTAAACATTTTACCTTAATGCAAGGAATACATTAAGGTAAAAAATGTTTAGGCTTTACAACCACTTTAAGGCCCGGTTCACACTGGTGCGATGCGAGAACACTGCGGGTTCCCGCATCGCACCAACTCGCATGTCAGTTCACACTGCCATATGCGAATCGCTGGGGAGTGTCAATACATTGTTAGACACCCCTAGTTCAGCTTGCATTTCGCACTGCGAACTGACAGTTCGGACATGAATCGGATCGCATATGTGTGAACACACGTGCGATCCGATTCTGGTCTGAACAGAAAAAAGGGTCCTGTGCGTGTTTGCACTGAATGCGGTGCGATATCAGCCATACTATCTGTATGGCTGCTATCGCACTGCACAGACATCGCATGTAATGTGAACAGCAGTGCGCTGCGAATTACATGCGATGTCTGGCATCGCACAAGTGTGATCCGGGCCTAAGACATCCCGAAGTATGTCACATGGAGGATTTATGTATATTCAATGTTGTCCCCTAAAGCCTCATGAGAAGACCCTCTACCTGCTGAATGGTATTTTTGCAGTACACGAATTTTTGACTTTGATGCATGTCACCCATAGCAGTGCACATCTTCTAATGCCCCCACCACCATTTACAGTAGTTTGAATATTGTTCCTTTTATTCTTCCCTTAAACAAAATCCTGCATGATGGTGGGCACATAAGTTGTGTCCAGCATTTGTAACATCCTGAATATGGGTGTAACGTGTTACAAAAGGTGAACTTATCCTTTTACACCCCGATTTGCGACATTGACATTGTGCTACTTCACTTGAAGTAGCACAATTTCAAAGTAGCAATTCAGTGCTACTTCAGGTTCAACTTGGAAGAGATCTGTGTGACTTCATGCACAGATGTCTATGCAAGTCGCACCCGAACTAGAAAAAAGTGGTGCGGGAACGACTAGTCGCACAGATTTGACCCCCTTCCAGTGCAGACAATAGGGTGCAACTTGCTATGCGATTTTAAACTGTCAAATTGCACGACAAGTCGCGCTGGTGTGACTGGGGGGGGCCTAATTAAACAAGCTGAAGTTAGAAACTGATTAGTTACCATGCACAGCTGCACCGGATTCTGAGTGCTCCAGTTTTAGTAAATTTCCCCCTATATATCCTTAGAACTCCACTGCAGCACTTTTAGATATGGCTTCCTTCCACCATGTCTCTCCTCTCTGATTCTGACTTTGTTCTGTTTCAGCCGGGGCCCTGCAGAGAGTGACGTGTTAATGCAGAATGCTGGCTTCCGGTATGAAGGAACATACAAATGGGTGAATCCACACAAACTGTGACCACCTCCCTGAAGACTTCAGAGCCTGAAACAATCTGAAGACTTGCCAGCACAATAGACCACAACCTCGGGAATCCCAGGGGACCAAAGCACAACTTCTCCTGTGCTGACTTCTCGGCTTGCACCCCACTTTTCATACATTGCAAACTGTCACTATTCAGTGATACAAAGTAGCTGTGCTTCAACAAGTTTACATTTCATCAGTGTCGCAATTTCTTCTCCTAAAATTGTATGCATAGACAATTTTTTTTTTTTTTTTGGGATAGAGGAAAGCTTAGAACCCCCTTTCCAAGTTTTTTATTGCTGTTTGTATCTCTGCAGCGTTGATTCACATTGACCATTGTCCACAAAATAGAAAATGCCAAATTTTTACAGCCCTCACCAGAACAGGAAGTGAGGGGAAATCTTCCCATGAGCACACCTGTTCTATTTGATATTGTCTAAAAGGGGAATTCACCTCTGACTTCCTGTTGCATCTAAGGAAGTGAAAGTAAATGTCCTTAATGAGTCACAGACAGCAAAAAATAAACTGATAGGGGTTTAACATTTCCCTGCCCTATACTGAAAAGAAAAGTTTTGACTATACATAAACTTAAAGTGTAAGGTCACCTTTAGCAGCATTTTACAAAAAGTCCCCAATGCAATGCCAGATCCCCTGAATGGTACATATTACTCATTTTCAAATGTTGCACCTGCTTTCCACTGCATATGCAGGATGTAGGGAGGCTCTCTGCAGAAACTGCTGGACCCTTCAATCCCCTCTGTGTTCTGATGTTTGCAGGACAGGCTGGATGCAACCCTAACCCTAGCGGCTGCCTGGGCCCGTTAAAACTGCGTGCATCTGCAATGAGCTCGCTCCTTCTCTAGCTGTAGTGACTATGTTCTGTTCTGGGGATCTGGAACTGCAAAGGGGGTTGCTTTTTGTGAAATGTTGCAAAAAGTTGAACTTACACTTTATTGGCCCATTCACACAGATTCAGCGTGACATACGGAAAGCTTATGTCCATGTTTCATGTCATTTTAAAAAGTTTGTTTGGACCAAGCTGGTCCAAATGAACGATTTGCTTCACTAAGTGCTGCAGTGCCTCTAAGCACTCTATGTACTGCATGTAACTTCAGCTACATACAGTACTGGATTCCGGCTGTGAGACAGACTTCCCGTCTCCTGGAACAAAACAGTCCGGCTTAGCAATTCATAGGCAGCTTTTTATTCTGTGAATGAATACAAATCTTCTTCTGATTGGCAGAGTCGGAGAGCGTGATGTTACCCAATCAGAGGAAGCTTTGTATTCATTCACAGAATACAAAACTGCCTATGAATGGCTGGGGGCGGCTCAGCCAGACTCTGTTTTTTTTCCGAATGTGAGACGGGAAGTCTGTCTCACAGCCGGAATCCAGCACTGTATACTGTATGTAGCTAAAGCTACATGTAGTACATAAAGTGCTTAGAGACACTGCAGTACTTAGTGAAGCAAATAACTTGTTTGGACCAGTTTGGTCCACACCAACTATATAAAGTGACAGGAAACCTGGACATCAGCTTTAGGAAGCACTGGCAGCATTAGGGCCTGAGTTGACAAGCTTTTGTCGGCTTTAAATGGATTTTTAGTTCCCATTCAAGTCTATAGAAATGTATAGCCTGTTTTGAAACCGGTCAGGAGAAGATGAAATGCATCTGTCATTGACTTCTAATTGATCTCAGAAGCATCTCCTGTGGTCAAATTGATGCTCTTGACATAAGCCCAAAGAATATAGACATAGGTCCTTAGCGTGTATGCAAATTCTACCAACTGTATTGTGTACAAGGGATGGTCATTCACATGCAGTTCAGAAGACTTGGGTGGATACAGGAAGCCCCCCCCCCCAGCAGACTGTCATCTGAACTGGGGCTGTAACACTAAACCTCATTCACATCAGATTTATGTGCCAGTTGCAGCAAGAATACAGTGTATTCCTGCAGCTGAATTCACAGGCAGATGCCATGCTGCACAACCTGTTCAAAGCAACGGCAGGCTGACAGCAGTCACATCTGCCTGTGTGTTCGGATGTAAATTGCACATGACGTGATTACCCATGGTTGGGTGCAGATGATCGCACCTGGATGCAAACGGCTTGAGCCTACATTCACATTGTGCCGATTTGGCATGCGATTTGACATGTCAAATCGCATGCCAAATCAGCAGCTATTACTGTCCGAATCTGTGGGACGCCAACTTTGCAGCACCGCACCGATTCCCAAAAGTAGTTCCTGTACTACTTTTGGCAACTTCGGGGGCGATTTTGAATAGACATCTGTGCATGAACTCACAAATGTCTGTCAAATCGCCCCTGATGTCAGACTGCATTGCCGGTTTGAAATTGTGCGAGTTCAGCTGAACGCGCACGTTTTCAAACCCGCATCTGTGTGAACCTGGGCTGAATGTGAATGGAGGTCTAAGTCACACTGTTTAACACTTCAGGTACCCATCCCTGCAGCAGCTCTCCATATTCTTACTATGCAGCGGGGAAGATCTACTAAAATGGGAGAGTGCAAAATCTGGCGCAGCTATTCCTAGAAACCAATCGGCTTTCAGGTTTTATTGTCAACGCCTAATTGAACAAGCTAAACTTAGAAGCTGATTGGCTACCATGCACAGTTGCACTGGATTCTGAGTGCTCCAGTTTCAGTAAATCTCTCCAGATTCTCCTAAATAGCATGACTTCACATGCTTCGCCTGAGCGCCAGGCAGTCATAATTGGGCAAAACTTCACCACTTGCTTGTCCGCCCCCTTCTACGCATTCCTAGTGGCCAGAGAGGCAACCCGTCATACTGATGGGCCAATAGAAGTGTGGTGTACTGGCGAGCTCTGACCCTCCTACCCATCAATTTTGGAGCTTTACTTGATTCTAACTGTCCAGAATTCAGGTGGAGCCGAGGTTACGAAAAGCTTCTGCACTTTTGGGTAATTGCTCTTTAAATCTGTCCACAGCTTTTACTATTCCGTATAAAGTTTTTGCGAGGTACATGCACCATAGGGGTGTATAAGGATGTATGCATCTGCTAATGCCCAATAGCGCTGTCAGTCTTTTGGGGCATCAAACTGTAGCGGTGTCTGGTCCCTAACACTCTGGGGGGATTCACTAAAACTGGTGCACACAGAATCTAGTGCAGCTGTGCATAGTAACCAATCAGATTCCATCAGCTTGTTCAATTATGCTTTGACAATAAAACCTGGAAGATGAAGATGATTGGTTTCTATGCAGAGCTGCAACAGATTGTGTGTGTGTGCACCAGTTTTAGTAAATCTTCCTCCGTCTCATTCCTACCCAGACCTGGTACCACAAGTAATGCTGTTTTAGAATTGTGCTTGCATATTAGCAGCCTCATTTACAGGTTTAGATGGTTACAGGATTGTTGCAATGTTTATGTGCTTATTTTACTTTTTTTTTTTATTTTGATATTTTTGAATTAGTAAATACTTTAATGCATACAGGTTTTTGTCTTTTCTTTTTTCCCTAAAGTGCACCTCTACCTTAGGGAATGTATAATGGTCTGCTACATATTTATTGTGTTCAGAGCAGAATTTCTATAATATTGTATTTATTTTTTGATCTAAAATATTTTATAATCTAGTGGTTGTCAACTTATGAGATGAAGGTGGCCTCAAATGCAGTCCTTTACATCACCAAAGGTCCAAACATAATGTTTAATATATGTAATGCTTGAGAGAAATGTCAAACTGCAGACCTAATAGTAGAAATGAGGGTCAGAGACTGAGGACATGCTACATTTTTGGCTGGAGATATCCTGCAGAAGACAATACGAAAATGGGAAACTTGAGGCTAGTAGAGATCAATGCTATTACTCTAATCCAGTGGTCTTCAAACTGTGGCCCTTTGCTTGCCTTTATTTTGCCCTTGAGGCATTATTCCTGCCACCAACACCAACTATTTCTCCCTCTCTCTAATACTAAAGGTCAGGCATTTTTTTTTTTCCACTGGGCACAGTCCAGCCCCCCTAAAGTTTGCAGGGCAGTAAACTGACCTTTTCTTTCAAAAGTTTGGAGACCCTTGCCCTAATCAATGTTCCCACTACAGGCTGCTGAAGTCCAAGAGCCATAAATCATATGGCCCGCAGGCCACAGGTCGGGCACCGGGGGGTATAAATATTTGATCATGCAGTTGCCTATACAGCTAAAGCATTTTTTACATAATTCAGTGAATTGCCAGAAGAGTGACTCCTCCTTTTATCAGACCACTGAGTTTGAGGTTTCAGTTAAACAAAGAGCTGCAAAAGCAAGCTCATTATTATACAATATTAATATAGCGCCAACAGTTTGCGCAGATCTTTACCACATGAGGTCAGACAGTACCGTTGCAATATAATTTAATACAGGCGGAATCGGAGGGCCCTGCTCAGAGCTTAAAATCTGAAAGGGAGAGTCAAGTGATGCAAAAGTAATAACTACGGGGGCTGAGCTGGTGGAGATACAGTAGTTGGGTGGAGGTGGGATAGGCTTCTCTGAAGAGGTAGGGTTTTTAGGGATCACCTAAAAGTGGACAGAGTAAAAGACAGTCTGAAAGATTGGGGTAGGGAGTTCCATAGGATGGGAGAGCCTCTGGAGAAGTCCTGCCGGAGACAAGGGAGCTAGAGAGAAGGCGGTCTTGGGAGGAATGAAGAGAACGATTTGGTTGGTATTGTGAGACTAGGTAAGTGATGTACCTGGGAGCTAAGTTGTGGATGGCTTTGTAAGTTGTTAGTATTTTGAATTTAATTAGTTGGGTGAGTGGAAGCCAATGGAGGGAATGGCAGAAAGGAGTAGACACTGAGCAGTTGGTAAGGTGGAGGAGTCTAGCAGTGCTGAGGGTCAAATCCAGACTGAAGGGGATCACAAAGGTTATTCTTAATGAGGTGTTTCCCAGTTGGTTGTAGACCAAGCGTTCAAGGAGTTTGGAGGAAAAGGGGAGCAAGGAGATGGGGCGTAGGTTAAGATATTGTTGGGGTCCAAGGAAGGCTTTAAGTATGGGGGTGACTAAAGCATGTTTTAGAGAGAGTTGGAAAAGATGCCAGAAGAGATTGAAGATGTGAGGTAGAGAGAGTGTAAAATAGAGCCAGAGGGTGACCGTAGGGTTTGAGAGGGGACAGGTGGTGAGGTGGGCATTAGAAAAAAAAAAAAGTTTAGCAACCTAGTCCAGTGTTTCACAACTCCAGTCCTCAAGGCGCCCCAACAGGTCATGTTTTCAGGCTTCCCATTATTTTGCAGAGGTGATTTGATCAGTTTCACTGCCTTAGTAATTACTACAGCTGTTTCATCTGAGGGAAATCCTGAAAACATGACCTGTTGAGGCGCCTTGAGGACTGGAGTTGAGAAACACTGACCTAGTCTATAGTTGAATAAGGGAAGTGAGTGTACCTGTGGACAATGGGTGTTAAGTGTGGGAGATATCTGTACAGTGGAGATTTCATCACAAAAATTGTATCAATCTCCTGGGCAGTGAGTGAGTTAGTGGGTGGAGGACGAAGTAGAGAGTTAAGGCCTATACACACGATCAGAAAATCGGAAGTTAAATTTCATCCAATGAACAATCTGCCGATTTTCTGATCGTTAGTATGGTGCTTTTGACAGCCAATTACGATTTTTCAGACGACAAAAACTGAATGCGCAGGCTCAAATTTTTGTCTGATATGAACAAAATGTCAGATTTTTTGCATTAGTATGGTTTTCGGCTAAAAAAAAAAAAATAATCATAAGAGCAAGACTACGCATGCTCAGAAACAAAAGAACACATACAAAACAATTCAATGCATTACATCACTTCTGATGTTGACTTGAAATCTGTCGTACGAAAATTTTCTTATGGCGAGTAACCTCTTCACTTTCGATATGAGACTACCATGCAACAAAAAAACTGACGAAAATGTGTCCAATAATCTGATCGTATGTACAAGGCTTTAGAAGTAGAAAAGAGTTGATGGGGACTGGATGAAAAGGTGGTAATGAGAGTGATAAAATAGTTTTGCTTGGCTGTGAGGAGGCAGAAATTGTATTTTTGGAGGACAGATTTATATTGGTTGAAGTTTGAGACTTGTTTTACGCCACAGATGCATTTTTTTTTGGACACTATGAGATATTGGCGTATCCAGGCGAAGTTAATATCCTACCAGGAAGGAGCTTTCTAAGGCCCCTTTCACACTGGGGCGGTTTGCAGGCGTTATTGCGCTAAAAATAGCGCCTGCAAACCGCCCCTAAACAGCCTCCGCTGTTTGTTCAGTGTGAAAGCCCGAGGGCTTTCACACTGTAGCGGTGCGCTGGCAGGACGGTAAAAAAAAGTCCTGCGAGCCGCATCTTTGGAGCGGTGTATTCGCCGCTCCTGCCCATTGAAATCAATGGGACAGCGCTGTACGAGTGGTTTCAACCCTTTTTCGGCCGCCAGCGGGGGGGTTAAAACCGCACAGCTAGCGGCCGAATACCGCGGTAAAACAGCGCTAAAAATAGCGCGGTTTTACCGCCGACGCCCCCTACCGCCCCAGTGTGAAAGGGGCCTTACTGAAGTATCAGGAGTGGATTATCGCAGCTGATTTATATCATAACAAGTGTGTGAGATCACTATCATCTGGATTCCATTACTTCTGGTAAGATGCGCAGAATTCCCTGGGTGTTGGAGAGAGCACCTTTTTAAGCACAGAAGTCTACGAACTCACATAAAGAGCACCTTTTTGGACACATTTGTTTATTATAAGATTTTAATCACATCTTCAAGTGTGGACTTTTCTTTTTGCTGAGCTTTTTAGCACTGTCCTAATATTATAATAGGTTGCGCACTTGTTTGTTATATATAAAAATCACATCTTCAAGTGTGGACTTTTCTTTTTGCTGAGCTTTTTAGCACTGTCCTATTATAATAGGTTGCGCACTTATTTGTTTTTTATATATATATATATATATATATATATATATATATATATATATATATATATATATATTAAAGTTAAGTATTTAGACTTTAAGTTGCAGCACTTTCATATGCACATTTCAACTGGTTTTTGGGTAAGTGTGAGATATCTACTTTATACATAAGAAAGCTCCTTGCCCTTGAGCAGGCGTAAAGGTGCAGCCCAACTCATCTTCCTATGCTAGAAAAGGTAGAGGACTTGGTAAAACTGCACTTATCTCCTACTACAATGTAGATAAGGGAAATGCCACCCTTCACAGCTCCAGGATTTTGAAAAAAAATATAGCTAGGAAGCTGACATGATGGGCTGGAACATCACCTCAGGAGGGAAATCATCTGCAAGTAACTATAGTATTCCCTGTCAGGTAGATTAAATTCATTCTTCAGGCCTGATTCACACCTATGCATTTTTGGAGCATTTTGCATTTTGCACTACAGTCCATTTAGCATGGTTTCCTATGGAACACGTTCTGTAGTGCAAACCTGCAAAATGCAAAAAGCACTAAAAATGCATAGGTGTGAATCCAGCCTCAGAGTGAGGAAGTGTTTAAGCATGCCTGAAGAGTACATATTTTGCACCCATAACACACCTTTTTGCAGCCATTCTTTATAATTGAAATTAGGAATAGCAGATTTCAAGGGAAATTGGTATAGAGTTTTTTGTTTGCAATAGGTTTTTATTCAAAAGTTTAACAAATTTCTTAGGGCAGAAATATTATATCAGTACCGAAAGATCCATGCACTCTCAAAAGATGACCAAGGGTCTGAACCTTTACAACCCCTTTAAGTGAGGCCCCTTTCACACGTGCTTTCCAATCAGGTCTGCCTGTCAGTTTTTCAGGCGGATCTGATCGGACGTTCCATTCACCTCTATGGGGTGGCGATTGTCGGCAGTGACATGTTCGCTGACACCTGCTGTTATCCGATCCCATCCGGTCTGTGAAATCCAGACCAATGGAAACCCTATTTTTCCATCCGTCTGGTGGATCAGATGAAAGCGGACCATTTTCATTCCGATCTCCCCGCAGAACAAAGTGGAGCTCTGACAGGTCCATCTCAGCGGGGATCAGCGGCTCAATTCACCGCTGAGCAAAATGGAGTCTGCCAGGTGGACCTTAAGCCCCGGTTCACACAGGGGCGGCACGACTTCTGCGGCGACTTGCAAAACGACTTCTGTATAGAAGTCTATGCAAGTCGCACCCAAAGTAGTACAGGAACCTTTTTCTAAGTCGGAGCGACTTGCGTCGCTCCTATTAGAACGGTTCCATTGTACAGAACGGGAGGCGACTTGTCAGGCGGCTAGGTCGCCTGACGAGTCGCCCCTGTGTGAACCGGCTCTAAGGCCCCTTTCACACTGGGGCGTCGGCGGTAAAGCGCCTTTATTTTTAGCGACGCTTTACTATCGTTTTTACGGGGGGTTTCGGCCGCTATCAGGGCGGTTTTAACCCCTGCTCACTACCGAAAGAGGGTTAAAACGACCCGCAAAGCGGCACTTTGCCGGCGGTTCGGCAGCGGTGCCCATTCAGTTCAATGGGCAGGTACACCGCTCCAAAGATGCTGCTTGCAGGAGTTTTTTTAACATCCTGCAATCGCACCGAGACAGAAGAGACTCTTTACAGGCGCTATGCAGGCGCCTCAGTGTGAAAGGGGTCTAACAGTTGCGGTAAATCATTCTGATAAACACACCTGCTAATTAGATGACTGGTCAACAAAAATTACAATACCGGTCAATAAAACCATCATATTATATGTAAACTGTGTTTAGCTTGACACTACTGTGGTGGCGATTTGATTCTCATTGTGATTATGTAGTGCAACTTGGCTGCGTTTTGACCATGGGGCCTTTTGCTGGAATTACACCAAAGTAGCACAGGACCCTTTTCCAAAATTATGCCGTGTTGCATTGATGTGAATGTGCACCACTGAAAAAGTGATTTCCATTGTCATGCGATTCTGTGCAACTCAGGCTGCATCTGAATTGGCACTAGTGTGAGCCTGGCTGTAGACTAGAGTTCCATTTTAAAGTGGATGTTAAATTTCAGCAGCACTCACAGCGCTTGATCAAACAACTAACATTTATAATATTACAAAAAGAAAGGGTACCAAATACTGGTTTCTTCTATTTTAGTGGTGGTCATGTGACTACTATGCTACTCCTACCTCCCTGATTTCCGAGTAGTGGAGATGGAGATTGCATCACACATGAAGATTACGATACTCACAAACCAATGCAAAAAAATGTACAAACATCTCCAATAACAATTGAAGATGCAACATTCAAAAAAAAAAAAAAAAAGGCTTATATTTAAAGAATAATTCTATTTTTGAGCGATATTTTGGGACCTATCCTCACAGTGACCTGCTGCTCTCATTTAGGCATGTTTTAGTGCATTTTCAGTTTTGCAGAAACACACTACAGTCCATTTAACATGGTTTCCTATGGCCATAGTTCACATCTGTGCATTTTATGGAATGGGCCAAGGATTTTTTTTTCCTGGTTTTTGGTTCCATAGATGGATTAGATCAGAAGCGTGTATTGAAAAGCGCAAAATGCACCTGGAATATGCAAACTGCATAGGTGTGAATCAGGCCTTAAAGCGGTTGTATGCCTATTTTTTAAACTTTTACCTACAGGTAAGCCTATAATAAGGCTTACCTGTAGGTAAAAAAAAAAAATATTCCCCTCGCAATGAGCCGCTGCCTGCAGTGGCGCATGCACAAAGGGGATTCTCGGCTGAAAGCCCGGCAGCCGCCGGACCTTGCCGGAAAAAAGTCTCCTGCGCGGGAGTGACGACATCGCGGCTCCGGCCACTCACAGCGCCGGAACCACGATACCCGGAAAACACGCCGAGGGGAAATGTCAGCTCCCTCGGCGTGGACCGGGTAAGATGCCGGCTCCTCGTTCTAAGGTAAGTATGTCATAATGAGCTAGTATGCGGTGCATACTAGCTCATTATGCCTTTTCCCTTACAGGTGTAGGGAAAAAAAAAAAAAAAAGTCAGCGGGTTTACTACCGCTTTAAAAAGGTCGTGTGCATGTTTAACAATGCTATGATGGGTCTGAACACACAGTTAGCATTGCTAGGAGGCAGGGCGGTATAAAGAAGACTGGCAGGATCACCCATTTTTTTCCCCACTTCATTGCCTGGCACAAAATCTAGAAGAGGATGAATTATGAAGTATACAGTTAATCATATCCATAATTTCTCCTCAGGCAAAACACAAACTATTACTACACGTTTAAGTGTTCTATCTGCATCTTAACATCTGTTTGGAATCTAAAACATAATCCCAAATGGCTCATAGCACTTGTACAATCTGCTTAGGGAAGAGAACAGGCAGCCAGGTGCGACACATTACATTACTTCTCTATGACACACTCCTATCCTGCAAGCTTAATCAGTAAAGAAGGTTTAAAAAAAAAAAAAAATTTATTTATATATATATATATATATATATATATATATATATATATATATATAAAAATACACATACAAAAATGTATTAACCAATGAAAGGGACATGGGACATAGCTAGGACCCACAGCAAAATGTAGATGGGGCCCCAGTCAGTGGCAGATTGTTTATAATGCACACCCCCCATCAAATCATTCCTTGCATTACCTTTTATACCACCAACCCCTCCCTTTAGAATGTAAGCTCTGCGAGCGGGGCCCTCCTGTCCCTTCTGTATTGTACTGTAATTGTGCTCCCCCTCTACATTGTAAAGTGCTGCGTAAACTGTTGGCGCTATATAAATCGTATATAATAATAATAAAAATTTACACCCCCTTACATGACGTAGGAAGGTGATAAGGATTAGGTGTATGTAGGACTGCACAGTGGCTTACCTTTCTTCCTTTACGAAAAAATTTTTTTTGTGCATGTCCGATTGGATAATATGGGGTGAACTGTCGTGATCGGCTCTCAAAAGCTCTGTACTAACGATTAGATTATCGTATTTTTCGAGATACGGGGCCCCCAAAGTTGGTCAACTGTGTCCATCTGCAGCATTGTCATTTCGGGACCCTTTGGGTCCAGAGCCCCCACAATTTTGGCTGCAGCTAGGGGGCATCTAGGAACCCTTAACTACCAAGTTTGAAGTTTGGGGGACCTATGGCTGCAAATGGGCACAGTGAGGCTGCAGATGGGCATTGTTGACCCTCTTTTCCACTTACAGTAGCTGCGCATTTCTCACCCTAGGCTTATACTCGAGTCAATACATTTTCCCAGTTTTTTGTGGCAAAATTAGGTGGGTCGGCTTATACTCGAGTATATACGGTAATAAACGCCTGCTCTAAGGCTGGCCATACATTGTATAACTTTCTTTTAGATTTACCAAAACCATGTAATAGGAGGTCAAACCTAAACACTTCCAGTTTGTATGCAAATCAGGAGGGCCCTTGCACTACATAGTTGAAGGTAAACCTAAAAGGAAATTGAATTAAAAAAACTGTATAATGTATGGCCAGCTTTAGGACTCGTTTACACCGGATGCAGGTCAGGTGCATTGTTAAACACATGTAATTCAACAAGCCTAGTTTACACCATTGCAGTGCTTTTATTGTTCATTTTTCTTAAAAAAGTACTGCTGCATATTTCTGCACCGGAATGAACTGTAAACGCACAGAAATGCACTGCAATGACAGGCAAATGCACAAAAAATGCTCATGAATGCCCGTCAACGTATCAAAAACACATGTAAATGCACTGCAAATGCATGTCAACATATCAAAAATGCAAAAAAAAATAAAAAAAATATTCAAATCAATGAAAACATTGTTCCAAAGAACACACACTTAAAGCAGAGTTCCACACAAAAATGGAACTTCCGCTTTTCGGAACCCTCCCCCGCTCCGGTGTCACATTTGGCACCTTTCAGGGGGGAGGGGGGTGCAGATACCTGTCTAAGACAGGTATTTGCACCCACTTCCGGCATAGACTCCAATGGGAGTCTACACCTCTTCCTGTCCCTTCGCGCTGTGTCCTGGGAAACACACAGCTCCCAGGAGAGAGCAGGGACCACTTACGATGTGCAGCGCGACTCACGCATGCGCAGTAGGAACCGGGAAGTGAAGCCGCAACGCTTCACTTCCTGATTCCCTCACCTAGGATGGCGGCGGCAGCTGCCGAGAATCAAGCGGGTTCTCGGTGTCGCCTGCCGACATCGCTGGACCCTGGGACAGGTAAGTGGCCATGTATTAAAAGTCAGCAGCTGCAGTATTTGTAGCTGCTGGCTTTTAATTTTTTTTTTTTTTTTTGGCGGTGTGGGTGGACCCCCGCTTTAAATGCACATTCAGAAATGCAGTGTGAACACAGGTATTGTTTGTAGCACAAACTCTAAACCATGATCCTTAGCTCCATAGACAGAGCCATGGCCACCGCTCACAGGAACGGTTGTTTTATATGGAAATGTCCATTTCAGAGCGTTTGCGATTAATAAAATTGGCGTCCTCGGTAACTCCGTAGAGAACGCATACATCAGATCAAAAAGTTGAGTAGTAAACAATTGATGGATGGATTTGCTTCTACAATTGGGATGTATGGAGCAGCCCACAGGCCATAGACTTTCCACAGCTCCATCTTAAGCCTCTTTCACACTTGTACGACCTGAAAGTGACGCAACTTGAAGCAAAGCCTATGTAATCCTGAGGTCTATGGAGCTCAAGTCGCATCAAAGTCGGGCCAAAGTAGTGCAGGGACAACTTTGAAGCCGCACAGATATGAACGGTACTCATTGGAAATCATGGGTTACGACTTGTCATGCAACTTTGCAGTCCCAAGTCGCATGTCTTTATGCTCCTTTATTTGCGTAAGGGGTGGAGACTATCACTGCACCAAAGATTGTGGCTCCTCCCAGTCCTGTCCCAAGTTCTCTTCTAATTCAAAAACAAGTGGCTGATGATAGAACAGGAGGCAATGAGCAACACATATTTACATGCATTATAATAAATGTCTGCTTATAGGGCCAGATCACATCATATGCAGTCCAGTGGGGGGGGGGGGGGGTTGCATCAAAAATACATGGACAGTGGGTTATATAGTTTACAATAGCATAGTTCACACCAGTTGCAGTTCCAGAAAAAGTAGAACATGCTGCATTTTTCCTGCACTGGAACGCTGTAAAACGCATCAAAAATGCACTGGAACACCTATGTCCTTATTTAGGGCCAATTCACACTATAAAAATACAGTCCAGATGCGTTCCAGATGTTTTTCTGCATGCACATTCAACGCATTTTTTATGTGCTTTTGGTGCATTTTTTTGATGCAGTCCAGTGCAGTCCTATTTTCTTAACCTGAAATAAGGACATGTGTGTTCCAGTGAGTTTTGTGCATGCAGAAAAGCATCTGGAACACATCTGGACTGCGTTTCTATGGTGTGAACTGGCCCTAAATAAGGTGCGTTTTCCAATGCATTTTTGATGGACAGCATTCCAGTATGGCCCAGTTCTGGAAAAATGCAGCATGTTCTACTTTTCTTGCTAGAACTGCAAGCACTGGTGTGAACTATGCCACTGAAAACCACATAACCTACTTTCCATGCGTTTTTAATGCAGAAAAAAAAAACGCACTGGACTGCATGTGGTGTAAACTGGCCCCTGAGGTTAAAATAGAGGGGGATGCACTGTACTGCATCAAAAACACACCGGAACACATCAAAAACGTGCATGCAGAAATGCATCCGGACTGCGTTTCTATGGTATTTACAGCAGATGCAGTCAGGTGCGCTTATAAAAACACAGCAAAAACGCACATACAAGAAAAATGAATGGCTCTCCAATAAGCCTAGTTTAC
The DNA here is from genome assembly GCA_037952925.1 of Lithobates clamitans. Lineage (NCBI taxonomy): Eukaryota > Metazoa > Chordata > Amphibia > Anura > Ranidae > Lithobates > Lithobates clamitans. Next base: position 4,987,865 of record JBBGZY010000410.1, read on the forward strand.
ACTTGTTTTTATGTTCATTTAAAAAAAAAAAACACTGCAGAGTTCAGCAGCATGCTGCATTTTTCTGAATCAGAATGCACTGCAAGCAAGAATAAATGCACATCAATATCTCAAGACTGAACATGAATGCATGTAAATGCACCGCAAATGCATGCCAACATATCAAAAAAACGCACCTGAATGCAAGCTAATGCAATGTAAAAACACATAGTAAAACATTTTAAGAAATTAAAAATAATTTTTAAAAATGCATTGCAAGTGCATTTAAATGCACTGAAAACACACCAAAAATGCATGTAAATGCAGAAATGCACAGTGAACACAGATTGATGTATAAATAAAGTTAGAAGAAAAAAAAAAAGAAGAAAAAAATAACGGCTCTTTCCCACGTTGTTATGACGTCACGCTGCGTCTCACTGTGTATAGTCTAGTGCAGTGAAGGCAGAGCCTCAGATAACACGAGTGGTTGGAGGAGTGTGGTTGTGTTTATCTTTGTCTGATAAGACAAGTAAAGCGATAATGACAAATAAAATGTTATTATTTCTATTTGCGTTGGCCATGCCAATTGTATTGATCAGCGGATTTCCGATACCAAGAAGAGGTAATATTATTACTATTAGATTTGTAGTTTTCTTAGGAATAAGGAGGCACATTATACACATTGCACTCAATTCCCATCACTTTATTTACAAGGATCTTTGCTTTATCATCTAATACATCATCATCACAAAATAAATTCATAATAAATGACAATATAGAGATAATAAAATGACAATATAGAGATAATAAAATGACAATATAGAGATAATAAAATGACAATATAGAGATAATAAATGACAATATAGAGATAATAAAATGACAATATAGAGATAATAAATGACAATATAGAGATAATAAAATGACAATATAGAGATAATAAATGACAATATAGAGATAATAAAGTCCATAGATTTAAAACGTGTTTTTTTTCGGCGCAGCTTTGACTTAATCCGATGTGCAATGCAAATTGCCGAAATATCAGCGCAATGCGCGCCCCCCTCTGTGTGCCCTATCACTGGTGTGCAGACGTTATGAGGACTGCTGGGATCTGTAGTCCCACACGCTGTGTCTCCAGCTGCAATCGCTGTTATCCTCAACAAACCTCCCAGGGATGGGTGCAAAAGAGAGCTACAGAGCGTAAATCGGCGTGTTTATTGCGTAAAATCCAAACATTTCCGGGTATTCCGCTCACATTAAAAACAGTGTAGAACCGGAAGCAGCCGAACGGCTTGCGTCTCACCGTCCGGAAATTACATCATCACCAGTACCCCTGTTCCTTTAGATTAGGCCGACCCTCCTCGAAATTGGTGACGGAAGTGACGTTTCGTCGCCGCCATTTTGCTACACCCCACACTTTCTCCACAGTAACGATACACCGAGAAGGGGGGCAAGCGGACATCTTGTTGCACCCACCGGAGTTTTGCATTTTTCACTTATTTTTTTAACAGTAAAGTGAGTTTATATAGTGAAATGCAGTACTTTAGAACTCAGTCTGACTGGTTAGATGTTGAATTTTTAAAGCAGCGAACTTTCGTCAGATTAGCAAACCTGTGAGGTCAGCAGGGTTGCCGCTGCTTTAAAAAAAAATCAACATCTATCCAGTCAAACTGAGTTCTAAGTACTGTATTTCACTATATAAACAAACTTTACTGTTAAAAAGACGTGTAAAATGCAAAGCTCCGGTGGGTGCACCAAGATGTCCGCTTTCCCCCCCTTCTCAGTGTATCCTTACTATGGAGCAGTGCGGGGTGTAGCAAGGTGGCAGCGACGGACCGTCACTTCCGTTACACATTCTGACGGGAACACCACCTGTGGTCAGCTGACACATTTTGTCCCGCCCACGGGTCGTTTTCAAAGGATACCCCCCCTCCCACGGGTGGTGTGGTGCGTCAATATGATTAGGTTTAACTCCTCCCACCCCCGCCTATTCTGGATCACATGATGGTTGAGAGTGACATCACATCCTCTTCCTGTGTTGGGTTTAGAGATGTCGCCTGCTTCACTTTCACTAAGTCATCCATATTGGTACACCAAAAAAAAAAAATACAAAAAAAACAAACAAACGTGGGACTTGAATATAAGTTTGTAACTGTCAGTAATATCTCAATCTAATTACTTGAGGCGGGAAATATTACAAGTCTATACATATATTATGTGAATTATTACATTTTAGAACTAATGAAGTATGCAGTCAGGAAATCCAATATATTTAATTATGGTTGCAAACTGGCGCCATCTAGTGGGCACATCGAAATGTTAATATTATTATTATGTTAATACAATTCCATCTTCTATATACAAAGGTGTATAAGATCTAGAATGAATTAGTAACGTGGACCTTGTGTCCATACATGAAATAAATATGTTAGATACATTTTGTTACTGTCCAAACAATTCAAGATCCCAACCAAAAACAATCCCATCATCACCAGGCTCCAAATAATTCATCACTGATGTCTCATATGTACTCCCTTTTAAATCTAATTATCTGAACGCACCCACAGGTCTTCATCCCATCTCTTATGTACTGATTCTATGATAATTGAATTTGATGTTTGGAGTTGAATGGAAAGTAAATGAAATAATGATAACTAATAATTGGATATAAAAAAGTTTTTTATATATCTTTATGCATATGGCATAAGGGAATAGAAGCCATAGAGATACATCCTATACACAGTATATGAGACATGGGAATTCCAATGGACATTACAGGTTCTTTACAATTAAATAGATTTTGTCACCTGTGTGAGAAGGCTGTACTGGAAGTAACCATCCCCTGACTCAGAAGGCAACATGCTAGTTCCAGGGCAAGTTAGACCCCTTTCACACCGAGGGCGTTTTGCAGGCGCTATAGCAATAAAAATAGCGCCTGCAATCCGCGCTCAAACAGCTGCAGCATTGTCTCCAGTGTGAAAGCCCGAGGGCTTTCACACCGGACCGGTGCGCTGGCAGGATGTCAGGAAAATGCCTGTCAGCAGCTTCTTTGGAGCAGTGAAGGAGCGGTGTGTTTTCCGCTGTTAACCGGTAAAAGCGCCCCGCTAGCGGCCGAAATACGCCGCAAATCCGACATTAAACCGCCGCTAAAAATGGCAGCGTTTTACCGCCGACGCTGTAAGCGGCTCGGTGTGAAAGGGATCTTAGTGAATGAGATTTCGACTCATCGCCCTAAAAATAGTATTCAGTAAATGGATCAGGGAACGGCTACTAGACATACAATAACTGAATAGAATATATTAGTATTGTACTTCTCTTTCTTAGATAATATAAAACTGAGAAATTAATATTTTTATTTCTTTTCTCTTCTGTGATTATAGATCTGAATGAACATTATAGAACTGCTGTGTACGAGCCGCCAGGCGATGACTACAAGGTAGACGTATTTGCACCTATGGCGGATAAGCCAATAGGTGAAGATACCAAAGATGATGAGAAGGATTTACCTGTGGAGTCCAAGCACAAAGCGGGCGTGCTATATGCACCTGAAGACTCAGAGCTCGCACCTGAACAACACGAAGCGGGCGTGCTATATGCACCTGAAGAGTCAGAGCTCGCACCTGAACAACACGAAGCGGGCGTGCTATATGCACCTGAAGAGTCAGAGCTCGCACCTGAACAACACGAAGCGGGCGTGCTATATGCACCTGAAGACTCAGAGCTCGCACCTGAACAACAGGAAGCGGGCGTGCTATATGCACCTGAAGAGTCAGAGCTCGCACCTGAACAACACGAAGCGGGCGTGCTATATGCACCTGAAGAGTCCGAGCTCGCACCTGAACAACACGAAGCGGGCGTGCTATATACACCTGAAGACTCAGAGCTCGCACCTGAACAACACGAAGCGGGTGTGCTATATGCACCTGAAGAGTCCGAGCTCGCGCCTGAACAACAGGAAGCGGGCGTGCTATATGCACCTGAAGAGTCCGAGCTCGCACCTGAACAACACGAAGCGGGCGTGCTATATGCACCTGAAGAGTCCGAGCTCGCACCTGAACAACACGAAGCGGGCGTGCTATATGCACCTGAAGAGTCCGAGCTCGCACCTGAACAACAGGAAGCGGGCGTGCTATATGCACCTGAAGAGTCAGAGCTCGCACCTGAGCAACACGAAGCGGGCGTGCTATATGCACCTGAAGACTCAGAGCTCGCACCTGAACAACACGAAGCGGGCGTGCTATATGCACCTGAAGACTCAGAGCTCGCACCTGAACAACACGAAGCGGGCGTGCTATATGCACCTGAAGAGTCTGAGCTCGCACCTGAACAACAGGAAGCGGGCCTGCTATATGCACCTGAAGAGTCAGAGCTCGCACCTGAGCAACAGGAAGCGGGCGTGCTATATGCACCTGAAGACTCAGAGCTCGCACCTGAGCAACAGGAAGCGGGCGTGCTATATGCACCTGAAGACTCAGAGCTCGCACCTGAACAACAGGAAGCGGGCGTGCTATATGCACCTGAAGAGTCCGAGCTCGCACCTGAACAACACGAAGCGGGCGTGCTATATGCACCTGAAGAGTCAGAGCTCGCATCTGAACAACACGAAGCGGGCGTGCTATATGCACCTGAAGAGTCCGAGCTCGCACCTGAACAACACGAAGCGGGCGTGCTATATGCACCTGAAGAGTCAGAGCTCGCACCTGAGCAACAGGAAGCGGGCGTGCTATATGCACCTGAAGAGTCAGAGCTCGCACCTGAACAACAGGAAGCGGGCGTGCTATATGCACCTGAAGAGTCAGAGCTCGCACCTGAGCAACAGGAAGCGGGCGTGCTATATGCACCTGAAGAGTCCGAGCTCGCACCTGAACAACACGAAGCGGGCGTGCTATATGCACCTGAAGACTCAGAGCTCGCACCTGAACAACACGAAGCGGGCGTGCTATATGCACCTGAAGAGTCCGAGCTCGCACCTGAACAACACGAAGCGGGCGTGCTATATGCACCTGAAGACTCAGTGCTTGCACCTGAACAACACGAAGCGGGCGTGCTATATGCACCTGAAGAGTCTGAGCTCGCACCTGAACAACAGGAAGCGGGCGTGCTATATGCACCTGAAGAGTCAGAGCTCGCACCTGAGCAACAGGAAGCGGGCGTGCTATATGCACCTGAAGACTCAGAGCTCGCACCTGAGCAACAGGAAGCGGGCGTGCTATATGCACCTGAAGACTCAGAGCTCGCACCTGAACAACAGGAAGCGGGCGTGCTATATGCACCTGAAGAGTCAGAGCTCGCACCTGAGCAACAGGAAGCGGGCGTGCTATATGCACCTGAAGAGTCCGAGCTCGCACCTGAACAACACGAAGCGGGCGTGCTATATGCACCTGAAGACTCAGAGCTCGCATCTGAACAACACGAAGCGGGCGTGCTATATGCACCTGAAGAGTCCGAGCTCGCACCTGAACAACAGGAAGCGGGCGTGCTATATGCACCTGAAGAGTCAGAGCTCGCACCTGAGCAACAGGAAGCGAGCGCGCTATATGCACCTGAAGAGTCAGAGCTCGCACCTGAGCAACAGGAAGCGGGCGTGCTATATGCACCTGAAGAGTCAGAGCTCGCACCTGAGCAACAGGAAGCGAGCGTGCTATATGCACCTGAAGAGTCAGAGCTTGCACCTGAGCAACAGGAAGCGGGCGTGCTATATGCACCTGAAGACTCAGAGCTCGCACCTGAACAACAGGAAGCGGGCGTGCTATATGCACCTGAAGAGTCAGAGCTCGCATCTGAACAACACGAAGCGGGCGTGCTATATGCACCTGAAGAGTCCGAGCTCGCACCTGAACAACACGAAGCGGGCGTGCTATATGCACCTGAAGAGTCAGAGCTCGCATCTGAACAACACGAAGCGGGCGTGCTATATGCACCTGAAGAGTCCGAGCTCGCACCTGAACAACACGAAGCGGGCGTGCTATATGCACCTGAAGAGTCAGAGCTCGCACCTGAGCAACAGGAAGCGGGCGTGCTATATGCACCTGAAGAGTCCGAGCTCGCACCTGAACAACAGGAAGCGGGTGTGCTATATGCACCTGAAGAGTCAGAGCTCGCACCTGAGCAACAGGAAGCGAGCGCGCTATATGCACCTGAAGAGTCAGAGCTCGCACCTGAGCAACAGGAAGCGGGCGTGCTATATGCACCTGAAGAGTCAGAGCTCGCACCTGAGCAACAGGAAGCGAGCGTGCTATATGCACCTGAAGAGTCAGAGCTTGCACCTGAGCAACAGGAAGCGGGCGTGCTATATGCACCTGAAGAGTCCGAGCTCGCACCTGAACAACACGAAGCGGGCGTGCTATATGCACCTGAAGAGTCAGAGCTCGCATCTGAACAACACGAAGCGGGCGTGCTATATGCACCTGAAGAGTCCGAGCTCGCACCTGAACAACACGAAGCGGGCGTGCTATATGCACCTGAAGAGTCCGAGCTCGCACCTGAACAACAGGTAGCGGGCGTGCTATATGCACCTGAAAAGTCAGAGCTCGCACCTGAGCAACAGGAAACGGGCGTGCTATATGCACCTGAAGAGTCAGAGCTCGCACCTGAACAACACGAAGCGGGCGTGCTATATGCACCTGAAGAGTTCGAGCTCGCACCTGAACAACAGGAAGCGGGCGTGCTATATGCACCTGAAGACTCAGAGCTCGCACCTGAACAACACGAAGCGGGCGTGTTATATGCACCTGAAGACTCAGAGCTCGCACCTGAACAACACGAAGCGGGCGTGCTATATGCACCTGAAGAGTCCAAGCTCGCGCCTGAACAACAGGAAGCGGGCGTGCTATATGCACCTGAAGAGTCCAAGCTCGCGCCTGAACAACAGGAAGCGGGCGTGCTATATGCACCTGAAGAGTCAGAGCTCGCACCTGAGCAACAGGAAGAGAGCGTGCTATATGCACCTGAAGACTCAGAGCTCGCACCTGAACAACACGAAGCGGGCGTGCTATATGCACCTGAAGAGTCAGAGCTCGCACCTGAACAACACAAAGCGGGTGTGTTATATGCACCTGAAGAGTCAGAGCTTGCACCTAAACAACACGAAGCGGGCGTGCTATATGCACCTGAAGAGTCCAAGCTCGCACCTGAACAACACGAAGCGGGCGTGCTATATGCACCTGAAGAGTCAGAGCTCGCACCTGAACAACAGGAAGCGGGCGTGCTATATGCACCTGAAGAGTCAGAGCTCGCACCTGAGCAACAGGAAGCGGGCGTGCTATATGCACCTGAAGAGTCCGAGCTCGCACCTGAACAACACGAAGCGGGCGTGCTATATGCACCTGAAGAGTCCAAGCTCGCGCCTGAACAACAGGAAGCGGGCGTGCTATATGCACCTGAAGAGTCAGAGCTCGCACCTGAGCAACAGGAAGAGAGCGTGCTATATGCACCTGAAGACTCAGAGCTCGCACCTGAACAACACGAAGCGGGCGTGCTATATGCACCTGAAGAGTCAGAGCTCGCACCTGAGCAACAGGAAGAGAGCGTGCTATATGCACCTGAAGACTCAGAGCTCGCACCTGAACAACACGAAGCGGGCGTGTTATATGCACCTGAAGACTCAGAGCTCGGACCTGAACAACACGAAGCGGGCGTGCTATATGCACCTGAAGAGTCAGAGCTCGCACCTGAACAACACAAAGCGGGTGTGTTATATGCACCTGAAGAGTCAGAGCTCGCACCTAAACAACACGAAGCGGGCGTGCTATATGCACCTGAAGAGTCCAAGCTCGCACCTGAACAACACGAAGCGGGCGTGCTATATGCACCTGAAGAGTCAGAGCTCGCACTTGAACAACAGGAAGCGGGCGTGCTATATGCACCTGAAGACTCAGAGCTCGCACCTGAGCAACAGGAAGCGAGCGTGCTATATGCACCTGAAGACTCAGAGCTCGCACCTGAGCAACACGAAGCGGGCGTGCTATATGCACCTGAAGAGTCAGAGCTCGCACCTGAGCAACACGAAGTGGGCGTGCTATATGCACCTGAAGACTCAGAGCTCGCACCTGAACAACACGAAGCGGGCGTGCTATATGCACCTGAAGAGTCAGAGCTCGCACCTGAACAACACGAAGCGGGCGTGCTATATGCACCTGAAGAGTCAGAGCTCGCACCTGAGCAACAGGAAGCGAGCGTGCTATATGCACCTGAAGAGTCAGAGCTCGCACCTGAGCAACAGGAAGCGGGCGTGCTATATGCACCTGAAGACTCAGAGCTCGCACCTGAACAACACGAAGCGGGCGTGCTATATGCACCTGAAGACTCAGAGCTCGCACCTGAGCAACACGAAGTGGGCGTGCTATATGCACCTGAAGACTCAGAGCTCGCACCTGAACAACACGAAGCGGGCGTGCTATATGCACCTAAAGCGTCAGAGCTCGCACCTGAGCAACACGAAGCGGGCGTGCTATATACACCTGAAGACTCAGAGCTCGCACCTGAACAACACGAAGCGGGTGTGCTATATGCACCTGAAGAGTCAGAGCTCGCACCTGAACAACACGAAGCGGGCGTGCTATATGCACCTGAAGAGTCCGAGCTCGCACCTGAACAACAGGAAGCGGGCGTGCTATATGCACCTGAAGAGTCAGAGCTCGCACCTGAGCAACAGGAAGCGGGCGTGCTATATGCACCTGAAGAGTCCAAGCTCGCACCTGAACAACACGAAGCGGGCGTGCTATATGCACCTGAAGAGTCAGAGCTCGCACCTGAACAACAGGAAGCGGGCATGCTATATGCACCTGAAGAGTCCAAGCTCGCACCTGAACAACAGGAAGCGGGCGTGCTATATGCACCTGAAGACTCAGAGCTCGCACCTGAACAACACGAAGCGGGCGTGCTATATGCACCTGAAGAGTCCGAGCTCGCACCTGAACAACAGGAAGCGGGCGTGCTATATGCACCTGAAGAGTCTGAGCTCGCACCTGAACAACAGGAAGCGGGCGTGCTATATGCACCTGAAGAGTCCGAGCTCGCACCTGAGCAACAGGAAGCGGGCGTGCTATATGCACCTGAAGAGTCCGAGCTCGCACCTGAACAACAGGAAGCGGGCGTGCTATATGCACCTGAAGACTCAGAGCTCGCACCTGAACAACAGGAAGCGGGCGTGCTATATGCACCTGAAGAGTCAGAGCTCGCACCTGAGCAACAGGAAGCGAGCGCGCTATATGCACCTGAAGAGTCAGAGCTCGCACCTGAGCAACAGGAAGCGGGCGTGCTATATGCACCTGAAGAGTCAGAGCTTGCACCTGAGCAACAGGAAGCGAGCGTGCTATATGCACCTGAAGAGTCAGAGCTTGCACCTGAGCAACAGGATGCGGGCGTGCTATATGCACCTGAAGAGTCCGAGCTCGCACCTGAACAACACGAAGCGGGCGTGCTATATGCACCTGAAGAGTCAGAGCTCGCATCTGAACAACACGAAGCGGGCGTGCTATATGCACCTGAAGAGTCCGAGCTCGCACCTGAACAACACGAAGCGGGCGTGCTATATGCACCTGAAGAGTCAGAGCTCGCACCTGAACAACAGGAAGCGGGCGTGCTATATGCACCTGAAGAGTCAGAGCTCGCACCTGAGCAACAGGAAGCGGGCGTGCTATATGCACCTGAAGAGTCAGAGCTCGCACCTGAGCAACACGAAGCGGGCGTGTTATATGCACCTGAAGACTCAGAGCTCGCACCTGAACAACACGAAGCGGGCATGCTATATGCACCTGAAGAGTCCAAGCTCGCGCCTGAACAACAGGAAGCGGGCGTGCTATATGCACCTGAAGAGTTAGAGCTCGCACCTGAGCAACAGGAAGAGAGCGTGCTATATGCACCTGAAGACTCAGAGCTCGCACCTGAACAACACGAAGCGGGCGTGTTATATGCCCCTGAAGAGTCCGAGCTCGCACCTGAGCAACACAAAGCGGGCGTGCTATATGCACCTGAAGACTCAGAGCTCGCACCTGAACAACACGAAGCGGGCGTGCTATATGCACCTGAAGAGTCAGAGCTCGCACCTGAACAACACAAAGCGGGTGTGTTATATGCACCTGAAGAGTCAGAGCTCGCACCTAAACAACATGAAGCGGGCGTGCTATATGCACCTGAAGAGTCCAAGCTCGCACCTGAACAACACGAAGCGGGCGTGCTATATGCACCTGAAGACTCAGAGCTCGCACCTGAACAACAGGAAGCGGGCGTGCTATATGCACCTGAAGACTCAGAGCTCGCACCTGAACAACACGAAGCGGGCGTGCTATATGCACCTGAAGAGTCCGAGCTCGCACCTGAACAACAGGAAGCGGGCGTGCTATATGCACCTGAAGAGTCAGAGCTCGCACCTGAACAACACGAAGCGGGCGTGCTATATACACCTGAAGACTCAGTGCTCGCACCTGAACAACAGGAAGCGGGCGTGCTATATGCACCTGAAGAGTCAGAGCTCGCACCTGAACAACACGAAGCGAGCGCGCTATATGCACCTGAAGAGTCAGAGCTCGCACCTGAGCAACAGGAAGCGGGCGTGCTATATGCACCTGAAGAGTCAGAGCTTGCACCTGAGCAACACGAAGCGGGCGTGCTATATGCACCTGAAGAGTCAGAGCTTGCACCTGAGCAACAGGATGCGGGCGTGCTATATGCACCTGAAGAGTCCGAGCTCGCACCTGAACAACACGAAGCGGGCGTGCTATATGCACCTGAAGAGTCAGAGCTCGCATCTGAACAACACGAAGCGGGCGTGCTATATGCACCTGAAGAGTCCGAGCTCGCACCTGAACAACACGAAGCGGGCGTGCTATATGCACCTGAAGAGTCAGAGCTCGCACCTGAACAACAGGAAGCGGGTGTGTTATATGCACCTGAAGAGTCAGAGCTTGCACCTAAACAACACGAAGCGGGCGTGCTATATGCACCTGAAGAGTCCAAGCTCGCACCTGAACAACACGAAGCGGGCGTGTTATATGCACCTGAAGACTCAGTGCTCGCACCTGAACAACACGAAGCGGGCGTGCTATATGCACCTGAAGAGTCCAAGCTCGCGCCTGAACAACAGGAAGCGGGTGTGCTATATGCACCTGAAGAGTCAGAGCTCGCACCTGAACAACACAAAGCGGGTGTGTTATATGCACCTGAAGAGTCAGAGCTCGCACCTAAACAACATGAAGCGGGCGTGCTATATGCACCTGAAGAGTCCAAGCTCGCACCTGAACAACACGAAGCGGGCGTGCTATATGCACCTGAAGACTCAGAGCTCGCACCTGAACAACAGGAAGCGGGCGTGCTATATGCACCTGAAGACTCAGAGCTCGCACCTGAACAACACGAAGCGGGCGTGCTATATGCACCTGAAGAGTCCGAGCTCGCACCTGAACAACAGGAAGCGGGCGTGCTATATGCACCTGAAGAGTCAGAGCTCGCACCTGAGCAACACGAAGCGGGCGTGCTATATGCACCTGAAGAGTCAGAGCTCGCACCTGAACAACACGAAGCGGGCGTGCTATATACACCTGAAGACTCAGTGCTCGCACCTGAACAACAGGAAGCGGGCGTGCTATATGCACCTGAAGAGTCAGAGCTCGCACCTGAACAACACGAAGCGGGCGTGCTATATGCACCTGAAGACTCAGAGCTCGCACCTGAACAACACGAAGCGGGCGTGCTATATGCACCTGAAGAGTCAGAGCTCGCACCTGAGCAACACGAAGCGGGCGTGCTATATGCACCTGAAGAGTCAGAGCTCGCACCTGAACAACACGAAGTGGGCGTGCTATATGCACCTGAAGACTCAGAGCTCGCACCTGAACAACACGAAGCGGGCGTGCTATATGCACCTAAAGCGTCAGAGCTCGCACCTGAGCAACACGAAGCGGGCATGCTATATGCACCTGAAGAGTCAGAGCTCGCACCTGAGCAACAGGAAGCGAGCGCGCTATATGCACCTGAAGAGTCAGAGCTCGCACCTGAGCAACAGGAAGCGGGCGTGCTATATGCACCTGAAGAGTCAGAGCTCGCACCTGAACAACAGGAAGCGGGCGTGCTATATGCACCTGAAGAGTCAGAGCTCGCACCTGAACAACACGAAGCGGGCGTGCTATATGCACCTGAAGAGTCAGAGCTCGCATCTGAACAACACGAAGCGGGCGTGCTATATGCACCTGAAGAGTCCGAGCTCGCACCTGAACAACACGAAGCGGGCGTGCTATATGCACCTGAAGAGTCAGAGCTCGCACCTGAACAACAGGAAGCGGGCGTGCTATATGCACCTGAAGAGTCAGAGCTCGCACCTGAGCAACAGGAAGCGGGCGTGCTATATGCACCTGAAGAGTCAGAGCTCGCACCTGAGCAACACGAAGCGGGCGTGTTATATGCACCTGAAGACTCAGTGCTCGCACCTGAACAACACGAAGCGGGCATGCTATATGCACCTGAAGAGTCCAAGCTCGCGCCTGAACAACAGGAAGCGGGCGTGCTATATGCACCTGAAGAGTCAGAGCTCGCACCTGAGCAACAGGAAGAGAGCGTGCTATATGCACCTGAAGACTCAGAGCTCGCACCTGAACAACACGAAGCGGGCGTGTTATATGCCCCTGAAGAGTCCGAGCTCGCACCTGAGCAACACAAAGCGGGCGTGCTATATGCACCTGAAGAGTCAGAGCTCGCACCTGAACAACACAAAGCGGGTGTGTTATATGCACCTGAAGAGTCAGAGCTCGCACCTAAACAACACGAAGCGGGCGTGCTATATGCACCTGAAGAGTCCAAGCTCGCACCTGAACAACACGAAGCGGGCGTGCTATATGCACCTGAAGACTCAGAGCTCGCACCTGAACAACAGGAAGCGGGCGTGCTATATGCACCTGAAGACTCAGAGCTCGCACCTGAACAACACGAAGCGGGCGTGCTATATGCACCTGAAGAGTCCGAGCTCGCACCTGAACAACAGGAAGCGGGCGTGCTATATGCACCTGAAGAGTCCGAGCTCGCACCTGAGCAACACGAAGCGGGCGTGCTATATGCACCTGAAGAGTCAGAGCTCGCACCTGAACAACACGAAGTGGGCGTGCTATATGCACCTGAAGACTCAGAGCTCGCACCTGAACAACACGAAGCGGGCGTGCTATATGCACCTAAAGCGTCAGAGCTCGCACCTGAGCAACACGAAGCGGGCGTGCTATATGCACCTGAAGACTCAGAGCTCGCACCTGAACAACACGAAGCGGGCGTGCTATATGCACCTGAAGACTCAGAGCTCGCACCTGAACAACACGAAGCGGGCGTGCTATATGCACCTGAAGACTCAGAGCTCGCACCTGAGCAACACGAAGCGGGCGTGCTATATGCACCTGAAGAGTCCGAGCTCGCACCTGAGCAACAGGAAGTGGGCGTGCTATATGCACCTGAAGAGTCAGAGCTCGCACCTGAACAACACGAAGCGGGCGTGCTATATGCACCTGAAGAGTCTGAGCTCGCACCTGAACAACACGAAGCGGGCGTGCTATATGCACCTGAAGAGTCAGAGCTCGCACCTGAAAAACACGAAGCGGGCGTGCTATATGCACCTGAAGACTCAGAGCTCGCACCTGAGCAGCACAACGCGGGCGTGCTTAATACACCTGAAGAGCACAAAGCATATGTGCTACATGCACCTGAATATAAAACTGATAAATTAACATTTGTATTTCTTTTCAATCCTGTGATTACAAATCTGAATGAACGTTATGAACCTGAAGAGTCTGAGCTTGCACCTGAGGAGCACCAAGCGGAGGTGCTATATGCACCTGAAGAGCCCAATCTCACACCTGAGGAGCAGAAAGCAGACGTGCTATATGCACCTGAAGAGTCCGACCTCACACCTGAGGAGCACAAAGCAGACATGCTATATGCACCTGAAGAGTCTGAGCTTACACCTGAGGAGCACCAAGCGGACGTGCTATATGCACCTGAAGAGTCTGAGGAGCACCAAGCAGACGTGCTATATGCACCTGAAGCGTCTGAGGAGCACCAAGCAGACGTGCTATATGCACCTGAAGAGCCCAATCTCACACCTGAGGAGCACAAAGCGGACGTGCTATATGCACCTGAAGAGTCTGACCTCGCACCTGAGGAGCACAAAGCAGACGTGCTATATGCACCTGAAGAGTTTGAGTTCACAGGTAGATTGCGACAGATGGCATATGAGGATTCAGCTACAGAGTCCAATCTGTCACCTGAAGATACCAAATCAGATAATATAATTGTACCTTTAAAGTCTGAGTTCACAGGTAAATATACCGAAGCAGACGAGATGGATGTACCTCCGGAGTCCAAGTTCACAGGTGAAGATACGAAGGCAGATGTGACGTCTCAGCCCCCAGACACCCAGGATACAGGTAAGAGAATATAACGTGATGATTTGAAGTCAGTGCTCTAACCAATCACTTCAATTTTGTCTAATTCCTGCTGAAATGGCCACAATTCAAGCCACGGGTGGCTCTGCAAGCACCACCCATCCCTACAAAAGTCAGGGGGTTAATAATTGGGCAAACAGTGACGGCATCCTATCAGCTGTAATCATTGTTTAGCAGCACCAGCAGCCATGGCTGCCTGAATATGATAGAGATTCCTCCATCCACGCTGCTATTAGGGAAGACTTACACAGTGTGCAGGAAAACTATTTGAGGGGTTTGAAAAGTTAGGTGACTTCCTAGGAATTGAATTCCATGCACATCCTGTCCTATCTCCCAAATCCTTGGCTATTCTGTGGACCGACTAGCTGCCGAGTCCGTACTGTTATAGATGCTCGCCCAGTCTTTCTTTTATTTTTTGGTAGTTCTAGGGGACTTCCATACACCCCTCCTGGTGCCATCCCTGCATGTATATTTCATGAATGTCCAATAGTCAAAGCAATTATGGAATTTGGGGTTCTAAAAAAAGAAGGGCCATTATCAGTTCTAAGCAAATACGCATTCTTTGTCATGAAGCAAAGAGAAGGCTCTAATGGAAGTAACCATCCCCCGATTTAGGAACCACACACTTATGTCAAGTCAGTGCCCCGGCGAATAGGTTCTGTCCCACTGCCCCAGAACTAGCATGCAGAACATGAGCCAGGGAATATCTGCTTCAAGCCAACGGGGCTTTCTCACACTCATTTTATCACAGCCACAATCAGAACGGTCCAAGGCAGGCTGGAATCTGATTGCTCGCTGTGGGGAAATAATAGCCGTTCTTATGCTGACAATTCATTCTCTAGAAAACCCAAAGGACATTTCAACTCTAATATTTTTAATGTATAAATAACATTCATGATTTTGTATCCTCATAGATAATGTAAACCAAGGATGTACCTGAGAAATTTATATCTTTTATCTCTTTTCTGTGATTCTAGGACTAGATTATCAGTATATTGCTTTGCTGGATAGCGACTATCAGTATATTCCACCCCTGGGAGAAGATCATCAATACGTGAGCTTTTTGCCGGCTGGTCAGAGGATGCTGGATGAACCCGGAGACCGAAATTCAGAAGATGTCCGGGCTTGGTATCACATCCAGGTGCAAGGTAAGTGAAATGTTCTGAAATAATAATAGGCTTAATGCAGCCAGTGTAATATTAATTATGATTAATTATGATTTAATGTTATCATCCAGATACATTTAGAAGTGCTTACATGTGCTCTTATCAGTGAAAATAACATCTTCTTCTTTCCTTCTTTTGTAGAAATCCCTGTTTGGCTCTTGGCTCTCATGATGGTGTCACTCAGTGGGTTTGTTTTCATGTTGATCGCCCTCTGCATCTGCATAACACCGTCTCTGTAAGTATCCACAATTTATACTATTCAAGATATTGTGTTTTTTTTTTTTGCCATATACAGCACATAGGCCCCTGATCCAGTACTTCTGGGCACGTGCCGGTGACAACCTGTGCTATGACATGGGCCATTGATCCTGTACTTCCAGGCATGTGCAGGTGGCTACCTGTGGTATGACATGGGCCATTGATCCTGTACTTCCAGGCATGTGCAGGTGGCTACCTGTGGTATGACATGGGCCATTGATCCAGTACTTCTAGGCACGTGCCGGTGACAACCTGTGGTATGACATGGGCCATTGATCCTGTACTTCCAGGCATGTGCAGGTGGCTACCTGTGCTATGACATGGGCCATTGATCCTGTACTTCCAGGCATGTGCCGGTGACTACCCGTGCTATGACATGGGCCATTGATCCTGTACTTCCAGGCATGTGCAGGTGGCTACCTGTGCTATGACATGGGCCATTGATCCTGTACTTCCAGGCATGTGCAGGTGGCTACCTGTGGTATGACATGGGCCACTGATCCAATACTTCTAGGCCTGTGCTGGTGACAGCCTATGGTCCCACGTAGGCCCCAATCCAGCATTTCTTGGTCTGTGCCAGTGACAACCTGTCATACCACAGATCTATAATCCAGTACTTTCAGGCCTGTCTTGGTGACAACCTGTGATACCATGTGGGCCCCTGATACAGCGTTTCCAGGCTGATTGTGCTGTTTACCTCCAACTGTATTTGTTGTTGCCCATTTTTTGTATTGTCCACTAAACTTTTTTTCTTCTTTTTGCAGGCGGAAACAACGCAAAAAATCGAATGATATTTTGTTACTAACAAGCGTTGCTGTTAACAAAAACAATAGACTGTACAAGGAAAGGAAGTTCTTTACCAAACCAACAGGTGAGGAAATGGAACGAATTCTCGAGGACGTGATACTGGAAATGGAAAGTGAAGAGAGTATTGCCCCCGTTTAGAATACAACAATTGGCGCTGCCAGCTATAACCTGCGGAAGTACATCTTCGCCAGAACACCATGGATCAGCAAACAAGATTGTCCAAAAAAGGTTTTTAATCGAAAACAGTCACATCACAAGGGAGGTGCAACGTTTCGGGGCCGCGCAGGACCCCTTCGTCAGGCAAGCTATAACCTGCGGGTGGCGCTGATCAAGTGGGGAAAACCTGATGGGGTGGTTTTACAACAGTCAGTGCTGGGACAAGGGGTGGGTAGGAGGGGAGGCTGCCCTGGGCACTGTGGTATTATGTGGGGTGGGGGGGGGGGGGTGGGGGGGGGGGCACCACAAGAAGATTAAGGGGAGGGGATTTGTGTTAGATGGGGAAATTTGGGGGGTGGTAGAGGTTAAGAATTGTTCTAGCAGGGCAGATTTGGAGAGGTGTGCTAGGAATGCTAATTTGGGGGGGGATTTGTGTTGGGAGGGGGAATGGGGGAAGAGGATTTGTGCTAAGAGGGGGATTAGGGGGGTTTGTGCTATAAAAGTAATATGCTAGAGGGGATTTTTTTTGGGGTGGGGGGGTGGGGTGTTGTGCTAGTAGGAGTGGTTGGGGGGTATTTGTGCTAGGAGGGGAAATTTGTGGGGGGAGATTTGTGCTAGGATAGGGGGTTGGGGGAGGGGAATTTGTGCTGGAAGGGGGGGTTTAGAGTGTAGGGGGGGGGAGAGGATTGTGCTTGGAGGGGAAAGTTGAGGGGTAGAGGATTGGGGGGGGTGCAGAGGAGACTGGTGTGGTGGTGTGGGGGGGGGGTGCAGAGGACACTGGTGTGTGTGGGGGGGGTGCAGAGGACACTGGTGGTGGGGGGGGTGCAGAGGACACTGGTGGGGGGGGGGGGATGCAGAGGACACTGGTGTGTATGGGGAGGTGCAGAGGACACTGGTGTGTGTGTATGGGGGGGTGCAGAGGGCACTGGTGTGTGTGTATGGGGGGGTGCAGAGGGCACTGGTGTGTGTGTACGGGGGGAGGGGGTACAGAGGACACTGGTGTATGTAGTATGGGGGGGGGGGGTGCAGAGGACACTAGTGTGTGTGGGGGGAGGTGCAGAGGACACTGGTGTGGTGCGGGGGGGGGGGTGCAGAGGACACTGGTGTGTGTGTATGGGGGGGGTAGAGGACACGTGTGTGTGTTTGTGTGTGTGTGTGTGTGGGGGGGGGGGGGTGCAGAGGACACTGGTGTGTGTGTATGGGGGGGTGCAGAGGACACTGGTGTGTGTGTATGGGGGGGTGCAGAGGGCACTGGTGTGTGTGTATGGTGTATGGGGGGGTGCAGAGGGCACTGGTGTGTGTGTACGGGGGGAGGGGGTACAGAGGACACTGGTGTATGTAGTATGGGGGGGGGGTGCAGAGGACACTAGTGTGTGTGTGTGTGTGGGGGGAGGTGCAGAGGACACTGGTGTGGTGCGGGGGGGGGGTGCAGAGGACACTGCTATGGGGGGGCAGGGGGCACTACAATGGAGTGGGATGGCAAAGGACACTGCTAGGGGGGGGGGGGCACAGGACACTACTGTTGGGGAAGGGTCAGAAGACACTATCTTCACTGTTTTAATGTAAACACAGACACAGGAATCTATGTAATCTCCTATCCTGGAGCCCTAGCATCTACCATGAGTACACAAGCACTACACTGACACCAGTTCACATAGGCACACATTTAACCCCCTGATAACCCCCCCCAGTTAACCCTTTCACTCCGTGTCACCAAGTACGGTGTACAGATTTTTTACTGATCACTCTGTATTGGTGTCACCTGTGAAGCTAAATAGCATTAGGGGCAGTTAGCGTCAGTCCCAGATAGGTTCAGGGTACCCGCCATATATTCCCTAAGACCCCTTTCACACCGAGGGTGTTTTGCAGGCGCTATAGCGTTAAAAATAGTGCCTGCAATCCGCCCTCTAACAGCTGCAGCATTGTCTCCATTGTGAAAGCCCTCAGGCTTTCACACCAGAGCGCTGCGCTGGCAGGACGTCAGTAAAAGTCCTGTCAGCAGCTTCTTTGGAGCGATGAAGGAGCGGTGTGTTTACCGATCCTCCACCGCTGCTCCCCATTGAAATCAATGGGGCAGCGCTGGGATACCGCCGGCAAAACACCGCTATTGCGGCGCATTGCGGGCGGTTTTAATCCTTTCTCGGCCAATAGTGGGGGGTAAAAGCGGCCGAAATGCGCCGCAAATCCGACGGTGAAACGCTGCTATAAATAGCGGCGTTTTACCACTGACGCTATAGGCGGCTCGGTGTGAAAGGGGTCTTATAAAGATTTAGCCCCCTGATCACCCACAGTTAACCCTTTCACGCCCTCTCTCAGTATCATTAGTACAGTGTACAGATTTTTTTTTCTGATCACTGTATTAGTGTCATGGGTGACACTAGTTAGCATCAGTGTCAGTCATTTATAGGTTCAGGGTCCCGCCATATATTCCCTAATTAAGATTTAGCCCCCTGATCGCCCCCCCCCCCAGTTGACCCTTTCACTCACGGTCACAGTGTCATTAGTACAGTGTACAGATCTCTTTTTCTGATCACTGTATTAGTGTCATGGGTGACGCCAGACAGTGGCAGATTTTAACCCGTTGATTGGCAGTAACACTAACACACACTATACATCTCTATTACTAGTATAGTGTCTGAATGGATCAATATATTTGATCTGATCACAACTATACTAGCGCCCCCAATATAGTGTTCCAAAAAACGTGGCATTAGCAGGATCAGCCCTGACACCTGCCAGCACCTGCGTTTAGCCCCTCTGTCCACTCCCCAAACAAGTGCAGAAATCAGTAGATCACTTTCTTGTTAACAAAAAAAAAAAGAAATCGGTAGATAACTGTCACTTCCTGTACACAAAACCACAGCGTTAGCAGAGTCAGGCCTGATCTCTGCTAGCAGTTACATATTTTTTGTATGTGGTTCAAACAGTCCTTGGCAACCTGGTGCTTTTTTACCTGTAAATCACACTAGGTACCTATAAATTTATTGGCCAAAATGTCAAAGGAAAGGTATTTAAATGAAGAGACCTACAGGATACTGAGCATGACAGATGAGAGCGATGGGGAGTTCTTACTGTCAGATTCAGGCTCAGTATTCAAACCTGTAGAGAGCAGCGGCACCCCGATAGATAATTCTTTTTTTTTTTTTTTAAATCTTTATTTAATTTTCCAAAATTTCATACAAAACAACCAAAAAAGAAAAAAGTGAAAAGAGAAACAACCAACCCCATACAAATAGGGGGAACACATTGAGATATTACTACAAAATGTTCCAAAACCTCTAACGCTTGTATCCTATACACTCCCCCCCCGATTGATCTCTCCCCTCCCCGGCCCCTGCAGCTTCCCTCTCGTCTCTTTAAATTTTGGCGATTTCTAATGTTCCAGGTCTCGTCCTACAATGTAGTTACTTCAATATAACGCTCAGATTTTCTAAATTTGGTCCAAAAATCCCATTTACCCCCTTGTGTATTATGGTCCCTTCCCATATGCTCTCCTGCCTTAACTCGCTCCAGGAAATATATTTCATTAACTCTAGCCACCCACTCTCCTATTCTGGGCGCTTCTTGTTCCTGCCATTTCTTTGGGATGATATTTTTAGCTGAATTTAATAATACCGGGACTATTGAAGTTTTATACCCTCTCGTTCCCCCTTCCGACCTATGGAACAGACAGTCCCAGGGGTCAAGGGGATCGCCTTGCCTGTTATTTCCTTAATTATTTTGATCACTTCTTGCCAGAAGATTTTTATTTTTGGGCATTCCCACCACAAGTGCGACATAGTTCCCGGGGATGCACAGCCTCTCCAGCAGTTCGGGGACCTATCTGGTGAAAATGTACTAACTCTGACCGGGGTCATATACCACCTAGTCAGACACTTATAGTTGCTCTCTCTGGTTTTTGTGTCAACTGCCGTTCCATGTGTCGCCTCTAGGATGCGCCTTACTTCCTCATTATCACCATAAGCTCCCAATTCCTCTCCCCATTTCTTGATAAACGAAGGTAATTCCGTCCCCAATTCTCTCACCAAGATTTTATAAATTTCTGAAATTTTTCCCTTCTTCAATTCTTTGCGAAAAAGTTTCTCTATCGGTCTATACTCTGCTTCCTCCCTTAAAGGTCCAAGGAGGCTAGCAATAAAGTGTGCTAGCTGGCCGTATCTCCACCCGTTTAAAATCCAAGCCCCCTCTTGTGCTGCTATTTCGTGAAAAGTGATTATTTTTCCTCGTTTAATAATACCCCTTACTTGTACCTCTCTATCCAGTATCCAATTACCCCCCACTTTCTCCATCCCCGGAGGCAAGAGCAAGTTCTCTTTTAAGAACATTAAAGGGGAATTGTAGTCCCATTTGTTTTTTGTGTATAACTGATCCCAAATTTTAAATGTGAGGTGTGTAATATAATGTGTATCCTTTCCCAGCCCCCTGAAGTGTGGGGGGTTCCAAATCAAGTGATGTAATTGTGTGTTACTCATCCTTTTTTGAAAACTAACCCATCTTTTAGTATCACTACTATGTGCCCAATCCAGTGCCCGTGCTAAAACCACTGCTTTATGATACAACCTAAAATCTGAGAGGGCCAGCCCTCCACTTACTTTTTCCCTAATCAATGTCTTTAGAGCAATCCTTGGTTTTTTATTATCCCAGACATATTTATTTATAAGACTGGATAACACTCTGAAAAAATTCTCCATAAGGGGGATCGGGAGCATCTGCATCTTGTATAGAACCTTTGGTGCAAGCACCATTTTTACCAGATTGATTCGCCCTAACCATGAGACGGGGCAATATTTAATTCTATGTATTTCCCTTTTTATTTCATTTAATAGAGGAATAAAATTCTGCTTATACAGCTTCGCTCTATCGCATAATAAATTAACCCCCAGGTACTTTAGACTTTCTTTCCATGGAAAATGGAACACTTCGCCCAGTCTATGTGCTTCCAGTTTTTTTATATTTATTTTTAAGGCTTCTGACTTTTCTATATTTATTTTAAAATTTGAGAGCTCACTATAATTCCTCAGGGTGGTCAGCAAGTTTGGTATCGTAATTCTAGTTTTAGAAACATAAAAAAGCACATCATCCGCAAAAGCGGCTAGTTTGTGTTCTTCCTCACCCACTGTACAGCCGCTTATATCAGGATTTTTCCTGATCATAGCTAGGAGGGGTTCTAAGGCCAGGACAAACAATAGGGGCGACAGAGGACAGCCTTGCCTCGTCCTGTTGGGGTATTATTAACCTTTTTCAAATGCTGCGGGTTGATTATATAGAATTTTTATCCAATTTAGCATTATGGGCCCTAATCCCATTACTTCAAGTGTATGAAAAATGAATTCCAGTCTACCCTGTCGAACGCTTTTTTGGCGTCAATTGACAGGAGTAGACTGGGGACCCCGCTCGTTCTAAATGCCTCCATTATTAGGAGAGACCTCACCCCATTGTCCCCTCCCTCCCAGGGACAAATCCCACCTGGTCTGGGTGGACCAAAAAGGACATTTTATCTCTAAGCCGAGTTGCCAACACCTTCGCATATAACTTGGTGTCCGCGTTTAAAAGCGCGATCGGCCTATAGCTCGAGCACAGAGTCCGGTCTCTCCCCTCCTTTGGAATGAGTGTTACTGCTGCCAACAGGAAACAAAAAGAAGAGAGGGCGCACTGACCTAGCGCATTACCACTGATAGCGTTTATTAAAACTGTAAAATAGCAAGTATATACTCACAAACGAGCTTGAAATACAGGCATGGACATAGACTGCAGGTGTGCAGTAACAGACATAAGGATACAAATGGGACCGGACATCAGGTAAATACGGCGATGGCTAACGCTTTTGGGGGGCGAGCCCCTTTCCTCAGAGCCTAAGCAGGTGGCTCTGAGGAAAGGGGCTCGCCCCCGAAACGCGTTAGCCATCGCCGTATTTACCTGATGTCCGGTCCCATTTGTATCCTGATGTCTGTTACTGCACACCTGCAGTCTATGTCCATGCCTGTATTTCAAGCTCGTTTGTGAGTAGTATATACTTGCTATTTTACAGTTTTAATAAACGCTATCAGTGGTAATGCGCTAGGTTGGTGCGCCCTCTGTTCTTTTTGTTTCTTTTTGTAGCTTTTGAATGCCCAACATTCTGAAGAGGGCTGCAAGATGGCAGATACCATTGAAGCCTATTGGCCTTATCACACACTGAGCATCTAGACACTTGAGCGCAGGAGAGAGTTGTTCTCTTTTGGTTATACTGCTGCCAACAGGGCATCTCTACACAAATCTCCTTGCTTCCCTAGACCATTCCAAATTTGGCACAGCCGCGGGACCAGGGTACTGCTAAATTTCTTTTAAAAATTGTTTGTGAAGCCGTCCGGCCCCAGGCTTTTGCCCGGGGGGGAAGACTTTAGTGCCTGATAGCTCTCCTCTTCCGTTATCTGGCACTCTAGCTCTAATGTATCGACTTCCGACAGTGTAGGAAGTCCTGCCCCTTTTAAAAACTCCTTCATCTTCTCTTCCTTGTTTCTCCTATTTTTTCCCTCCTTGCTAACTGAATAAAGCGATGCATAAAACTGTCTGAATTCCTCTCCTATCTCTTTTGTGGTATACCTCATTTCACCTTAACTATTTTTGATCTTCTCTATATAATTCTCGTCTTTTTTTTTTCTAATGACTGACGCCAGATATATCCCCACCTTATTACCTTTCATGTGAAACCTTTTTAGCTGTATGTTCCTAGTTTTCGCCAACTCTTCTTCTAATAACTCCCTGAGCTCTTCTCTTTTTAGTGTCAGTTCTTTGAATGTAGCCTCATCACTTCTCAGCGAAGCTTTATGGAGTTGTTCTAGCTGGTAAATTTTAGCGACAAGACTTTCTTTCTTTAATCTCCTTTCTCTCTTCTCGCCTGAGCTTATAGAGATTATGACCCCCCTTATGTATGCCTTGAAAGTCTCCCATAAAACCACCCCCGTTGTCTCGCTCGACTCATTGTGGATAAAAAAACTCCTCAATTTCCCTCTGTATTTTCTCGACAACAGTATCTTTCATGAGAAGGACCTCATTAAACCTCCAAGAAAACGGGGCCCTTAAAAGACCCCTAAGCTTTACCGTCATAAAAATTGGTGCATGGTCTGATAAGGTCATAGCCTCAATCTTTGACTCTACTATACACTCCAGCAGGATATGGTAGACCATCAGGTAATCCAGCCTTGAATAGGTCCTGTGGACCGGGGAAAAGAAGGAATAGTCACTCACTTTGGGGTGCTGTACCCGCCAGACATCGATAAGCTGACTATCGTGCAGCTTCCTCCCTAATCTCACCAGTGACCCCTTCCCCGTGTCCGGGGTCCCAGAGGACCTATCCAAGGCTGGGTCCAAACAAAAATTAAAATCACCCGCCAAAATTGTTTCCCCCTCCTTAAATGCATTCAAACTCATAAGGGTCCGGGAGAAATACTTTATCGGGTCTCTGTTCGGGCAATAAACATTAGCCAATGTGTATTTCCTGTCCCCTAAGTTAATTTTTACAAACAAAAACCGCCCCTCTTCATCCACCCGCTTCTCAATCAGTGTGAATTTGATCCTTTTCGAGAACCCGATAGCCACTCCCTTCGCCCTTTTAATTGGTGAATCACAGTATACCCAGGCTGGGAAATTCTTTGAATTCAGCTTGATGTTTTCCTCCTGCACCAGATGGGTCTCCTGCAGGAAGACCACATCTGCATCATACCTCTGTAATTCATTCAGAATTTTCCGCCTCTTCCCTGGTGAATTTAACCCTTTCACATTGTAGGACACACACCTAACCTCTATCCCGGCCGTCATCCGCCTTACTAGTTGTTATGCATCTGCAAGGGCACCTCCCCCCCGTCACCCCCCCACCACCCCTACAAGGGCACCCCCCACCAGCCCCTCCCCAACCCCGCCCCCTCCCCCTCCACCACCCCCTCCCTCCCTCCCTCGGCCACTACTTGGTCGTTGGGATGCAGTGTCGAGAATGACATATTCCCGACCTGTTTCCCCTCATGCTCCAGGGTGGGACACTGGTTGTGGACAGCTGTGGTGGCCCCGCTCCCTAAAATGGGGGCGAGGCCTTGGAGGGCCAATTTCCAACCCCCTGTTTACTCCACTTCCCCGGCCCCTCCACCCCCCCAACAACCCAACCCCCCCCAGACACCCCCCCTTTAATTGTATTGGCTATGATCTTCAACCCTTTTACCAAGGCATAACCCCATCTGGAATAACTGGAACTGAGATCTCTAAGTTCCTACAAAAGACCTGCAGATCCCCCATATGTTTAATTTTAAATGTCCTGCCTTCCTTTGTCACACTTATCGACAGCGGGAAACCCCAACTATATTTCAAATTGGCTCCCTTCAGTAAGTCCAGCAGCGGTTTTAATTGGCGCCTTCTCGCCAGAGTTCCTGCCGACAAATCCGAGAATATTTGAACCTCCTGATTGCGAAATTTCAGTGGTTGTGCCCCTCTTAAATTATTCCAGATCTTTTCTTTGTCCTCAAATTGATGGAACTTTACTATGATGTCCCTGGGCACATCTTCTCTGATATTAGGGGGCTTTCTTATCCTGTGGACTCTGTCGATTTTAAGTTCACCCTCTGGGCTCCTTCCTAGAAGTGGATTGAAAAGTTCTTTCATCACTATAAACAAGTCTTCCCCTCTCTGTTCAGGTATGGATCTAATCCTTAAATTCTGCCGCCTGTTTTGGTTTTCCTGCTCCTCTCTGTTCAGGTATGGATCTAATCCTTAAATTCTGCCGCCTGTTTTGGTTTTCCTGCTCCTCCAATCTGTACTTCAACTCATAATGGTCCCCCTGGAGGGTTTTTTACTTGTTTTTTAAGGGTCTCTATATCCTGGGCCTGCTGTTCCACCACCCTCTCCGCTTCTTCTACTCGCTTTAGGAGATGTCCCAGGTCTGTCCTGACGTTAAGGATTTCTGCTTTAATTGAGTTTAACAGCCTGATGAACATATCCTGTATCTCATATTTGGTTGGAAGGGCTTCTGCAACAGGGTCAGTTTCCATGCTTGGGCCTGGTTCTACCTCAGCTTGGGCCTCTGTGTTGGGAGTCCCCCCTTGCACACCCTTGTTCTTAGCTGTGGCCTTTTTTTTGTCTTTAACTTCTTGTTGTTTATTATCAGGTCCTGGGCTTTTTAAATATTTTTGAATTGTGCTAGAGTTCAAACTATCCCTGGGCTTGTTGGGCTCTGCTTGCGTTTGAGAGCGTCCTCTCATGTTCCCTGCTTCCAAACTATACCAACTTTTGCTCTTAAAGAGAGAGCGCCCCCCTCCACTCCCCCGAGCTATAAAACAGGTTTAACATAAAGTTTCAAACCACCAATTTCGCCCCTGGAGCCCCTTTCAGCTTCGAATCTCTGTACGACAGGTTATCTACACAATAATGATGGGTTTGCCTTGGAACCCTTTAAACTCTAGGACCACTCTTCCTCTTCTTATTTTAGAATTTATGTCGCACCACCGGGCTGCTGGGGTATCCACTCTCCCTCCGGTCTCTTAATTGAATAGTTTGTAAACAAAGAATACAGTTCCGTTGTTTATCCCAGGCCCCCGCACCTTTAGGTTCTTGAATTTACCCAGGGGGATCACATTCACAGTCCCATTACTACAAAAGGTGGGTGCCTTCTCAATTCATTCATCCACTAAGGGAAGAGAATCATACCTTAGTCCTGCAGACCTCTTTGGACCTAGGCTGGATTGCCAGTGTTCGTTGGGGAGGGGTGAAGCGTGCTGCTCTCTCAATGCCCCATCTGTGTCAGGGAAGTCTTTCAACAGCTGATCTTTACTGAGCCGATGCACAAGCAACTAGGACGCCGATGGTTCCTACTCCCTTCTCAGTGGATCATCCTCGTTGACTGAGGGAATAGATCGGGGGGGGGTGTGCGGGGGGGCCCCAGGGACTGAGACGAAGCCGAGCTGCAGCGGGATACGGACGTGGGAGACGGGAGACGACGCGTCGGCGAGCGACCTCTTCAACAGCCGTCCACCCGTCTCGCACACTATTCAATGTGCGCTTAGGCACTTGTAAGGACGACTGCCTGGCTCACTCCCCCGCCGCCTCGGGAGGAGATTTTAAGCGGCTGGCCCCGGGCCCTCACTCTTCACCGGAGCCGCCATCATTCAGACCTCTGCCCTCCGCCTTCCACCGCCAGGCCCCTCCCCCACGCAGAGCACGTCACATCACGTCCCCTCCCGGAAGCTCCCTGATAGAAAATTCTGACGATGGAGTAGAGGTCCCTGCTAAGGTCAGGTGTACCCAACCCCATTCCTCTGTTGCTGAGGTGCTACAATCGCATGATTCTTGTATGCAGCAGAGTGACGGTACTAGTGCCGTTCTACCTTCTGGTGAACTGGTGAGCACCAGCTGCCTAGTACATCCTGGTCGTAGACAAAGCAGCACTGCAGTAACACTTGGTGACGTCACACAAGTGCAGCTCAAGCTGAAGCGGTGGCTAGCACAAGTAGTGTCCTACAGCCATGAAGAATTCGAACACAGGCCTGTAGAGCCCATAGTGCTCTTCCTGATGCACTGGCAAATCCTGATTGGCAGCCCACAGATTCTACAGCGCCCGTACTTCCCCCATTCACTGGCCAACCCGGAATTCAGGTGGAAACAGCAGATTTAATGCCCCTTGGTTTTTTTTAGCTGTTTTTCACAGAAGATCTGTAAAGATCTATTGTGGACCAAAACAATTGATATGCTAAATAATTTATCCCCGCAAACCCAAATTTGACCCTTGCCAGACAATTTAGTTGGAAACCTTTAACAGTTCCCAAATTTAAGACCTTTCTGGGCCTATCCCTCAACATGGGCATTACTAAAAAGATTGAGTTGCAGTCATATTGGTCCACTGACCCAATTCATCATATGCCCGTGTTCTCTGCGGCCCATGGTCATGGCCATGGCAAGATACGAGAAAATATTGCGGTTTATGCAATCCAATGACAATGAACTCTGTCATCCTCAGGGTGACCCTGGATATGATCGGTTTCACAAAATTCGGCTCTTTGTCAACCACTTCAACCAAAAATTTGCTGCCTTGTATATACATAAACAAGAGGTCTCCGTTCATGAGACCCTCACTCCAGCAAGCATGCCAGATATGGGGTCAAAATGTATAAGCTCTGTGACAGGGCAACACCAGTGGCGGCTGGTACTCCAGTCAGGGGGGGCAAAAACAAACCACCCGACCTCCCCTCGCAGGTGGTACTGACGCGGTCGGGCTCTCAATCGGTGCTGATGCAGAGCACTGAGAGATCACTCTGGGCAGCCATCTCCCGATGGCTTACGCATGCGTTTGCAAATGCGTGCGGACTAAACCCTTGTTTTTAACGCATACTGTTAGACAGGTTAATTTGGTTGTCTGCGAGCTGGTGGTAAGTAGGCTTGGAATTTTTTCCTGGGCATTCCCCAGGCCTTGTTTGCATCTCCCGAGTCCCAGATCTTCCTGTACATCTTCCCCCCTGTCTGGCCAATACAATCGCTTCTCCTCTCGGCCAGTCACGCTCCTCCCGCGAAGCAGGAAGACAATAGCGAATATTAATTCGTGCCCCAAGCCTACCCTTTTTTTGAAGCCACAGGCTCTAAACATATGCTTAAAAAAAAAAAAAACCCCATCGGAATGCATACGTCCAACGCCCTGCATGTAGATTAGGGGCCAGGCGCATGGATTAGGGGGGGGGGGGCGGAGTCCCCTGCTCCCTGTATGGAGCAGCTGCCACTGGGCAACAGGCTATACATGGTGTTTCCTGGTTTACGAGGGAAAAGATACCAGTGTGGAGCCCCCCCCAACTGCCCAGACTACATAGGGAGTAGTGGCAAGATTGTTTGGGACTTTGTGTCACCCTTGTTCCAAAAAGGATACGTGGACAATTTTTATACAAACGTGCCACTTTGACACCTCTTTCAACTTGCAATTGGCGTATGTGGAACTGTGCGATCTAATCGCCGGGGCTTCCCACAACGGTTTGTAGAGAAAGCCTGCTTGAGGTGCAATGAATTGCTTGCAGTCAGATGGTTTTTCGTTCTGTCTTCCATTGGCACAGATACGGAAGTCCAAATTACAATGGCGACTGGTGTTGTTGAGAACCCCCTCTGTGTCCACGATTGCAACTGTAAAATTGGAGGGGTGGACTTCAACGACCAGATGATGGGGCCTTACTCAGTTGCCCGTAAGGCCAGATGCTGGTACAAAAAAGTGTCTGTATACTTATTCCAATTGGCTCTGTTCAACGCTTATTATTATTATTATTATACAGAATTTATATAGCGCCAACAGTTTACGCAACGCTTATGTACTATACAATGCGTGAGGAAGAAGGAAGAAGTGGATCCTTCCTAAAATTCTAGGAAGAGATCATCACAGCCCTTTTGTATACAGAAGGTGCTATGGCCCAATTTTTCAATCAAGATGCAGCGAGCCAGCTTATGAGAGGCATTTTCCGAATGTCCTCCCTGGTACCCCTAACCAAAGAGCACCCCAAAAAAGATGCCGTGTCTGTAGCAAGCTCGGATACAGGCGTGACACCTGTTATTTTTTGTCCCTCCTGTCCTGGCGATCCCGGTCTCTGCATTGGGGACTGTTTCCGTCGTTACCACACACTAGTGGATAGGGTACATGTCAGGGCTGGGCTCAGCCCTTCCTTCTCTGAGCTAGCCGCTCAGCTGTCAGCTAATTGCCAGGTCCTTTCTCTCCACAGTGACTCAGCTGTTAATGATCAGCGTATCAGTCCTGCCTACTTAAAGCCGTCCAGCTCACTTCATTGCTGCCTTCGCCTTTGGTAACATCTCAGAGACTTTCTCCTGCGTTCCTGTTGAAGACTTGCTCGGTTGATGTCCCTTCTGGCTCCTGATCCTGCTTGCTGTACTACTACGTTGATCTCTGGCTCTCTGACATTTGCATTGGCTGACTACCCGATCTGGTTACTGAACTCTGGCTATGTATTGACTATGCTTACTCTGTTTACCTTTTTATTATTAAAGTGTGATTAACTGTTCTTCTGTCTCGGTCTGATTCATGATTTCTAACAGTAGGCGAAGGCCATGAATTCAGAGGATGCAGTCAGTCCACTTGTTGGTAATATTTTTTCCAGATTGGATGACCAGGCTCACCGCATGGATCAGTTTGCCTTGGCGTTACAAACGCTCCTGAGTCGCACAGCCCACATGGAATCTTCCACTATGGCTGCTCCGGTACAACCTGCATTTCCCACAGACAGAAGAAAAGTAGGTTTCATGATATCTTTGCTTTCTGAGAGAGCCTTGGCCTGGGCAAACCCTCTATGGGAGATGCAAAAACACGTGGTCCTGAGCTACCCAGAATTTGTGGCTTCCTCCAAATAGGTATTTGACGTTCCCACATGCTCCGCTTCTGCTGCCAAGAGCCTCATGTCCATCAAACGGAGTATGAGAACTATTGTCGATTACGCCATTGAATTCCGTACTCTGGCAGCAGAGGTTGCTTGGAACAATGAGGCCCTCGTGGCTGCCTTCTCTCATGGTCTCTTGGGTAACATCAAGGATGAGATAGCAACCCGAGATATACCCACTGAGCTGGAGAGGTTTATCACATTTGCCATCCTCATTGACTCCAGACTCAGAAAGACACTCTTTTAAGGAGTGCTACCACAAGCCTCCTGTACATTTGTCTCCAAGCTTTGCAGTCGCACCCTTGCCTCCCTCACCTCCCATGCCTCCTGGTACCGAGTCGGTCTGTGAAGATGAACCCATGCACTTGGGCTTCATGCGTCTCTCTGTGGATGAGAGAGCCCTTAGGAGGAGGGAGAGATTGTGCCTTTATTGTGGCCAGGCTGGTCACTTTTTGAAGTCTTGTCCTACCCGTCCAGGGAACACCCGAACCTTGAGGTCCTGTCAAGGACAGACCTTAGGTGGCGTTGTTTCGTTTCCAGTTTCCCAGAAAGATAAGCCCCTGGTTTCGGTTACCCTGTCTTGGACTGAGTCATCCATCGAGATACAGGCTCTAATTGACTCTGGGGCTGCAGGCCTGTTCATTGATGCTGCCTTTGTATCGAAGCACTTGATTCCGCTGCAGCTGCGTGACACTCCACTTGCCATTGAGGCTCTTGACAGGAGACCTCTACAGCCTGCCCATGTAAACAAAAAGAAAAAAAACATAAAAAATTTAAATAAGTAAAAAAGCCAAAAATAGTTGTCTTATTGTTCTTACTGTTTTACTGTATTTTATACTATACTGAAATGTTTTATTGTTACTGTGTTTTATTGTTAAACATTGTTTGCTTTGCAGGTACGCCATTCAGCTGCAGCACTGATTTGTTTATTTTGACAGCAACAGGGTTTGCTCTCACAATACGTAAAATCAGTGACTCCAACGATGTAGCAGGTGATTTCACCACCGCAGTTAACAAAAAAAAAAAGCATATATGCCGAAGCATAGGGGCTGGGGTGGACAGAGGGTGGATTGCCCCTACGGTTTGGCATATATTTTAATTCACTTTTCTTGGCAGAGATTTCTTCATCCACATTGATCAATGTGAATGAAGTAATCTGGAGGTTCTTTTTTTTTCGTTCTGCCCATGGGCTGAGTGGGAAAAAAAAAACATTGCATGTATGCCCTTTATTAGAAGTGGGTGGATGTAGGGCGTTATTCCCATGATGGGCATAGCATACGCTTTTTTGATTTCACATCGATCAATGTGAATAGTGGAATCTGTTAGGTTCTCTTTTTCCATGCATGAAAAAAAAGAACATTACAATATATGCCCAACAAGGACCAGCAACATACTGGTATGTTGCTGGACTTTGAGTGGTTATACCGGAATGATGCCTGCAGGTTTAGGCATTATCTTTTTATCTTTTTTTTCTTTTTTTTTTTAAAGTAGACAACTCAAGATATATACTGAGAGGCATGTTGAGTCCATGTAATATTTAATATTTTGTCTCAAGTTTTGGGAAAATTACATTTTTTTTATTTTTTACACAAAGTTGTCACGAAATGATATACAGTGGAACCTTGGATTATGAGCATAATCCATTCCTGGAGAATGCTTATAATCCAAAGCACTCACATATCAAAGCAAGTTTTCCCATAGAAGTCAATGGCAACGAAGATAATTCGTTCCACATTGAATTCTATTGCATGCAATACCGCATGTGGCCAGAGGTGGGGGGCGCCGGAGAGACTCGAAAATACTCTAAGACGACTCGGCTGCAACTGAGTTTTTCCGAGTACTTTCGAATAACTCTGAGTGTCACCGGCGCCCCCGCACCTATGGCCAAATGCGGTACTGCACACCACAGAGGCTTGAATCCTGCTCGTTTTGTGAGACAACACTCGCAAACCGAGTCAGGATTGAAAAAAAAAATGCTCATATTGCGAAACGCTCATTAACCGCGTTACTCAAAATTTGAGGTTCCACTGTATTGCTCACACATGCCATGGCATGGGTATATGTGGAATTACACCCCAAAATACATTCTGCTGCTTCTCCTGAGTACGGGGATACCACATGTGTAAGACTTAGCCTAGCCGCATGCAGGACCCTAAAAACCAATCACCACCTTCAGGCTTTCTAAGAGTGTAAAATGCTCATTTTACTTCCTCACTACCTATCAAAGTTTTGGAGCCCCTGAAATGTCAAGATAGCACCCCCCCCCCCCCCAATGACCTGTAGCACTGTCCCAGTAGGCCTTGCTGTGTGTTGACTTTTTAGGCCTTCTGATTACCTGCAGACAGTTGCTGGGGTTTTTCACATATCCCTCCTTAATCCCATTTGCTCGTTACTTAATAAACAGTCCAGGGTATTTGTTTTGTTAATATTTATTGTGGAACTTGGATGAAGACAGGAATAGTGGGATACCCCAATGGAACTAACAATTCACAGTAGATGAGGACAATTCTCACTTGGCCTCACCGGATTACTTGTGGAAGCAGACACACTGCTTTTACCATACTGCCACTCGTATGGAAGAATTAAGTCTTCTTGGTCTCTCTAGCAACAGACTTGAAGCTACTTTATCTTCAGGATACTCTCTAGCATTCCCTTTACCAACACCCGTCCTCTGACTCTTCTAACTGAAGGGTTGGCTCTCACAGGACAGGCCCCATGACACAGATCTGTACTCACAATAGGCAGAATCAGATCCTTCCTGGTGTCTCCCTTGCAGTTAGCTCTGCAGGACCTATGGGTTCAGCTTCTCTCTGACTTTCAGGCCCTCAGTTCGACCAACTGAGGCCACATGGCAGCTTTTACAGAGGAGGGGCAGCCGCCCCCTCCCTTTGGGACCCCACTCCCCAGCTGAAGACCTCAAGCACATTTGCCCCTGGCTTTTAAACAGCCACCCAGCATGCAATGAGGCACTTTCCTCTGCAAATAGCCAGGGCTGTAACAATGTGCCCTCACTTGTTAGGTTTCCTTCCACTGTCCAATATGGCTCCCTATTGGACCAGTGTGAAACATTCAGACAAGCTGAGCTGCACCTGAGCACCATGAGCAAACCTTGCCAATAGGTCCTGCTCCCTGGTAGGCAGAGAGCATTGTAAATTTGCCTAACGTTCCTCCTGTTGGGCAGAAAGACCCTAAACTACACTCTCTTCTAGCACTTACCTGGGAGGGTTCTACAGACCCCAATTTTGAATGTAGGCACCCCAAGCTATTTTCTGAGAGGCATGTTAAGCAGGGGAGTAACTAGAAATCACAGGGCCCCATAGCAAAATGTTGTATGGGGCCCCCCTGCAAACAGCCCCCTCTACAAAAAAAATGAACTTTACATATGGTATTATTATATTAACTGTTATACAGTGTTACATGTAACATACACCTAGTGGAATAATTGTAAATGTAGTGGACGAATAGGCCAGCAGCAGGGACTCCACTGAGCTCAGTATGCATGTTCTTCTCATAGAATAGGGAGCACACACCTACTAATACATTACAAACCTGGAAGTTGGCTGGGGGGCCCCTCCCTCAGGCACTCAGTTGGGTGGCTCGGGTCGCGTCCCTCGCGGGAGAGAAGTCTGGCTGCGGCCAAGCACTGCAGGCAGTGGGAGTCGGCCCCCGGGACAGGCTGGCACTGGGCACAGGCAGCCGTGGATCTGCACCGCAGACTGCCGCTGGAGGAGTAGATACAGACGCTCACTCTGGACTGGGTTCTGGCTGCTGCTCTCTCTTTGCTGCTGCTGCGGCCGGAGGCAGAGAAGGAGAGGAGGTGGGTGGACTCTGAGCGCTGCACAGGGCAGCTCTGGGTAAGGCAGCCCTCGCGACGCTCAGCCTCTGACTAACTCTGCCAATTATGTCACTGGTTGCTAGACGCGAGGCTGGGCGGCCCTAGCAACCAGTTTGGCAGTGTTTATCAGGTTGGCTATGTGTCCTTATTTCATTCCGGGACACTATATTGTCCCGGAATTAAGGTGCCCAGGACACGGGACACGAATCTAAATTGAGGGACAATGCCGGGAAATCCGGGACACGTGGGCACCCTACTGCGGGCCCAGGGCCGATCCTAAGTTCACAAACGTCTGGGTGCAGAAATATTTCTGGTGTCCCCACATGGGCGTGGTCATCTTCCCAACCTCTCCCCTTTACAAATGTTTGTATGGCAACGACTCAAACACAGAGATGCTCCCCTAAGAAGTCTTCATTACCCTGGGATCCTCCCATGATCTTTTAACAAAAAAAGAAAATACAGGAAGAGCGTACACTAATGAGACCTGGAGGGGAGTCTCTCTGATGCACACAGAGAGGGCTTCTGTTAGAGAGTCTGTTAGAAAGAGCCCCCAGACATAGTACAGGAGACGGTCAAAGACTGCAGACATGATACAAGAGATGATCAGAGACTGCAGACATAATACAGAAGATGGTCAGAGACTGCAGACATAATACAGGAGATGATCAGAGACTGCAGACATAATACAGGAGATTATCAGAGACTGCAGACACAGTATAGGAGATGATCAGAGACTGCAGACATAGTACAGGAGATGATCGGAAACTGCAGACATAGTACAGAAGATGGTCAGAGACTGTAGACATGATACAAGAGATGGTCAGAGACTGTAGACATAACACAGGAGATGATCAGAGACTGCAGACATACAGTATCTCACAAAAGTGAGTACACCCCTCACATTTTTGTAAATATTTTATTCTATCTTTTCATGTGACAACACTGAAGAAATGACACTTTGCTACAATGTAAAGTAGTGAGTGTACAGCTTGTATAACAGTGTAAGTTTGCTGTCCCCTCAAAATAACGCACAGCCATTAATGTCTAAACTGCTGGCAACAAAAGTGAGTACACCCCTAAGTGAAAATGTCCAAGTTGGGCCCAAAGTGTCAATATTTTGTGTGGCCACCAATATTTTCCAGCACTGCCTTAACCCTCTTGGGCATGGAGTTCACCAGAGCTTCACAGGTTGCCACTGGAGTCCTCTTTCACTCCTCCATGATGACATTGCGGAGCTGGTGGATGTTAGAGACCCTGCGCTCTTCCACCTTCTGTTTGAGGATGCCCCATAGATGCACAATAGGGTTTAGGTCTGGAGACATGCTTGGCCAGTCCATCACCTTTACCCTCAGCTTCTTTAGCAAGGCAGGGGTCATCTTGGAGGTGTGTTTGGGGTCATTATCCTGTTGGAATACTGCCCTGCGGCCCAGTCTCCGAAGGGAGGGGATCATACTCTGTTTCAGTATGTCACAGTACATGTTGGCATTCATGGTTCCCTCAATGATCTGTAGCTCCCCAGTGCTGGCAGCACTCATGCAGCCCCAGACCATGACACTCCCACCATTGTGCTTTACTGTAGGCAAGACACACTTGTCTTTGTACTCCTCACCTGGTTGCTGCCACACACGCTTGACACCATCTGAACCAAATAAGTTCATCTTGGTCTCTTTAGACCACAGGTCATGGTTCCAGTAATCCATGTCCTTAGTCTGCTTGTCTTCAGCAAACTGTTTGTGGGCTTTCTTGTGCATCATCTTTAGAAGAGGCTTCCTTCTGGGCCGACAGCCATGCAGACCAATTTGATGCAGTGTGCGGCATATGGTCTGAGCACTGACAGGCTGACCCCCCCACCCCTTCAAACTCAGCAGCAATGCTGGCAGCACTCATACGTCTATTTTCCAAAGACAGCCTCTGGATATGACGCTGAGCATGTGCACTCAACTTCTTTGGTCGACCATAGCAAGGCCTGTTCTGAGTGGAACCTGTCCTGTTAAACCTCTGTATGGTCTTGGCTACTGTGCTGCAGCTCAGTTTCAGGGTCTTGGCAATCTTCTTATAGCCTAGGCCATCTTTATGTAGAGCAACAATTCTTTATTTCAGATCCTCAGGGAGTTCTTTGCCATGAGGTGCCATGTTGAACTTTCAGTGACCAGTATGAGAGAGTGAGAGTAATAACATAAATTTAACGCACCTGCTCCCCATTCGCACCTGAGACCTTGTAACACTAACGAGTCACATGACATAGGGGAGGGAAAATGGCTAAGTGGACCCAATTTGGACATTTTCACTTAGGGGTGTACTCACTTTTGTTGTCAGCGGTTTAGACATTAATGGCTGTGTGTTGAGTTATTTTGAGGGGACAGCAAATTTACACTGTTATACAAGCTGTACACTCACTACTTTACATTGTAGCAAAGTTTCATTTCTTCAGTGTTATCACATGAAAAGATGTAATAAAATATTTACAAAAATGTGAGGGGTGTACTCACTTTTGTGAGATACTGTAATACAGGAGATGATCAGAGACTGCAGACACAGTACAGAAGATGATCAGAGACTGCAGACACAGTACAGAAGATGATCAGAGACTGCAGACATAGTACAGAAGATGGTCAGAGACAGTAGACATGATACAAGAGGCGGTCAGACTGCAATCATAGTACAGGAGATAGTCAGAGAGTGCAGATATGATACAAGAGATGGTCGGAGACTGCAGACATGGTACAGGAGATGGTCAGAGACTGCAGACATACAGGAGATGGTCAGAGACTGCAGACATAATAAAGGAGATGGTCAGAGACTGCAGACATGATACAATAGATGGTCAGAGACTGTAGACACGATACAAGAGGCGGTCAGTGACTGCAGACATGATACAAGAGACGGTCAGAGACTGCAGATATAGTACAGGAGATGGTCAGAGACATAAGTAGATAATGGCCGATCGGCCCTCTCATCTGATGCAGCGATACAGCAATGGTTCCTCTGATCAGGAGTCAGCTCACTCTGAGTTGCCCATGCAGTATTCTGGCAATGACTCCATTCCTTTCTCCGCCAGGGATGGCGCTAGGCTGTGTGGCTTTCCCTCTGGTGACGCAGGGCAGCAGGGTTCTCTCTTTGATGGTGTTCTCTCAGCACTGTCCTCTCCCTCTGCAGTCCTGGGTGTACTTCCCTGAAAGCTTCCCCAGGCTCCTGGCTCTCTCTCTCTCCCATTCAGCTGAGCATGCTGTGTGGGTTGCAGTTTCCATGTTACAGTGGGGCTGCCAGTCCTCTGGACTACATGTCCCACAATCCTCTTTTCTCCCTTCTGTTCCTTTTTCTGTTCTATTTCTTCCCTGGCTGATATGAAGGCGGGGGACAGCAGCGCGCGCAAG
This sequence comes from Lithobates clamitans, assembly GCA_037952925.1. Taxonomy (NCBI): domain Eukaryota; kingdom Metazoa; phylum Chordata; class Amphibia; order Anura; family Ranidae; genus Lithobates; species Lithobates clamitans. The sequence goes on from JBBGZY010000410.1 coordinate 5,025,230, forward strand.
GAGGAGAGGGAGGGGGGGAAAAAGAGCACGCAGCTGCAGCTGCAGTGTTGGTGTCACCAGGTGCGGTAAAACATGATATCACCCCCCCCACCAACTATAGTTGCCCCTCAGTACAGACCCCCCTTCTCTAAGTATAGACCCCCCTCCGTCAGTGCAGACCCCTCACTAAGTATAAACCCCTCCCTCAGTACAGACCTTCCTCAGTACAGACGTATAGACCCCCCAGGACAAACCACCCCCCATCCTCCTCCATTGGTATAGACCCCCCAGAACAAACCACCCCCTCCATTAGTACAGACCCCCCAGGACAATCCCCCCTCCATTATTACAGACCCCCGCCAGGACAAAGCCCCCCCACCAGGACAAACCCCTCTCCATTATTACAGACCCCCCCACCAGGAGAACCCCCCCTTCATTATTACAGACCCCCCCAGGACAAACCCCTCTCCATTATTACAGACCCCCCCCACCAGGACAAATCCCTCCCTCCATTGGCGGTGACGGGTGGATAGAGCCGACTTTGGACGAGGAGGAGGAGGGAGGGGAGCACTGTGGCACTTCAGCACCCCCACCTCTTTGGCACCCGGGTGCACTGCGCCTTGCGCACCCACCTGGGATCGGCCCTGTGCGGGCCCCACTCGGCAGCGAGCCCCACTCGTGGATCGCTATGGCGGTAGTTCCGCCACTGATGTTGAGTCCATGGAATATTTTATATTTTCCCACAAGTTTTGGGAAAATGACACACATTCACACATGTGGTATCCCCGTACTAAGGAGAAGCAGCAGAATGTTTTTTGGGGTAAAATTCCACATATACTCATGGCATATGTGAGCAATATATCATTTCAGTGACAACTTTGTTTAAAACTGTAATTTTTCTTGTTATCATTTTTCAGTCACTTTTTTCAAAAAAATTAAATATTCAATGGGCTCAACATGCCTCTCAGCAAAAGTGTCTACTTTTCAAAAATGGGAAATTTGGGGGGGGTTTGTACTTCCCTACCATTTTAGCACCTCAAGAAATGAGATAGACAGTCATAAACGAAAAGCTGCGTAAATTCCACTAAATATACTATAGTTTGTAGACGTTTAAACTTTTCCGCAAACCAATAAATATACGCTTATTGAAACATTTTTTGCCCAAGACATGTGGCCGAATACATTTTGGCCTAAATGTATGACAAAAATTGAGTTTATTGGATTTTTATTTATAACAAAAATAGAAAATATAATTTTTTTCCCCAAATTTTTGGTCTTTTTTCGTTTATATCGCAAAAAATAAAAATCTCAGTGTTGATCAAATACCACCAAAAGAAATCTCTATTTGTGTGGAAAAAAAAGAGGCAAATTTAGTTTGGGTACAACAATGCATGTCCGTTGCTAAGGACGTCATGTGACGAAGCGCGCACGACGGCACCACATTCTTCACGTCACCTCCGGGCACACGAGAGGGTGGAACGCTGTATCAGCGTCTGGCTGTTCTACCACCCATCTCGCTCTATGCTCTGAATGAGTGACTTTTAAACTTTGCTTTTCTGTCAGGAACTATTAGTATCCTATCCCAGCCATCTACTGGGTAGGAATACACAAGATTTTGGGACATTTTTTTATAATTTTTATATTTTTTATGATTTTGTTTATACATGTTTTTTAAATTAAGTGGCTTTACTTTATTACGCTATGGAAGCTCTTTTCATTTTGTTTTGATATACGAGGGATTGCAATACCTCCACCAATTGGGACATACAGGAGGCATCCATCGCAAAAAGCAGCAAGCGGAGAGTTCCATCTACATCTTACGGCAGGCGTATTACCCCTGTAAGGGGTTGGGGAGCTGGTTACACCGAAGGCACCCACCGAAACAAGCAGCAAGCAGAGAGTCCCATCCTAACACACTACAGGCGTATTACCCCTGCAGGGGTTCCGGGAGCTGGTAAGTAGGCAACCACAAGGGGGAGCACCAAAGTCACCAGGCAAATGTCTCTGCACCAAAGTCACCCTTGGGAAACTCCTAACTTGACATAGTGTTAATATATGGGACTACTATACTCTATTGAGATGTATTGGTTGCAACTCTTAACAATATGAACTGCTATGTGTGTATGCGATTTCTATTCCACAATTTGATGTATATATGGTTTGTGATTAAGGCAATTTGACCTAGGTGCATTGTATGCAATATTCTTATTGGTCTGTGAGTAATATCCACCCCTTGATGCACACCATACCTGCGGATATATAATTGTTTATGTATGAAAATAATTATGTATGGGGTTGTTTTTCAGTACATGGAACATTTTTTGAGTAGTGCACCTATTGAGGTTTAGCCTCTAGCTCCAATAGTGACTGCTGTATTGTAACCTTTCACTGTGGGGCATATAGTTAGACATACTTATATCGGTTTCTAGATTGCACACCTTTATCATATACCAGTGAGGATACACCCATATTATTTATCTCATCCCCACATATAATACCTTATGGGGAATGGACTTCATGATATTGAATGCCATATAGGTATACAAGAGTGTAATGGTTGAAGTACTCCACAAGGCTATCCTGGTACAGACCTAATATTTAGGTTTTCAGGTAGCGCCATACAAACCCATTTTTTAGTTTTATTTTTAAACACAACATTGCATGACCACGCAATTACCAGTAAAGCAGCGCAGTGCCAAATTGCAAAATGTGCTCTGGTCAAGAAGGGGATAAAACCTTGAGGAACTAAAGTGGTTAGAAAAGCGTCCGATATCCAATTAGAAGCAAAATGAAGCTTAATATGTCATTGTTTTATTGAAAGTTGCAAAACATGATAAAGCCAACGTGTTTTGGGGGAACAAAGACTCCCCCTTCTTTAGGGCTGCTGCTGTATGTTAACGGTAAGGATGTAACCCAACTGGTGTATCTGTGACACCAAAAAATAGAAATTTGCTGTGTTACTCCGGTGGTGGCAGCATGCCACAAGTTCTTGTGGAAACGACCTTGAGTCCGTACCCAGAGGTAGCAGCCCATGCCCCTCAAAAGGGCTCACTGCCATCGTTCTATCCAGTCGGGCCGGATTCATCGGGAGCGAACTCTCCCAACCAGCCCCCACTGTCATCCACTTGGACTCTCAACCAAGCAAGTCAGTCCAGCGCGATCTTCAACCTTTAAGAACTACCACCTTGACTGTGGGAAGCCAGTTGTAACTTTCCACTGCTTCATAGTCAGCTCCCCACTGTGGGAAGGGGACACATTTCTGCTTTTCTCACCTAGGTCAGAAGAGCGGAAGAGGGAGTGGCTACCTATCATAACTAGGTATCTACTCACAAAAAAAAAAATAATGTTCCAATACAGGCAGAAGGAGGGGAGGAGGAGGATCAGTGGAACTTCCTTTTTTAAGCAAAGTTTCACTTTAAAAGCTAAATTCACCTTTTTGTAAAATAAATTAATAACAGAAAGAAAACTGCGCTAAAAAAAATTAAAACTCAGTGTGTGCACACATATTGTTTTAAGTCCATCCGAAGCATTATACACAGGTGTCAATTAACAATCCGTGCAGAGTCCACAAAGGTATGTATCCACATCTTCAATCAAGGTGACAGCACACTTAGAAGCACCGTAGAAATAAGTGTAAAAGATAGGACAGTCCTCCACCTATAAGCCAACTGCCTTTTACCAGCTCCCTTGATCTCTGGTAAGGAGATCAAATACGCTTTTTAGCTTATGACCCAGCTACAGTCTTGGGATGGAACATCAGATATAGTCTCCGTGATTTCCTTAAATAGGTCTCAACGCCATATCCATGGGCCAATCATATGAGAGAAAAAAAAAGCTTCCATAGTGTAAAACGTCTAAACCTTTTATTATTAAAAGAGGTAATGCACTTACATCAATCCGGAATAATAAGGCATCAATATGTAAACAAGCCGGCCGGCTCTCTTAAAACAAACGCCCGTAACTTCCAGGACTGCGTGTTGGTATGTTGGTGGCGTTAGCACGCCGCTCTCCCTATGCCGTTTCGTCAAACCTGACGTCATCCAGGGGCCAACTGGACGACGTCAGCCCCTGGACGACGTCAGGTTTGACGAAACGGCGTAGGGAGAGCGGCGTGCTGACGCCACCAACATACCAACACGCAGTCCCGGAAGTTACGGACGTTTGTTTTAAGAGAGCCGGCCGGCTTGTCCCCAGCTGCGTGACACTCCACTTACCATTGAGGCTCTGACGGGAGACCTCTACAGCCTGCCCATGTGACTCATGAGACGGTTCCATTGTCCATGCCCGTAGGGGCTCTTCACCATGAGATAATCCAATTCCAAGTTATTTCCTCACCTAAGTTTCCGCTGGTTATTGGTTGTCCTTGGTTACAGAGGCACAACCCCTCTTTTGATTGGCTCCGTGCTGAGGTTCTCTCCTGGTCACCACAATGCAGTAAGACATGCTTCCAGAAGGTAGCCAAGGTCCTGTGCACCTCCTCACTCTCCTCCCTACCGGAGTAGTACTGCGATCTTTAGCGATGTCTTTGACAAAAGGCCTTTGAGAGTCTCAAGGCTGCCTTTGTTTCTGCTCCTGTGTTGGCACATCCTGATCCTACGTTACCTTTTATCCTTGAGGTTGATGCTTCTGAGACTGGAGTTGGAGCCCTTCTGTCTCAACGTCCTACCTCTGAGAGCGCTTTGCATCCTTGTGGTTACTTTTACAAGAAATTGTCACCTGTGGAGTGCAATTACGAGATTGGTGACAGAGAGCTGTTGGCGATCATATTAGCCCTGAAAGAATGGAGACATCTCCTCGAAGGTACCACTGTGCCGGTTCTCATTCTTACTGACCATACAAATCTCACATTCTTGTCTGAGGCTAAACTCCTCTCTCCCAGAAGGGCACGAGGGGCTCTTTTCTTGTCGAGTTTTAATTACATTAAATTACATTTAATTACCGGTTCGGTTTCCTGCGATTCCTCCTGATCGTTTTCTGGCTACGGTTCGCACCAGTCTCACTTCTCCTTTGGGTGACAAAATCCTTGCTGCTCAGGTCCATGCTCCTCTTGAGAAACCTTTTGACTGTTGCTTTGTCTCAGAGAATCTCCGTACTGCCCTGCTCCAGACTTACCATTCTTCCAAGGCTGCTGGCCACCCTAGGAAGAATCCACTCTTTTGGGCCATTTCCCAACAATTCTGGTGGCCTAGTCTACGTGCTGATGTAAACGCCTTCGTAGCTGCCTTTTCTGTGTGTGCTCAGAGTAGGACTCAAGGACATCTTCCAGTGGGCCTCCTACAACCCATACCCAAGGAAGAGAGGCCCTGGACAGACCTGTCTATGGATTTCATTGTGGAGTTACCCAACTCCCAGGAAAACACAGTTATCCTTATGGTGGTTGACCGGTTCTCAAAAATGTCTCATTGTATTCCACTTCTAAGGAACTGGCTTCCATTTTTGCTCGGGAGATCTTTTGCTTACATGGGCTACGCAAGGTGATTGTCTTGGACAGGAGTAGTCAGTTTTTGTCCCGGTTTTGGCGAGCCTTTTGTGCACAGTTGGGAATTTAGCTTGCCTTTTCCTCTGCGTATCACCCGCAGTCTAATGGGGCCGCAGAACGAGCCAATCAGTCCTTAAAGCAATTCCTACGTTGCTATATTTCTGACCATCATAACAACTGGTCAGACCTATTACCGTGGGTGGAGTTTGCTCACAACAGTGCCTTGAATTCTGCTTCCCGATTGTCCCCGTTTATGGCAAACTATGGTTTCCAACCTTCCATGTTGCCTGACTCATTTGTTCCGCAGAGTATTCCTGCATTAAAGAAGCATCTCCGTGGTCTTCGTTCCACCTGGGCACAAGTCCAGGAGGCTTTGCGACATGCTAATGAAAGGTACAGACTCCATGCTGACCGCAGACGCCTGCCCGCACCTTCCTACCAGGTTGGGGACAGGGTTTGGCTGTCATCTTGCAACCTCAGACTTTGTGTTCCCTCACTGAAGTTCACACCTCGGTTTACTGAGCCTTTCCGTATTCTTCGCAGGATTAACCCATTGGCTTACGCATTAGACCTTCCTTCTAACATGTGTATTTCAAATGTATTTCATGTCCTTATTAAAACCTTTGGTCTGCAACCGCTTTACCACCTCGGTGCCACGTCCCCACCCTTTACAGGTTGAGAACCATGAGGAGTATGAAGTACAGTCCATTGTTGACTCCCGTAGGTTCTGTGGGCGCATACTTTACCTGGTGCATTGGAAGGGGTACGGTCCGGAGGAACGCTCTTGGGTCTCATCCTCGGACGTACATGCCTCTGTCCTCCTCCATGATTTCCATAGACGTTTTCCCCTCAAGCCTGGTGGTCCTCTGAGAGGGAGGGATCGTTGAGGAGGGGGTACTCTCAGGGCTGGGCTCAGCCCTTCCTTCTCTGAGCTGGCCGCTCAGCTGTTGGCTAATTGCCAGCTCCTATATCTCCACAGTTACTCAGCTGTTAATGATATCCTGCTCGTCAGTCCTGCCTACTTAAGCTGTCCAGCCCAGAGGATCTCTGCCTTTGCCTTAGTCAACATCACAGAGACGCTCTCCTGCATTCCTGTTAAAAGACTTGCTTGGCTGACATCCCTTCTGGCTCCAGATCCACTTTCTCACTTTTTTTTTCACTGTTCTCTTTGATATGGTCGGTTCTTTCTTCTGCGTTATCTTATATCAGGTATTAGAAAGAGTTGTTTTCAATGAAGTTCCAACGATGTTAATGCACGTGTATCCTTGCATACTTTAGATGTACCTATTACGTCTTATGCCTACTGTATTCCTGGATTTCTCTAATGTTTCTTCTGCTGTACTAGGCTAGAGATTATTGCATATATTGTTTGTTTAGCGTATGCCTTCTAACCAATGACTGCTCTAACCTTGCGCTGTACTCTAAGTATTTCACTCTAGGTATATGGATGTTTTGCTAGATTGTTGTAACAGGATACCCGTATGTTTTTTTTTCTTTTTGGTTTACCTGTAAAGCCTTCACACTATTGTTAATGCTCTCCTTGTCCAGAATGGGACGTTATTTAAGGAGTTGTTTGGCCTTGACCTCGTCTTAAATTTATAAAGGATGGCGTCCCCATCTGCAGGTGTACCAAATTACACTGCGAGACCACGGCATGTGGCATGTGCATATATCATGCAAAAAAATTGCCATTTCCCCTTTACTAAAAAAAGTGCCAAACAGCATAAAGAAATAATAATAAAAACAAAAGTTAAATAAAAATGAATTCAGTATCGATGAAACAGTTAATATCCCAATTGACATTTAACCCATAAGTGGCATAGGCCTTAAGCTCAAAAACCCACTTCATTTTGAGTTTTGAGACCTCTCTGATTTTACTACATCACCTCCAATGTGGTTCAAGATTCTCAATTCCCACAAAAGAGATATCTTTGGGATTTTTTTTTTATGGACATCTTAGCCTCGTTTTATGTTGTATATATGTTCTCTGAGACAGTCTCTAAAGCCCCATACACACTATCAGATTTTCTGCTGATTTTTGTCTTCAGATTTACCAAATCCATGTAGTGCAAGGGCCTGCCTGATTGCATACAAATTGAAACTCCTAAGGTTTGAACTCCATATTATATGGTTTTGGTAAATCTGAAGGTAAAAATCAGCAGAAAATCTGATAGTGTGTATGGGGCTTTAGACGTCTCATAGTCCTTCCAATGTACTGCATACCACAGGTACATTGGAGGAGATAAACAACATTCGTAGAGTTAAAAAATATAAACGTATCAAGATTGTAGACTTTTCCTGTGCTGTTTGAGGCAAAATGGTGAATCTTTTTTCACCTATTTCCCAAATAGCCTCAACGGGTATTTGTGGTACTTTGCAGGGGGGCTAAGGGTATTCACACCAGCAGAGTTGTGTGAAACAGCCCAACACTTATTGGGCATTTTGCTGGATAAATGCATTTACTAAATGATTCAACATATTCAGTACAGGCATCTAGATTTATGCTGAATCATTTACTTAATGATTCAACATAAACCTAGATGCCTGTACTAAATATGGAGGCTGCAAGTGCTGACCTTCTAAAAATACCAGTTACCTGGCTACCTCTAACATCAATACTTCTTTAGGCCGGCCATAGACGGAGCAAATTTGCTTAACTTTCCCCATCAACACAGACAGCAATAATCACATGTAAGATTCAGCAGGCTGGTTGTACCCAAATTGATTGATCGATCAGCTTGGGTACATTCAGTTTGCCCATACATGATTTGAATCTTGGCCGGTTCCTGTTGAACCAGTCAGGATTTGACCCGTCTATGGCTGGCCTTGGACTTAAAAGCTAGAATTTTTTATCTTTGTATACTAGTTCTTGGTCAGTGCCTCAAAAAGTACTGAAACCTGTGGATCAGCATGACAGCCAGATAACTAGTACTTTCCAAAGCAGAGGTCAACAATGGCAGCCTACATGCAGGTTTTCCTGTACTGCTATTGTAGAGGTATAAGGGGTTTACACTACCTTGTTCAAAGCATAAAACAGCATGAAGAGGATCTTTATTGGGAGATGTAAGGGACTGTTATTTCTGAATCTTCATGGGCTTCAATATTTTCCAAGTTGCAGATATTGAACCAACATACAGGTTAGAAAGTCAGCGTGAAGTCAGGACCGATTGTCCCAAATCAGTGGCTCAGAAAGTACTAAAGCTATTAAATCACCAGGACCACCAGGAAACTACCATTTAGGGCAGTGGTTCTTAACCCTGTCCTCAAGTACCCCCAACAGGCCAAATTTTGGAAATTTATCTTAGATAAAATAGCTGTCCAAAATACCAAGCCATTGACTCTGATTTAAAGCACCTGTTCCTTAATAAAGGAAAACATGCAAACATGGGTACTTGAGGACAGGGTTGAGAACCACTGATTTAGAGAAGATGAATGCATATTATCTCAGGTACCAGTATCTTAGTTTACGAGAATTAAACACTGCACTGAAGTTTATATTAGCCTCTGATAACCATAAAAAGCCGTCAAGGTCTTGTGGTGGTCTCATTTGTATCCCTTTGTCTTCCTTAGTTCCATATTTTCTGACCTAAGTTATTTGGGCCACACGCACAGTTCTATCATGGCCGACCTTGAGTCATGCTAAATATGATTTACTTTGGCCACATATTTTGATTTTGGTCACATCACCAAATTATTATATTGTGAGCCTCTAGATACTTCAGGACAACAACAAGGCACTGGTGGATAGTAAATTTCAGACCTTGATCCTAGATGCAAGGCCATACTATCTGTGCAGACTATGGAGCTGCACAAAGGCCCTCTGGGAGTTAGGAACCCATTAATGTGAGTTTAATGGATGCTAGGACAGCTTCCTGCTGTCATATAGACTGGGACATGACTGACTAGCTGTGCATCCATACACGATGAAGAATAGTTTTAATTGGCCAATGGTTGAATGGGAGAGGGCCCGAAAGCTGCACAAGGCCTCTTGGAGTTAGGGGCCATTAATGGTACAGGTGAGTCTAATGGATGCTGGGACCCCTTCTTGCTGTCATATACACTTGGATATGGCTGACTTCTAGCTAGCTGTGAATTCATACACAGTAAAGAAATGTTTTTACTTGGCCGATGGCTCAAAAACTGGTGTCACGCAGGGGTCGTCAATCACTGCTAGATAGAATGAGGTTTTATATAACAAAAAATCAACCTTTATGAATGGAATGAAAAGTTTGTCCAGTTGTTATTTAATATTTATGTCAGATTAATAATCACATGAAATTAAGGCTTTGTTGTGGCTTTTTATGGATTAGTCTGGACAGCCCTGCTAAATGCCACCCGAATTACTGTCAGCCAAATTATATCTTTAGCAGCTCACCAGAGCAGTCTTTCTCAACCTTTTTTACCCCATAAGAACCCCTAAAATAGTTTTCAGATCTCAGGGAACCCGGTAATTGTGAAAATGCCCCATACATTGGTGGTCAGGAGGAAGAATGCAATCCTTAGGCTGGGTTCACACTGGTACAACTGTCATCCTACTTTGCCCTGCTACATCTGTCCTACTTCGGTCCTATTTCCATCCGACTTGAAAGAACTTGAAAGATAAGACTTTGCTCCGACTTTGAGATAGTACGACAAGACCTTTGACCAATCAAAACAATCCCAGAGTGACATAAATTCCTTTTACTGCTGCTGTAATCACCATGTGGTTAGGACAAGGATCCTACTTTGATCCGACTTCAGTGATATTCTATGGGCTGAGGTAGGACCAAAGTCGGACCAAAGTAGTGGAGGGAGCATTTTCAATGTCGGACCGACTTGTGTCGGACCAGTTAGGATGGCTCTCATAGGGAAACAGTGATTTTCACACGTCATGCGACATAAGCTCCCAAAGTCGGAGCGTTTATCGTACAAGTGTGAACCCAGCCTCAGGCCCCTCTCAGACAGGGTGGACTCCGTCAAGCGCATCCTAAAGCTCAGCGGGGGGTTTCTCCACTGGGCAGGCAGATGACAAATTGGTGTCTGCTCCGCTGTGCAGAGCGGACACAGCCCACTGTTCTCTATGGGGCGGTCGGTTGGAAATGGACCACCTGTCTATTTCCATCTGATTGTCATCGGATCTGGATCGCCGGACGGATAGGGAACGAATCCCCAGACGTCTGTTTTTAGCAGACAGGATCGGATCAGGCGCTGGTCAGTGTCAGATCCGCCACTCTATAGAGAGCTATGGATGGTCTGATTAGGTCCGCCTGAAAAACTGACCAGTCAGCGTCAAAAGTGCCTTACAGTGGTGGCCAGAAGCCCATCCTAACAGACAGCTACAAAAGTCCTTGGTGTCATGCTGCTGGATCTGCCTAGTGGTGTTGGCCCTGGAACTTTGCAGGCACTATCAAGTAGGAGGTCAATCAGTTACAGCCCAAGGCACCCCTAGCAACCTCTGGAGCAATCCTGGTTGAGAATGGCTGCCCTATAGTAATAAACCATCTTTATGCTGACATATGTTGGTCTTCAACCACTTTTGTGCCACTGCAAGGGCACGCTCTTAGCTTGGAAACAATCACTTTTATGCTGACACAAGAAAGCACTGTATTTGAGTTGATTTAAAGTAAAGGAATTTTAATGAACTAAATCCAGTCATCTCAGAAGCCCCATTTATATACATCATTCACAGACCTCACAATAGTTCTTTACAGCCTGCAGGTGCCTCTGACTGTACAATGCCCATTGTAGGAAGGTTTTGCTCCAGAAAATTTAGTGCAGGAAAATTAACATTTGTCATGAATTCAATGCTGCTCCTTTACGAACATAAATAGTTCACTCAAGCTCCAGGCTTGTCATATTGGTTTTCTGTTTATAAATTAACAACATGTAGCTATAACTGGTGCCCCATTATGGGGTATAATAGATAAATATTGATAAAATTCTGCATTTGCCAAAGTTCATAAAGTAAATGGGAGATCTCCGGCAGGGGTTTAAAGTGCATGGCAGTGTGAAGAGTTTGTCCAGTGGGCACCGTACTGAGCCAGCAGCATAAAAATCATTCCTTCTGTTCTGAACACTGGCGTGTCATCAGAAATGGGCTCCACCCATCATGGCGGACATAGCGGTCAGGCTTATCTGTTTGCCTTGTCTTCAATTCCCCGGGCAAAGAGCTGGATGAGCTGATGATGTACCCTACAATGGATAAGAATGAGACAATGAGACCACCTCCAACTGAAAGGAAATGTGTTTTTGTGTATATTTTATGTTCAAGACTAAAAAAAAAAAAAAAAAAAAAAGATTTAACCGGTAAATATAAGCACTGCACTGGAATATTTTATACAATTTTCAGTCAGCATGTGAAACTGTAGAGACTCCTTTTCACAGGCTGATCTAACTTGCTCTGAAATGCCTTTTTTTTTTTTTTACAGAGCTCTATAGCTGAAGCTCAAATTACAATGAGATGCACTCATGTGCACGACAGAAAAAATGCAATGCACTGCGGCAAAAACACACATTTTTGCAACGGAGCAGTGTGAAAGCAACCTAAGGCATGGTTTAACCACCTCAATACAGGGCACTTTCACCCCCTTCCTGCCCAAGCCATTTTTCAGTTTTCAGCGCTGCCGCACTTTGAATGACAATTGCGCGGTCATGTTACACTGTACCCTAATGAAATTTTTTATCATTTTTTCCCCACAAATAGAGCTTTCTTTTGGTGGTATTTGATCACCTCTGCGGTTTTTACTTTTTGCGCTATAAACAAAAGAAAAGGGACAATTTTGAAAAAACACAATATTTTTTACTTTTTGCTATAATAAATATCCAATTTTTTTTTTTTTTTTTTTAACAAATTTTTTACTCAGTTTAGGCCATTATGTATTCTTCTACATATTTTTGGTAAAAAAAAATTGCGATAAGCGTATATTAATTGGTTTGCGCAAAAGTTATAGCGTCTACAAAATAGGGGATAGATTTATAGCATTTTTATTATTTATTTATTTTTTACTAGTAATGGCAGCGATCTGCGATTTTTTATTGTGACTGCGATATTGCGGCAGACACATCGGACACTTTTGACACATTTTTGGGACCATTCACATTTATACAGCGATCAATGCTATAAAATTGCATTGATTACTGTGTAAATGTGACTGGCAGGGAAGGGGTTAACACTAGGGGGCGATCGAGGGGTTAATGTATGACCTAAGGAGGTGATTCTAACTGTGGGGGGAGGGGACTGACTGGGGGAGGTGACCGATCGGTGTCCCTATGTACAAGGGACACACCATCGGTCTCCTCTCCTCTCTGACAGGACGTGGATCTGTGTTTACACTTAATGGGGTGCGACTTGTCATGCAACAAAGTCGGAGTGCATTTCGCACCAGTGTGAACTTGGCCTTATTGTATTTATTGCAAAATGTTTCCATTCCATATGTAGTGAATTTTTTATAATAATAAATATGGTAATGCAATATAAAAATGAAATGGATCTGAATCGATTCGGATCATTCGTTATGCCGTTACGTTATTTCAATGCTTCAAACATAAACATCTGTTTGAATGAAACAAGTGAATAAAAATTTATTTGTCATTTCGTTATAATTTATTTCAAATTCATTACTGTTTTGATCTGGAGATTCGGATATATCCAAATCTCAGAATAATGAAAATTTTGTCAGAATTTCAATTTGTAACAAAAGGAATCGCACATACCTAGCGCTCATCACATGGGGCTGTTCTCTGCACCATAAGGCTCCTTTCACACGGCTGTCTGATCAAGTCCACCTACTTGTGTATAGGTACCTGTGTATTGTCTTGTTGAGTACTATGCCCCGTACACACAAGCGGAAATTCCGCCAGCAAAAGTCCGATGAGAGCTTTTGGTCCGAAAATGCGACCGTGTGTATGCTCCATCGGACTTTTGCTGGAGGAATTCCAGCCAGCAAAAGATTGAGAGCATGCTCTCAATTTTTCGTTAGGAAAAAGTTCCGATCGGAAATTCTGATCCTCTGTACCAATTCCGACGCGCAAATTTCCTTACGCACGCTCGGAAGCATTGAACTTAATTTTCACGGCTCGTCGTAGTGTTGTACATCACCGCGTTCTTGATGGTCGAAAGTTCAGGGAACTTTTGTGTGACCGTGTGTATGCAAGCCAAACTTGAGCGGAATTCCGTCGGAAAAACCAACAAAGTTTTTTCAGACGGAAAATCCAATCATGTGTACGCGGCATTAGTGTCAGGAAGCTAGTTGTTAGGTAATTTGGACAGGGTATAATCCTCAATCCTCAATAAATTAGTAGGTATGATGCCAGGTGGGTGTGGAGATGCGACTCGGCGTCCATCCTGCGGCATGTATGCGTTCCTTGATCATCCGATCGAGGGCGAATACTGCTGTGCAAAATGTAAGCACATTTCCCTGGAAGCCCAGGTTCTGAATCTAAGGAAGCAACTGAGAAGACCCTCCATACTAAAGGAGAGCCTGGAACGTACACGGCAGGGGCCAGCACAGAGGTGGTTGGAGACAAAGAGGTGCAAGCACTAGGAAGGAGTAGATGGGTGACAGTCAGGAAGGGTAAAGGGGGAAGTGGCAGGGAGGCCGATCCAGAGCTGGAGCATCCCAATAAGTACGCTCTTTTGAGTGACATTGGTGAAACCAGTCAGGGACCAGCACTGCTGGAGCTCCTAGCTGCCGGGGGAAGAACTCCTCCAGTGAGGGTGGGAGTAAAGCCAAGGGAAAGGAAAGACAGATTCTGGTGGTAGGGGACTCAATTCTTAGAAGGACAGAGATGCCAAACTGTAACAAAGACCTGAAGCTCCGAACTGTATGTTGTCTACCGGTCGCTTGGGTTTGGCACATCACAGATCTGGTGGACAGATTACTGGGAGGGGCTGGGGAAGACCCGGCTGTCATAGTGCATGTTGGCACCAATGACAAAGTCAGAGGCAGATGGAGTGTCCTAAAGAACGATTTTAGGGACTTGGGAGCTAAATTGAGGAAACGCACCTCCAAGGTAGTTTTCTCAGGAATACTACAGGTACATCGAGCCACACCAGAAAGGCAGAGGGAGATTAGGGAAGTAAACAAGTGGCTGAGGAGCGGGTGTAGTAAGGAGGGGTTTGGGTTCCTGGAGGACTTCTCAGTCGATCACCAGTACTATAGAAGAGGAGGACTGCACCTAAATGAGGGGGGTGCAGATCAGCTGGGAGTAAAGACGGCCAAAAAATTAGAGGGGTTTTTAAACTAGGCAATGGGGGGGGGGGGGGGGCAGAGGTAGAGATAGCCAATGTGGAACATATTGCAGAGGGTAGTATTGGGGGCATTAGTGGTAGGTTGACTAAAGCACATAAACCCAAGGTAAGTATAGTAACAAGTTCTAGTTGCAATCTCGGAACACCCAATAAGAGGATAGTATGTAACCGGTCTGAACTACATGGCATGTTCACCAATGGCAGGAGCCTGGCGGACAGGATGGGTGAACTAGAGATACTGTTGTATGAGGAGAATTTGGATTTTGTGGGAGACCTGGTTCAACAGCTCTCATAATTGGCTGGCAACCATTCAAGGGTATACCCTTTATCGCAGGGATAGAGAGGGTAAAAAAGAGGGAGGGGTGTGCATATATATCAAGAATAATGTACAAGTGAATGTGAGAGATGTCATCACTAAGGAAGCTAGGGAGAAGGTGGAATCCTTATGGGTAGAGCTCCAAAGGGATAAAGCTAAGGGGAAAATAATACTGGGAGCATGCTATAGGCCCCCTAACCTGAGGGAGGAGGGGGAGACGGATCTCCTATCACAAGTTGGATTAGCAGCAAGGATGGGAAGTGTTATCATAATGGGGGATTATAATAATCAACACATAGACTGGGCGGAGGAAACCACGCATTCGTCTAAGGCTCGCCAGTTCCTAAATGTCTTGCAGGACAATTTCATGGTTCAGATTGTAGATGCACCAACTAGAAATAAAGCGTTACTGGATCTACTAATTACCAACAATACTGACCTGATCACTGGTGTGGAAATATGGGGCAATTTAGGAAACAGAGATCACAGGTCAATTGGCTTCAGTATAAATCACACAAAAAGGAAATATAAGGGGAATACAAAGACACTGAATTTCAAAAGAGCCCAACTTCCCTAAGCTATGAACCTTGCTAGAAGGCACGAATTGGGATAAAATCTTAGGAACAAAGAACACAGAGCCATTAGCCAATGCATCCCATTGGGTATTAAATTTAAAAGAGCGAACAAAAGTCCTGGATGGCTTAACTCCAATGTAAAAATGTAAAAATGCATATAAAAGCAAAGGAGAAGGCCTTCAAAAAATACAAGGTTGAGGAATCATCATCAGCATTCAGACTTTATAAAGAATGCAACAAGAAATGTAAGGGTACAATTAGGGCGGCTAAGATAGAACATGAAAGACACATAGAGGAAAGCAAAAAAAAAAACCCAAGAAATTCTTTAAGTATGTAAACAGTAAAAAAGGAGGACAGACCATATTGGCCCCATAAAGAATGAGGAAGGATATCTGGTTACAAAGGATGGGGAGATGGCGAAGGTATTGAATTTATTCTTCTTCTCAGTCTTCACGAAGGAATCGGGGGCTTCAGTAACCAAAACTGCAGTGTTTATCCTTATGACGCATCACAGAAAGCACCTCCATGGTTAACAGAGGACAGAATTAAAATTAGACTTGGGAAACTGAACATTAATAAATCACCAGGACCAGATGGGTTGCATCCAAGGGTACTTAGGGAACCCAGTTAAGTAATTGCCAGACCATTGTTCCTAATTTTTACTGACAGTCTACTGACTGGAATGGTAGCAGCTGATTGGAGAAAAGCCAATGTAGCACCAATATTTTAAAAGGGCCCAAAATACATCCCTGGGAATTACAGACCAGTTAGCCTAACATCAATAGTATGCAAGCTCTTGGAGGTGATGATAGGGGACTATATACAAGATTTTAGTCATGAGAACGGTATCATTAGCAGTAATCAGCATGGATTCATAAAGAATCATTCTTGCCAAACCAATCTATTAACCTTCTATGAGGAGGTGAGTTGACATCTAGATAAAGGAAGGCCTATAGACGTGGTGTATCTGGATTTTGTGAAAGCATTTGACACAGTTCCCCATAACGGTTTACTGTACAAAATAAGGTCAGTTGAAATGGACCATAAGGTGAGTACATGGATTGAAAACTGGCTACAAGGGCGAGTTCAGAGGGTGGTGATAAATGGGGAGTACTCGGAATGGTCAGGGGTGGGTAGTGGGGTCCCCAGGGTTCTGTGCTGGGACCAATCCTATTTATTTTGTTCATAAACGACCTGGAGGATGGGGTAAACAGTTCAATCTCTGTATTGGCGGAGAATACTAAGCTAAGCAGGGCAATAACTTCTCAGCAGGATGTGGAAACCTTGCAAAAAGATCTGAACAAATTAATGGGGTGGGCAACTACATGGCAAATGAGGTTCAATGTAGAAAAATGTAAAATAATGCATATGAATGCAATCTATGCACTGGGGGGAGAACCTCTTGGGGAATCTAGGATGAAAAGGGACCTGGGGGGCCTAGTAGATGGCATGCAATGCCAAGCTGCTGCTAACAAAGCAAACAGAATATTGGCATTATATGCATTAAAAAGGGGATCAACTCCAGAGATAAAACAATAATTCTCCCGCTCTACAAGACTCTGGTCCGGCCGCACATAGAGTATGGTGTGCAGTTCTGAGCACCAGTCCTCAGGAAGGATGTACTGGAAATGGAGCGACTACAAAGAAGGGCAACAAAGCTAATAAAGGGTCTGGAGGATCTTAGTTATGAGGAAAGGTTGCGAGCACTGAACTTATTCTCTCTGGAGAAGAGACGCTTGAGAGGGGATTTGCTTTCAATTTATAAATACTGTACTGGTGACCCCACAATAGGGTTAAAACTTTTTTGTGGAAGAGAGTTTAACAAGACACGTGGCCACTCATTAAAATTAGAAGAAAAGATATTTAACCTTAAACTACGTAGAGGGTTCTTTACTGTAAGAGTGGTTAGGATGTGGAATTCCCTTCCACAGGCGGTGGTCTCAGTGGGGGGCATCGATAGTTTCAAAAAAATATTAGATAAGCACCTGAACGACTGCAACATACAGGGATATACAATGTAATACTGACATATAATCACACACATAGGTTGGACTTGTGTCTTTTTTCAACCTCACCTACTATGTAACTATGTAACCATGGTAATGATGAAGATTGCTAGCTTAAACATGTATTGCAATGTACGTGAACAACAAATCCCTATTTTTGGCCAAAGTTTGCTAGAAAGGGTCTATAGTAGTGTGCAGAGGGCCCATTCACAATTTTTAGTATTAATGTGGTCACACCCCTTTAGCACAGAATGGTTTTATATATAAGTTTAAGGTACTGAAATTTGATCACAGGTATATCTTATTTCTATTGCCTAGTGCAGGTTAAAGTGGAGTTCCACCCACTTTTACAACTCTTCAGCATCCCTCACTAAACTGTGCACTGTAAACAAATTGGATAATTTTTTTTTTTTTTCTCAGCACCTACTGTATATCTGCTGAATTCATTTTTCACTTCCTCCTCTCTGGCCGCGGCCCATCGCATCATTTTCTGTTTGCAATGCCTTCTGGGAAGGGGCGGCAACTTCCTCTGAAACTGCCGTTGCTATGGAAACCTGACCTGAAACCTATTTACACTGCTTGTGCTGCACTGAGCATGTGCGAGATCTGCAAGGATGAGATCCAGAAAGAAATACAGTCTGGCTTCAGATGCCCACACTTAAGATGGCCACGGCCTGCTGTAAGTTTATAAAATACCAAACTACTGCTATAAACTAACAAAACAGACCTTAGTTTACAGACTAACTTTATTAGAATACATTAAGCTTGTGTATTATAGGGGTATTTTTATTTAAAAAGTATAATTTCGTCCGGAACACCACTTTAATGATCAGACCTGAACTTGTACCTCTCCTACAACTTGTGTCTACTTGCCCCATATTAGCACTATATCTATTGGAGCATTTGCATTTTGCAGAGTAAAGTAGGGGCGGGCCAGAGAGGGCTACTTTGAAGCAGTTGGCCAGCTTAACCACTTGCCGCCATATAGCAATATGACTTCGGCAAAGTGGTTCTGTTATCCTGACCGGACATTCATATGACGTGATAATAGAGCTGGCGCGCGTCCGTGGTCTGACACACTGCATCTCTGATCGTGGTATAGGGCCTCTGACGGAGGCTTCTTACCACATGATCAGCTGTAACCAATCACAGCTGACCATTGCGTGAACCAGGAAGTGCCGGTAAAAGGCTTTTCTTGGTTCAAGTTGACAGGGAGAGCTGATCAGCGGCTCTCCATGAGGGGGGGGGGGTCTGCGCTGATAATCAGCACACTGATTATCAGCACAGCCCCTATCAGATGTGCCCATCAGCTGCCAATCACTTCCCATCAGCTGCCAGCCTGTGCCCCATAAACAACGCCTGTCAGTGCTTGTCAAAGTGCCAATCAGTGCCCTTAAATGTGCCAATCAGTGCCCATAAATGTGCCAATCAGTGCCCCATCAGTAATGCCTGTCAGGGCCCTCCAGATGCCACTCAGTAATGCCTGTCAGTATCTCCTGCCCTTCCAGTGCCACCTATTAGTGCCCATCAGTTTTTTTTTTCAAAAATTTCGGTCTTTTTTAGTTTGTTTAGCAAAAAATAAAAACCCTAGAGGTGATCAAATACCACCAAAAGAAAGCTCTATTTGTGGGAAGAAAATGATAAAAATTTAGTTTGGGTACAGTGTTGCATGATCGCGCAATTGTCATTCAAAGTGCGACAACGCTGAAAGCTGAAAATTGTCCTGGGCAGGAAGGGGGGAATGTGCCTGGTATTGAAGTGGTTAAACTAAAATAAATGTATTGTAATGTATGCGAACTAAAACGTTTGCTAGAAGTGGTGTATAGCAGTGTGCAAAGGACCAGAATGGTTAGTGTTAACGTGATCAGACCTCTATATATATATATATATATATATATATATATATATAGAACCTGTTTGGATTTGAGCACAGGTATATCTTATTTTTGTCTATGATGAATAGAATGATACAGATAAAAAATATCTGATTTTAATACCTTACTTTTTTCCCCAAATTTAACAAAAATTAAAATCAAACCTAAAGCAGAGTTCCGCCGAAAAAAAAAAAAAATTAAAAGCCAGCACCTACAAATACTGCAGCAGCTGACTTTTATTAATTGGACACTTACCTGTCCCAGGGTCCAGCAATGCGGGGAAACGAAGCCCTGCTCGTCTCCCCCTCCTCTC